>CAWUFW010000334.1:0-600000 GCA_963921515.1 Calotriton arnoldi
AGATTTAACAATATGCAATTGAAACCTCCTATCTTCACGTTCAATCTCTATTTCTTGTTTCTCTCTATCATGTGCTACAGCTTTCTGAGTCAATGTTTGCATTCTTCCCTTTCGTGCCTCCTTTTCCATCTTTAATCGTCTCTGTTTAGCCTCCTTTTGCCACGTTCGAAGAGAATCAAACATATACTGCCTACTTCGCTTCGCAAACAATTTTTCCTGTAAAAACCCAATTTTTTGTTCATCAAAAGTGCCCGTCAACGGCCACTGCAACTCGGCATTGTCCCTCGTATATTTGTGCCACAATGTACTAAACATAATAGGGCCAAGACCATGTTTCACATACATATCAAAATTAGGAGTGCCTTCTGGAGACGCCGGCTGAGCTTCTTCTAATCTAGCATCTGCAGAACAACAGCTACAGCACAAAGAAACCAATTTACTTACTCCAGGCATTCTCAAAAGAAAACAAATTCACTATTCTATGCCTGGCAAAACATTTGCAAACGACGGCCCATAGACAGCACCAAATACAAACCACAATGATACCATATCCAAAAAGAACCAAAACAAACTCACCTGATGTATGCAGGTCAAAACGAATCTATTCTCCACTGCCGACTCTTCAGACCAAATGGTCAGATCCAAGGGTTTCGCTGTTCAGGACTCCAGTCGGGATGACCACTGGGCGAGGCACCGTCCGGCGGGACAGAAGGGGCAGCTGCGAGTACAGGAACTCTCTCATGCAGGGAACCCTGATCCGTACGTCCGACCTGGCAATAGCCTCGACCTCCCCACCCGTCCGCGGAAGGGGATGGGTCACTCACCCGAAGGAGTCCCTGTTTGGGCGCCAACTGAAGGAAGTGGCCCGTTTAGGGTCACCCGGGCACTCAGCCTTCCATTCCAAATGAAGAGTCGGTCAGACAGTAGAGAATACAAACCAATATATGTTTATTCAGATACGCTCGAGCGAATCCCGGGCTGCCCAGTCTCTTAGGAGTGCTGCAGAGAGGGACTGACATCAGCTAGCATAACAATACATTATGTACATTTCAGAACCAATGAAGGCATGCCCACAATGGAATTTTCCAAGCAGATGCAGCTAAACAAAGAAGTACAGAAGGATAGGTTTCGATTCTGAGGCCGGGCATACATTATCTCCTACTCAAGGTCACTCTGTCCGTGCCCGCCACTAGACTAGTGGGAGAAGGCCTCTATCTAGTGAGAAAGGTATGCGCTAATAAGAACAGTGTATTCATTAGCAAAACAAGGCCCAACCTTGGAGAAACTAAACTTACCACAACCCGTTCCTCGAAAAGGCGAGGAGCAGTTTCGAACATGATTCAAAATGGCGGCCAAACATAAAATGGTGCCGCGAGTGCTAACTTACATAGAATAATGCACAAGCAAAGTTAACGGAAACATTTATATTCCCACACCGCTCATCGGTACTTCTGTAATAATGACTGCAAGCATTATATCGGTTGAATATAAGTTTATTTCTTACAGCCCTAGACATGTCCTGCTCCCCCTGCATCTCATGACAACTCCACCACTTCCACAGTTGAACTGTCACCAGTGGAATTCTAGCATGGGGTGATGCATTGGTCCAATGACATTGGAAGGACCTGTTTGCATTACAATGCCTAAACCCCAGGCTTGTGATGCAAACTAAATTGCATCATTACAACATATGACTACGATGATCTGTTGGTCCGGCACATGTGTTGAGTTGGATGTGTCTTCAAAGTCCTTGGGGCTCTATCAGGCCAAGTATGGGGACCCACTGGCCAGGCACACCAACCGTTAGTCCCTGAGACCCACTTACCTGGGGTCGTGCAGCCAACCACAATCTCACTGCCCCATGCGTCCCAGGCCAGTCTCCGTTCCTGCACCACAGATTCACAAAGATGAGTTGCCTGTCACAGGCTGGGATTTGCTGACCTGGGAAGGTGATATCAGATGTTATTTTGCCCCACCACCCTTATTTTTGACATAGTAAAATGGTAGTCAGAACAGAACATCACAAAAGCACCGCCATTTTCATCTGCGGTTGACTCCATCCCTCCATTTTACTAGTTTCCCTTCACATTGTGGCTATGTTTGCCTCCAGTGTGACTGATCTGCCCCCCCGAATTGATTCCTTCTTGGTTGCCTCTGCTCTCTGTTCCATGCTGGTCACAAAGAGAGCAGCCCCTTAGCTTTTTGAAAACATCTTGGATGTGTCGGCTATAGAAGCTCTATTCAGGCCCAGGGCGGACATGTAACAGACACAACAAATGCACTCTAAATGCTAATTCATCTGCGCCCATCGATACCAACGTTGGGCCCTGCATTCTTCCCAATCTGCCTCTCAACATATAAATATAGAGGAGATTTCCGCCCTTTTCTAATAATAATGGAATTGATATGGTCTGACCATAAGATGATGTTATTCACAATAAGTCTTAAGAGTATGGCAAAAAACTAATCCTAGGACACTTTCCACAGTAACCTATCAACCTTGGTCAAAATTACATCTGGCTTGATTAGTCGCCCGTTTGAGGCATATGAGGCCTACACCTCATGAGGACATAAATACATATGTGGAAGTCTTCAACACATGGATTACTAGCACACTAGATTTAATTCTCTATATTAAAACCTTTTTTTCTCATTGTTCTACTCCTTCAGCACCCTAGCATTCCTCTGATTTGTCCTCAGCTAAAAGGAAGTGTAAAAACCTAGAAACACTATGGCATCAAGAGTACAACACAAAGGATAAGCAGATTTATAAACAGGAGCTCAAGCACTACAAAGCCCTCCTTAAGGCAGCTTAGACTAAATACTATCACAATAAAATAGTGGAGGCAAAAGAGTCAACTAAAAAGCTGCTTTTCCACTTACAAATCTTTGGTGACTCTGGAAATACTCTCCTCTTCTCAAAAGTTTTGTTCAGAGTTAGCCAATTCTTCCAGTATACGATTGAGCAACTCCTGATGACTTTTCCTGGTGCTACTGTCTCTGCTAACTTGAGTGATATGTTTTCCTTTACCTCATCTTTAAATTTAGTATTATGGTCTGAGATATGTCTGATGTCAGAGGACATTATTCTTGCTATTCTCAAGCCTAACAGCTCAGGCTCCCCTTTCGATCCATGCCCTGCTAAATATCTGAGGCCTACGGCACCTGCAGTGGCCTCTGTTCTTGCCTCTGTTTGCAATACTTTTTTTGATCTAGGTCTTGTTTGGGACTTTGAAAAACTGCTGCTTTTATTATTAAAGAAATCCAGTCTGGACCCAGAAAACCTGGCCTATTAGCACCTGGTCTCCCTCCTGCCTGCAATGGCCAAAGTAATGGAAAGTCATGTTAACTATCAATAATCACACTGCGTAGAGCTCAATAAATTCAAGTCATGATTTTGCTCTTCCTTCAGCGCTCAGACGATGTTGACAGCAATGACATGCCAATGATCTTGCATAATGGGGGCTTTTAGTCCCTCATTCTCCTTGATCTACCAGCGACGTTCAACATGATCTCATGTTGGAAATGGCCCTTTTTGCAGGGTTATCCCAAAACTTTTTGCTTCTTCCTCCTTTGTTTTTCCTGACCTGTGGTTGTTGGCTATAGGACTCTGGGCACTGTACCACTGCTGATCAGTGCTAAAGTGCATATGCTCTTTGTGTAAATTGTAATTGTGATTGGTTATCCATGATTGGCATATTTGTTTTACCAGTAGGTCCCTAGTAAAGTGCACTGAGTGTGCCAGGGCTGGTGATTCAAATGCTACTAGTGGGCCTGCAGCACTGATTGTGCCACCCACAGGAGTAGCCCTAAGATGGTGTCTCAGGCCTGCCACTGCAGTTCCTGTGCGCAGTTTGTTAACTGCCATGTTGTCCTGGCCAGTGTACACACTTGCCAGGCCTGGCCCTTCCCTTTTCTTACACATTGGACACCCCTATGGTAGGCCCAGGGTACCCCCCTGGGCAGGGTGCAGTGTATGTGAAAGGTAGGACATGTACTAGTGTGGGTAACATGTCCTGATAGTGAAATACTGCCAATTTCGTTTTTCACTATTGAAAGGCTATCTTGTCCATAGGATAGAATGGGGAATGCTGTGTAACATGTTTACCTGCATATCTTCCCATAGCAGCAAGATAGAAAGTTGGAATCTGGTATCCCTGAACTCAGAATTTAATAACACATCTTTTAGGGAGGATGGTTTTTAAATTCAGAGTTTGGAAATAGCACTTTTAGAAAGTGGCTATTTTCTTGTTCAACCTTTCTGTGTGCCTCTGCCTGTTTGTGAATTGACCGTCTGGTTTGTGAGTGACAGGGGCTGGGGTGGCTCCAGGAGGCTGGGTGAGTCAGACCTAAGCTGAATAGACCTATCTGCATGTGGAGTGGTGGGAGGAGTAGCACCTGGGTCTGAATAGGGCTGTGCCTGCCTTCCACAATGCTGGCTCCACCTCCTGCGGTGCGTCTGATGGCCCTGGCCCACACTCACAAAGGAAGAAGATGTGCACTGGCAGAGTGCACCCAGAACTGGTTTGGACTGGGTCCAGGACCCCTCACACATGAAGAACAAAGACTTTTGGGGTATAAATATCAGAGCTGAAACCCCTAAATTTTAGACTACTTTGGAATCAAGAGGAATCCCTGCCAAAGAGAACAGCTGAAGAAGACTGAGGAAAAGTGCTGCCATTGCTGTGTGTCTGGGGGCTGACCTGCAGTTGCTGTTTCTACTGAGGAGAGATCTAAAGGACTGTGCTGTGTGCTTTGTCCCCTGCTTGAAGAAGGACTTTTGCTGTGTGCTGTTGTCCTGAAAATAAAGTCTCCAGGGGCCTGAGCAGAGCTGGCCTCCTGTTGCGGAAACACAGGGATATAAAAGTTTCCAAGACTAGGAAACTTCGTGATCAAGAAGGAATCCCTGCCAAAGAAGAACAGCCAGGAAGACTGAGGAAAATTGCTGCCTTTGCTGTGTGTCTGGGAGCTGACCTGCAGTTGCTGTTATTACTAAGGAAGAGGACTAAGGGACTTTCTGCTGTGTGCTGTGTCCCCCTACTTAAAGAGGAACTGTGCTGTGTGCTTTGTCCCTCTGAGGTGAACCGGTCTCCAAGGGCCTGAGAAGAGCTGGCCTCCTGTTGCAAACTCAGGGATACAAAAGTTTTGCCCAAGAACTCCAGTAATTCGCCCTGCACCATGCTCCGCTGTTGCTGCTGTCTCTGGGGATAATAGTGCACCCCCAGGACGTCGCTGGTGCCGCCGTGAGCCTGCCTTGCTCACACGCCTTCCCGCTCTCCAGAAGCACCGAGAGCGCTGCGTGCATCACCGCCACCGGACCGGGACCAGAGTGAAGTACTGAGGGCCGGTATTCTATCAACACCGGCCCCCGATCCCCCAGATTGCTGTGTGTCCTCTGTAAATCACCGCTGCTACTCGAGCTGCCTGCCTGAGGCCGGGTCCGCTGAGGAGAGGAGCTGCGCTGTGCCCGGAGCGAAGCCGGAGGGTTGCCTAGCAACCGGGACTCCCGCGACCACATCACCTAGAAGCAGAGCGGAAGAAGTAAATCCCGTCTCCACAGCAGCCATGCCGCAGGAAGAGAAGGGCCCCCGACGGAGGTCCGCAAGGAAGGAGGAGACACCGCAAGAGCAGCCCCAGGTAAACGCTCCCAGCCGCGCTGTGTCTGTGCGAGGCTGGGAGTGGGTGGAGAGCCGGCGGGGGCTGCGAGTAACCGAGCGGGGGCGCAGTGTTGGCTACTCGTACCGCGGGGGCATCTGTGATTCAAAGTAATCTGGCGAAGCAGCATTCTCTGTTTTTACCAAGTACAGCGGGGGCAACATTGAAGGACAGCGTCATTTTGGTTTCATAAAGTGCAGCGGGAGCAATATTGAAAGACAGCGTCCTTTTGTTTGTACAAAGGGCAGCATTCCGACTACGAGCTGCAGTACCAGAGCCCGCATTCCAAAGAGGGGGAAGTCCGTGGCTCACGAACCGGACAGTGCAGGCGCTCGCAAAGGGATCAGCACTACTGTCGTGAGATAATCAAGAGGGATAATCTCTGCACCCGTTTTTCCTTTAAGAACTGAACTGTTGAGCCCACGTTTTTGGGACTAAAAGAATTACAAAAGAACCTTGCTAAAGTGAACCTTTACCAAAGAAACTTTGCTAGAGAAAGACTATTTTTTTTTGCTGTATGTTGGTTTTATGTCGTTTTGAGTCCGCCTAATCAGATAAAGATATTTCAATTTTTATAAATAACTTGTGTGGCATCCATTTGTGGTGTTTCACTATGTTACTGTGAGTGTTGGTACAAGTACTTTACACATTGCCTTGGGGATAAGCCTGTCTGCTCGTGCCAAGCTACCAAGGGGGTGAGCAGGGATTATCAACAGTGTGTTTCCCCCTTACCCTGACTAGAAGTAAGGGTCCCTATTTGGACAAAGGTACTTACCTCTGCCAACTAGAGACCCCCAGTTCTAACATCTCACATAAGATCTTCCTAGTTGGGTCTGCAGGGGAAGGTGTTGAGCTGATTTGAGTCATTTTTGCAAATAAGGTCCAAGCAGTTTATCTTCGACCTTTCCAGTCATCTTACCTACAAATGCACTGTGGAGTCCCTCAGGGCTTTCTTTGACCCCAGCCTTGCTCAATATATATTTGGCACCATTGGCTAAACTGATTACCTCATTTGGGCTTCAATTCTGTTAATATGCAGATGACACTTAGACAATTCTTCAGATAGAGGATGGTAACACATCCATTCAAGACCAAATTAAATCCTATCTCACATTGGTTGTGCATTGGATACATGCCAACTGCCTAAGGCTAAAATCAGACAAGACTAAGGTTTACTATTTGGCAACCACCTACTCGAAGGCCACAGTATCTAGGAGCGCTGACAGTGCATTGAACTTGACCATGATTTTTGACTACATGTTATCTTTTGAGCCCCATATTAACAAGCTTACTGCAACATGTTTCGGTCTACTAAAGATGCTGAGAAATATTATTCCTTTTGTGCCAAACTCCAATGTGAAAACTTTGGAAAATGCAACGATCACCAATCTTCTGGATTATTGCAACATTAATTTTCTAGTCTGTTCCTCTTTTCTGATATTACGTCCTCAACTGATAGAAAATGTGCCAGCGAAGCTTAAATTAGGCCTTTCCAAATCAGCCAGAATATCTTTCATAGTGGTCAATCTGAACTGATTTCTTGTCATTAAATGCTGTACCTTCAAAGCTTTGTGTTATTACCATAAAGCTGTGTACTGGCCACAAGGACCAGTAAATTATGACAGGCATGTTCACTAAATGCTGCCCAGCCAGATAACTTTGCTCCTCAACTTCTTTACTGGTCAATGAACCAAGATTTCATAGAAAGTGCACAGGTGGCTGAGTTTTGTCAGCTACCGCAGCCCATAACTGGAACAACTTGCTATTTTCTCTCCATGCTGAGTCAAATCATTTGCAATTTCGCAAAGCTCTGAAAACACAACTTTTTTGTTTGTTGCTCTGTTCTCCTATTTCTCTGCGTCTGTGATTAGCACCAGGACACCTCAGGGTACTTGCACGCTCTATAAAATTGAAATATACTAAAATAAACTTAAGAAGGCCTTTGGGAAAAATTGAAACTTTTAGCTAACTGGATAGTACATTTATTGATACCCTAACAAAGCTTCACCATGTTGAAAGAGCTACGGTCACCATATCACAAGCAACTGCAGCAATATCAAAGCCACTATACCAAGGCAAATAATGGAAAAGCTGTCACCACCACTACACAATATGGAGCAGGTGTATGAGAATAAACTTAGATAAATGTATTTAAAAAATTTAAAATAAGTTCCTGCAGGGCCTCTTAGGTGTCCTTTATTTGGGACTATATGTCACACATCATGAATGAGTGACACAGTCCACTTATAGCGTTTAATGCACAGGTCCTGGGTACTAGTAGTGCCAATTACTCAGCACGCATAAGTAAATTAAATGTACCAACTAGTTATATACCAATTTTACCATGTTTGAAAGTGAGAGCACAAGCACTTTACTACTTGTTAGCCAGAGTTAAGTGGGCAGAATCCTAATGCAAACAAAAGCAGGTTCAGCAAAAATAGGGTAGCAAAAGCAAAAAATCTGCTGGCATGCCACTTAAAAGATACTCGTTTCCAACAGTCATGAACTTTTGCTCAGACTATGTTAATGAACTTAGTACTGAGTGGCCTCATAGTGGAAATGTAAAAGGTACAGCTAGGGCTGATTATTAGTTAAGTGTCAAAATGTTAGGATACCCCTTCACTTTGTGTGTGTCTCCTTTTTTCATTTGGGACAATTCATTTGTGCCTTTTTCTGTGGGCTAACTAAGTACAAACAAGGTTCAACACTGCCTTGTAAAAAGGGTTTGTTTTTATTCCCCCGGCATCGCGCATTACTGTGGGCCTTCACAGATGTTATCTGGCTCTAGATTACCATCGACACATTTCAAAATAACTTGCACCCTGTACATGAGAAATATCAGTATAGGAACGCCTACCCAGCTGTAGCAGGGACATATATTACATCTAGTTGCATGATAAATAACTCTCAGCTTCCTCTTTCCATGTAGTATCTTTAGCGTCAAACAGACATATCTCTCTTTGGAATAACATCCTAATTTACTGTTAATAAAATCTCAGGTTTGGTAAATGGAATCAACATCAATTTGATATCATAACTGTCATTTATATTGGACCACTCAAATGTTTTAGCAGATTTGAGCTTCCCATTTTAGGTTTCCAACCAATGGAGAGAGGCTATATTCAGTGTTTAATCAAAATACAGTGGGCTAAGGTGCATACTTTGGTTTAAGTTTTTTCACACCTCTTCCTGAAGAGCTCAACTTCACCTCACCTCTATTTGTGGTCCTTCTCAAAAGCGTCTGTGACCAAGTTTCAAAGGGAACCACAAAATAGTCATAAAGGGGGAAGAGGATGTGGCTTGGGAGCACTACTTAGGCATTTGAGACAGAATAGAGCAGGTTACATGTGTTTTTTCATGGTAAGTGTCTTCTCACACAGAGCATAAAATACAGAGCCAGCCACCCTTAGATAACATTATTTCGCAAATTATACTAGAATTGATTTGAGATAGACTGGAGTGGGTGAGCTCATTGTTAGGTACCTATTGAAGGTGAAAGAGGTGCTCTATAGAATTGCAGATGTCCCCTGCCATATCGGGCTTTGGAACACAAAGCTAACTGAGATAATTTCAGTGCAGAAATTACACCACTCTAGATCAAAATGTGGTGTGTTGTATGGGATCCTATTGGTCTAAGGTCATATTCCAATGTCATGCTAGTTCTTCATAAAAAAAACCTTGAGTGGTGTTCCTTGGAACGCAGAAGATGAGTGTTCCTCCTACAAGATTAAATCCAACACTCTGTCTTGAATATGTGGGCACAATACACGTGCCATTTCTGAGGAAACCATTTTCTGAACCAGCTCTGCTGTGCTCTTTGGACCTTTCTCTGCTGGGAATACCACAACCGCTCTGTCATGCATTATCATTAGAGTGTCAGTGGCCATCAGTGCAGAGGATTGATTCATCATTTTAAGCATCAGAAGGAATCATCATGTTTGTCTGGTTGTTGAGTTGCAGAAAAATCTTGGAGCTCATTTCCACAGTCTTCTCTTGCAAATGAGTGATGTTGTACCCAGCCACACCCTTGTGCAATAACACTTGTTCCTTGGTGAGTGGCTCATACTCTGTTATGAGCCTTGTCATTTGCTTTGGTTTGTTTTGCCAACCCAGATTCAGCTCTTTTCTTGAGTTTTTTCTTGTGCTCCCATCTTTCCTTGTATCCCTATTCTCCTTCAGGCCAATGGGTCTTCTGATTTTGGGCACTGTTTCTGTGCTCCTTCCAGGATGCCAGATCTTTAGCATCCTCTATTTTCTCTTTATACCAGCTGCCTATTTTACATAAAGAACAAAAGTAGATGTGTGTTTGTGATGGCTCAGCAGTAAAACACTAAAGTTCTAAGACTTTGTGAGTTGACTTCAAGCTGAGAATAGTGCACTGTAAAGTGTGCATTTTTCAATTCAGTTCAATTCAAATAGGATTTATAAAACACAACTAATCACCCTCGAGGCTATCTAGGCGATGAGAAACCTCACTGCTTCAGGGGGTTCAGTTGAACAGCCAAGTCTTGAGTCCTTTCCTGAATTCCAGAAGAGAGGATGAGGTTCTGAGGTGAAGGCAGATGTTGTTCCAGGACTTCAAGGTGAGGTAGGAGTAGCATCCTCCACTGTTGCTTCAGCGCATGGGGGGTGTGAGAGGGTGAGGGAGGTAGAGCACAGGTGTCTGGAGGGTTGGTGGAAGGCGACACGGTGTATGCAGGTCCTCAGTTGTGAAGGGCTTTGAAGGTATGGATCAGCATCTTGAATTGACATCTCTTCTGGATGGGGAGCCATTGGAGCTCCTTGAAGCGGGGAGTGAAGTGTGTCAGTTTGTGAAGGTTGACGATTAGTCTGGCCACTGAATTCTGAATGGTCGGTAGTCTCTTCAACAGGTGCGTGGTGACTCCTACGTAGAGTGTGTTTCCGTGATACAGTCGGCTGGTGACCAGGGCTTGAGTGATGGTTAATCTGGTGTTGACAGTAAGTCATTTGAAGATCTTACAGAGCATGCAAAGGGTGAGGAAGCAGGCAGAGGAGACTACATGGATCTGGCACTTCATGGTGAGCTTGCTGTCCAGGATGATGCCGAGGTTGTGGGCGTGGTCTGTCGGAGTGCGTGAGGGTCCTAGTTCTGAGGGCCACCAAGAGTTGTTCCATGCGGAGATGTTGTTCCCAAATATCAGCACTTCTTTTTTGTCTGTATTGAGTTTTAGGCAGATGTCCTTCATCCAGACTGTGACACTAGTCATGCACCTGCGGAATTCGGCAGTCTTCTGATAGTTAGAGGATGAGCTGGGTGTCATCTTTGTAGAATATAATGTTTAGTCCATGGGTTTTGACGAGGTTGGCCAAGGTAGTCATGTAGATTTTGAACAGAGTAGGGCTGAGGGACGGGCCTTGAGGAAGGCCGCAGATGATGATAGTGAGCAGGTGGATGGGGCTAGCCTCCATGGGTGTGAGGAGGCATAGGACGTCGGCGACGGTGAGTTGGGGTTTGAAGATTTTGCAGAAGGTGAAGATCTTGTGGAAGAAGTCCACCAGTAAGTAGCACAGTTCCTGAAAAGGGGTGATGATGTTTCTGGTGGCTGCGGGGTTGGAGAACTCCCAGACAATATTGAAGAGTCCTTTGCTGTGGTTGGCACTGGCTTACAAGTGGTCAGTTAGGTCACTCCTCTTTGTCTTTTTAGGAGTTGGTGAGATTGGTTAAAGAAAGTCCTGACGGTTGCTCGGTCTGTGGCTCCTTGCTGGTATGCCATTTCATTTCTAGTCACTTGCAGTTGAGTTTGGTGGTTCTCAGTTCCATGGTTTACCAACTGGCCTGTCTGGTGGATTTCTTGAGTTTGGTAGGCCTGACGAGGGTGACTCTGCTGGTGCAATCTGTGATCCAGGTGGAGAAGTTCTTGACAGCCTGTTCCAGGTTGGTTGTGGTGTCAGAGTGGAAGCTGCTGAGGGTGTCAGTTATAGGCTCTCTGATACTAATTTCTGGCTGATGTGTGGAGTGTTGGGAGGCTTGGTAGAGGTGCTGGGGGATCGTGAGATGGTGAAATGGACAATGGCGTGGTCTGTCCACGTGAGATCGGTGGCATGGCTGTACCTGACTCTGTCTCTGGCTGTGAAGATGAGTCTAGTGTGTATCCTGTGTTGTGTGTGGGGTCGGTGACTAGTTAGGTTAGGACAATGTTGTTCATGCTTTTGATGGAGCGTAATTATCTTAGAATAATTTGTCTCGATCAAATCCTGCTCAATGGGGAGTGTGATACTAATACATACTTAAGAAACACGACTGACAGCGTGACTTGTAAAACACACGAGAGTTCAATCTGCATCGTAAAAGCATGCAATTTGGTTGAAAACCAGTTAGAAATGAAAATTATTCATGAGAGAGAGAAAATTTATAATGTTAATGCATTCACAACACATATGTGCTATGAAAACCTATAAATGTTAAAATGTGTGACGTAATGATGTAGTTTTTAACCACATGAGAATAAAAAGTTAAAAAGAGTACTCATTTTGAAGAAAAAGTGAATTAACATAAATTGTTGGAAAATAAGAATGAGAAATTACTTTTGTTCATGTAGCAGTACTATCAGGAAAACCTGCAATTTCAGAATGTTGAGAGAAAGTGTGTTTGCTCACTTATAAATGATTTCGCAAATGAGTTAATGCTTGATGGGACACAAAATGGTGTTTGATTATTAATTTTATGAAGAAAATTAATCACAAATGAAACAGCTTCATCAATATTCAATTAAATGTTTGAAAGGTTATGTACCTTTTCAGTAAATAATAATGTTTTAGTAGGTTCTCATGTAGGCCTTAACATGCATTTTCATTTTTTCCTTCAAATAAGACTAGAATGTGCTGACATGACTTCACTACCAGTTATGAGAACTTTTGCTAAAGTTTCTTTTCTCTAGTTTTGAATAAAGGACACTCTCTCTGCTAGTACAAAACTGTGTCGACTTTGTTGCAAGCTCAGAAGTGAGCGCTTGGGAACAGACATGATATGATACAAATGAATTCCTAATTGCTAGGAGAAGCGAAATTGAACTTTTAATAAAAGGATGAACATCGGATGAATGCTATTACGTATTAATTTCCGGATCATTTGGGTAAAAGTAATGATCAGCCCATGGACGAACCATCGACTTTGACCAATGGAAATCGTGCAAACTGCATAAAGGATACCTTTGTGGGAAGGAACTATGCATAATTGGAAGTATAACTGTCCAGTGAGAAAAGGGCCACCCCCTGGCTATCTTTGAAAATTTCCTATATGCCTAGCATGCTGTGGGACTGAACACTGATTTTCCTGAACTGAACTTTCCTGATTACCTGCACTTTGCCAGCTGGTGAAGTCGAGCATTCAAACGTTTCGGCTGAAGTCTTAAATGACTCCGGCTATTGCACGCTGTGATTTAGCGTCTCTTTGGGCTCACCTTGAGTCTCTGTATTCCTGACAATCTGCAACCGATTCTTGGTTTGTATGATTCATATCTGTATTCTGAAATTGCATTTATATTCACTCTCTCTCTCATTCTCACCAGGCATTTGGATTGAAATGTATTTGACTCTGAACTGTGATGTGTTGTCATTTTACCTGTACTAAAACGATAAACAAAATTAAATGATTCTAAATGTATTTTTGTGCTTTGACCATTCAACCTGAAGTTTAGATAAAGCTTTGCCTGTTATAATCATACATGTGTGAGTTATTCTTATTGCCTAGTCATTGAATATGTTATAAGGTTTATGCTTATTAGGAAGGCACTTATTTATTCCAGGTCCTCAGGAGAAGTGGCCATTCATCTCTGAGTCCCTATTAGCTCGATTAAATGATCTATCGGAGGACCTAGATGGTTTGTGAATATATAGACCTTGGTGTTGTAGAGTTTATATGGGCCAAACTCTGGGATAGCGTGGTTTTATGGTAGCTGAGGTGAATATGACATATATCAGTGGTGAGCAGTGATTAGAGTAAGTAACCGTAAACCCATTATGGTTAGTTCACGCTGCATCCGTTTTCTAGTATCATTATCGCATGGTTTTTTTGACTAGATATACTAGGGAATGAAAAGGTGAAGTTAAAGATAATAGTTAGTGACGTTTAAGGTTTGACTAATTGAAACAATATGAAAAAATAATGGACTTGTGGCCGACTACGGAAAAGGTTGTTATGTTTGTGTCTCACATTAAGGTCCGTCGTTGACCTTAATGGAAGTAAACGGGTCCGTCAATGACCTAAGATCCCGGGATAAAGCCTAAGGGTGTTCTTAGTGTGGCACACCCTAAGCGTGTTTTGTCTGCTGTGGAAGTAAGTACTGTGCAAAAGGCCTTGCCAGTGCTAACATAAGGAAACTTGAAGCGTGACAATTAAAAATTGTTGAGGTTTCTTCAGAAAGGCGCATTTGGGGAAATCTCAAAGAGTTTGACTTAGTGAGGGCGAAATCGCTCTGGTCGAGATTTTGCTGGAAGTGAGAGAAAATTCTTGGAGTGTATGGTTCTATCGTTTCTTTTAGTGGAGTAGACAAAGTTGTTTAATATTGTTTGTTTTGTCTTGTTAAAATACTTTATAAAAGATGACTAACAACATTGTAAAGGGAGGGTCAGTCGCAGTGAGTAGTTAGACTGACGTCATCAGGTGCCACGCTGGTATTGGTCGGTTGGTGAGAAGCCGCACAGGCATTGGTGGACGAGGACAACTTTTGATTGGTGGTAGAGAATCATAACACGGAGGAGAAATTGTTGAAGGTTTTTTCACAAAGGTTTTTGAATTAGAGTTGAAGAATAATGAAGTTTTTTAAACTGTTGAAAACTTTGTTTTGTAAAGATGAACCAATATCAATTAGGTAAGGAATTCCGGTGGCTCCGGAAGGAACCCCTGCTTCTGTTATGTAATTAGAAAAGGGATATCATACGTGTACTTGGTTGGAGAGCTGGATGAAATATACTGAGAGAGATGGTGACTTAGCATTTCCAGAATTTTGAACCTTTACTACCAGAGTTTTGGAAAATCTAAGGAATCAAATGAATAATTTGAGACCAAATCCTAGACCTATGCAATATGAAGCTCTCGAGGAATGGGAACATGAAGCTTATAAGAGAGAAAAGGAGAAAAATCAGAGTAGGTATAGGAATACTATAAGTCGGTATGCTGAAGCGAAATGGGATGCACAGAAGCGGAGATGGAGAAAGGGTGTAGCTGAGGGGGAACGAATGTATCCTTTAATGGTAGCCGAGACCAAAGTAATAGAGAAATGCCAAGAAAAGAAGAAACATGTTGAGGAGTTGAGTTCAAGAGATACTGATTTAACTGATGAAAGCATTGACGATGTAGATGATGAATTCTTGAATAAATTATTACTGAACAGACCTCCACCTTATCACGAAGAACAGAATAAGGTAGGGACAAGTCCCTTTGTAGGAGTACATCCAAATACCCCACTAGTAAATTTAGATCCGGCTCAAAAGAAGACATCTTGGAATCAGAATCAGACCCCAGATAGAGAACGGTTACCTGGAATTAAAATGCCAAATCATCCAGATGCCTTATCTGTTCCAGTGACTATAGGTCACATTGTTCCATTATATAATGATGGACAAGGAGTTTCACAAGTTCATACTATTACAGTCCCCAATAGAAATATGGGTGAAACTCATACTGTACCGGAGAGAAATGTGAGTGTGGAAGATCAGGGAATGGCATAAGGAAATGGAAATAATAAGACTGGGATGAAAGGGAATAGGAGAAGAAATTTAAATATGGAAGGAGAGGTTGAGCCTTTAGTTCAAATTTCAGACAGGTTGATTGAAACAACAAAAAGAAGTTCACAAATGGATTCGAGAAGGATGTTACAGAAGGAAAGACTGCTGTCACCGTCATCGGGAAGGGCAAAGACGGGTGGAACTGTTGAGGGATTACAGTGATCAGGGTAGGATACATCCTTAGGACCCTCCCCAGAAGAACTTGATGAATGAATAAGGGGAATTGCACCTGGTTGTAGCATACAGAGTAATTCTTCTCAAGATTTGGGCACAGATGTGAGCAAATTAAAAGTGGAAATAGAAGAGATGATATTAGGAACCATAAGTCCTGAAAGATTAGCCAAATATCGGATGAAGAACTACTTTTATGTGTAAGGATATTACCTGGAAAGCGAAAAAACACACACAAGAGATTTGCTGAGATTGCACAAAGATATGGAGTCGACATAGAAAAGTCCAAAGCCTTACAAAAGACATATATAAAGAGTTGATTAACACCCTAAGATTTTGGGGAGAAGTGGATAGATGGGAAGGCAGATGGTCTTAAAAGAAGGATGCGACAGTACCTTTACCTCTATCTCCTGTGAAGGAGGTGGAAAAGGGACAAGCAAACGCAACGGTATATCCTATGAGAGAAGTACCAGGAGAAGGGTTTGTTCATGTTCCATGGTCAAGACAGGATATATTGTCCTTTACAAATGATTTTGCCAGGTTGAGAGAAAAACCTGTTGAGTGGTACAAGCAAGTGGAAAGATTTGTTAAGGTTTCGAAGGTTTTGTGGAAATATTTGGATGCTTTGTTTGACATTGTGGTTTTGACTGACTTGTGGGTCGAATGCAAGATTGCTGTAGACTGGCCAAAAGAAGAGTATCCGCGAGATCCGAAAACAGGAGCACCGTCAGATGAAGTCATGAAAAAATATAATCAGGTTATCACTTATTTGAAAGGAAACATTTTGCCGCAAGAGACAGATTGGGTAAAAATAGATAGAACTACTCAGGAATTAAAGGAGTCAGTTCATGCATATTATGGGAGGCTTTTAAAAGCATTTAAACAGTATAGTGGGATTGAGAATGTCTCTTAGAAAGATATGGGGCATTTTGTATATTGATTTGTGTATGGTTTGAGACCAGAAATAAGTGCTATGATTCAGCAGCATTTGATCTGTTGGCAGAGTAAGTCAATAGATGAAATACTGCGTTATGCAAACGTGGAGATGGCATTGACTCGCGTCACAAAAAGTTGAAGGAGAAACTGATGTTAGCCCAGATGAAACCAGCAAAGAAAGAAGGTTATATGAGTATGGATACGGACTTTTCAGGAGCATTTCAAAGAAATGGTCAGACTACCACTGGAATGAGAGGTGTGGTGGTGAATCCTTTGCCAAATTTAATGCCACAAGGGAGAGACCAAGGAAGTAATCTAGAGGAAATGAAGAAGAAGTTTCCGTGTCATGGTTGTGGCAAGTTCGGGCATTGGAGGCGCGAGTGTAGAAATATTTTGACAAATACAGGAAGTGTACAGACGATAGACCCAGGAGTAAATTGAATGAGACAGTTGCAAATGGGTAATCAGAATCAACAGATGTCTGTAGGAAGAGGACCGGGTCAGAGAATGCCTCAAGCTCCTATGCAAAATTTGAATGGTCAAGGACAAAGGTACAATCCGAATGTAGGTTTCCATACAAATAATCAAATGAACTCAAATGTGCAGGTGGCGTCAAAATATTTGTTACAGATGGATGATAGTGAGTCAGATGCATCATAATGAGGGTGCCTGAGGGTGGAGGATGAATGCGTGCTTGGTGCATCCTTAGAGGTAGACCAGAACGGTCCCTATGTGGATGGCAAGGTAGACAGAAAGCCTATTTCGTTCCTTGTAGACACTGGTGCTACCCGTTCCACTGTGAGAACTGTGGAAATTCCCAACCTACCCCTCTCGGGAGAAAGTATCCAAGTTGTAGGAGTATCGAATAAATTGATCTCGACCCCAGTGACCAAACCTGTGAAAGTACAAATTGGAAGTTTTAAAGATCTACACAAATTTGTGGTGTGTGATACCAGTCCAGTCAATCTTTTGGGAAGAGATTTGCTGTGTAAAATGAATTGTTCCATATATTGTACACCGAATGGGATAGAATTACATACGAAAGATGAAGATGTGGTGTTTAAAATGGCCCGACAGGAGTTGGAAATAAATAGTTTATATCCTTTACTTACAGCGAATGATTTGCCAGCTGAATTGAAAGATGCAGTTTTGCCTGTGTGGGATTTTTCAGGTAAAGACATTGTGTTGATGAGAGGAGTGGCTCCAATGTAAAACTAAATGCAGAATTCCAGAGAACTCCAGCATATAATTTGAGTCCCGAGACAGTTGCTGGAATAACCCCTTTGATTGAAACATTGATTGAACAAGGCATCTTGAAAGAAATATTAGGAAGTCCATGTAATTCGCCTATCATGGGTATACGAAAACATAATGGGAAATATAGAATAGTTCAGGACCTTCGAAAAATTAATCAGATTGTAATACCCTGTTGTCCAATAGTGCTGAACCCAGATGTGATTTTATATCAGATTCCATGTGAGGCAGAATCGTTCTCAGTGATTGATTTGTGTCAAGCATTTTTCTCGATTCCTTTGCATCCGGATAGTCAATATTTGTTTGCATTCCTGTTCGTAGACCGTGTCTTGGCATGGTGCTGAGTTTCACAAGGGGATACTGAAAGTCTCTCAATCTCCAATCAGATTTTGAAAAGAAATTTCGAAACGTTGGAAATGCCTAATCACTCTGTGCTGGTGCAGTACATTGATGATTTGCTGGTTGCATCAGGAATAAAAGAGGCTTGTGTTACTGATACGATTGCTCTACTGAACCATTTTGTCAGTAAGTGGCCATAAAGTGTCACCAGCAAAATTAAAATTTTGTCAGAGTCAAGTTCCTTATTTGGGACATCACATTGAAAAAGGGGTCAGAAAAGTGTCTCAAGATCGAATCAATTGCAGATGAATTAGCTGAGTACACAAAAGGAAGTTTGAATGTTTTTGGGAATGGTTGGATATTACAGACAGTGGATACCAAATTTTTCACTGGTAGCCAAGCCCTTGTAGAGGCTGACAGACAAAGACGTGTCAGATCCTGTACATATGGATGAAGAATGAATGCGTTCATTCCTTAAACTGTGAGACAATTTGTGTCAGGCTCCAGCATTGGGAATGCCCGACTTTAATAAGAGTTTTACTCTATTCTGCAGTGAACGAGACGGTTGTGCACTTTCAGTTCTGACGCAAATGCACGGACCAGCACGCCGTCCTGTGGCATATTTTTCAGCCATATTGGATCCCATGGCTGCTGCCTTACCTGGATGTTTAAAAGCTGTTGCTGAAACTTGTGTGAGTTTGGAGCAGTGTGAGAAAATTGTAATGGGTCATCCACTGAAAGTGTATGTGCCACATTCAGTTGAAATTTTGTTAACGCAAACGCGTACACAGCATCTTACAAACAGTCGCTTAACAAAATATGAGTGATATTGGGTGCTGAAAACGTGACTGTAACAAGGTGTACGAGTCTGAATCCAGCTACCTGATGCCGCTCCCGAGTTGTGAAGTGGTTGTGGAAGAAGCTGATCACGATTGCCTTGATGTGAGTGATTTCTTTACAAAGCCCACACCTGACATACAGGACACTCCGTTGCCAGAATCTGACCATGTTTTGTTTGTGGATGGATCATGTTTGAGAGACTCTGGAGTTACCTGGCGAGCTGCATATGCGATCTGTATGGTGGTGGGTGTTGTTGAAGCATCATGGTTGAAAGGAGTAAATTCAGCACAAGTGGCGGAATTGATTACACTCACTAGGGCGTATTGCATTATGGAGCAGATGCGAGTAACCATATTTATGGACAGTCAATATGGTTTTGGGGTGGTCCATGATTTTGGACAGTTGTGGTCTCAACGTGAGTTTATGACCTCTTCGGGTTCACCTATACGAAACGGAGAGTGTGTAAAGCACCCACTGATGGCATTACAACTGCCAGCCCAAATTGCTGTGGTAAAATGTTTGGCTCATCAATCTGGACATGATTATGTGACTGTCGGCAATAGATATGTTGACAAAACCATACTTTATTGTGCCCTAAATTCATATGCATTCAATGGAGAATACTTAAAAGAACAATCTGATGAATCTGAATGCAGACTAATGTTTTCAGTTGTTGAGACATGGGAAGAGATTCGAGAATTGCAAGATTCAGTTACCCAGGCAGAAAGGGATGGGTGGATCAAAGCAGGATGTACACGTAGACCAGAAGATGAAGTGTGGGTTTATACAGATGGAAGTCCAGTGTTGCCAGTTAGTCTGTTGTCACCAATGGCAAGAGTCTGCCATGGACCGACACATATAGGCAGGGATGCAATGATGCAACTTTTTAGACAGTCATTGTACAACCCAAAATTCAGAGCCATTGCAGAGAGTCTGTGCCAGAGATGTATAACATGTCAGCAGCAGAATGCAGGAAGGAAAACAGTGGTTAGCATGGGTCTAATTGGAAGGTCGGGAGGACCTTTTACCCGCATGCAGTTAGATTTTATAAAAATGCCTCCTTGTAATGGATTAAGATATGTCCTTGTGATTGTGTGTCTGTTCTCATGTTGGGTCGAGGCATACCCTACGCGACGAAATGACAGCCTAACAGTTGCTAAACTGCTGCTTAGAGAGCTCATCCCAAGGTTTGGATTTCCAGTCTCGTTGGAATCAGATAGAGGAACACACTTCAATAATGAAGTGGTGTGAATACTTTGTGCCGCTTTACAGATTGAGCAACAATTGCATTGTGCTTATCGACCTGAGGCGTCAGGCGTAGTTGAGCAAAGGAACGGCACAGTAAAATCATGATTTTATTGTCTACATCTCTAAAATGGCCTGATGCATTGCCTTCGGTGTTGATGAGTTTGTGAAGACTTCCAGATAAAAGAACAGGACTGTCCCCTTGTCAAATAATTATGGGGAGGGCTATGAGACAGCCTACAGTCCCAGCAAATCAGCTTGTGAACATATTTGATGATTTGGTGCTCGATTATTTTAAAGGATTGGCTAATGTAGTGCGTTCTGTGTCCACCAGCATGGAGAAGTCACCACTACTGTCCAACAGGAGCAAACGCACGACTTGTGCCCAGGTGATTGGGTGCTTGTCAAGAAACATGTGAGAAAGTGCTGTTTGGAACCTTGGTGACGTGGGCCTTACCAAGTGATTCTTGTAACAACAACTGTGGTTAAATGTGGTGGTCTACCTAATTGGGTTCATGCAGCCCACACTCGTCTAGTCCCATGTCCACTTGAAGGTGCAGAGTCAGTTGCAGATGAACCGGTGGTAGCAGTGAGATGGCCTGAACAGACTGAGCACAAAGTAGAGTGGGCGTCAGCTACTGGGTCTCGAAACACTGTTGAAAGCGAAAGAGAGTTGATCCCTCTAGGTAATGAGGAACAGAAAGAAAGGGATTCAGCTAAGCGAAGTATTGACACAAGTGAAATAAACAGTGTACCAGAAAAACGAAAGGTGACCGATGACCCAGAGGAACTGAACGATTGAAAAACACTCTGTGGGCAGAATACCATCCACTGTAATCGAAGTCTCGAGTCAGTCAGAACAAAGTGATACAGACGGAGAAGAAAATACAGTGCACAGAACAAAGAGAGCAAGAGTCCCAAATCAAAGATACGCAGCACCTGAATGGACATATCTAGCTGCAGCAAACGATTGGGAGAAGGAGTTCATCACATTTTGTTTTGAAGACAACACTCCGTATAAGCCACCCTAAACGAACTGTGTGGGAAAAGAAGGGTGCTGAAAAGAGACGGCAGAAGAAAATAAAGCTGTGACCAGACGCTGGTATAAGTGTTTGATTGATGACGCAAAACCTGTTGCTAATCATAATATTAATATAGAAAGTACAAATTAAAATGGAGAAGAAAATAGAGTGCGCAGAACAAAAAGAGCAAGAGTCCCAAATCAAAGATACGCAGCACCTGAAAGGACATATCTAGCTGCAGCAAACGATTGGGAGAAAGAGTTCATCACATTTTGTTTTGAAGACAACACTCCGTATAAGCCACCCTAAACGAACTGTGTGGGAAAAGAAGGGTGCTGAAAAGAGAAGGCGGAAGAAAATAAAGCTGTGACCAGACGCTGGTATAAGTGTTTGATTGATGACGCAAAACCTGTTGCTAATCATAATATTAATATAGAAAGTACAAATTAAAATGGATGCTTCTGGTTCTGACATTGGAAATCTGAAAAGATTGCTTTGCCTAGGCGAAAGTGTATAGGTGCTTGCTTTGTGTGTATTCTTGTCTTAATACTTGTTTGGTTGTTGATCGTCCTAAATGTACCTCATTATGTTTATTCTGTAAACCTACTAATGTGTACGTGAGTGCGACTACTGAATTAAAAAGAGTCCCTGGCGAAGATATAGACATTAAAGAGCTAACAAGGAGTGACTTACACCGAGATAATTCAATTAATGACTTTTCGTTAAATGTATTTACCAAACTATTGTATGAATTCGTTGACACAATGGATGCAAGAGATTGTTATGTGTGCATGCAATTACCTACGTCTGTGTCTGAAGGGGTGACTTACCATCACCTTCCTTTAACATATGGTATTTCTTGTAGTGTACTAACAAGTTTCTTCTATGGCAAGGAGCAGCTTCAGTATTATTATTCTAATTTCGACCTAGTGTTTTCTAAAATTCCTATTAAGAAGAACCTGAATGTTATGGCAAGTGCGAAGAATGCTGAAGTAAAGGGAGAATTCTTTCAAACTGTAAAGCCTATAGATATTGTACATGCACATAGAAACAATTTAACGTGCATCTTACACAGTGTAGAAAAAGAATTTATTAACACCGTAGAGGTTAGACGAGAAGAAAAAAAAGAAAAGCTGCTGACCAGAAAAGTAGAATACCTCCGTGTGCTCATAAGGAAGGTGATTATAAAAAGGTGGGACTCTTGTTGCAATGTCTCTGGATTGGCAACACAAAGGAGAGCTTTTCATACTAAGACAAAATACTGAATATAATAATAAATTCATTGGTTCCAGTGAGTGTGAACACCTTCCTAATAACAGGAGGTTGGGGATTAATGTGTGGTGCTGACCCAATACTTCTGGGAGTATATTATGTGTGTGGGAGAAATGCTTATTATAAATTGCCGCAATATTGGTATTGATGTTGTTACATGTGAATAGTTTTTCCTAAAATATATTATGTGAACGATCATCATGGAATCAATGAAAAGAAACTAACACGTAACAAAAGGGGAATAAGTGCTGCAGAGATTATTGGAGATATTTGGTGCAATGATACCCTCACTGGGGGTAATATTGAACTCGCATAAAATTAGAAAACTGTCTACAGTGGTTGATTGATTATCGACAGATACCGCTGGTGATTTCTTAGTGATTGATACTGAAACGGTTGCTATTAGGTCTATGGTTTTGCAGAACCGACTTGCCTTAGATGTAATATTGGCAAAAGAAGGCGGAGTCTGTCGCATGCTGAAAATTCAACAATGTTGCACTTATATCCCGGATAAAAGTAAAGATTTGCGGGGATATATAAGTAACATAACAAACTTGAGCAATGATTTAACAGAACTAAAAGCTGATGGTGCATGGGAGAAAATTGGGAGAGGATTTTTCTCAGTGGGAAGTTGGATTGCAGCACTGGGGGATAGCTTGGTTGGGCAAATACTAACACCATTAATAGCTATTGCAATTGCCGTATTAATACTAGTACTGATATACAGACGCTGTAAACGCAAATTAGAAATAAAGGAAAGCAGAAGTCAAAAGAGAAAAAGGACTGAAGTAGAATTAGAAGATAAGAAAAATACTTATCATGATGTTGTAAAGGACATGGAAGGTGTTAGACTGAAACAAATGAAAACAAGTGCATTTTAAGATTTATCAGATTGTTATCAGATCACTAAATAAGATTGTGTGATGGCTTAATTCACCATCAGAGGGGGAATTGATGGAGTATAATTATTTTAGAATAATTTGTCTCGATCAAATCCTGCTCAATGGGGAGTGTGATACTAATGCATGCTTAAGAAACACGACTAACAGCGTGACTTGTAAAACATATGAGAGTTCAATCTGCATCGTAAAAGCATGCAGTGTGGTTGCAAACCAGTTCGAAATGAAAATTATTCATGAGAGAGAGAAAATGTATAATGTTAGTGCATTCACAATACATATGTGCTATGAAAACCTATTAATGTTAAAATGTGTGATATAATGATGCAGTTTTTAACCAAATGATAATAAAAAGTTAAAAAGAGTACTCATCTTGTAGAAAAAGTGGATTAACATTAGTTGTTGAAAATGAGAATGAGAAATGACTTTTGTTCATGTAGCAGCACTGTCAGGAAAACCTGCAATTTCAGAATGTCGAGAGAAAATGTGTTTGCTCACTTCGAAATGATTTCGCAAATGAGTTAATGCTTGATGGGATACAAAATGGTGTTTGATTATTAATTTTATGAAGAAAATTAATCACAAATGAAGCAGCTTCATCTATATTCAATTAAATGTTTGAAAGGTTAGTACCTTTTCAGTAAATAATAATGTTTTAGTAGGTTTTCATGTAGGCCTTAACATTCATTTTCATTTTTTCCTTCGAATAAGACTAGAATGTGCTGACATGACTTTACTACCAGTAATGAGAACTTTTGCTAGAGTTTCTTTTCTTTAGTTTTGCGTAAAGGACACTCTCTCTGCTAGTACAAAACTGTGTCGACTTTGTTGCAAGCTCAGAAGTGAGCGCTTGGGAATGGACATGATATGATACAAATGAATTCCTAGTTCTGAGGAGAAGCAAAATTGAACTTTTAATAAAAGGATGAACATCGGTTGAATGGTATTACATATAATTTCCGGATCATTTGGGTAAAAGTAATGATCACCCCATGGACAGACCATGGACTTTGACCAATGGAAAGCGTGCAAAATGCGTAAAGGAAACTGTTGTGGGAAGGACCAAAGCATAATTGGAAATTTAAATGCCCGGTGAGAAAAGGGCCGTCCCCCGGCTGTCTTTGAAAATTTCCTATATGCCTGGCAAGCTGTCGGACTGAACACTGATTTTCCCTGAACTGAACTTTCCTGATTACCTGCACTTTGCCAGCTGGTGAAGTCGAGCAGGCAAACCTTTCTGCTGAAGGGTTAATTGATTCCGGCTATTGCACGCTGTGCTCTAGCGTCTCTTTGGGCTCTCCTTAAGTCTGTGTATTCCTGACAATCTGCACCCGATTCTTGGTTTGTATGATTCATGTCTGCATTCTGAAATTGCGTTTGTATTCTCCCTCTCTCATTCTCACCAGGTATTTGGATTAAAATGTATTTGACTCTGAACTGTGATGTGTTGACATTTCACCTGTACTAAAACGATAATCAAAATTAAATGATTCTAAATGTATTTTTGTGCTTTGACCATTCAACCTGAAGTTTAGTTAAAGATTTGCCTGTTATAATCATACATGTGTGTGTTATTCTTATTGCCTAGTCATTGAATATGTTATAAGGTTTATGCTTATTAGGAAGGCACTGCTTTATTCCAGGTCCTCAGGAGAAGTGGCCATTCGTATCTGAATACCTGAGTCCCCTATTAGCTATATAAAAAGATCTATCAGTGGATCTAGATGGTTTGTGAATATATAGACCTTGGTGTTGTAGAGTTTTTATGGGCCAAACTCTGGGATATCGTAGTTTTATGGTAGCTGAGATGAATATGACATATATCAGTGGTGAGTAGTGATTGGGGTAAGTAACCGTAAACCTGTTATCATTAGTTCACGCTGCATCACTTTCGAGGAGGGTAGTGGTGTTGGTTTCATTAAGATCTTCTAGGTCAAAATTGAGGTCTCTGAGGAAGATGTAGGGTTTGGAGTCAATGGCGAGTGGGTGATGAATTTGAGGATGATGTCACGGAAGCTAGGGCATGGTCCTGGCAGCCTATTGGCGAGGGTGCCTCTGATGGTGGTTTTTGCCGTTGGTTTGGAGTTGGAAATTGAGGTGTTCCATGATTGGGGTGGTGTAGACTGTGGCGCTAGTGCAGTGTATGGTGTCTTTGTTGATGATGATGATTTCACCACCGTATGCGTTGATGCAGGCTCGGTCTGCTATCTTGTAGTCGTTTGGAGTTGCTGCAGCATATGTTGGGCGTGGATGCCAGTTTGAGCCAAGTTTAGGTGAGGAAGAGGAGGTCAGGGTGAGGGAGGTGATTGTGTCCAGATCTCGGTGGCATGCTTGTAGAGTGATCGTGCCTTGAGCAGGAGGCAGGGGAGTTGTTCTGATGTAGTCGTGGTCGGTGTGGTGGTGGTCGTTGAGTGTGCGGGTGCTTCGGTGTTGTAGGAGAAGAGACAGTGCCAACCATTGATCGTGGTGAGGGTTGGCAGCAGTTGTTGTTGCACAGTCCGGGGTCCAGGGCTCAGAGCTCGGTGGTGGTGCATTCGCAAGTGGTGGGAGAGCCAGGGTTCCTGGCGCTGAGCGTGGTCCAATCACGGACGGGTGCTGACAGACTTGCCTATGGTGCAACGACGGCGCACCTGCAGTGTGGCCTCCATTAAGTAAGTCCTCAGTGGACAGAGGGGCGCTGGATGGGGCTTGCAAGAGATGGGAAGCGGGAGGGATAAAAGAGTATCAATGGTGGGAAATATGAGTGTTCGATGGGGCAGAGAAAAACAGCAATAACAGTGGTGAAATGAAATTATACTAAAGGCTACAACCAATAAATGACAACAGCATGGGACAAGAAATAAAGTAACAAGATTACAACAGATATTGACACCAGCAAAGAAAATTAAACAATGATTGGTGCCATTGATGTGGTAGCACCGGCTCGAAGGGAAAGAACAAAGGCAAAGGGGTGCCCTGGTTCAGTGATGCCTTAAGAACTGCGAAACAAACCCTCCGCCAATACGAGAGGGCTTGGCGGAAAGCCTATGACCCAGGGGCCCGATTAGAATATAATGCTATGTTTGCGAGCTACAAAAAGGCAATCCGCACTAGGAAAGCAGAATTTTATGAAGCAAAGATTGTGGCGGCTGATAATACACAAAAGGAGATTTTTCGGAACTTGAAAGAGCTGAGACAGGGCAAGGAACGGAAACCTACCTTCTGTTTGGAGGACTGTAACAGATTCCAGTCCTTCTTTTTAACGAAAGTGGAAGATTTATTAACGGAAATTCATACCACTTCCATACACACTTGTTCTTTAGCTCCAGCACCTCCGTCCCTCACTTGTGTAAAACCCCTCACTCTCTTTCCCATGCTCACCCCAGACTCCCTATCCCTCCTAGCTGAGCGGGTAAAGTCAGGGTCCCCTGCAGACCCTTGCCCACCTAGAATCTTCAGGGCGGCCTTACCGGGGATAGAAAGCGAGGTGCTCTCGCTTCTCAACTCATCCTTGGAAGGAGGTTATGTCCCCTCTAACTTTAAGGAAGCTTGTGTTATCCCGCTCCAAAAAAAAACAGGGACCGACCTGGGAAATGTAAAAAATTTCAGGCCAATCTCCCAACTTCCGTTCCTGGCTAAAGTGTTGGAACAACACATGTTAAAATCCCTGTCCCACCACATTGAAGAGAATCACCTTCTACAATCCAACCAGGCAGGCTTCAGGGCTCATCACAGCACGCAACTGGTGATGCTGTCTGTGCTGGATGAATTAAGATTAAGGGCTGACAATAAAAAACCTTGTGCCCTGGTCCTGCTAGACCTCTCCGCGGCATTCGACACGGTCAATCATGACCAATTACTGTTGCGAATGTCGGAGATGGGCATCCAAGGCACTGCCCTGGCGTGGCTGACCTCCTTCCTGAAGGACCGTTCTCAGAGGATACAGTTGACCGACCATGTATCTGATCTAGGGTCTCTCTCCTGTGGGATTCCACAGGGTTCGGCGCTGTCACCTCTCCTTTTTAACGCTTACCTTCAGCCCTTGGTAGCTGCACTAAATCAGATGGAGTGTCAGATTTATAATTATGCGGATGACACCCAACTCATCATCCAGATAGATAATGCTCCGACTGCCCACACAAGATTTCAAAGCATTCTGAAATTTGCAGTCAACTGGATGACGGCCAACGATCTTAAGATTAACCCTGATAAGACAGAGGTGCTGGTCATTACCTCAGACTCTAACCCTTGGAAGGACCTTTTTTGGCCCCAAGAGTTGGGCACACCCCCAGAGCCTGCCATGGTGGTTAAAAGTCTGGGTATTAAGATTGATGCCAAGCTCTCCATGATCCAGCAAGTACCGTCAGTAGTGGAAACTTGCTCGGGCATGCTGAGACAGCTGCGAAAACTGGCCCCACTTCTCACTTTCAACACGCTTAGAACGGCAGTATCAGCTTTGATATTGTCACGACTGGATTATGGCAACTCCCTATACATTGGTCTCCCGAGAAACTTGCTGGCCAGACTACAGGTCGTCATGAATGATGCCGCCAGATTAATTTTTAGAGTACCCAGGCGAACCCATGCCACCTCCCTCCTGCGTCGGTTGCACTGGCTCCCGGTTATGCAGAGAATACAATTTAAGGGCCTCTGCATCGCACACAAAGCCGTCTACGGCCAAGCCCCTAGGTACATTAAGGAGCGCTTAGTCAAATATACCCCAGCTAGGATGTTGCGGTCTTCGGAGAGCAACCTCTTGGTTTGCCCTCGCTTTAAACTGACCTCCAAAGGAGGAAGAGCCTTTTCAACATCTATTCCTCAAATCTGGAACAACTTGCCGGAGAATGTACGTAAGGAACACACTCTGCTTCCGTTCAGGAAGAAGCTAAAAACAGTGCTTTATGCTGACGGGGAGTAATTTAATGAAGTTCCGCACCTCACTTGCAAGGGCTGGGATTCCTCTCATAAGCGCTTAGAGACCTGTAGGTGATAACGCGCTCTACAAATCACAATTACAATTACAATTACAATTGGCATCAGCAGAAAGTTCAAATATCAGGGCTTAGTGATAGCAATTCAGTGGGAGCAACAAGCCAGGCTGAGGCAGCGGAGGAGCTGTCACGAGAGACATGCTACTTGATACACTGACCTGGCTCTAGAGATGGTGAATGCTTTTGAGCTATCTCTAGTAGAAGAAGGGGGATTACAATGGAATGTGTAAAAGTTTGATGTATTAGTTTGGGGGGGGGTGAACCCACTTCAAATAATAATCACAACTCATGTCAGGGTGAACAACAAAGGTAATTAAATAAACCTGTGCTTAACCCTCTGGTATCTTGGTGCAAAGCAGTCAGGCCAATTTAGAGTTGGCAAACACTTTCTAAGTCCCAGGTTTCAGAAAACCTCAGCAGCAGTACACTTTGCCACCAGCCAAGGGTCCAGGACCTTTGGGGATGGAATGTTGGGGGTCAAGACTCACTTCAGCAGAGGCCAGCAGCAGGGTCCTGGGCCTGTCCACTTGGAACTGTTCAGCTGGTATGGCAGGAAAAAGGCTTCTTGAAGCTTGTTGGTTCCCGGTAGCCCAAACAGGAGGTCAGCCTTTTGGCCCTTGGAGTCCACTTCTTTGTCCTGGGTACAAGAGGGAGAGCAGATCTAGTCTGCAAGGCTCCTCTCAAGTCATATACACCAGGTCCAGTCTGTTCTTCCACAGGTCCAGAAGTGATCTGAGGAGGTTAGTGGGAATGCCACATTTATGGCCCAGCACCACCCTGTGTGTGAGGGAAGCTCCAACCAATGGGGTAAAGGTTCCCAGGGGCAACCCCACCCATTTTGCAGCACTTCATGTGTGTTTTACCATAAACTGTCCCACAGGGCCCTTCTCTACCTAAATCCAATGTGACAGAACCTTTCTTCCCCTGTTCAGAGCTATCTGTGTCCACCCAGAGGTGTTACTATGATAATGGGCAAACCCTCCCATATGGTCACTCCAAACCAGTTCTGGGCTACCTCCCCCTCCCACTTGGTTTGGAGCCAAGCTGACTAGGAAGACAAAAGTAGGCAAACCTTGGTGCAAGCTAAATCTGCCAATGACAGGGCCATGCCATCCTGCTCAAGGAAGACAACAAACACCTATCCACTCCCAATCATTTTGTTTTATGTCTAGAAACAATTCAGATAACACCACAGGAGGGCCATTAACAGTTAGGTTGCCCTGAATACTGGCAGAAAGGCACATGGGTAGGGTAATAGTTTTCATTGTATAATTACTTAAAATCGTTTACAAAAGAGCATCAGCAATGCAGAATAATTTTTTTTTTTTTAAAAAGCAAAATTCAAATATTACAGACGCTTGTAAAATCTGATATAACAGTGTAAAAACTGGACATTTAAAACCTGACGGGTGTTGACCTGACCACATTAGATGCTAAATGTATATGCCGGGACATGTTATGTGAAAGGAGCCATAGTGCACAAGAATGGGCTGTATTCTTTCATGCCCAGTCTCATGAAGTAAATGATGCGCAACATTATAAGAAGAAGCTGTAGGGCCGTGCATTGGTTAGTTAGGCATGCAGTACATGGTAAAAGTGGACTGGCCAAGCATGAGTTAAACCGTAAAGTGCAAGCCGGTCGCCCGGGGAGCCTGCAGGGACATGCGGTGTTTGCACAAAGCCATTGTGCACAGGATTTGCCCATGCTCTATCGCACCAAATATCAAGGGATGAATGATGCATTGTATTTTCATGCATAACTGGCCTAGCATGCGTAAAACTATGAAGTGCAAGATGATTGCACAACATGTCATAAGGCAAACCCCAGAAGTGGGCTTTGCCAATATTTTAGTGTCTCATGCAGGGTCATAAAATGCCCATGCAACATAAATGCCTATAAGGAATTTCATGTCCTCCTGTTATAATTTTACAGGAAAAAACTCAGCTGCATCAGGTCGTGATTACAATAAGACTTCACATCAAGTTCCTGTGGGTGTGCGGGATGTTATTTGCCCTCAGTTCATAAGAGGTGCGCAGGAGCCTTCTAGCTTCAGCATAGAACTTGCTGATCTGTGCAAGTTCCATTTAAACGGTGGTTGTATAGATATATGTTAGGGGCTATTTGCAAGTTCTCATTCGATTTAGCAAGAAAATCGTTCTGAGGTACAATCACCTCTGATGTAACAAGGCAGGACAGCAGCAGACAATGTGCGCAGCTGATTCAGTATGGTATTGGTACAAGCTGCACTCTTTTTTGCCTGAAGAAATTTTTTCCAGTGACCCCTATAGTCCCATAAGGGAAGGGTTAAAAGCCTGGGCCGCAATATGTTCTGTGAGGCCTGCCTTCCGACTGCTGCATTCAGGTATGGTTGGCACATGGTGACTTTGTGTGATTGGGCAAGACCATCTGCACCTGGGGTATTTCTAATCTGTTTAACCTCCTGCTCCTTTGAAGTGCGCTTGCCTTCTTATGTTATGTTATTAATATTTCTAAAGCGCAAACTGTTACCCGAGGGTGTCCTGGCGCTGAACCTGACGCCCTACGGAGGCCTAAACACGGGGTTGAAAAAGGAAGTAGTTAGACAGTAAACAGCCACGTCTTCAGGGCCTTCCTGAAGTCCAGATGGTTTGTCTTGCACCTGAGATGCATCGGGAGTTCATTCCATGCCTTAGCTGCACCGACCACAAAACTTCTGCCTCCCCAGTTGGACTTCTTTACAAAGGGCACTGATACCCGTTTTGCTTCTGAAGAGCGCAGAGGTCTTCTGAGTACATACCACTGGAACTGCCGTTTTAGGTGGAGGGGTCCATTTCCTTGAAGGGATTTGTGGACCACACAAAGAGCTTTAAACAGAACACGTTTTTTGACGGGCAACCAGTGGAGCTTTTTAATCTCAGCCGAGATTGAAGCATATTTTGATATGCCGGTGAGTAGTCTGGCCGCTGCGTTCTGCAGTAGTTGCAATTTTTTCATAAGACCATCCTGGATATTGAAATAAAGACTATTACAATAATCCAGTCTGGACATAGCTAAGGCAGTGATGACAGTTTGTTGGCTTTCTTTGGGTAGGAAAGGCATAATTTTCTTACAGGATCTAAGAGTGTACGAAGTAGCTGAGACCACTGCATTCACTTGATCCTTGAAATTGAGTTTGTTGTCTATGTATACTCCTACATTTTTCACCTTCCTAATAGGAGTCGGAAGAGGACCCAGTGTGTCCGGCCACCATGCCGGGGTCCAAAAATTTGGATCATTGCTGAACAAAACCACCTCCGTTTTACTGGAGTTTAGTTTAAGGCAGTTTTGGGCCATCCAGTTCCCCACGGCTGTCATGCAATCATGGAAACGGGCCGCCGTTTCCTGTACCCCATCCGGTAGCAGTGACACTACAATTTGGGTGTCATCTGCATATGAGGTCAAGTTAAAACCGAAGGATTCAATTAGGGGAGCCAGCTGTGATACATAAATGTTAAAAAGTGTCGGACTAATGGACGACCCCTGCGGGACTCCACAGGGCAATGAAAAAGGTTTTGCAGTGAAATCTCCAAGGGAAACAGTCTGTACTCTATTAGATAGGAAGGATTTGAGTAACTTCCAGGCAGTGCCCTTGACTCCAATCTCTTGCAGCCGGTCCATCAATAAAACATGATGGACCGTATCAAATGCCGCGGAGAGGTCTAGCATAATCATTGCAGCTTTTCCTCCCTGGTCCAGTATAGTCCTGATTTCTTCAGTGGACTTAAGAAGTGCGGACTCCGTGCTATGCCCGCCTCGAAAGCCGTACTGGGTGGGATCTAGCACCTGGGCTTCTTCCAAGAATAGACTGAGTTGTGTATTCATAATTTTTTCTGTGATTTTAGCAGGGAGTGGGAGTCTGGAGATAGGTATAAAATTATTGGAGTCTTTAGGATCCAGAATTGGTTTTTTCAGCAGGGGTAGTATGGATGCACTTTTCCATGTTTTGGGGAAATACCCTTTGGCAAACATAGCATTGATGATGGATGTCAGCGTTAGTGTGATTGGCTCGGGTGCTAGTTTTAGTATAGAGTGGGCATGGATCAGATGGTGAGCCTGATTTTGTTGTCATAAGAAGCTTAAAAGTATCTGTGACCGTAACTGGAGCAAATTTCTCAAGCTGTGGCAAGGAGCTTTGTAGCGGCTTAGGGTCAACTGTGTCGGTCAGGGGTGTCTTGTCACACAGTTCTTGGCTGGCCATAATAGGAGGGGGGGTTGGGTGCGCTAAGGCGGTGACCGTTTGAAAAAGTTCCCTAGTAGAATTTTTTGCCGAATTAATTTTATTTGTGAAAAACTCTTGTTTTGTTTTTTGAAGCAACTGCTTATACTGAGTTAGGCATAGTTTGTATTTATTTTTGTCTGTCTCATTGTACTCCCTCCTCCAAGTTCTTTCAATATGCTTGCAGGCTAGTTTTTTATCTCTAAGCTCTGGAGTGTACCACGGCGCGGAGGGTCGTGCCCTGTTGGGGCGGAGGAATTTTTTAGGAGCTAACTTGTTGCCTGCTGCTTCCAGCCAGTTAGTATAGGCAGAAGTGGCATCATCTAGATCACAGGGTAGGGCAAACGAAGTAGAGGTTAACAATTCCTGTAATTCATCAGCGTTTACCTTATTCCATGCTCTGCTGATCAATTGTTTATTTGCTGATTTTTTAATACATCGGTCAGGCAGAAGCACTTCAAACAATACCGCCTTGTGGTCTGACCAAACCACTGGGAGAAGGTCAGAGAATGCCAGCTGCGTGTTGTTAGAGAAAATGCGATCCAATGTATGACCTGCCTTGTGTGTGGCGCCAAGGACCATTTGCTTTAGGTCCGCACTATTCATCAGATCAAGCAAGCTAGAAGTATCTGGATCCGTGTGAACTTCCAAATGGAAGTTAAAGTCCCCTAATATCGTGTATGCGCAAGCACTTAACTCATTCTCCAACATACTAGCAGCTTGAGTTATAAACCGGTTTCTGGGGCCAGGTGGCCTGTAAATGAGGGTGCCTTTAAAGGTGTGGTGGTGAGAAAGATAAAAGCAAAAATCCAACGCTTCGCATTCAGTGTTAGATGCACAGTTGAAAGATGCGTTTAGTGTGTTTCGGTATATCACTGCTAAACCACCTCCTTTCTTAAAAGGCCTATATAAGGTATGGCAGAGGTAACCCGGTGGTGTGGCTTTGACCAAGTCTGGACCTGATGCATCATCCGTCCATGACTCAGTGATAAAGGCAATGCTGATTTCCTCTTCCTCAATTAGGGAGGCACAGTCTATACTATGTTTAACTAAGGATCTTGCATTAAGAAGGACACACTTACAAACTTTTTTACCTGTGTGTCTTTTCTGGGCTCTATGCATGTTATGTGTATCTTTAGACTGCTGGATCAAAAAATCCGGTAGTTTAGTGTTATAGCCAGGGCAGATTATGTCACCATGTGGGAGCTCGATACCGGGTTGGATACGTATACAATTAGGGTAACTCTTAATATCATTTAGGCTATGCAGCATGCTGCTAGAGTAGGATTGAAGCCTGGGGTGCCCTGCATCCAAACAGCGTCAAGCTAGTAGTGCAGGTATCAGTTTAAAAAGAATTAAAAACAGAACAGATGGATTACCCCCACGTTGGTCTCTCCCAACTCAAGCCTCAGGAGGACATCGGTCGTGCGCTCGCGCCAGCCTCTCCTTAAGTAGAGAGGTGGGAGAACGACTAGCCCGCTAACCCTGCCTCCTCCCAAAATGGCGGTCTCGCACTGCCTATGCGGACCCCGGGAGTGAGGCAATCGGATAATGTGCAAACACGCAAATTCAGTTTTAAAACAGTGTCAAGCTAGAAGCGCAGGTACCTTGTGCATTTAGCAATCTTTTTAAACTGCCTGTTGTTAGTGATGAATCTATTATGGTTTCTAAGGGCAAGCTAAATGTTTCTCTGACACTAATCAGGTACCTTGCCCATCTACTTTTTATATCTTGGAATATCACCTTTAGTGCTTCCCTCATTGATTCTGGTTCCGCTTTTGTCACACGATGATAGTATTTGACCAGGTCCATTATACATTCAATGTCCATAGTTGTGATATTGAATTCAAGCTGAATCAATGTGCGTCTAGTTGTTTTTGGGAGGTTAAATATCTTTCTAAAAGCAGCTTTGTGATGATGCTCCGGAGTATCAGTGAGCAGGCCAGGGAAAGCTAGATGTCTGTAACTTATTGTTGTTATTAGTTTCGCCTTCAGAACCCATCGAATTCCCTCTGTGGAGTGACTTTGAAGCTTGTAGTTTAGTTTACTTAGTGCATATGTGATCTTAGCTGCCTTGGCTGGCAATGCCTTAGCCTGCAGGGTTTGTTTGCCTGTGTCTGAGAAATGTACGCCCAGGTAATTATATTTATTGGCAGCACTTATCCTTAGAGGGCCAAGTTGCCATTCTAGCTGATGTTTCTTAGGTTTATAGCAGGACCTACATTTTCGTGGCGTTCGCCTGCAGGAAATTCTTTGTATTGTACAGATATAAGCTCTCTTCATGCAAATTCTGGTTTGTTCCAGTAGCACCAAATTGTCTGCATACTGCATAATGGGGAGGCCAAGGAGGCCTAGTTTAGGTTGGAAGATGTTTACTTTCAATAGTGCCTCACCTAGATCCGCGGCGCACAAGTGAAACAGAGTGGGGGCAATCATGCATCCCTGTTTTTGCCCCGTGTATGTGTAAATTTTTGCAGTTGCATGTGTCTGCGTAAGCTTGGTCTGAACTCATGTACTGGTATACAGTGCTGTGATGGCTGCGAGGAGATTCCTCGGAATTCCCCTCTTTGCAAGTTTTAACCAGAGAGTGTTATGGTCAATGCCATCAAAAGCAGTGCTGTAGTGGACAAAAGCAAAAGGAACAATTGATGGACAGAATGCTGAACAATGCAAATATTCACCCCCAGTCGCAAGGATCTGGGTTTAATCCATCGTTCATTTGCTCACCATACCACCGCAGATTGGACCCAGCCATATGCAAATCAGTCTTGACCCTGTTACTCATGGGAACAGTCCAGTCCGAACTGCCAAGCCAGTTCCTCCATGGACCAGAAACAATCACCTTGGGACAGGTTTCAGGGAATCACCTCTCATCAGCCAGGCTAGCCTGAATCCAGTAGCGCAGTGAGCACGGGACCCACGTCTGGGCATACCCTTCCCACTTAGAGAGACAAAAGCAAAAGTAACAATTGATGGGCGGAATGTTGAACAATGCAAACATTCACCCTCAGTCACAAGGTTCTGGATTTAATCCATTGTTCTTTTGCTCACCACGCCACCCCAGTTTGGACCCAGCCATATGCAAATCAGTCTTGAGCCTGTGCCTCATGGGAACAGTCCAGCCTGAACTGCCAAGCCAGGTCCTCCCTGGACCAGAAACAAGCACCCTGGGGCTGGTTTCGGGGCATCACCCCACATCAGTCAGGCCGGCTTGAATCCAGTGGTGCAGTAAGCACAGGACCCACGTCTGGGCATACCTTTCCCACTTAGGGTGACAAAAGCAAGAGGAACAATTGATGGACGGAATGCTGAACAATGCAAACATTCACTCCCAGTCACAAGGATCTGGGTTTAATCCATCGTTCTTTTGCTCATCACGCCACCCTAGTTTGGACCCAGCCATATGCAAATCAGTCTTGACCCTGATCCCCATTGGAACAGTCCAGCCCGAACTGCCAAGCCAGGTCCTCCCTGGACCAGAAACAAGCATTCCTTTTGTTGTAGTTGCCAAAGCAAGCATAAAGTGGGAGCGATGTAGCCTTCATGGCCTTGGTTGCCATTTACGAAAGAGCAATAGCATTGTCCATGGTGGATGAATTGGGCCTCAACCCCGTCTGATATTGGGGTATGACATTATTTTCATTTATTCTAGCCTCTAGCTCAGTCAGGAGCACTTTTGCAAATGCCTTGCCATCAACATCCAATAAGGCAATCAGCCTATAATTTTCCGGTCCGGAGACGTTTCCCTTTTTATGTATGGGGTGCAAGATAGAACCATTCCATGAATCCGGTACGGCCGATGTATTGAAGCATGAGTTGAACAGGCTGTGCATATGGGGGCCCAAAATTCCTGATCTTCATTGAAGATACTGCCTGGTGGGCCATTTGGTCCAGGGGCTCCCTCCTTCCGAATACCCTTGAGAATGATTAGGGTTCCCCTTTTGGTTATGGTTGTTTGTGGCTCCTCCAGATCTCCAGGATAATAGCACACTGCCTCCATATTGGAACCCAAGATTTTATCTGAGTCGATGTAAAGCTTTGTTGCTTGAGCCACCCATTCATTAGCAGGTACAGCGTTCTTCTTTAGGTTCTGTCATTGAGGCTAGTGACATAGTCTGAAAATTGCCTTGACTTGCTGGGCGCTAGTAGGGAGTATATGTGTTTCCATTCCTCCTCTATATGTTTTTGTTTCAGCAGCCAAGTCATTTCTTTGGTGTGACTTTCTGGTATCTTTCGAGATGCTTTCTGTCCATGTGCTTCTCTCTCATCTGATTAGTAGTTCCGCCCGGCGGCACCTCCTTTTGCTCTTTCAATTCCTTATTGTCAAAATGCATGGTGGACCTTTTTCTTAGGAGCATACTTTTGTGATTACCTTGCTTTCATGCGGACAAGGCTTCAAGTAGCTGTTCTATTTTTATAGTCTGTGGTGTATAGAGGTGCCTCACACTGCTTCACCCCTCTGGGCCAGCAGAAAAGTTCTGCAATGCTCCTGTGACCCCCATGGAGTCCCCTAGTAGTTTTGCCATCCCCACCTTCAGTCTAGTGAAGTACTTGTGTTTCGGGTTGTTTGTTGTGGCCAGTCTGCGGGCCTGGGATGTTGGGCTCCTGGAGAGGTCCTGGTCTACTCCTTCATCTGCAACTGGGGTCTGACTCCTCCCAGCAATGTTTTGGGACTAAGGCCTTGTCTTTCATTGACTGGGCATACCTCTCAGCCCTTTTTGTGACCAAGGGCGCCAGGTTCATCAACAAGCATGCAACCTTTCGAGCTGGTTTGGCTGGCATAGGCACCTTGTCTTGCCCTTGTTCTTACTCAGGCAGGCTTTTCTGTGCTTACTTCTCTGTGCAATGTGCCTTGTGTGCCTTGTACAGATACTTGAGCTTTTAAGTTCTTTTTTTTCCGGCAAGCCTTGTCCTACGAAGCTGGGCGTTGGGATCGATGTACAAGGGCATACGCCGACATATGCACCCTGAACTCTACACCCTGTGCTCTTGATCTCCGTGCTCTGGGCACTTGATTGTGGTTATAGTTGTGGTTAATGCCCGTAGGTTCAAAAACGGCACACTGACAAAATATCGACACCCAAAATAACCCCATACAAAACTATTGTGACCAAAATATCGAAGTCAAAAATATCTACAGCCTATACTTATAATGGTAAGTACAAAAATATTGATAAAAAAATGTCGGTCATAAATATAGTTGTACAAAATATCGTTTTATATATATATATATATATATATATATATATATATATATATATATATATATATATATATATATATATATATATATTATCTACTGGCGGTCGCCAGTAGATAGTTATAGTTAGGACCTATTTTCCATAGGAAATCCACGACATTCTATTTGAAATAACTCTTGCGTCGGTTGACGAATCTTCGCGAACTTTTCAAACTTTATGGCCCGCTCCGGTCCGCTCCTACCCTGAAAATCTCAGGGTGATTCGTCAAGCGGGGGCCGAGAAAAAAGGGGGGTCCCAAAACGTGTTTTCCCCATTCATTTTCCCATAGGAAACTTTAGACACGGCTACAGCCCGAACTGCTGAACGGAATTACACCAAATTTGGCAAAGAGGTAGTTCTTGGTTCAGAAAGAACCCTTTTTGTTAAATGGTGTAAATCCGTTCAGTAGTTGCTGAGAAAATCAAAAGTAAAAGTACATATATATCTATGGCCGCGTCGGATTCGCGCACCCTCCCGATCACGAGCTGTCTGCTAATTGGCTGTCAACACTCCAAACCAGGAAGTGTTGGCAGCCATCTTGTTCCTCGGTAGAACCGAGGAACAAGAAAGCAGTAAAAAAAGTGCGCAAAACGCACAAAGGGGGCAGGGTAGAAACACCCTGACCCCTAGGTCTGCTCAGGGGTCCCACAAGGACCCCCTGGGCAGAAAAGCATTTTTACTTTTTTTAAATCGGCAGGATGCGCTCAGGGAGCGCGAATCCTGCCGAAAAAAAAAATCGAAGGGCGGTCTCCCACGCTTCGATTGTATTTTGCCCCCGGGTGGCCCAAGTCCCGGGGGCATGGTGGGGGGTTAAATTTATGTATGGGGGGCCTCAAAGGGCCCCCAAGCCCCGGGGACCGCCACCCCCGGGGCTTTCTTTTAAATGGTGCGGGAGGGCTCTGAGCCCTCCCGCAGCCCCGAGGACCACCACCTCCCCGGGGCTTCTTTTTTTTAAAACTTTTTCCTGTGTGGGGGGGGCTCGAGCCCCCCCACACGCCCCGGGGACCGCCACCTCCCCGGGGCACTAACAAATTAAAATGGGGGTCCGTTTTGGACCCCCGAAGCCCCGGGGACCACCACCTCCCCAAGGCTTTGCTGATGTGGGGAGGGGGCCGCGCGGCCCCCTCCTGGAGCCTGTGGTGGCCCTGGGGACCGCCACCCCCAGGGCCGGCTCCTGCAGTGTCCCGGGGTGCCTACCCCCGGGACACTGCTGTTTGCAATGACAGGACGGAGCCTCGCGGCTCCCGTCCTGTCATTGCAAACTGCTTTGGATATTGGAAGAGAGAGCAGGGAAACCTGCTCTCGCTTCCAATATCCAAAGACAATTGCTTTTCCACACGGGGAGCAGCATGTTAGCTGCTCCCCGTGTGGAAAGCAATGCCGGCTCCCTTAGGACACGGGAGCCGGCGGGACTGTGGGGGTTTGGGGACCCCCCACAGTCCCCAACCAGAGGCCAGGCCCCGGGGGATGGGGTCCCCGGGGCCATAAGTGGCCCGGGAGGGGGCCACGCGGCCCCCTCCCCAGAAATTATTTTTAAAAAAAAAGCCTGCCCCGGGGGATGGGGTCCCCGGGGCAAAAGGAGGCCTGAGGAGGGGGGCCACGCAGCCCCCTCCTTAAAAGGAATGTTAAAGTGTGGCCATGCCCCGGGGGATGGGGTCCCCGGGGCAGTTTTCGGCCAGGGAGGGGGCCACCCAGCCCCCTTCCAGTTTAATTTTAATTTAAAAAAAAGGGGGTAAGGCCCTGGGGGATGGGGTCCCCAGGGCCCAAAAATAAGAAGAAGGAAGGGGGCCACACAGCCCCCTTCAGGGAAAAAAAAAAAACGATCGGCCCGCAGGACCCGCCCCCTTCCTTCACCACTCTGCAAACGCGCCCCTGGCGCGTTTGCAGATGAGGAAGTAATTCCCCTTGAATACTGGGGGTCCCTGGGGCCAACTAGCCCACCAGGAACCTCCAGTATGCGCCAGAGGGCTGCGTTGCAGAGAGGTGTACAGAGGCCACGCCCTTTATACACCTCTCTGCAACGCAGCTCTGTGGCGCTTTTGGAGGTACATGGTGGGCTAGTTGGCCCCCAGGAACCCTCAGGATTCAAGGGGACTTAATCCCCCAACTTAAAACGCGCCACGGGGCGCGTTTGCACAGTGGTGAAGGGAGGGGCGGGGCTTCAGGTGACATGTGTGCAAACAGGCCCCGTGGCGCGTTTTAAGATGGGGAATTAAATCCCCTTCAATCCTGAGGGTCCCTGGGGCCAACTAGCCCAACAGGTACATCCAGAAAGCGCCACAGAGCTGCGTTGCAGAGAGGTGTAAAAGGGGTGTGGCCTCTCTACACGTCTCTGCAACGCAGCCCCTGGCGCATACTGGAGGTTCCTGGTGGGCTAGTTGGCCCCTAGGGACCCTCATGATTCAAGGGGACTTAATCCCCCAACTTAAAACGCGCCACGGGGCGCGTTTGCACAGATGTCACCTCAGGCCCCGCCCCCTACCTTCACCATTGTGCAAATATTCCTCTAAAATCTGCCGACCTACGAATTCGGATTTACTCACCTGTTATCAGGAGAGACCTCAGTGCTGCATCTTTCAGCCCAGTACTAATCCTGAAAAGTAATTTTAACCGTACTTGCCAGTAACTTGAATTTCCTTCCATAGGATATCATTGCCTGCTTTTTGCTGAAAAAGTTTCTAAGTGTTGATTTTTGAAACATACAAATATTCCTCTAAAATCAGCCGAAATACGAATTCCGATTTACTCACCTGTTATCAGGAGAGACCTCAGTGCTGTATCTTTCAGCCCAGTACTGGTCCTGAAAAGTAATTTTAACCGTACTTACCAGTAACTTGAATTTCCTTCCATAGGCTAACATTGACTGGTTTCACTTGGAAATTCTTCTAAGTGTGGAGTTTTGGAACTTTAAAATATTCCTCTAAAATCAGCCGAAATACGAATTCCGATTTACTCACCTGTTATCAGGAGAGACCTCAGTGCTGCATCTTTCAGCCCAGTACTGATCCTCAAAAGTAATTTTAACCGTACTTACCAGTAACTTGAATTTCCTTCCATAGGATATCATTGTCTGCTTTTTGCTGAAAAAGTTTCTAAGTGTTGATTTTTGAAACATACAAATATTCCTCTAAAATCAGCCGAAATACAAATTCCGATTTACTCACCTGTTATCAGGAGAGACCTCAGTGCTGTATCTTTCAGCCCAGTACTGGTCCTGAAAAGTAATTTTAACCGTACTTACCAGTAACTTGAATTTCCTTCCATAGGCTAACATTGACTGGTTTCACTTGGAAATTCTTCTAAGTGTGGAGTTTTGGAACTTTAAAATATTCCTCTAAAATCAGCCGAAATACGAATTCCGATTTACTCACCTGTTATCAGGAGAGACCTCAGTGCTGCATCTTTTAGCCCAGCACTGACCCTGAAAAGTAATTTTAACCGTACTTACCAGTAACTTATATTTTCTTCCATAGGAATCCATTGTCTGGTTTTCAGCTGAAAAGTTTCAAAGTGTCGATTTTCACAAACTACAAATATTCCTTAAAAATCGCCTGTATGACTTAAACGCATTCTTTCAACTGTTTACAGGAGATGCACCAGTGCTGGATCCAGGATCCAACACTGAGTAAGAAAAAGTAACGATAACAGTTTTTACCTGCTAAGTGAATTTTCTTCCATAGGATAACATTGGTGATTCTATGAGAAAAAGTTTCTAAGTGTCAACTTTTAAAATACAATAATATTCCTTAAAAATCACTACTGTAACCAAAACGCTTTTACTCAACTGTTTACAGGAGATGTCCCAGGACTGAATCTAGGATCCAGTCCTGTGGTTAGAAAAGTAATCCATAAAGTAACTAATTGCATTTAACTAGAAATTCACATTCAGCTGAATGTTGCATTGTGTTTGAAAATGTGTTGCCCATTGCAACAACTGTAACTACTGTACTTAAAAGTCTATTGCCTATGTGCAAAGTATTTAAACTAAAGTAATTCATTCTGAGAAAGTATTTTTTGTAATGTATAATGTAATTACAATGTAATTTAAAAAATAAAATATGTAAAAAAAAATGTTTCTAAAAATGTAGTAAATCAGTATGAAAAAAATAAATATAACAATTAATACATTTAAAAATTGTCATTTACAAAATCTTTGAAATTCACTGAAAAAACCGTAGGTTTCAGACATGTTATAGTTAGGAATTAGCATTTAAAAAACCTTTGAAATTCACTGAAAAAACCATAGGTTTCAGACACGTTATAGTTAGAAATTAGCATTTAAAAAACCTTTGAAATTCACTGAAAAAACCATAGGTTTCAGGCACGTTATAGTTAGAAATTTGCATTTCATAAACCTTAGAAATTCACTGAAAAAACCATAAGGTTTTAGGGACAGTTATAGTTAGTTGGACATTGCACTCGTACAAAACCCGTGAAATTCCCCCGTTATAGTTAGTTCAGGTAACTATAACTCGCGCCCCCGCAATGCACTGCTGATGACGTCACATATTACATCATTCATGACATGGTCAGTGACATCACTGATGACATCTCAAATGACATCACTGATGACATCACTGATGACATCATCCATGTGAGAATTTAATGCATCTTCTCACACCCTAATATAAGTTTTGAAACACCCACTCTAAATTACAGACTGCCATTCTCAAAACCATACACACTCCAATACCAATAAGTACATACCCACTCACTGATTCTTAGGTCTACACACACACATCTACTCACTCACCCGTACAGTCACTCATACTTACAGTCACTCAGTACAGGACTATCATATGCACTCATACACCTATATAAACACTCACACAACGCAACTCATCCATAGAGGTACTCACACACCTAGTCAGTCATGCAAATAATTAATCACACTCCAATTTACTCACCTATACAGTTATACACACCAGCTCACTTACTCATAAAAATACTAGCACATTCTTACGCTCCTATGCAATCACTGATGCAAGCACACACTCATCCATATAGCCACTCTCACAATCACACACTCTCACTTATAGCCATATATATACTCCAACCCACATATATACTGCCTTTCACATATGTAGTTACTCACACATGTACCACTGAGATATACATTCAATCACTAACACACCCATACACACACTCACCCACCCATACAGTCCATCACAGACGCACTCTTGAAACCATGCACCCAGTGAATCACCCACTCACACATCTATGCACAGAGTCACACTCACCCCACCCACACAAACACTGAGGCACCCATACAGATACTCAGAGAACCAATCCATAACCCATATAGACACTCATTTAGCTAGTCAGAAACCCATGCAGCTGCTTACACAACAACAGACAGACGGATACAGACATTCACACAGTTTAGTCACTCACCCATGCATCCAGTAAGATACGTTTAATCACTCACTTATAGACTCAGTCACGCACCTACTAAATCATCCATTCAGACACTTATACACCCACTCATTCTTCAATACGCCTTTCCCTATATATATTAAACATATTTAAACTTTACACAAACACACAGTCACTGGATGATGTCATCAGTGATGTCATCAGTGATGTCATTTGAGATGTCATCAGTGATGTCATCAGTGATGTCACTGACCATGTCATGAGTGATGTAATATGTGACGTCATCAGCAGTGCATTGCGGGGGCGCGAGTTATAGTTACCTGAACTAACTATAACGGGGGAATTTCACAGGTTTTGTACGAGTGCAATGTCCAACTAACTATAACTGTCCCTAAAACCTTATGGTTTTTTCAGTGAATTTCTAAGGTTTTTCAAATGCAAATTTCTAACTATAACGTGCCTGAAACCTATGGTTTTTTCAGTGAATATATATATATATAGATATATATTCAATCCAACACTACTCCACAAAGAATAGAGCACGCACACGAGCAGTGCTGAATTTCAAAGGCACTTTTTATTGCATTAGGTCTCCTCCGACCTGGCAACTTAGAGAGAACGCGTTTTCGACAGTCACAGCAGCCTTCTTCCGTCTAATGAGCGCCATTTTTAAAAAGTCATTTATAGTCTGCCCCAAATACATAGACACAGAAAACATACTGCTTGTAATTTGAAAAGACACACTACTAATCAGCACGAGCATGCAGCTGCATATTCACTAAATGCAATTAATTAGGAATGGTGGTCGTAGGGGTGACTTCAACATGTAATTATGTTGGCTTAAATGCATAGTGCACGGTACAATGATATATACCCATAGCCCGCCTAGTGCGTCCCAGGACCCACCCTATTCGCCTGCAAACTGGGCTATAACTCGAATGCTTTCAATGTATCTGAAATAATAATTATTAAACAGTTGTTAAAAAGCATGTAAATAAAAGTGGGCGCTTACATTGTTGTCATAGCACATTTAAAATCCAATCACAAAATGCTGCGTGTTAATACTGCACCGAAAAAATAAAAATGAAAATATACATGAATGTATAGTTGTCCCTTTGATCCTTTGGGGAACCGCACAAAGCACTGCAGGTAGCTTTCTTTCAAAGTTATGAAGCAGAGCATGTTGAAATACCGGGTCGTGAGGAAGCGACTTTCTCATTGTACTAGTCACACCCAAAATATGTGATGAAGAGCGTCGCTGTAGTCCCACACTTAGGGGTCCATTACGATGTCGGGCGGAAGCACGACCGCCGTGCTGACGGAGGCAAAAACCGCTAATTACCGTCCGCCAGCAACGGGCCACACGCCCGCCAAATTAGGATGTGATAAGTCAGGCAAACACTGCCCGCAAGCCTGCGGCGGCGCCCGCCATCAAAGTGCGCCAGTCTACGTAGCGGTGCGAGCTAATGGAGACACACCGTCCGACGAAATGACGTACCACCCGGCGTACAAATTACGATGCCACAACCAAACAGCTCCACCGGCTAAGAGACACCGCACGAGATACCAAGGCGGAAACTCGACTGTCCTGGACGGAGAGTAAAAAGGCGGACCACCCAGAGATGAATCCTGCACTCCAGGCCTTCCCCTTGCTCTACCTGATGCACCACCTAGGAGTGAACGCACCACGACGACGCAGGTAGGCAGACACACAACAAGGGTACGAAAACAATGCACACAGTGCAAGTGCGGGAAAACTGTACATGGCTCCCCCAGACACCCCTGTGTGGACAGGACACATCCACCACTGTACCCACACATGTCCCACCTGACAAAAATAAACAACTCGCAACATCCTGGGCACCCACGACCCGGGCCCAGGAAGTGACGTCCCTGTCACGGCACTGCAGCGTAGCAGCGATGACGCAGGTACACATGCGCACAACACAGTGGCCAATGACTGCGCCATAATTGGGCTGCACACAAACACCACAGGGCCACAACTACACACCCCACACACCAGCCCCACCCTGAAGGCACATGTCACGTGGCCTTCATGCATCACTCATGTCCCCAACCGACAACTCACAGTTGTCAACCTGACGTCACACAAGTGTCCCGAACAGGGGAGTAACGTGAATGCAAAATAGGACACACCCTTGTGTGGAAAACATGGATAATCACACGGCGGCTACCACATAACAGCGCAGAATATCGACAATGTCCGGAAAAGGCACGCCAGTCTCAACAAGAAATACCAATCCCATCCTGCTCGCAATAACAACACATGAAATGTACAAAATAGAAAAACACTGCTGCCTGGGAACAGGTGTGCACAATCACTACACCCACACAAAAGCCGCAATGTACAGCGGCAACGGAGTGTTCACGCCCACACACGGGAGAGCAGATAGCACTGAATGGCCTTCCATTCCTGCTCCGAAATAACATTGCAACAAATTATGCTGGAGAATGGAGCCATTGTACCAACAAGAAGAAAAACATAGCCATGCAGAGTAAAACGTCCACTGGCAGATAGCGCACAACATGAAAGCAAGATAACACCACAAAATGCAATAATACCACCTCTCCATGAGGAACAAATGAAAGTAATGTGGAAAGAGTCACACACCACTGGCCTTGACTATTCATAGAAGCAAGTGGGATGAGGGACTGTGTCCTCCGCCCAAGCTATACCCCAAGTTCATCCGCCGTACATCCATTCCACAATTCCCAGCATCGTCGGAGGCTGCACTCTGCTGACTGCTCAGGCAGACGGAGCACGCCATCACATCACCCTGTAGCAAAATGGCTGTTGCACCACTGACCCTCAGCTACGACGGACAGATCAAGCTGTACAGTGACAGCATGCTACACATAGTGGGCTGCTCAAATCTGGCAATGCTGAATGTAAGTTACCGACTAACTTACCGCATTGCAATGTTCAGCTGCGTCATCCCCGTATTCTACTGTCGGAGGTGTCCGTTCCACTGGCCTGTGGATTTATGTCTAACCAACCCGGCATGTCCAAAGGCGGACTTGGTACACTTGTTTGCACCCCTGGACAACCACGACAGGATCTGTTCAGTGTATGGGGGCATGGCGTTTGTGGCTGCAATCGGGGACACACTGCAATGGGACCAGTGTGCCTCCACACAACGTCTTCTGGATCACAGTTTCATTGAATGTCATCCAACATGTCCCATCAGGATTCTACAAGGGACAACTTACGACGAACACCTTGCCACCCACCATCCGCTTCATTGGATGACATCCATGTTCACCATCAATGGGATGGATACCCTGCTGGAAGGTATCGCATACACGTCAACTTGTCAATTCATGGGTCCCCGACTCAACATCCCCAATTGAACATAGATGTACAACACCGTACCCATGCTTGGCTTTCGCACGGAGTGGGCAGGTAGCTGTACAAGAACTATACCATATCATCTGCAACTAACCCCTTACCATCAACTCCACTGCCATGACAACTGACATTTCCGGGACATGCACCCTGTTCCTCACCACATCCCGTGTCTCTGCATGAACAGGGGGAGGCAGAGGTATGGGACTTGTGTACAGTAACCACATGGGCAATACAGCACGAACAACTATGCCATAATATGTATTCTGCGCACCTGGACACATGCACCTGTCAGTGCACACTTATCTGTCTGCTGTAGTACGTGCGAACTGTCACCTCACCTTCGTCTGTACTCCCGTGCCAGGACTCATGCATGGACAACAAATGCAAGCCCCTACAACATGGCCCTAGCAACAGTGTCATGTTCAGTAGCCACCACATTGCAACAACTGGTGAGACGCTGCTGCATGCAGGTGGGCACATGCCCTGATGTCACCTCTGACGCAGGTGTGTCGGAGTCACTATTGTATTAAACCGGTAGAATGGAACAGAGATGAACTGTCCCTATGATGTCAAGCTGTCTGGTAGGCTGAATGAATACTGTCTGTGTCAAAGCCCAGAGAACATCAGTAATCAGCAAATGTACTGTAGCATAGAAAGGGCAAGGCAGCTGTAACCCTGAAGCCTCCATTCCACAGTCAACAACTAATTACATCTACCTGTACCCCCTTTCGTATGTGTAATCATGTTAAGTATATCCTCCACATGCATTTTGCTGCCAGTAGTGTCCACTATTCTGCATCCCAGAGGAAGTAAGTCCAAATACATGCCACGAAGCAAATATGCGACTCTGTAGAATTATTTCCAGAAGACAAGTACGAATGAGAGAGGATGAGAGTGTGTGAAGTACACGAGAGCCGTGAGATGACCATGTAGTCCAGTGACATTGGATGTCAATGCATATGAGTTGCCGCCACAGTTGACCTAGTGAAATACTACCGGTCGTGGGCCTTTTATTGTCAGACTCTGACGTGGCCCAACAGATCATCACATTAACACTGACGGGCTGGTCACTTCAAAGCACAGTCCTACATATGTGTATAATTACCTTCGCAGTCGGACATCACACTCATCAAGCAAAATTGGGACCCACGCAAGAAGCATGCTACAGCAATGCATGTCAAAACACACACAGGAAATCAGTGTGGGTGGGCAGGACCGCACAGTGTATACGAACTGCTGAAACTCACATACATGCTTAATTAAACCAGGCACAATCTTGACAGTCACACACCCTGCAGACCCACAATGGCCAAAACATATTAAGTAGGAGCCATCCTGAACTGCAAGGACACACCCACACACTGGACACTGTGCAACATACAATACACACATGCGCTCACATCCACAGACCTGAACACGGATACAAACACCCACCATGCCCCTGGGTAACACATGTGTGTAATCGACATTCCCACAGTGCACACACACACACCAACACTACCCCAAAGTCGCACACTTCACACCACACACACATATACCTCCCAAATGCACACTTTGAAAGTAACCCGTGTGCCCAGGCTCAATGTTCATCACAAAAAATTAACATACACCTACACTGCTGGCCACACAGAAAGTAAGCTCACACATACCCGCACACTATGCACATGCTACCTGTCATCCTGTGGCCAGACTCACACCCTGTGCTTTGCTTGCACGCAAACATGACACGTAGACATTTACCATGGAAATCAAGCAAATACATGTAGACAATCCGTGTCACTAAAAAACTTCTTCATCACACACACAAGTGGCAGAGTCCGAAAGAAGTGAAGTCCCAGCCACGTGTAAAACACATAGGAATGTGAGACCAGACATTGCAATTGTTGGGGTACCATACAAGGCATGTGCCTCACTCAACTATGCACACACAGTAACAACTGCAATCAGCAACTACACAGACACAACAGACTACAGGAACAACAGCATCCACTCACAGATTACATAGACAGGCGGCAAAATTGTTCAACACCAGGGACAGTGGCCAGTCCGATGTGCAGAGTAGTGACACGAAAAGCTGCGTATGCAATGTGTGTGAGTGTACCCTGACATGGCCACCAACACTGCCATGGCAGGCACAATAGCCATCACAGCCACCACTGTGTCACAGGTAGATGTGTGTGTGTCCCTACCATTCAAACAGGATGGCCCGTTCAACTCGGTGCTGTCCATGTGCTACGGGACAGTTGGAGGTCCGCCTCTGAGTGAGAAGCACAACTGTGGAAGGCACACATGTGGCATGTGAAGCGGGAGTTCCGCTTGGGCCAGGTGGGTGGGTGGCACGGGTAGGTGCACACATGCATTGTTGAAACAGACTGTGTGGGGAGGATTCCGGAGGGCTATATTTCCACTGTGTTGGGTATTTGGAAAGCACACCTGTCTGGAGATGAATGTGAACTCGTGTGGGCACAACAGGCGGGCACACGATCAATGCTGCATCAGGTGTAGACTTTAGCCCTCCCTCTGGGGACATGCTGGATACTGCTGTGCGTCTGCCAGGCCCTTGCCAAGGCACTCACATCCCCTGTCCACCAGGTGTACCCCCTACATTGTCTGCCTGCACAGGCTACCCAGGGCACGGGATGGCAGTTGAGCTTGGTGGGTGAGAGCTCATGGCGCCCTTCTCCTGGTCACATCTCGCAGGCAACACATTCTCAGTGAGCAGCAGGGCACAAGTCCTAAATATGTAGTGGGGGGACGCAGACGTCACGACAGGAAGTGACGTCACGAAAGGTGGCTTGCACCATCAGACTTTTTGCCTCCCTTTGCCCACCCCTTACATGCAATTGCTACAGAGAAGCCAGCGCGTGCACAAGCAGCACCAAGCTCGCCGCAGAAGGGCCAAAGAGTGAATGTGTGTGTCCATTTGCACCAGTTCCCTGGCTCGCTGTAAAATCAGTGGTGGGACGCCGTCCACCCGCGTGGTACCCTGACTCGAGACCTGGTGTGCAGGCAAAGTGTCCTATTGGCTTTGCGATATGTGTGAGATGCATGACACTCGTTGGCGGGGGATGGCTCGGAGGCCCGTCACCCTGAGGCCCATGTCCCAACACATGGGTCCCTTGTCAATGGCAGCGGTTGTAATGTCTATGCGCGCAGGGGTGGGTCAACCTTACGTGTGGGATTGTGTTTGCGGCCTGGCCCGCTAGGGCAGCCACAGCCTCTGTGTGTTGCATGTGGTGTATCCGGACTCCGGAGGCTGTCATGCATTGTCACTGTTGTCCAGGTATCGAGTCGGGGTACCACGCGGGTGGACGGCGTCCCGCCACTAATATCACTGCGAGACAGATAATTGGGGCAAATGGACCCACACATTCACTCTTTGGCCTCTCTGGGGCGAGATCGGAGCTGCTTGTGCACGCGCTGGCTTCTACGATGCAACCGCATATAAGGGGTGAGCGAGGGGAGGCAATGAGTCAGACGGTGCAAGCCACCTTCCGTGATGTCACTTCCTGTCATGACGTCAGCGTCCCCCCACCCATTATTTTAGGACTCGTGCCCTGCTGTTGTCAGATGTGCCACTGCCCAGGGGGGTGGAGGAAGGGTCACGAATGTCAGCCTGATATTGGCCCAGTTGAAGGACCACCTTGACTGGGGGGGACAACCATTGGACAGTCCGGCGTAGCCCACCCACGCGTAATGTGGGCCCTCCATGTACTGTGTCACCTGCGGCAAAGTGATGTCATGGGCAATGACGTCATTGAGGAGAGCTGTCTGCCCCACGCAGAGATGGCGCATGAGCTCAACAGGCCCAGCACTGAGGGCAGCAGGGGTGACATGTGCAGGGGCAGCTGTGCCTGGTGTGAAGGAAACTCTACCCTTCATCCCTGTGCCGACACGTGTTGCACCTGTGGAAGTAGATGGGAGTGCGGGCACTGGCCTCCGCGTGGCTGAAGAGGAGCCAGAGTCCACGTCCCCTGTGTTAGCAAACGTGGATGCATCACCTCGGTCCTCAGATGACTCAGAAATTGCCGTCTCGGCCTGTAATTCATCCAGCACACGTCTGGCCCCTCCGAGGCGCTGGTCACATCTGACACACTCAGCACCTGTGCAGCTGCTACATCCGATGCCACACCACTGTTGACCGTCCCCTGTCCCTCAGCACCCACGGGAGATGCCACATGAGAGAGAGCGAGGTGGCCTCACTCATCTGGCATCAATTAAACAGACATGTGCAAGGGAAGTAGCACAGAACATCCACCAATCCACATGTTGCACGATACCTGTGCAATTGCATACAGCCACCACAATCAACACGTAATGGCTGGCGTACAGTAACTGAAGCCGCCAATAAGTGGCACATGTGTTGTGCACATAGCACTACACCCGGCCTGTGTCACCCTGCGACCATTGTCCCAAATCGCGGTGTGCACACCCACTGTCCTGATGGGGCAAGGATGAGCACTACGTAATTAGGCCTAAGACATACCTGCATGGAGCAGAATGGGAAACCACACACACAGACTGCAACATGATGGGCCACAATGGCCATGAGCCCATGCCATCCACCTGTCGTTCACACGAGCATTACTGCTGTAGCACAGTGTGCCGGATGTGTAAGCACCAGAGATATGAGCTGAGGCATCGCAAACATATGACCGAACGAAATCAGAGTAGGCACAGTGCCTCAAACATACATGTGAATTGCCAATCCAGGACACTACAGGTTGTTCCTGAGGGCTACGACTCTGAGTGCATTGAGAATGCAGAGTGCTCAGATTACATCTTGACCCTCAGGAATCGCATATGCATGTCAGGTGCACACAGCACAGAGTACACCTACAACCCACTGCATACACAACATACGTCGCATCACCCAGATTATGGTTAGGCTGTGGACACATGCTGCCTCTCACCGCAGAAGACACCATCCCACATTATTGTACACTTGCTTGCTGCTGATGCCCCTACAAACATGCATCCGGCACAGGCTGTGTGACTGTCAAGATGCAGACCATTACTGGTGAAATGCAGCGCCGTGCTGACCTGACAATACGAGGGGGCATCCCCCGATCCGTTATCGCCACGTAGTAGCTCATCCGGCAGATGACGTCACACCCTTTGTGGAATTGGCTGCACTGTCGGTCACACATACACAGAGGCATCAACTTGGATGCAATGCCTCATCACACGCCCTTGGGCTGGAGGACTTCAAACTGCAGGGATGGTACACAAGAGCCTTGGAATGTCACTCATACACTTCTCAACATCACCCACATCCACCAATCACAGTGGCATGCTGCTGACCCATCCCAAATACTCAGAGACGTGCAACAGAGCCAGGAAGTAATCGGACATGGCCCAACAGCATGTGTACACCACACGTGAATGCATGCTGCTGGGAGTGTGTACACAGTACCTGTCCATCCCATTCACATGCAGGTTGCCAGCACATTGAGCAATGTGTAGTCTGCCCACATCTACTGTCCATTGTCAGGTGGACCAACAAATAGATCACAAGGCAACACATCTTTGTGGGTGGACTCACCGTGTCCAACACTGCGCAGCCCTCACCGTACTCGCCCTGTAAATGGCTCACCACGCAATGGAGGTCACATTCAGTGCCACTATCTCTCACACACATCCCTATCACAAGGCATGGTGTGTCCAATCGAAAGGGCTGAGTTTGTGCATTTCAGGAGAGACCTGAACAAAAGACACATGTAACCCACTGTACAGTCAGTGTTGGCTCCTTCTAGGATTGTGAAATCAATGTGCAGCCCAGGTCTGCTGCCACTGAGGAGGTCAGCAGGGACCCAGGCAGCCATTCACACAAGCAATGACTGCCCTGAGTCCTGCATTGCCAAGTTGCTGCGAGACTGGATGTCTGACATGGAAATGCCATGTACCACCACTCGTGAGGGACATGCATGGGAAAGCGCCATAGAGCCTACATACCCCTTACACCTGTAGTTAGCATGGTAAGCAGTGCATGTTGGAACCCCACAGGCTCAGAATCATAGTGCTGCGGATCAACGACATGGGTGTCCCCCACATGCACTCCCACAAACTGTAGTTGTCTTACACACACAAGTTTTGCTATGAATAGCCTTGGGCAGTGTGCGTGGAGCTCGGAATCCATGATCTCCAGCTCCTCGCTGGTGAGTGGACTTGGACATATCTTCGGAGTCGTCGACATGTAGGTGGACATGTGGCAGCAGCGGCAGGTGTTGTTGATGGATGCCAGGCAGCAGTCCCTGTAAGCTGTGGTAATGCCTGTCTCCCTCCCACACTCATATAGCCCCCTGGGGCTGTTCCAGTGGGTCCAAGCTGCTGCAATTGGTGTACCATGTCTGCCTACTTCAAATGCACACAATGGCCTGCACCGAGCTGTCCCGGTACGCTTACCTCTATCGTCGAGCACGCAGGATGCAGTCGCGAGGGCCATTGGAGTTGGCCTCAAAGGCCTGGTCCATGGCGGGTACAGTCCGCTGGTGCCATGTGGAATCCACAGTTGAAGGTGCGCCATGCATTTGCAGGTGTGGCCATGATTTGTGTGTGGGAGCATGTCCACACTGGACAGGGCCACTTCACGCTGTGTGCATTGGCATTGATGGCCAGTGCTCAGCCTCCACATGTCTGTTGGCACATCATCATGTACACATTAGCATGGGTGCATGGGATGTGCATATGCACACACATGCCATATTTCTCAATGTACATCTCCCACTTGGCACGTGCAACGTTACGTGTCACTTGTGATGTGTGTTTGCATTCACACACCTGTGTTGTCATGGAGTTGTCAATGTGTACACCTGTCAATGTGTGTTGGAGGTGTGATGCGTACAGTGCTGGACATTGGGTGGACTAGGGACATCATTGACTGTCTCATATCCCATTGTGCAACAGGACCCACTTGTTTTGGCCGCTCAGCCTGTGTACAGTGTGTTGTTGGTGTGTGCCATACTCACCCGGCCTCAGAGGCTGTGTGTGGCACAGCAGCTAGGTATATTGCCGTGGTGTTGTCGCCTCCCACCTATGCAGTCTGAAACCATCATGATGCCTTTCAGGCTATTAGGGCCTAAATCCCCATGTGCATGCTCATGGCAATGGTATGTGTCAGTAGCCATTGCTATTGGTAAGGGGACCTGTGTAAGAGTATTGTGGCTGTGCTGTCCCTACTTGTCAGCTGTTCTGTGATTCTATAGCTTCGCCAGTAATTTGTGGTATGTGTATGTGTAAGTGCCATGTGGTGTGTTGCATTGACATGTGTCCACTTCCATCTGTCCTAGGAGGAGACCAAACATACATCGCCCCTACCAATTGCTGTCAGACATGGAGGATGTGGAGGTCATTCATAAATTCCGGCTGGACCGACCCACCCTGCATCACCTATGTGCCATGTTGGAACCCCACCTTCGTCCTCGCAGGGTGTATCCAACAGCATTCACCCCCACGGCTAAGGTGATGGCTGCACTGCATTTTTTCGCTACCGGATCTTTCCAACACACGGTAGGCAGTGGAGGTGGAATGTCCCAACCCATGTTCAGCATGGTGCTACGGGATGTCCTGGCAGCTATGATGCTGTACAGGAACCGGTACATCCGATTCCCCAGGGCTCGTGATTTGGCGGCAGTGAAGGGTGCTTTCTATGCACTTGGACGCATCCCCCACGTTGTTGGTGCAATTGATTGCACACATGTTGGCCTTGTTGCACCACAGGCCATGGAGCACATCTTTAGGAACCGGAAACATTTCCACTCCCTGAATGTGCAAGTGGTGTGCCTGGCGGACATGATCATCACGCACGTGTGTGCAAAGTTTCCCGGTTCCACCCATGACTCGCACATCATGCGCCACAGCATCCTCCCACGACTGGTATCTAATCTTCAACCGGACCGTGCATGGATTGTTGGTGAGTATGCATACTCGTGTAGCGTGCTGGGTGTGACATGCTGTCTTGTATCCTGTTGGAATTGCAAATATTCTCTGTGTTTCTCACACACAGGTGACTATGCATATCCTAACGGGCCTTGGCTGTTGAGCCCACTCCGTAATCCCAGGACACCAGCTGATGTCAGATACAATGAGGCACATGGGAGGACCAGACGTGTGGTGGAGCGGACTTTTGGACTCCTGAAGTCCAGATTCAGGTCCCTGGACCGCACCGGGGGTGCACTGGCATACTCCCCACAGAAGGTGTGCCAGATAGTAGTGGCATGCTGCATGCTGCACAATCTGGCTATTCGCAGGCAGATCCCCCTGATAGTGGATGACGGTGATCAGCCAGGACCCCTGCCTGCAGACCAGGCCGTGTCCAGTGACGAGGACAGTGGAGAGGAGGAAGCAGTGAATGAGCGTCAGCAGCTCATCGCATGCTACTTCACTTGACGGTGAGTGACCATGTACGTCGGCTGATGTTGCTGTAGCTGTGTAGGTGTATGTGTGCATTGTCACGCCGGCCTATTGTTCACTGAGTGCTGTGTGGCAATGGTCCATGTCCAGGGTAGTATGCCACTGACAGTGGCTGTGGCATTGTGCCCTGTTGCTCTGTGAGATGTGTGTACATTGCTTGAACTTGATGACAAGTACTGTGTGATGAGTGTGTGACACACACATTCAATGGACTCTTGTTCTGTTTTTCCCCCTAGGTCCCTACAGCCTCTCCTGGCCTATCGACATACCACACTACAGATGCATTTCTGATCTTGGGGACGGTTGCACATCTTTGATTAAACACAGAGCAGATAAGACAGAATGTGATCCAGGTGTATTTATTTAAAGCAGTGACATGAGTTGACGGACATGTCCGCGTGATGGTCAAGGTGTAGCCATGTTGTTCTGGGTCCACAGTCCGACAGACACATGCCATTCACATGGCAGTGTGGGGTAGGATAGTAGTCCAAGTGAATGCAGTAGATGGCCACCGTGGCTGGCTGACTCACTGGCGTTTGGAGCGTGCGAAGTCTTCTCTGGACACCTGTTTCCTCTTCGGACGACCCCTTCCACGTTTGGGAGGGGGGGGTGTTGTTGTGGGCTGCTTGTGGGGGCTGAGGATTGCCCACTCGCTGTGGATGCAGGGGAACTGGATGTTGCACGACCCTGCGCCCCAGCAGGTGGTGTCGGAGGTGGTGTGGTTGGCCTTGAGTGGGCCCTCACCGCCACCACTAGCTGGCCCATGAGGTCGACTAGTTGGCCCATATGGGCGTCCATGGACCTCAACACCCCAAGGACTTCCCGCGTATCGGCAGATGAACGGGCCCATTGTCACTGGGCCTCTTCATAGGCCCCAAGGACTCTGGCGATTTGCGGCAGGGCTTGGCTCCCAGGCTCGGATGGCGTTGGCCTGACCCTGCTCCTCCCACCTGGACTGCTGCCACCGACCTGCCCACTGGCCACAGTGGTCACCCGGGGCCTCGTTGCCGCTCCCAGGGTCGATGTCGAGGTGCGTACAACACCTTGCGCAGGGTGAGTGGTCAGGGAGGCCCTGGTGGTGGTGGTGGTGGTGGTGGTTGCGGCGGTGGTGGTGGCCGCAATGACCGTGGCAGCAGGGGCCTGGGACTGGTCACCAGCCCTGGGAGATGGGTTGGTGGGTAGGAGGGGTCCTGGGGAGCGGTTGCGCCCTGCCACACCAGATGTGCCTGGTCAGGTGTCCTCGTCCGAAGAGGTGTCCAGGTCTTCCACATCCGTGAGTCCGTGTGGAGGGCTTGAGGACTGGCTGTGATGGCTGCTGTCTCCCTCTCCAGCATCATGCAGTTCGTCACCTGTGGGGCGGAGACGAAAGGTTATTGTGTTGCACCTTGCAAGGTTTGTGTTAGATGTCTGACATTCACAGTTTGTGCACAGTTGTGCACTGATTTCCCAGATGCGTGTGTATGGCTCTGCAATGTGTGTGCGTGATCAAGGCGGTGGAATAGTGTGATGGGTGCATATGGCATGAGACGGATTTGGAATGCCAATCGGTGTGTGTTGCAGTACCCCTACATTTTGTGGCTTTGGTGGAAACGGGGTACAGCCCCATGAACGCTTTTGAGATGAAATATGTTTTTGGGGTTCATTTGAAACGCTTAGAAACGCAGATGGCAAAAGGGGTACAGCCCCATGAACGCTTTTGAGATGAAATATGTTTTTGGGGTTCTTTTGAGACGCTTAGAAACGCAGATGGCAAAAGGGGTACAGCCCCATGAACGCTTTTGAGATGAAATATGTTTTTGGGGTTCATTTGAAACGCTTAGAAATGCAGATGGCAAACGGGGTACAGCCCCATGAACGCTTTTGAGATGAAATATGTTTTTGGGGTACATACTGTGACATATGGGTGCAGGAGGGGACATGTGTTTTGGCCACACGACACTGCAGGGAAAAAGGTGTGTGTATGTCTGACGTACCAAGCATATCTGCTCACTGTTATCATTTAGGGACATTACACTGCAAGCATTGTAGTGAGTGAGTGAGGGTTATTTGCCACACGACGTATTGCAGATGGGACAATTCCTTTGTGTGCGTGCTACCCTCAGCCATGTGCAGCAATGCGGTGCTCTTGGTGTGTTGACTATATTAGGTATGTTGTGAATCACAGTGTGACGTGCGCTTCAGACACTACAGACACATTATTGGTAATCGGCAAGAATCTTTGCTGAACTACTGTATATGGGACAACTGATTAGATGATATACCTTTCATGTCACTGGGGCTGTTAAGATGTGATGGGTGAGACATTGAATGTGCATTGTGTAGCTGTGTGGTTCATGGGTCCAGTGGTGTATGTGACATTACTGTGGTTCCACTCAGTTACATTGAGACGGGATAGACTTACATGGGTGATGTTGTAGGATGTCAACGGAACAAGCAGACACGACTACATGGACAAGACTTCGATGGTGTTGCTGATGTGTGTGATGACTGGCACAGTGCACGGCATGTGGGTCAGTACTCCAGTGAGACTTGTGCATGCAGACGTGACTCCTTACGTGTTGGTGTATTTGTGATGGCTCATGTGGGCTATGACCAATGTTCCCTCTAATTTTTTTCCTCTGTGTGCGGCAGTGGAGGGTCTCTGTGCGCTGCAACAATGGCTATGTGCGCCAGGAATCAGACCGAGCGCGTGTGCAGCGCCAAATGTCACTCCAAACGTTTACTTAAAAAAGTGAAAAGATGGTGGATTTTCACACATACAGCACCACGTTAAGGGTCTTAAGGCCGGTTTTCAAATCAAGTTAGAGACATCCTGCATCATACTCATAGCCCCAGAGATGACCGAGCCAGCATTTGCACATGGATCTCCAGTTACCTCCAAGCTCCTGCTTGCACAAAAAGGGCATAAGCATAGGTCCATCGGGATGCACATAGAACCGAATTTGAGATTTCGCAATTCCGGTGATTCAGTCTCCCTGATTCACTCAACCATTGGTCAAATAAGAACTTGATATGGTCTTGTTGCAGCTGATACGTCCATTTGAGCCTATTCATAAAGCAGATGTTAAGTACGTCTTGGAGTGTGGCTTTGCTGCTGGTGATGATGTCAGCCACAATGGACAGTGAAATTCGAGCACTATCAAATAACCCTTAGTTTCTATAAGCATACCTGTATTCTTCATACCAACCAGATGTTTGTGCTAAGTTCCCACAGACTTTCATCTGTGTATTTCTCTACAGATCCATCAATGCAGTGGAGAGGACGCTACTTCCTGGATATTAGCAGATGTTTGATGTATTATATTGTTAGAATAGAACGTTTTAAGTGGACAGATCAGTTTTTCTCTCCTTTGGAAGGAACAAAGGTGACCCACGGTCCAAGCAAGGAGGGACCAGGCGGATAGTGGCAGCCATCAGCTACTGTCAGGTTAAGCAAACAGCACCCTGCTGGTAAAAGTCATTGAACATTCGACGAGAGAAGCAGTGGCAGGGCTGTAGGCCAGTAGTTCCATTGACAGTTATTTTCAGGGTGGCTACAAGGAAAAGCTGCTACACATTCACAAGGCACTACTGCTTGGACACAGAAGCTGTGAGAGATTCAGGGATGGGGCAGACAATGGTCTCCTATTTAGGTAATTGTTGGTATTAGTACTGATTGCTTGCCTCGTTCATGCATGTGAATTTATGAAAGATCCAATGCTGAAAAAGAAGCAGGTTACTTTATCTGTAACTACAGTTCTCCAGTATCTGTATCTATCATGATGGAGCAGACTTAGCTTGAGGATGGGTAGGGTCGTAAAGACAGACCTCTTGTCTTCCAGGAGGGGTGCAACCTGCAAAGAAATTAGAAAAGAAAAGGATTCGACTGAAGAGCATTAGACAGGATAGAAAGATGAGAAGGAGACAGTTCCAGAACTGGGAGGAAGACAGAATAAAGAGCGAGACCAGAGAAAGTAAAAAAGACTATCCTCTAGATAGGAAGGGGAAGACTTGGGGGGTGGGGGGAGAACAGTAGCACACGGAGGTCGCTGTGGGAAAAAGGGGCCAGTTGCTCAAATTTACACAGACTCGAGGGAGTCGACCTATATGCTGAAGACAGCGTGAGGCACAAAGACACCAAATGCCAACTTCCCACTAAGGAGTGAAAACAGAGAGGCTGCAGGGCAGAGGAGCGAGAACGGAGTTGGGGAAATGTGTGAGCCAGTAAGATGTTGAGGAAGGGCAAACTCCAAAGAGATGCCAGAGAGGGTGTGAAGAGAAAGACTAGTGCACACACAGCTACACTAGGAGACATGACTTTCCCTAAGGACCTAAGGATAATTCTTGTACCCAGGCAAATATCTAAGAATAAAGGACGGAGAGTGGGAAGAACTGACTTTATTTCAGGCATATATCATCATTAGCCATGGAAGAGAGGCTAATGGAGTGCCCAAGTCTTGAATATTAAAGACAAAAGAAGTGAAAGAAAGATAGAAAAGGAAGTTAAAGAAAGTTAGAAGCAGACAGAAAGGAAAAGACTGAAGGGATTTTGACAGTAAAAGCAAAGAGCGGAGAAGAAAGACAGTAAAGAAAAGATGAGTAAAAGAAGGAGTCAGAATTTTGTCCATTATATACACACATTTCTTTTTTCTCAATTCTACATGCCTATTTTTTGGGGCAATCTTTCTGGGAGAGATAAGAGACCCGGAACCACAGGGTGCATGACCAACACCAGAAATATGAAGGACCAAACATAAGATTGTATCTTATAGCACATTTACCAAGAACCAAAATAAATATGTAAAATTGTGTAAATAAATGTGTTTAAAAAGTAGCAGAAACCTGACCTATTTAGGGATGTATTTTCTTTTGTGACTTATTGCAAAGTGCTGTGAGAAGTGGGACGTAATTGACTTCTGAATGGAAGTGCTACTTCAACAACAGCAGAGACACTGCAATTAGCTTTGGAATAGATTGCACATGCCTCACAGCAAGAAAGTTCTACCTTGCAACAAACTTTGCAAACCCAAAATGACTGGTTAATCAAAATGCCCCCACTGAGGATGATACAATCAGAAGACTGGCAGAAATGGTGGCTCATAGAAGAGTACATCCAAATGCACCTTCTGCAGTCCTACAAAAATACAATGCAAATTCCCTATTCTTCCCGCTGGAAAACAACGAAAGGCTAGTCATGCGTCAAGATTCCAGCTTGATCACGCAGGCTTATCTGTAGATCTCATGTTAATTGCAGCCCCTCCACGAGCTGCGATTAACATAGATACTTAGACAAAAGCACTCAATCTGCCCGCAGCCTCGCTTTACTATCAAAACAATACAGCAAGTCTGCAAACAAGGCCGATTACCCTAAAAGCACACTCCGTGTTTTTAAACTTGCTGTATTGTTTTGTTAGTAAAGCGAGGCTGCGCGCAGGTTGAGTGCTTTTATTTAAGTATCTATGTTAATCGCAGCTCGTGAAGGGGCTGCGATTAACATAGATACTTAAACAAAAGCACTCAACCTGCGCGCAGCCTCGCTTTACTAACAAAACAATACAGCAAGTTTAAAAACACGGAGTGTGCTTTTAGGGTAATCTGCCTTGTTTGCAGACTTGCTGTATTGTTTTGTTAGTAAAGTGAGGCTGCGGGAAGATTGTGTGCTTTTATTTAAGTATTCATGTTAATCGCAGCTCGTGAAGGGGCTGCAATTAACATGAATACTTAAATAAAAGCACACAATCTCCCCCGCAGCCTCGCTTTACTAATAAAAGAATACAGCAAACAAACAGTTCAGGGCAATACAAAAGCACACGCGCAAGAAACAAAAGTACAGCAAGTGGCCAACACTTACCTCCGCTCCCGAGTATTCACTGCAAAGTGGTCACTTCCGCCGCCATCCTCCGCAATATGGAAATGCCCGTTTTCGCGCCCTGCGCCTTTTAAAAGCGGCGGCGGCGCGAATACTCTTGCGGGATGTGCCGTCTGTGCGCGCTCCACACATGGCACTGCGCGCTCGCGGGTAGAGAAGTGCGCGGGCGCGCGGGCGCGCGGCTTATTGGGAACAGTGGCTATGACTCTGTAATTCATGTCCGTGTGCACATTAGTCACATGATTATGACAGGGAGCAGTGCTACCTGTTTCTCTGCTACGTGACATGTCCCAAATTTTAGTCGTAGTACAGTCCTCATGCCTACAGACACCCCGCCCTGTACAGTAGTCTACCTACTTGTTGGTTTGTAGGGAGCAATGCAATGGCTGTCACATGGTCATGAGAGGGAGGGGTGCTCCATCTTGCTGGTCTGTGGCAGTGGGGGCCGTGTTGTGAGTTGTGGTGAAGGCTTACCATCCACAGACACCCCTCCATGTAGGGGAATATATCTACGTGTCGGGTGAAGGTGTGCACTGCAATGGCTGTCACACTGGTGTGGGGAGTGCTCCATCTTGCTGTGCTGTGGGACTAGGGGCCTGGTGGTGGTTGTACTTCTGCAGTCCCCCCTCCGATACTCGGAGTTCGTGGTAAGGCTACTTCCCTGTTACTTGTTGGTTAGTCCAGCTATGGCTGACACATGGGTGTGGGTGTGGGGAGTGCTCCTTCCGGCACATCTGGGGTACAGAGGGACCTGGTGTGAGTTGTGGTGCTGGCTGCCTGTACACATGCCCCCATGGTTTTGTTTGTTGGTACCTTTGGGCTGAGTGTGTGTGTGGGAGTGTCTGTTGCATGTGTGAGAGATGTCTTGTGTATTGTGTACTGGACATGGGGTGTATGTCCCTCGGTGCTATGGCATTCTGGTAGTGCATGACAGTACATAGCGGTGTGCTGGTATACATTTGTTTATACTTACCAGCCTCCACTCCCCCTGGTATTCCGGTGAGACTCTCCGGATGCACAATGCCTCGCACCTTCTCCTCCCACGCCTTGAAGGTCTTGAATTTCGCGGGATTTCCGCCGCCAGTCGTGGCAGCCAGCTCACGATTCTTGGCCTCCTTCTTCCTGACCACGCTTTTCAGGTCATGCCACCTCTTTGTCATTTCGCCCCGGTTGCGTGGCACGTTCCCAACTGCATTCACCTGGTCTACTATCCTTCTCCACATTCTGTTTCTGGTGGCTACTGGTGTCTGTTGGACCTGGTTCCCATAGATTTGTGGGTGCACCTTCATGATCTCATCGACCATGACCGTCAACTCAGTGGCAGTGTACTTTGGCATCCTATGGCTTGCCATGGTGAGTGGTCTGCTATTTGTTGGGCTGGTGTGGTGGTTGTGTGGTGTGTGGTGTGTGGTGTGTGATGTGCAGGGGGTTCGTGGTGCCGTTGTTTCAGTGGTGATGGTGGTGGTGGTAGTGGTGGTGATGTGTGTGATGTGTGCGTGCGTGTGGTGTGCTGCTTTCCTTTGTGTCTCTCTGTGTTGTCTGATGGCGTCTTCGCTTTGTCCTCGTGCAAGGTATTGTGGTCTGTGAGGAGGCTGCTTTTGTACTGACTTATGTGGGTGTGTCATGATGGTCTGTCGTTTTCAGGTGTGTTGTGTCTGTTGTCCAGGGATTTGTAGTTTTTAGTTTTGGCAGGGGGCATGTGTCATTGGGATGTGTTCTGTGTTTGTGTATTTTGGCGTAGTTTGCTGTGTGGACTTGTTGGCCATGTTGTGTGTATTTCTTTGTCCCGCCAATGGTTTCCGTGCACGGACGTGTCCGCCAGGCCTTCCGCCGTGTCAGTTATTCATCGCTGTTGTTGACCGTTGCGGGCGGGGAAAATGTGGATTTTCCGCGCTCATGTCGGGGAGATCATAATTTCACAGTCGTTGTCTCGTTCGTCAGGGCGGGCGGGTTTGGGATTGCGTCCGTGGCGGACGGTTAATCTTCTACTCGGTCATGTACGGGCGGAATTTTGTGTTTTTTTTCCGCCACGGGCGGGGGTTGCTTCGCGACATCATAATTGCTCGGTGGGTATTCCCATGGTGCAGGCGGGCGGTTTTTCCATGCTATAGTAGATGGCGGATTTTTTACCGCCGGTTATCGTAATGGGCCCCTTAATCCGCAATACTCCCTAGGACTACCCGTCCCACAATGCTTCATCTCAGCCACATGCAGACTGCAATCACCAGTCTGCCAAGAGCATCGAGAACAAACATTCACGTTCTTAATGGACCCTTAAACCCTCGCCTATCCGTCAAGAAGGCAATCAGCACGATTTGATGCTGGACTGGTACGTGCAGATATAGACACAGTTACACCATCGTGCTTGTGTTGGCTCCCACATGGATTCCTTTAAATCAGAAGGATATATGTAGGAACACTGCCATTGTTTCAAATGTCAGGCCAAATCAATTCAGTGCACGCATCTGCAGTCAATAAAATATCGTTTAGTGCAGGGTCGGGGGAGAGCAATGTTGAAAAACTCCATTTTACCAAGCAAACCTCACCGTATCAGCATCGGCCGAGACAGTGCCCAGTCAGAGATTATATATATAAAACAAATTAATAAATATTAAATATATTAAAGAATAAAATTAATTAAAAAAATAAATTAGATGTAATATACATCTTAACAAATATAACAAATAAACTTAATTTAAAGAAGTTAAACGCACATATATTATAATTAATATATATAAACATATATATATATATTTACTTTAAAACAATTATTAAACTAATAATTTTAAAGTATTTTATAATTTTAAAAATTATATAAATTTTAACAAATAAATATATATATACATATACCAATAACATAAAATCTATTTTAAAAAAACATTCTATTATAAATTAAAACATTAAACTATTTAAAAATCTTTCAACTTAAATTTCCCACTCCAGTGAGTGCAACAGTGGGGAAAGTGTTGGATAGCGGAGGGGTAAAAATTACTATTCCCACTCCAGTCAGTGCAACAGTAGGGAATGTGTTGGATAGCAGAGGGATAAAATGTACTATTCCCACTCCAGTCAGTGCAACAGTAGTGAAAGTGTTGGATAGCAGAGGGGTAAAAATTACTATGCCCACTCCAATGAGTGCAAGAGTAGGGAAAGTGTTGGATAGCGGAGGGGTAAAATTTACTATTCCCATTCAACTGAGTGCAAAAGTAGGGAAAGTGTTGGATAGCGGAGGGATAAAATTTACTATTCCCACTCCAGGGAGTGCAACAGTAGGGAAAGTGTTGACTAGCGGAGGGATCAAATTTACTATTCCCACTCCAGTCAGTGTATCAATAGGGAAAGTTTTGGATAGCGGAGAGCCAAAATTTACTATTCCCACTCCAGTCACTGCATCAATAGGGAAAGTGTTGGATTCCGGAGGGGTAAAATTTACCATTTTCACCTCAGTCAGTTCAAAATTGAAAACAAACAAAATATCATCAACAAAATAAAAATATTTCTTTAAAAAGTAAAGAAAAAAATATAAATGTTAAAAATAAAAATATATTTAATATTAAAAATAAAAAAATATAAACATATTATAATGTTAAACACATATCACAAATACCTACAAATATTATATTAAATAAAATAAAAAAACTTTTTTCAAACAAATAAATATTTTTATTTAGAAATTATTTATTAACAAAAACATTAATTATTACATAAGTTTAGTCTATTTACTTCCTACCCTATAACACCACACAACTCACATCGAAAATAAAAAAATGTATTCGTATTATTAACATAATTAATTATCAATTAAACAAATATTATTTATTATAAAACAAATTAAAACACGTAAAATTTTATTAACTTCCCAGCCTTTACACCTAAAATCCCCACAACCCACACCTAAAATTAAACTGTAAAAAATGTAATTACACATTTAAAAAACTTTTTCAATTAAATAACTAATAGTATTTACAACTAATTATAAAGTAAATAAAGCTAATTTACTCCCCGCCCTTCACCCTATAAACCCAAAACCCATACACAACAAAATAAACTCCACAACCAGCACCTAAAATTAATTACAAAATTACCATAATTAATTGTCAGATAATTAATATTAATTAACAACTAATTATTAATTAATTAAAAATAAATTACTTCCCACCCTTTACCCCTATAAAACCCACAACCCACACCTAAAATTAATTACACAATTGCCATAATTAATTGTCAATTAATTAATATTAATTAACAACTAATTATTAATTAATTAAAAATAAATTAATTCCCACCGTTTACCCCTAAAAACCCACTAACCCACACCTAAAATGTACCCCAAATAATTAAAAACACAATTAACATTATAAAATCTCAATTAAAAAAATATCAATAAATATATTGATTAATTTATTATAATTAAATTACTTCCCACCCTATTACCTTATAAACCCACAACCTGCTACAGAGCTAAAAAATGCAAAATTTAATTAGAATGAAATTAATAAGTGCGAAAAATGTAACACATATATTAAAAAACATAAACAATACTTATACAAAACAATACATCACATACGTTTAAAATATATACTAAAATACATAACACTAATTAAAAAATCGATATTTTAAGCAACCATAATTTTGCAAATGATATTAATGACTTCCATATTTTTAAAATCAATATTTCTTACCTTAAGGTCGATATTCTTGACCACGATATTCTTGCTGTCGATATTTCTGTGTCACGATATTTTAAACTCGATATTAGTGTAAGTCGAAATTTCAAGCTCGATATTTTGACTGAATACCCTTAAAAACTACAAGGTGCCAGTTCCAAGGCTCCTCAAGGCTCTTAAAAACGTGTCAGGTGACTGGCAGATGGGTTGTATTGACTGAAGTAGTTTTGTTGTGAGACCACGTTTTATGCCGTGTCTATGTTATGTCTGGTGCTGTGTATCTCTCTCAGGCCGCTTGCTTAATGTTTACAGGTCACAATGCAGCTTATGTCCTTTGATGTTGTTGTTAACGGTGCTATGCTCTTTTCATGCGGTGAGTGACACGACCCTCGTGCTATTGCACAAGCCGCACCTACCTATCACCAGTCGCCTCCGCACCACAGCCGGGAGCTTGCCGCCTAATGCCAATCACTCACCATGTATTCTATGCTATTGCTGCGAGCTGCCGCCTCTTTCTTCTGGTTTGCTCCTCACCTCTGCCTCACTTGGCTGAGCCTCCTGGCTCCCCCTTCATGGCACTCAGGCTCTTGCTTGTGGCATTTGCAGTATTTATGGCGTGCTCAGGCTCACTGCTGTGTGCATGCTGTGTGCACACCTGACCGCGGGGGTTAGGCTGGGTCTAAAGCTGAGGCTGGGGTGGGGTTGAGACTGGGTCTAAGGCCCCCTCCGATGCGGTCCAGGACGTGACTATTGGGAGTGTTCACTGGGTCAGTATTTCAAGCTAAACACCAGGGCATCAGCAAGCCTCAGCCATGCCGCTAACAAATCATAGCCCCTATAACTGCCGAAGCAGAGGCTGAGAAAGAGGTGCAGTGCTGGAGTGGTGTGCAGCTATCAGCGCTCCGGTCCGGGCACAGCGCTCTCTCTCAGCCCTCTCTCGGTGGCAGCTCTCCTCAGCATGCAGAGACTCTGCTCCATTCAAGCTCATGTGGCCACATCCACTGGCTTCTGTTTCCGAGTACACATATGTCTTACGCAGAGAAATGACACCATTCTAAAAGTGTCATTTCTAAAACAGTAATGTCGATTAAGTTGGATTTTAAATTGCTATTGAAATGACTCCTTGATTCATACTTCTACCCGCTCAAAAACTGAAGTTAAGCATTATAAATTAGTTCGATGTGACCCAGTCTTTCCTCTGAGAGGGCCTGTCTTGCCACAGTAAAAAACAACTTTGGAGGTCTTTTCCCGCCAAAGGTGAAACATTGGGCATATGGGCATGAAGGGTTTACCTTTGGATGACTGACAGGTTTTAAAAAGTAATGTTTAGGCCCGGCAAAAGGTTTATTTTGCCAGGTCTAAATGGCAGTTTAAATCTGCGCACACAGGCTGCAGGGGCAGGCCTGGACACATGCTTTATAGTGCTACTATAGTGTGTGGCACAATGAGTGCTGCAGCCTACTTGTAGCATTTAATTTATCGACCCTAGGTACGTGTAGTAACATATAGTAGAGACTTATAAGTAAATTAAATGTTACAATTAGATGTATGCCAATGCACCTTTGTTTAGAAGGGAGAAGACAAGCACTTTACCTCCGGTTGGCAGGGCTTGAGTGCACAGCCATATGAGGCCAGCAAAAACGGGTTCAGCAAAAGGAGCCAGAAATCTCGGGGACTACCACGCAAAAGATGGTCATCTCCAACGAAGAGTAATAAGGTTGGGGAATGACTCTCCAAAATCAAGATCAAGCATTTCCGTAGGGGATGTTGTTGAATAAGGGAAATTCCACAGCTGTCAGAAGATATCAGAAAGTTAGGCTGTTTTATAAACCTCAAACAATATATTGTTTTCCTTGCAGGTGCCTATTCCTGTATATCAAGATTCTGTCACATGGACCCAGAAATGGACCTTACGGAGAGTTACCAGAAAAGGGACTATTTTTCAGCCCCAGACCTTCAGTGTAGAATCTTTTCACAGATGATACAAGTGTAATCACCCCCAAAATTAAAACATCACCCAGCAGAAATGCTGGAGACTTGATCAATCGTACAAAAGAAGCATTGAAAGAACTGGAGACATTCTACATTAGCCCAGCTCAAGTGAAATTCCTAAAGAATACGGAGCATTCATGGTCTATCCCCATGATCCAGTCTGTCCTTGAGAAAAGGATTAGATAGAGAAGAAGACAGACATGGGGAGAAAGGAAGAGAAAATATAGAAATATGAGTAAATCCCCACAAATTCCCACCAGCAATGATCAGCCATCAGTATCATAATCAATTTTGGCATCACATTTTGGTGGAAGCACAAAGCAAGGCTCCAGGCAGAGGTGATGCAGGTAAGACAGAAGGCAACTCAATGCTAAAACCAACTGCTTGATGACAGGCTGACAGTGAGATGCAAGACGCAGACATTTTTGACCCAGATGGTGAAAGACACAAAAGGGAAACAAATACAGTCAAAGTGCCAGTACAACATTATGGTCCACACAGCAAATAGATGCCAACAGGACAAAACCTAAGACTCTGCTTTTTAATGTTATCCTTGAACCAAGCCTACACTTGGATCCTACTTCACCTGCTTCTAAAACTTCCCTGGCACAAAAAAAGGATTCTAAAAGCAAACCTACCATTTTTCATTCCTCAGGCTTATGTGGGCTAATGTAATATCTAGAAATTGAAGTGATACATGCCAGTTATAGGACATGGAAAGGTAAGTGCAATAATGAGAGAAAAAGTAACATTGTGAATGTGCCTGAACCCATCAGCAAGGCAACTTGGAAAGCTGTTTGCAAGTAATTGTTACTACGATTTAGGAGAAGAGGGCTGAAGGAAGTGGCCCGTTTAGGGTCACTCGGGTCACTAACATTTTTTTCATTCATTCATTTGAAGAGTTTTATATAGCGCTGGCTAGACCCGGAGGTATCAGAGCGCTTTACATGAGGAATATTGAGTTACAAGAAACAAATTACATCCGTTACAAGAGCATAGTAAAAACACAGGCAAAAAACAATGTTACAGTAGTTCGACCACCTCTCAGCCTTCCATACCAAATGAAGAGTCGGTCAGACAGTAGAGAATACAAACCAATAACGGTTTATTATATACACTCAGAGCGGAGCCCAGTCTGCCCAGTCGCTAAGAGTGCTGCAGAGGGACTGAAATCGACAAGCATAGATATACATTATGTACATTTCGTAACTGGGCTAAAACAAGCCCATAGTGGAATTTTCCAGGCAGGTGCTGCTAAGCAATTGAATACAAAGAAAGAACGGTCTCAGCACTCGTATCTTACACAAAGTTGCAAAGTCCAAGGTTGTTCCAGTCGGGCCCGTTACCAGACAACGGGAGAAGGCCTCTATCTAGTGAGAAAGGTATGCGCTAAAAGGAACAGTGTACTCATTATGGGAAAAGGCCTACATGGCAAAAACGAAACTTAGACTGGAGCATTTCTCGGAATTAAACTAACTTAGTTTCGAACTGCCTAAAATGGCGCCTGCAAAGAAAATGGCGCAGTGAATGCTAACTTACACAGGGCAATGCGCAAACATGAACATTTCTATTCTAACAGGGCCCCGGAATGGTGTGCCATTACTAAAATAATTAGAATTTTTAGGGAATTATTGCTTTAAATGCTATCTAGCTGGCAATCTACCTGAACTCAGGAGGAATATTTCAGAGCCAAGATTGCAGTGATTGTCCAGCATCTTTCATATTGTCATGAATGTAGAACCAAAGATAAGACACTCTAAACCAAATCCAATTTTATTAGGACTGAGCAAAAATTTGAATTCCCTTGCTAAATTCACAAAATACACAAGTTTTCCATTTCACAAAATTAGGAAAAATCCATGAATTGAGCAACTAAGAACGTTCACAATGTTTTGCTCCATTAAAGATTGGTCCAAGCAGAAGCTGTTTTGCGGGAGCAGAAAATGTATCACAGGAAGCATTTTGTCTGGGAATCAGTCACCTTGCCAGCTTCTGGCAAGAATTTTGAATGCGAGGCTTGACTGTTTAAATTTTAACAGAAGATTTTGCTTAATTAGTGTTTGCCTAGTTTCACATAATTTACATGCATTTCAGCAGTTTTGCAAACTCCTAATTTTTATTTTCTTCCATTTCAACATTGTCCCAGCCTATCACTTATTTTTTTGTATGCTCTTTTTTAGGTCGCAAAAAGAACAATTGATGGACAGAATGCAGAACAATGTCATACATTCACCCCAGTACAGAGATCTGGGCCAAAATCCATCGTTTTTTTGCTCACCATGCCATTCCAGTTTGAACCTAGCAATATGCAAATCAGTCTTGACCCTGTGCCTCATGGGAACAGTCCAGCCCGAACTGCCAGGCCAGGTCCTCCCTGGACTGGAACCAAGCATCCTAGGACCGGTTTCGGGGTTTCATCCCTCATCAGCCAGGATAGCTTGACTCCAGTGGCATGGAGAGCACAGGACCCACATCTGGGCATACCCGTCCCACTCGGGGTGAGCAAAAGAATGATGGATGATGGATTTAACCCAGATCCTTGTGACTGGGGGTGAAAGTTTGCATTGTCCAGCATTCCGTCCATCAATTGTTTCTTTTGCATATGTCTCCCTAAGTGGGAAGGGTATGCCCAGATGTGGGTCCCGTGCTCACTACACCACTGGACTCAAGCTAGCCTGGCTGATGAAGGGTGATGCCCTGAAACCGGTCCCAGGATGCTTGTTTCTGGTCCAGGGAGGACCTGGCTTGGCAGTTCGGGCTGGACTGTTCCCACAAGGAACAGGGTCGAGACTGATTTGCTTATGGCTGGGTCCAAACTGGGGTGGTGTGGTGAGCAAAAGAATGATGGATTTAACCAGATCCTTGTGATTGGGGGTGAATGTTTGCATTGTCCAGCATTCCGTCCACAATTGTTTCTTTTGCATATGTCTCCCTAAGTGGGAAGGGTATGCCCAGACATGGGTCCCGTGCTCACCACACCACTGGATTCAAGCTAGCCTGGCTGATGCAGGGTGATGCCCTGAAACTGGTCCCAGGATGATTGTTTCTGGTCCAGGGAGGACCTGGCTTGGCAGTTCGGGCTGGACTGTTCCAACAAGGAACAGGGTTGAGACTGATTTGCATATGGCTGGGTCCAAACTGGGGTGGTGTGGTGAGCAAAAGAATGATGGATTTAACCCAGATCCTTGTGACTGGGGGTGAATGTTTGCATTGTCCAGCATTCCGTCCATCAATTGTTTCTTTTGCATATGTCTCCCTAAGTGGGAAGGGTATGCCCAGACGTGGGTCCCGTGCTCACTACACCACTGGATTCAAGCTAGCCTGGCTGATGAAGGGTGATGCCCTGAAACAGGTCCCAGGATGCTTGTTTCTGGTCCAGGGAGGACCTGGCTTGGCAGTTCGGGCTGGACTGTTCCCACAAGGAACAGGGTCGAGACTGATTTCCATATGGCTGGGTCCAAACTGGGGTGGTGTGGTGAGCAAAAGAATGATGGATTTAACCCAGATCCTTGTGACTAGGGGTGAATGTTTGCATTGTCCAACATTCCGTCCATCAATTGTTTCTTTTGCATATGTCTCCCTAAGTGGGAAGGGTATGCCCAGACGTGGGTCCTGTGCTCACTACACCAATGAATTCAAGCTAGCCTGGCTGATGAAGGGTGATGCCCTGAAACCGGTCCCAGGATGCTTGTTTCTGGTCCAGGGAGGACCTGGCTTGGCAGTTCGGGCTGGACCGTTCCCACAAGGAACAGGGTTGAGACTGATTTGCATATGGCTGGGTCCAAACTGGGGTGGTGTGGTGAGCAAAAGAATGATGGATTTAACCCAGATCCTTGTGACTGGGGGTGAATGTTTGCATTGTCCAACATTCCGTCCATCAATTGTTTCTTTTGCATATGTCTCCCTAAGTGGGAAGGGTATGCCCAGACGTGGGTCCCATGCTCACTACACCAATGAATTCAAGCTAGCCTGGCTGATGAAGGGTGATGCCCTGAAACCGGTCCCAGGATGCTTGTTTCTGGTCCAGGGAGGACCTGGCTTGGCAGTTCGGGCTGGACGGTTCCCACAAGGAACAGGGTAGAGACTGATTTGCATATGGCTGGGTCCAAACTGGGGTGGTGTGGTGAGCAAAAGAATGATGGATTTAACCCAGATCCTTGTGACTGGGGGTGAATGTTTGCTTTGTCCAGCATTCCGTCCATCAATTGTTTCTTTTGCATATGTCTCCCTAAGTGGGAAGGGTATGCCCAGACGTGGGTCCCGTGCTCACTACACCACTGGATTCAAGCTAGCCTGGCTGATGAAGGGTGATGCCCTGAAACAGGTCCCGGGATGCTTGTTTCTGGTCCAGGGAGGACCTGGCTTGGCAGTTCGGGCTGGACTGTTCCCACAAGGAACAGGGTCGAGACTGATTTGCATATGGCTGGGTCCAAACTGGGGTGGTGTGGTGAGAAAAAGAATGATGGATTTAACCCAGATCCTTGTGACTAGGGGTGAATGTTTGCATTGTCCAACATTCCGTCCATCAATTGTTTCTTTTGCATATGTCTCCCTAAGTGGGAAGGGTATGCCCAGACGTGGGTCCCGTGCTCACTACACCACTGGATTCAAGCTAGCCTGGCTGATGAAGGGTGATGCCCTGAAACCGGTCCCAGAATGCTTGTTTCTGGTCCAGGGAGGACCTGGCTTGGCAGTTCGGGTTGGACTGTTCCCACAAGGAACAGGGTCGAGACTGATTTGCATATGGCTGGGTCCAAACTGGGGTGGTGTGGTGAGCAAAACAATGATGGATTTAACACAGATCCTTGTGACTGGGGGTGAATGTTTGCATTGTCCAGCATTCCGTCCATCAATTTTTTCTTTTCCTTTTTAGGTCGCAGCAGTCTGATAAAGGCATCTTGGGGACTTTCAGAAAGTTGACCTAGGAATGCATTCTGCTGGTTGCTTATTGTAGGAGGCTGGCTCAGTATATAGTGTCCACCTATGATGAGGCACTGTGCACAGAGTCCACGCAACCTTTAGTGATAGTGTTTAGGCCCCTGAAAACAAGGAGTCTCATGGGGTAGCTGTAGAGAGTGAGGAGGGGTGTTAAGCAAGTGCATTCACCACTTTAGTCAGTCAGTAAGCTTTTCACACAAGAAAGAACCACAACAGGTGAGTATAAAAATAAATACTATTTGTTACTACACACTAGACACTAACTTGGTATATCTCCTACCCAGAGATATCAATTACACACAAGAAATACTTTAGAAAGAGTTAAGTAACATAGGAAAACACAAAGAGCCCAACCGGGCGGCCAAACCATATACTAACATAGTGGGATGTGAGGTGAGTACCAAAACGGGACTAGTACCCAAGGATGAAGGTCCCTAGGGGAAACACAGAACCACCCAAGGTGAGTAGCCTGGGACCCCAATGCGCTCAGGTGCAGAGTGGTTACACTGGGTCAAATGTCCATCGGATAACACGGGGTAAGTCAAGGTTGGAATTTTACAGTTCTAGGACCCTTCCTAAAGGCCCCGAAGGAACCACTTGGATCAAGGAAGGTTAGAGAGCATCCCACCTGTGGATACCCCAGGAACCAGGATACCTACACCAGGGAGCCCTGGTGTGTAGGGGTGAAGTGGAGACGGATACGCCTGCAGATGCCAATGTAGGTTTGTGGAAGATCCACAGCTACAGCGTCTCGAGGACCAGCCCAGTGAAACCAAGATGAGGAATCCAGACGAGAAGAACCTGAAAGCAGAGGGGACAGAGTCCAAACCACCCTGAGCAGACCAGGAGGCACAGGAGCACAATACCAGCCCTGGTTGGAAGGTCTTGCTGTAGCATGGTGAGGATGAAGCAGCAGCTGTGGAGCCCAGGTGATGATGCAGGAGCACAGGAGCCATCCATGAGCTGTCCTACACCCGTCGATGAGTGTAGGAAGGTCAGTGGCTGGCAGGACCACTGACAAGCCTTGGCAAATGCAAACAATGGTTTGCAGGAGAAGCTACTGTGTTGCACCCCAGCAAGGTCGGTGGCACTAACCCAGCAAAGGTAAGTCAGGGCCAGCCCTCAGCAGGCAGGAGAGCCAGCAGAAATCAATTGAGCCCCCTCGAGGACCCTCTTGCAGTCACGAGGAAGCCTCAACAGCACACAAGCGATGAAGGCTCATGATGCAGATTATGCATGCAGAACATCGTTCTTGCAATGCTGGAGGCTGGGGCTTCTTGGAGCTTTAAGACCTTTCTTGAAGAGAGCCAACAAGCCTTGGTAACGGCAAACAGACATGTTGCACAGAAAGGGAGTTCATGTCAGCTGGAGAGGAACTCGTCCACGTTGCAGGGAAGACTGGTCAGGCTTCTGGAGAACCAACAAACCACCACTGTGTTGCAGAGCTGGATGATATCTGTGGGACAACAGGATCAGCAAACCAGTCATCGATGTAGAGGTGCCTGCAGATGCAGGGAAGTGACTCCTTCACTCCAAGGGAGATTCGTTCTAGCTGGGATGCAGGCTGAGTCCAAGGTGACTCAGAGGATGCACGGCCATGGAGTTGCAGAACTTGGAAAAACATAGGGATGAAGTTGCAGCAGGAATCGTCCCATCGGAGCCGTTTTGTCGTACGTCCTGGCTTGAAGAACAGCAGAGTTCCAGTGTCCACCAACAGAAGATTGTGAGGTGAGAATTTAGAGGAGAAGGCACTGCCGCTGGGGTCCTGATTAGCAGGATCACAGTGAACTACAGTCAAAACACACTGACACCAGCCAAACGTTGGGGTATCTATGCAAGAAAGATCCTAATTTCCTACACTTACCATTGGCTTTGTGGTTTGCAACTCACACTTTCTGGCTTTCTATTTGCTGGCTTTATTTGCTATAGGCTCTCCGGGTTCAGTTCGTCCCTCTCGTTGCCTAAACCATGTTTACTGTATTCTTCCACAAACTCGCATTCTGTAAACAGTCCTTTGAATCTTGTTTTTATTTATTCACATTTGCTGTGTATTCAAAGACAGAGGTCAAATGTCAGGCTCTCTCTTGCAGGGACCTTGGTGTTTATTTTTCTTTCTCTGACTTCAAAGTGAGAGGATTTATGCAACAATCATGCTGAGTACAGTGTAAGTCAAAAAGGGATGCTCTTTTTTTCAAGCACACAACAACAAAAAATTAACTGCTGACTTTTCAGAATATATGTACAAATGAGGCACCTTTTCTTTTTAATTCTGAACAGTGGTGGAAACAAATATTTGAATACGATCAAAACGCATCAATACACAATTGATGATATTTGCAGAACATTGTCATTTATGTGCAGTAAAACCATATTTCAGTGCAACTGTAATGGTCATTTCAATTGAAATGTGTTTCTGCAATGCAAATGCACTATCACATCATGCATACTCCACACTACGCCAGTCCACTCAAACCAACACAATCAACCCCACCCCACTCCTATCTACCCCACTCTGTTCGATCTACTCCAGTCTACCCCACTCCACACCAATCCACTCCAATCTCCCACACTGCAATATACCCCAATCCACCCCACTCCAATGTACCTCAATCCAACCCATTCCACTCCAATTTTCCCGAATGCATTCCAATCTAACCCTCTCCATTCAAATTTACCCCACTCTATTCTAATTTACCCCACTCAACTCCAAACTCCACTCCAATCTATCCAGCTCCTCTCTACTCTATTCTACCCCACTCCCCACAATCTACCCCAATCCAATCTACCACACTACCACAATCTACCCCACTTCACTCTACCACACCCCTACTCCACTCTAATCTAACCCACTCCACCCCAATCCACCCCACTCCAATCTCCCTCACCTGACTATCCAAATCTACCCCTCCCCAATCGACCCCTATCTATTCCACTCCAAACTACTTCACTCAATCATCCCTCTTCAATCTACCGCACTCCAATCTACCCCACTCCATTCCAATTTGCCCTTGTCTAATCCAACCAATCTACCCCACTGTACCCCACCATAATCTCCCCCACTGCACTACACTCCAGTCGACCCTACTCCACTCCAATCTACCACACTCTGCTCCAAACTACCCCACTCCAATTCACCCAGTCTACCCCACTCCACTCTACCCCAATCTACTCACATCATTCCACTCTACGTAATCTACCCCATTCCACTTCACTCTAATCTACCACATGCCACTCAAATCTACCCCACTCCAGTCCAATCTAACCCACTCCACCCCACTCCAATATATCCTACCCCGCTCTACCCCAAACTATCCAACTCCAATACACCCGCTCCATTCTACGCCAATCTACCCCACTCCAATCTACCCCACTCCAAACTATACCACTACTATCTATCTCACTTCAATCAACCCCACTCCACTCCAGTCTACCCTACTTCACTCCAATCTACCACATCAAAATCCACCCAATCTATCCCGCTCCAATCTTCCCCACTTCACCCTAATCTACCCCACTCCACCCCAGTCTACCCCTCTTCACCCTAATCTAACACATGCCACTCCAATCTACTCATCTCATCTCATCTCCACTCCAATCCACCTCACTCCACTCCAGTCCACCCCACTCCACTCCAATATTCTCCTCTCCACTCCAATCTACCCCACTCCACTCGAATCTACTCAATCCACTGCACTCCACTCTTCCCTAATCTACCCCACTCTGCTCCAATCTGTCCCTATATATCTCGCTCCACTTTACTCCGATCTATCCCTCTTCAATCTACCCCACTGTCAATCTATCCCACTTCAATTTACCCCACTCCATTCCAATCTACCCCACTCTACTCCAATCTACTCCACTCCACCCCAATCTACCCTATTTAAATCTTCTCCACTCCAATCTACCCCACTCCAATCTACCCCACTCCATTCTACCAGACTCCAATTTGCCCCATTCTACCCCAATCTACCCCAATCCACCCCACTCTACCCCACTCTAATCTATCCCACTCCACTCCAATCTAACCCCATCTCACCCCCTCTTCTCTACCCACTGCAATCTACCTCACTCCACCCCACTCTACCCCACCCCACTCTATACCACTTCTATCTACCCCACTCCAATCATCCCTCTCCAATCTACCCCACTCCACTCTACCCCACTCAATTCCAATCTACAGTACTCTAATCTACCCAATCTACCTCACTCCACCCTAATCTACCAACACTACACTCTACTCTTCCTCAATCTATCTCACTCCACCCTGATGTAGCCAATCCACTCCAATCTACCCCACTCCACTCTATCCCAATCTACCCCACTCCAATCTACCCACTTCAATCCACACAATCTACTCCACCCCACTCTACCCCAATCTACCACACTTCATTCTAATCAGCCCAATCTGCCCCACCCCACTTTGGTTTCCATACGCCCACATGTCACTCAAATCTACCCCACTCCCCTCCAGTCCAATCTAACCCAAATCCACCCCACTCCACCCCACTCCAGTCTATTATACCCCACTGCACCCCAAACTACCCTACTCCAATCTACTCCATCCAATCTACCCCACTCCAATCTACCCCAATCCACTGTGCTCCACTCTTCCCCAATTCACCCAATTTTACTCAAAACTACCCCATTCTACTCCAATCTACCCCACTCCACCCCAATCATCCCCACTCCACCACAATCTACCACAATTCAATCTACACCACTCCAATCTTCTGTGCTAATCTACCCAACTCCTGCACTCCAATCTACCCCAATCTACCCCACTCCATTCTGCCCCACTCTACCCCACTCCACTCTACGCCAATGTAGCCCACTCAACTCTACCCCAATCTACCCTATTCCACTCTACCCCAGTCTACCCCACTCCTCTCTACCCCACGCCCCTAACTTTTAGCCATGCTGAACAACAGCCACATTGGTGTACAACATGGCTAAAACACAATCTCATGGGCGAGGCCTATTGGCTTTGCCAACGCTTATTATGGCCTAGCTTGACAGTGCAGCTGTCACCAGACAATTGTGCGAGAACCAACAGAAGAGGGTTTTTGGCACCTCCCATATGTTGAGAGCCAGGAGTACATGTTTTGATTAGGCAGAGGTTGTGTGCTTAAGTGCTTAAACTAAAAAGAACAGTTATAGGCCTTCTACTTTGCTGACTGGAGGGTTTGATGTGACAAGGTAGTTGATTGGTCGAGAATAGGAACTAATAGGGATGCTCAGAACTTAAGCTGTGTCGAGAACAAGCTGAAACTATTAATGAATTGGGCTGCTAGACCGCAGACATCTTTGAAAGCCACGACAGAAGATTAATACATCCACTGTGGATTGGATGGTTGGATGTGAGAGTTCTAATTGGTTATTAGGAGGTGTCTAAATGGAATGCATAATGGCGTCCTTACATACTGGTCATAAATGAAGGAGTGGACGTGCCAGGAAGTAGATATTGATACAGTATGGAGAAAGGCAATTTTAGGAGGCAATTTTGAACAATCTGGATGGACTTTGTAATGATTGAACTGTCTTCTTGTTCTTAACATGGATATTATCACAATGCCCCAGTGATTATTTTGGTAGCGCTCCCTATTGCATTTTTGCTTAAGTGCTTGCCCTGCACACAGCTCTGATCATTTTGTCTGTTTATCCAGCTGCCTGTGGTTGAACTTTCAGGGCACACACATTACATTGCAATACTACTAAAGTGTCTTAGATAACTAGATAATTTATGGTGTTTTGTCTGCTAGCAGCAAAGACGAGAAGAGGACAGTCATTTACCTACTTGGATTTTTGGTCTTGCTTGACAATACATTCATAAGCCAGAGCTACAAACATTGCCAATGCTTGTTTTCCACGTGACCTCAATGACCTTAACTACCCATGCTAGTGTTTTAATTTTTTTAATGCTAACAGATGCTTAATAGTGTTATCTGTCTCGTCTCTTTCTCCGCTGCTGTCTCCTTTATGTGGACTACCTGCTCTCCCTGGCCTTTTTGGATCTTGATTTTTGTGTTCGCTAATAACTTCTCTATTGAATTTTTAATCATTCTGTAATTAATTGTGAATATTTTTGTAACTTGTCTCACGCTGTTTCCTTATGTAAAGCGCTCTGATACCTCCGGGTCTAGCCAGCGGTATATAAAACTCAAATAAATAAAAATAAATAAATATCTCGGCCCTAACCTGTACTGAACTATAAATGATTAATTGAATTGTATTCTTTATATTCCATGCGTGAAAGACTCACAAAACTAAAAATGCATAACAAAATGTTAAAACATGTTATTTGGGACAATGTAGACCTGCTTGGATCTGGCTAGTGTGTGGGTCATTTTAGTTGTGTACCTCTGGCAGGTTCAGAATATTACAAAAATAACAAGGATATTCGCAGGGGAAATGTTCTAGTTATTTTTTGTAACAACAATACAGTTAAGAAATAAGAAACTGAGAAGTCCAAACCAAGCTTAGCTAAAAGAACAGGGCTTGACAAGGCAAATAATTTAAAATGTAGTAAAAGAGGATTAAGGGATCCACATCTATAGGAAAGATCAAATTGACAGACGAAAACATTAGGACAAGTAAAAGTCACAAAATGTCACAAATTTTGTTAATGTGAAATTTTGCAGGTTTATTCTGAGATTATACTTTGAGGAGAAAATGCCTTGTAGAAGTAGAAAATGTCTGCAGTTCCTTGCCGGTATAGTGCATGAATTTTATTGCAAGGTGCGTTCTCCGTGTGAGATACCAGCAAGTTGATTGCAGGTTAATTCGTGTTAAGCAGGCCAGGCCCTGGGCCCAGAGTGTGCTGTGCACTGTCAAAGGTTGTATGCAGCTGGTTCAGTGTCACTGGTGCTGGTACAGGGCCTGCAGTTAGTTTGTTACGAATGACTGGCACAGATATCTGTTACACAGCTCACAAGGTTTGAGTACATGGGAGGCCGTGTGCAGCCAGAGTTAGGAGCACAGGAGTATGGGCAGAGAGCCAGAAGGCCCCGTGTGACCAGATATGCATATGGGGTAGGATGTGTGCAAGTGACTGGCGTTATGCCAGGCACTGCAGCCAAACCCAGCTCCATATTGCCAAAGGCATGTGCCATGAGGTTGGGAGTGTGGGAGGTGGGGATAAAAGGCCATTCACAGAGGGGGCTGAAAGACACAAAAGGCTACGAAGTATAGCATCAAAAATCCTAAAATTCACTGGAAAAAATAGTTAATGAAAGTTGTTATTTTTGCTCATAAAATATTAACATCTTACCCAGAAATGTAATGAAAATCACAGTTAAAGTGAATCTATGTTTATTAAGGGGAAAAAAACCACACTGGAATTGGCCAGTCATGGTTAACTGATAAAACCATAACTTGCATCACAAATGCAGTGATCATAAACTTTTAATATTTCTACCCAATAAAAAACCAGGGCTTACCAACAAAAAACAATAACTATCAAAACGTGTCCACAAAAAGAAATATTACTTTATCTATAGTCACGTCCTTGTTTGTATTAAGATGATAAGTAAGGTGACAAGTGATGTCAATTGTGATGTAATATATCACACCATGAATGACCACATGAGAACTGCATGGGCCTCATTTATGAGGTCCTAACGGCACCATTGTGCCGCCGGAACGTCACTTTTTTGAGGTTCTGGTGGCATAATGTGCCACTGGCATATTTATAAGGCCACGTAAAGCCACCTTAGGTCGCTTTTCATGGCCTTATAAATATGTGCCCCTTTCACGCAGAAAACTGCTTGAAAGGGGCTTTCCATGGGTGTTGCTGGGGGCATTACCAGCAACATCCATGGCTTTTTGACACTGCCCCAGATTTACGAGAAATCGTAAGTCTGAGGCAGTGCCAAAAACTTACGCCTCCCCCAGGGAGGCATAAGGGAGGCACAACGAGGAGAAATATCTTTATTTCTCCTCGTTTCGTTTTTCCTCTTCTATGTTTGCTGCATTCTGCAGCACACATAGAAAGAGGGAAAAGCCTCTTGTGATTGTTTTTGTGCAGGAAGGTTTTCATGGACAACACTTGATTGTTAATGACGTGAACCGGGCTGGGGCATGGTAAGACAATTAAACGTCTTCTCACTTCAGTTTGTTATTGTCTCCTAACGGCATCCAAGGACTGTTTGAGCTACCTGACTTCACTATAAGATAAGTAAAGCCACCCCACCCCCATGTATCATAAATCATATTTTTTTTAAAGGGCAGTTTACAGTCGTTTATCTTCTCTGGTTATAGCTCCAGGGCTCTGTCTGCCCATTAGAATTCTCGTCACAATTATCATCACATTTTTTAATTCAACTAAATTGCATCATAACCTAATTGTAGGATGCCTTCCTCTTTATTGGCCAAAACAAAAGCTCCACTCGAAAGATCAAGAAAGATTCAAAGAACAGAAGGGTTCCCCCTGTAGCTGCTAAATCTTCACCCAAGGAACAAGTCCCTTGCCATTAGAAACTTATTTAAAGAAAATGGTGTCTAAACATTTTACATACCTGCACCTACTTTGGATCAGAAAAAAAACCCTCTTCCACCTTAGAAGAAAATGCTATTGAACATTTAATTAACTGAGATCAACTAGTAAATATATTGGATTAGGAAGAATATCAATTCCGTTTAGCACTGGCAAAGGGCCTTTGTCTCTTCCTCTGCCCTCGTTGGCAGCATTATATGTGTGAATGATTCATAGCTGCTTGAAGAGCTCATAGTCCGCAAGCTAATGATAACCATAAGCATTCGTGATTGTAAACAAAAAAGACAAAATTCAGATTTATTGAAAGTTATTACCTCCGAGTTGCCTCCGAGTTACCTCAGAGTTACAGCTGGTCAAGTCCTGTGTGCCGAAGCTGTAAAAACGTTTCTGACTTCCATTCTGAGAGGCACGAGCTGGACAAGGACAGTGCAGAGCAAGTACAATTACTTCTGATGGTCCAGTTTTTCTGTATATTTCCTGTTGTCCAGTGATAGTTAAAAAGAAGGGGTGGGACTGGGTCATACTTTCTCTCAACATCTTATTACTAGGTCTGGGCAGATTTCCAATTATGCCGGAGTTATCGGAGTCATTTCAGTGTTGCTCTTTCATGCAGCATGAAGCGATTACGCCTGCTCATGTACTTTAGAGTAATTTTGGGGAAACAATCCTACCGCAAGACCATTAAGCGAGCACAAGTGGCTGCTCCTGCTGCTGTTTATGTTTTGTCGCAAAATGCATCTTTGAGTCTATTTTGTTGGCAAAAGGGCATTTTTTATCTAAGAAAATAGAGCTAAATGCAGAATTACTCGTCTCGTGCAGTTCCGCATAATTTGGCAGAATTTTTAGGTAATTCCTCATGATTGCGCTACACGTAATTACGCGAAATACACACACCCTTACTTATAACTCAGCATTTCTTTTTTTAAAAAGGCACTTAGAAAGGCTTGTGAAAATAATAGCAAATGTAAAACAAAGCAGGGTAAAATAGAGTCATCTGCCTTTGTTAAACCTTCTACTTCCCCGTTCCCATGGTTAGCAGAGCTGCAGTTATCAAAATAGTAATTCTTCCTAGAATGTTATATATTCCATTTCCACGAACTGATATGTCTCCTTCTAAAAAACATTTCGGTAATTGGACAGTGTCTTGACAACATTTATTTGGGTGGACTCCCTCCCAAGAGTCAAACTAATCACTATGAAATTCCCATACTAATCTGGTGGCTTGAGAGTCCGCGTTATGAAATGTTATTATCTGACTTTTTAGCTACTGTTTCTACTGGAATGGCTTTCTGAGGTTCCCAGAAGGGAGTAAATAGTGTTGGATGCCAGCTACAGCAGGACTGACTTCAAATGTATTTTAAAGGACCCGGCCAGCAGCGGTATGGGGTGACACATCTGTTCTCCCCAATGGCACAGGTATTGGATTGGACTACACAAACTGCCTTAAAAAGACACACCTTTCAGGTCAAGCTCCCCCTTCCATGGGGATTATGCGAATTTCGCAAGCTCTGTAGTGGAGCCTAAACAGCAGGATGACAGGCTAATGGCTACCAAGCAATGGATGACATACAAGGAGAAGCCTACAACATATACCACTGAGGAAGCTAAGAGGCAGAGTAGGCCGTATATTCGATTAATAGTGATAATAGAATAATAATAGTATTTATTTTTGTATGCTAGGCTGTCTAGAGCACCAAACATTATTTGGGAAGGATTTCCAGGGATACTGCCCAAATCAAATACATTATAGCCACTGTCCACACTTTACAGTGGTATTTATAATGAGCACCCAAATGTGGAACTGACTGTTACATTTAAGTTGGATAGAGTCTATGAAACATAAGGATAGTGAGTGGATTAGAAAAGAGTATGCATAAGACATCAAGCAACTCTATGATACGCTCCAGCAGTAAGTCCCTGGATTTTTGTTTGTATGGTTCATTTGTATTTTCAAACATCTGCTGTGAGTATGATTTTGATAAATGTATATATTATTATTATTGTGGATTGTATTTCTGCAGTTAACTGTTTTTAAACGATGGAAAAGGATACTAACTGTCAGACATGGAACCCAGTGAAGTGCCTGTAAGCGTACATGTGGTGGAGAATGTGGGTGTTTTTTGCCTGAAGTCCACCTCACTGAGACTCTAGATGGAGTAGCAGCGATCTTAGCAGAGAAATCCAGATAGATAATGGTGGCAACAGAGAATTGCATCTTCTCCTATATGGTCATTGAAAGATTTTTCATCTGCAATGATGTGTGTATGCACAATAGAATACCGTTTATTATTGCAAACTCCCAGAAGAAGCAAATATGTGCATGCTCTGCCAAGAGACACTATCTTCTGTTCCAGATTCTCCCTATAAAAGGGAGTTAACCACCGCATCCTTTGCTTCAGAATTGCTTCTGGTGTTCCAGAAACTGAAGGAATCCTGTTTCTTTCAGCTTCCAGTTTCTACCAATTTATCACCTCTGCTTCTTCTGCCCCCCCGTTTCTTTGGTTTTGCTCAGATCAGTCTGCCTTCCTTGCCTGTGCTCCTCGTCTGCTCATTACCCCCTCATATGTCCTCCTCGTCCCAGTCCTTACATAAGTGAGGCGATCCTGCCTCCCGACAGGCTGTCTCAAACGCTAGTATTTTTTTAATGTTTACTACATAAACCCCTCCCACCCTCCGCCATGCCCATTTTTTTCCCTGTCCAACAAGCGTGCTGTCGTAGCCCTAGGTTTGTTTCTCTGTGTCATTCCACGGTGATGCAGTGTTTTTCACTTCATATTTAATTTGAAACTGACCTCGTGTTTCTGCACTTGTTACTATTTGCGCGCTGACCTTACTGGTGTCTCAGTAGGTCACGCCCCTGCTCTGCTCCTGACGTGCTCCCCGCGCATGTGCTTGTCTGGGGTGGGGAGCTTTGTCTGCGGATGGGGGCAGCCTGTTCCGGTGCTGAGGCACTTTCAGCAGCACCTGGCTCCCATGGCCATGTATGGGGATGCTGTACTTCCAGGTTCCCCTCCAGAGGGCGAATCTGTTGGTTCATACCGACAATCAGGTGGCTCGCTGTTACTTAAATCTCCAAGTGGGGACACAGTGTAAGTCTCTGAATCTGCTGGCTTCCCTGATTTGTTCCTGGACAGAGTCTCACCTCACGGCCTTGAGGGCTGTTTACATTCAGGGTTACTTGAACTTTCATGTGGACAACCTAAGCCGCAACCTTCCTTCCTCGGTTTTGTACCATCTGTCTGTGCCCCTGTTCCAGGACCTTTGTCTTCGGTTCAGGAAGCCTTGGATCAACCTTTTTGCTTCTAATCACAAAGCCCTCCTCCCTCAGTTCTGTTCCGAGGTGGTTTGTTCTCAAGGACGGGCGGTGGATGCTCTCTCAATTCCTTGGCCCTCAGGCCTTCTGTATGCCTTCCCCCCCGATTCCCCTCCTCCTGTGAGGCCTGCAGAAGATTCGGGTGAAGAGGGTATCTGTTCTCCTGATTGCTCCTTCTGTCATTGCCTCATTTCCGTCAATTAAATATGAGGGTCTGGCTCTTGAACGTTTGACGTTGGAGTCTTTGGGTTGTTCTTCATTGGTGTCTGTGGATATTCAGAGTTCCCATAGTACCTCTACTCTTAAATGTTACAGTAAGCAATGGGGTTCTTTTGTCACTTGGAGTGCCTCTCATGGGGTGGATCCTGTGGTTGGTGATCCGGCCACTATTCTTGAGTTTCTCAGGGATGTTTTTTTGAAGAATCTTTCCCCTTCTACTTTGGCTAGTCAATCGGCTGCTGTCCAGGTGTGTAGAGGTTCGGGGGCTTCCTTGGAGGGTGTTTCTCCTTTGGTGGGTCAGTTCCTGTGGAGTTTTTTGCTTCATCGTCCAGTCACTTCGGTGATTGTGCCTCTTAGGATTTGCCGACTGTTTTGCGGGGTCTCCAATTGTTCTCTTTTGAGCCTTTGTTGGAGGCCGATTTACTGTGGTTGTCTGCTAAGTTGGCCTTCCAGTTGGCCATCACCTCTGTTAGGAGGTTGGGTGAGTTGGGGGCCTTGCTTATTTCTTTTCCCTATTTGCAGTTCTTGCCTGACAGGGTGGTGTTGAGGCTTGACCCTTTCTACCTAAAGTCTCCTCTAAATTTCATTTGCAGCAGGAGTTGGTTCTTCCTGATTTTCCGGTGGAGGAGGGTGCTCTAGTTCCTTCTGTCATGGATTTTGGGCAGGCCCTTCAAATTTACCTCCAGCGTACCCAGGGGTTTCTTCTTTCCCCTGCCCTGTTTGGGTCCTGTGGTGGTGTGGCTAAGGGTAAGAAGGTGTCTACATCCACCATCAGTCGGTGGGTGTTCTTTGGCAATTTGCCAGTTCTATAAATCAGAAGGTCTGGCTCCTCCAGCTCAGGTCCAGGGGCGTTCGAATAGGTCAGTATCTGCTTCCTGGGCTGAGGCAGCTGATATTTCTATCCTGGAGATTTGTATGGCGGCTACGTGGCAGTCCCATCATACTTTTATCCGGCATTATCGCCTTCATGTCTTACATGCCTCTGTGGACAATTTGCTGTTGGCGTTATGAACGCTGTTTTGTCTCAATCTTGTTTTTGATTAAACTTTGTATACTGCATGCATTTTTGGTGGCATGCTTTTTCATGGTGTTTTAGCTTGGGAGGTCCTCACTTATGTAAGGACTGGGACGAGGAGGACATATGAGGGGTAATGTGTCGTTATTTACTGGTAATCTTCATTACCCCAACTAAGGTGGGAGGTGGGATCTCCTCATTTATGTAAGGAATGGCATGAGGAGAACCTTAATCGGAGTAATGAAGATTACCGGTAAGTAAAGACACCGTTACCTTCAACCTGCAACTGTTCCAACCTTTTCCATTCTTATTTCTGCTAATTCACCTCTATCTCTGGCAATATACAATAGCCTTCTACATATCTTCAAGCTTCTTTAGTTCCTAGTTCCATTCCAGTTTTAGACTCCTACCAAACTTCATTTCCACACAGCCTAGCTTGCAAGACTGTAATATTCTCTTTATTGCTGCTCTTGAGTCTTCATTGTTTCTCCGGTTTTGTGTCAGTCTGCAACCGTTTTTTTATAATGAATTATCTGATAGCCAGTATTTCTGCCTCTGCAAGTTCAACCACCACTAGAACAACCATGAACCTTAGTGAACTGACCTAGCTATTATTTCTCTGCTAGCGTTTATCATCTCATTAGTAAAGAAGTCTAACAGGTTCAGGGCTGCAATTCACATCTGTTTTTCCAACCTGTCATTACCATATAATTACTCAAATTAGAACCTCCCCAGTTTTTATTGCAGATAGTTTTAATTTATAATTAGTCATTTTCACGGTGTTTCTTTTTATAATAAAATAATATCCATTTAGCTCAATTGCCATCAATTGCCATCAAGTAGCAGTAGCAAATGAGCAACCTTGATGTGCAATTTGACGGACTCATTTGGAAGGATTTGTTTATATTTTCAAAGTATAATAGATAAACCAGCTGGGCAGACATCCCGAGTTGGCCACCAAATTAATCTAGTTAACTAAAGCTTCGCCCCAGCTTTCCATTTTTCAGTATTTAAAATGTTTTAAATACTCCAGCAAGAATGTACCAATCATTGGCCACTCCATGTTTATCTGTATCTCAGTATGATGCATCCCCCACCCCCGCCGGATATTGCCTCAGTTGACTACCAGTGTTGTCAAAATTCAACACACAAGACACACTAGCCTTGAAATCATGATCTAACAGGAGCAATGGCAGTATCAACACCTTGCCGAAGGCACAACTAACATTACACTACTAGTGAGTATATTTGCAGTAGGCATGGGGTAATTGGAATGGGGCAAGAGAGAGAAAGAGAGACAGTGGACATTGTCTCACTGTCTGTTTACACAACTGAGCTTAATCTGCACTGCAGGAATATTGATATCTACCCCACAAAAATAAGATCGTTAGTATCGCTATGTTGTGGATCTTCAAATTTAACTTATGATGCGTTAAATGATATGCCTGGTTTCCACTTTCTATTATGAAATGAGAACAAACAAGTGTGAAACAGCTTGTAACCCTAATGGGTGACTATTTGTGAAACCAAAGAAGCTCTATTAAGCGTGTAATCCTACCAGATGACTCCTTTGTTAAAACAAAGGAAGTGGAAGGCCATATACGTGTGAGTTTGTTGCCAAATATTTCTCTGAGTTTAAGATGTCTATGGTCAACTTCATGAAAGAACATTTGACAAGGATTCCAAAAGACATTCCTTGCTGCACCAACTATGTTTAATGATTGTCTAGCAAGGTCACTATTGACCTCTAGGAAGTGCTGTACACATTCAAAATGGTCACTACAATTGGCAAGTCTCATGTGAGTCCTGTGGGCTCATGAAACATGTAGTTCATCTTGGCTTTTCTAAAATGTTTATTAGAGTATGGCTTTCTTAGACATGAGGGTTTTATCTGGTCAGTGCCCATAGTCTGTGTGTCCCTTTGATCCTCTTATGCAGTCATGTATGTTAAGGTTCCTTGTAGCTGTGTTTCACGTGGGACTGAAGGGTAAAGGTAGGCATGTCCTGCACTACACCCTAACACTACAGTTGTTCTACCTACAAGATTAATTTAATTTGATGGAGGATTTCTCTTCAACCAAAGAAAAGTTCAACTTCTATAATCAAATCATAAGGGCATCTCTAGAAGCTCCGTCTATGCCCCAATTGGACCTCTCATAAAAGTAGCCCTCAGTCACGCCCAAACATTGCAAATATTGTGACAAATGTTTTCACAGATCTGTCAACTTCTGAAGAGCAGGTTGAGTAAGATGCACTGAAGAGTAAAAAAGGGTGAGATATGATGTCTAACTTCAAGATAAAACAGGTTCAATGCCAAAATAGATTACTTATTAGAGAAAAGAAGCAGAATCCTTATTATAAGAATTGGACCTTAATAATAGGAAATATTGAAACAGGCAATGCAAGAAAATGTTGGTGCTCAGTAAGAAAGGGTTGCCCAAGAAACCCATTTTAGCTGGTATGCACGGTTCAAGAAGAGGCCTGGGTCACTCACCTAATGAACTTTTACCTGCTTTGTGGGTGAACTTCCTGAGTTAACCTATGTGGGCAATATTGAAATAATCAATTCATTCCTATTTAAATCATCAAAAAGTGCAATCCTTTCAATGAATTTAAGTAGAGTGACAGTGCCTGGCGATCTATTGGCAGTTATTTTAAAGTTTAAAATAATCTGGTGGTCTCAACAACGTTTACCTTTCTTCTATTAGGAAACCAAAACTGGGCAATTTCCTACCAACTAAAAATGTACAACAGTGAATTCCATATTTAAAAATGGTGCAGCTGATCATCTGACTAGTTATAGTATTAGGCGCCTGTTAGAAATGGGGTTTCTGGTTTGCTAGGGCATGCACCTAAGCCAGGCAGAACCCACCACTCTAGTCAGGGTAAGGGAGTTCCACACCCAAGATAACCCCTGCTCACCCCCTTGATAGCTTGGCAGAGCAGTCAGGCTTATCCCAGAGGCAATGTGTCAAGCGTTTGCACAACACACACACTCACACCAGTGACACAATAAATACACCACAAAAAAGACTCCATACAGTATTATATAAAAATAAGTTTCTGTATTGCATATAAACATAGACCAAAACCACATGAACCAATAATCACTTTGTCATAACATCACAGTTTGTGCAATACGTTAAAGACTTATATGTTGCACACATCACCCAAAACACCATTGCAGTGCATAATATGCAGGGCCTGAAGCAATGCTTGTTATCCTGATAGTGCAGGGCAAAACAGCACATATTATACATCCAGGGTGGTAAAGCAGCATGTAACAGTGTTCTTGTGGCCTGATTACAGGTTCCTGGCTCAGTCAGGCTCAGAGTGCTTCCTACACCCAATACATTGGATTACTGTGACTGTACTTGCACTGTGGTGCTCATTGATGTCAACTGTAGAATTGTGTCTTCGCTATCAACAAGTGGCTCTTTCTCTTGTATTGGAATATCCTCAAGGGCCTTACATTCAGTGACATCAGTCCCATGGGCATAGATATCTTTTTAAAAATGGAAGAAGTATTATTTACTGTATTATGGTTGCGTTATATGAGTTTCATTTTGTGGTGTGGTTCTACTAAAGTTTTGGAACTTCACAGCAGCCTTTTGTGAATCAAAATCTAGAAAATTTGCTTCTTTCGTTGATAGCTTTGAGGTGGAGCCCAATAACGCGAGCGACCATAATCCCCTCATTGCCTCCCTACGTGTAACAGTCCAGGAGGAAAAAGGTGATAAGCGCCCCTCCAGTATAACCCAAATCAAGGGTGAGATTGAAATGGAGCAAAATAAATCCTCCAATTCGAGGAGAATATTGTTAAAGCTAACTTAAGTTCCATTTTGAAATGGTTACATCAAGACTCTTCCCCAGAAACGGTTATACAGGGTTTCCAATTAATCAGTAGGGACGTATCTAAAAGCCTGACAAAGGCAATAGGCAGAAGGGAAGGCCAGGAGACAAAATGGTTCAACGCAGAGTGTTCAAGGGCACAAACGGACTTGAAGATGGCACTGCATGTAACCCCACGTGACAGAACCTTGATTAAAGAGGCCAGGCAGGCTTATAAAAGTTCAAGGAAAGAAGAACTGAGAAGGTTAGCCTGGGAAGACCTAGAGAGAGCTAGCGCACTCAAAGACACCAGGGGTTTCTAGGAGGTCATAAATCGGCCCCTATTTTCGAAAGGCGTGAGGGGTATGGACTCAATGATATCGGGGGAAGTTTGGGAATCTCATTTCTCAAACATATTTAACCCGAATGGTATTACATCTCAGGAGCCATGCTTAGACATTCCAATAGACCCAATCACTGCATTCCAACTTAGCTCCTCTCTGACAGTGAGTGAGGTTGAGGTTGCCCTTGCAAAGGGGATTTGCCTGAAAGCCCCAGGCCCTGATGGGGTACCTCTAGATCTGTTTAAACGCAACCCTCAAGTCTGGGCACCCCTGCTGACAAGTGTCTTTAGAGCAGCAATGATTGGCCCCGTCCCATCTTCTTGGAAGGAGGCCATAGTGGTACCCTTGTACAAAAAGGGAAGTAAGGACGACCCGGCCTGTTATAGGCCCATTTCCCTAATTGACGCTACCGTCAAGGTTCTGGGGAGGGTTATTTTAGCACACCTCGAGACCTGGGCAGACACCACCAGGCTCATGTCCCAAACACAATATGGCTTTAGGAGGGGCATGGGGACGAACGAACAGTGCCTCAATTTGTCCCTGATTATGGGCAAGTACATGAGGGCAAGGAAGGGGTCAATCCACCTTGCCTTCATGGACTTGTCCAGTGCCTTTGATACGGTTAATCGGGAGAAGTTATGGGCACAGATGGGGAAAATGGGCTTTGAGGAATCTCTCATTACCCTCTTGCGTAGGCTGCATGCGTCCACTACTGTTGCTAAACGATTTGGCCCGGGGGGAGAGAGGACTAGGCCTATTGTTTCTACAGAAGGAGTTCATCAGGGGTGTATCCTGGCTCCTTTTCTCTTCCTTCTGTACACACATGGCCTAGAGTCTTCTCTATTAGAGCAGGCACTAGACTTCCCTAGAATTGGAGGCAGCCCGGTCCCTTTGTTATCATATGCAGATGACACGGTCCTAATGGCTCTAACTGCCAATAGCCTCCAAAAATCTTTAAATATTTTTACTGATTTTATGTTAGCATTGGACCTAAAAGTTAATTTTTTATAATTCTTATATTATGGTGTGTGGCCCCAGTCAAACTAAAACAAGAACATTTATTGTAAAGGGCAAGAACATTGAGAAGGTGTCCAATTTTACATATTTAGGGAATGTCTTTAACAATAAATTGAACTGGGACCATCTTGTGACAGCAAGGGTACAGCATACTAGTCGCATAGTAGAGGGTCTATTCCGCTTCACTTGTAAGTTGGGCCACAAGCCGGTAGCGGAATTAATCACTTAATATAAATCAAAAGGCTTGTCTGTTGCAACCTACGGGGCAGGAGTGTGGGGATACCAGAAAAGCACCCAATTACAAACCTTAGAAAATAAGTTTATAAAAAGATTGCTGATGACCCCAAAAAGTGCTCCCACAGCCTTTTGCCACTCTGAGGTAGGGCTGGATTTTATTGAGGATCGAATTAATATTGCCCCACTAGTTCTATGGGCTAAAATTTGGATGTCAGAGGATTTAATGTTCTCAAGGGAAATTGTCAGGGATTGTATGACCCTTGATAATGCCCTGGCTATTCCATGGCTCCGTTTTGTCAAAGAGAAATTTAACGAGATAGGCTTGGGGCATTAATATGATAACCCTGCTAGCATCCACACGAACATGAAAACGATTATAAAAGAAGCTTATCTTGCTGAGTTGAACATGTGTCGACGGCAATCAGGTTTGCAACGTCATTTAGACCGGTCCCCTTCACAACAGCAATTTTATTTGTCTTTTACTATCAATTCACAGTTCCGCTTTCTCATGACTAGATTTCGTCTTTGCACGTTGCACTTTCTTGTGGCCTTTCCTAAACAGTGTGGATGGTGCGAGAACCTTATTCCCTATCCTTGCAACAATCTTGCACAACAAAGCACCTTGCACTTTATGCTGTTTTGCACACTTTACAAAGAGCCTAGGGCGCGGTTTCTTACTCCAATCTTAAGAGAAATTCGCCCTTGTACCTACCAGGAGGGTTTTAACTTCTTACGCTCTTTGTCTACTGTTGCTATTTGCACTGCTGTACTTAATTACATTAGAATTGCATTGTCAATAAGGAAAGGGTATGAATTGTAATAAGAAAAGGTTGGTTTTTAAAAAAATTTAAAACATAGAGTTTTAGAGTCATGAGTCACAATATTGTGGACATGATAATTTTAAGTATTTTGTATGTATGCTACACTTTTATGGTCCATTTTAACCGAATAAAGTTATTTTGATCTGATCAAATGTGCACACTCCCTCTCTGTTTTGAATGTCTTCAAAAATGTTGGTTATTTTGCAAAATATTGTGTTTTCTTTCACTTAGTACTCCTACCAAACCACGTTTGTCTCCCTTTCCACTGGCCCTTTAGCCCCTATTATGCACCCTGCTTGTTGTATAATGCATTTTACCAATATATGGCAGCATTATTGTTGAAGAATCTAAAGCTCACCTCCCTCCATCTTACTGACCAAGCTACGCTGCTGGATATTACAGTTATAGGAACTGTAACCGTGCGCTCATTACCTTGAGACATAACAATTGCTTTACATTAGAACATATTTATCATATAGCACTATAGCACTTAAGCAAGATTAGAACATTGGAAACAATGGAGTGCTCCGGGCTTCTAATGGCTGGTAGAAGCCTGGAGTTCCACCACTCCAAAGTTTGTTCACAGGTATTGCTGTGAACAAAAGGACTCGGGGAGCCCGGGGGGATTTCAATTCAATTAAACATTGGCAATCACCTGATTGCATTCTAGAGTGATGTGCTTATCTTTTTACATATCAGTCACACAAGCAGTCATCTCACTCTTCAACACGACAAGAAAATTGAGCATGGAAACCCCAGGCTGAAGTGTCAAATGTGGCTTCTACTTCATCATTTGACCTGCCTGTGACGGTCCTTGGTACCAGCAACAGAATTAAAGAACAGTAATGAGCAGACACCATTAGTTAAGGAAGTGGTAGTGCTAACTGCGGAGGCCAATGCTTATGGAATACTGTGTTTGATACATTTGATTAAGTCTTTGCCCTGAGGCTAAAGCAACTGCATCCTAATGTTGGCAAGGAAGAAGCACCCTGAGGTAGTGCATGCAGTGAGCAAACTGATCCTCTGGATCATTTTTAAGGGGAAAGTACTTCCATCCCATACAAAGTGTTAGTTGAAGTGCTCTGTTTTTTATGTGGAATTGCAAACTGAAATTAGTTTTCTTTATTTTTTATATTTTATTCTAACCATATGCATTGCAGTAAATACAAATTAGTGAACACAGAGATTTCATCTAGAAGTTAATTTATAATTAAGGCTCCCTGTTTTCCGTTTTTACTGATTTTTACAGATAAATACAGACAGAAAACCATTTATTTTCTTGTCTGTATTTATTTTTAAATGTGGATAAAAACAGAATTAGGGTGATTTTTGAGAGATTCTAAATACACTTTGCCATGACTGCCTGGCCAATAACTGTGTGGATGGATAGGTAAGGGGGTTAAAAATGAAAGGAATTTTAGTAAAGAAGCTTAAACAGCAGTGGATATGCACAAGGCTGATACTGAAATGTGCATATTTTCATATAAGTGCATTGATTTATCTTCTGTGGGTGTTCATATCACTGAAACCTGGCAGGCATTCAAGCATGACTGCATATTTATTGGTTAAATAAATGTGGAAATATACCAGTTTCAGCTTAATTTTTTTCAGAATACCCATAATAAATATGGATACATACAGATAAAGTAGACAAAAAATAAATATGGATAAATACAGACGAAAATGACAAAAAAATAAATACTATAAAACCAGGAGCCCTATTTATAATGTATGAAAAGCCCTCCATGTTTCTGGTGCTTCTGGGGTAGCCACATAATCATGGAGGAGGATACTGTTATTAAGTGCAATCATGTTTGACATTACATTGGCTGAACCTGGCAGTTTGTTATATATTTTAGCAATGTTTTGTCAACGATCCCAGAGATTTAAATGGCCACAAAGATGGTTTGTAGGTTGTCGGTGTGAGGTTTCTTGAGTAATCCATAATTTCACACAGTTCAGTATAAGTATTTATTCAATAAAAATATCTTTCAGTGGTTACATAAGGCTGCTCTAGGCTATTTACAATACAGATTTTGTAATAGTCTTATGGAAGTAGTTTGCAGCTTTTCATTTTACTGTTTTATACTCTTGAAACATGAACTGATGAGGCTGCATGCGTTATTCATTATAAAAAAACTCCGACTATTAATTTTGACAGGCAGCTGGAAAGCTTTAACTCAGGAGTATTGTTGGTGTAGGCTTTATTTGAAGCAAGTGGAGTTCATTGAGCATATGTTTCTTGAATGGACAGAGCTGGTTGAGGAAAGAAGGCAATTTTTCACCACGAGCTATCTATCAATCTGCTGGCTAATAGCAAGCCCCCTACTTACACATCACTGGAAACAAAACTAGCACATGCACCGGAGTAAGATGTTTATTTACTGTATTGAGTAAAGTGAATGCATTCATCTAGTGTTTTAATTTAACAATTTATTGTTATTTATTTATAATGTAAGTCTGTGTTTCAACATTTTAAATGTTTTTGAAACTGAGGAAGGTGAGAATTATACGAAAAATTTACCATCTATTTATATAGAAATGTGCCTTAACGTTAACATAAAAAATGTGTAATAAAATAGGCATTGGGAAATGTGCCTTTATTAAACGTGTAAACGTGAAAATGCTGCTTATTTCTGCAGAAAGCTCTCATTTGCAATGTTCTTGCACTGAGAGGCCTCACTATTATTTTATTCCTTTCTATCCTTTCAAGAATATGAATGCTTTTCCCAAAAGATGATTTAAAGTTATAAATGAACTGTAGAACCTGACCTCTTTGTGAAATGTGCTGTTTCCTAAAATGTGTCTTTCTCTTTTCCTCATACTATATGATTTCACTGTATTTCAGATTGTTTCCTCTGCCACATATTATTAATGAACAAGCGTATTTATGAAAGAAAATGCTTGCTGTAGCTTAAATTTCGTGATCGAACATACCAGATTTAAATGTTTCATTTCATAGAGCAGCTCATTGTTACACTAAGCAGCTAATAGAGTAGTCTTGCAAAAAGCTTCTCATGAGAACCTTTGTAGATGTATCTTTTTGTAATAAGCTGTAGCCACATCTCAGTGACTTCATGACAACATGGATGTTTACCGTGGGACTCGAGGACGAAGACGACGGACTATCGGAGGACCTTCCTCCATTGGACTTTGATGATATATTCGCCTGTTTTTGAAACATGTTTAGTATTCCTAACTAGAGAGTCAAGGCATTTTATGCACTCCTACCCTGCCATGCCCCTTACCACTTTATGGTGCTAGCTCGAATTACCATAAGCTATTGCTAACTGTGATATTCTTTGATTATTCTTGCTTTGAGTGAGAATACTTTCTATCCCTATGTCAATCATAGCTATTGCTGTGGTTCTTCCCTTCTACCTGTCTTAACAGTTGTTACTGCAGCTGTTTGGAGAACTTAGCTGAGACTCCGGAACTTCCCTTTATGGAAAGTTCTACCTTTCTTGGTTATCTGACTTTGCTCCAGAATTTACTTGCTCTTTTCCAAAAGGAACTCTTTGCAGCTTCTTGTTAGGATAGGATAGATCCTTTAGTTTAGAATAGGGACTAAATTCTGAATGCAACTTGCTGTTATTTTCTATGTTTGTTCTAACTAAAATAATTTTTGATAATTTCTGTATTTGGATCTATTTTATTAATCTGAATAAAGTGAACAGAAATACCCACTAATCCCTTAAAGAGAAAATAAACTTTTGAAACTTCACCAAACCACTCTTTATTTGCTGAACCTCAAATGCAAATAATGATGTCTATTTTGTGTGATGCTCCATTCTAATATGGTGGCAAAGATTAATTGACTTAGCAAGGTGTGGAAATTCCAGGTTCTCTAAGTAAGTTTTGAGGTGACGTTACTTGTGGGAATTTTTATACAATTTACACGCTCGCAGATCCTTAATACAAGTTTTCACCCACGTACTCCTGTATCATTTTTTCAATTATCAATTTTGACCATGGATTTCATTAAGTCTCTTTCACAGCAATAATTGCTGATTTTCCTAGATGTTTTGTTAGCTTAACAAAAGGAGGGAGTGATACTACTGAGTTTAATGCTGGTGGGCTTTGTAAACTTTGGGTAGAAACAGAGAGAGTGAGCTGCTGCGATTAGTGGTTGTAGCTGCTATAGCGTCAGTGTGATGCTGCTAGTACTACTAGTGTCATCTGCATAAGTCGATGTAGAAGGTACTTTTACAGTTCTTTTTTGTCATGCAAGTTCCAGTCTTTTCTCATAATGTGCATCACCTTACGACAATGCCATTCAGAGACGCTCATTGCTAAAAATGAGGTAAAACATGTAGAGAAGTTCCTCAACGTGTCTGACTATCCTAGTTGAAGCACTGCATGAGAAGGCCATCAGCTCAGCGAAGCCCTTTCTGCTGTTTATAAGATTTAATAGAGTTGCTAAAACGTGTATAAAACCTACAACAGATGAGCTGTATATCAAGGGCCAGTGTCTAATTTTTTAGGGTACCCTGCACAATGAGGTCCAAGCAATAGGGAAAAAGAGCTTTCTGAAATATCTGCTGTCAGACCTGTCAGCCTTAGGGTGGCCTTCCCGCAAACATTTATGCCTTCACCCTCCTATTTTGCTTAATTTGTTTTTGCTGGATTTAGGACTCTGTGCACTTTACAACTGCTAACCAGTGCTAAAGTGCTTTTGCTCACTCTCTTAAACATGGCAAAATTGGCTTACACATGATTTCCATTTTTTTATTAACTTTTAAGACTCTAGTAAAGTGGTTATCATAGACCCAGGGCTTGTAAATTGAATGCTATTAGTGGGCCTGCAGCACTTATTGTGCCACCCACTTAAGTACTCTCTTACAACATGCCCCAGGCCGGCCACTGTAGCTTGTATGCAGTTTTAAACTGCTGATTTGACTTGGCAAGATAAACTACTTGCCAAGCCTTAAACTCCCCTTCTATTGCATATGTCACCCCTAAGGTAAGCCCTGGGTAGCCCATAGGGCAGGGTGCTTTGCAGTGAAAGGGTTGGACATGTACTTTAAGTTTTACATGCCCTGGTAGTGAAAAACTGCTACATTTGTTATTCACTACTGTGAGGCCTACCTCTCCAATACAATAACGTTGGTTTGGCTCAAGTATCAGAGCACTTTACTTGAGCACATGTTGCATTAAAGATGGATTCATTCATTTCTAAGCACAGTGATATTAAGTGATTTGCCCAGAATCACAGGATATTTGAGCCTCCCCCCCCAGACTCGAACCGGGTTCCCCGGCTTCAAAATCGGCCGGTCTAGCCGTTAAGCCACATCATCTCCCCTTAAGCCTGAAGTGATAACTTTTGATTGGGTACAGGTGAAGAGCTCATATTTGATGTCTGAGAAATTGTAATTTAAAATCCTCTTTAATGGTAAAGTCGAATTTTAAGTTCCAATTTTGAAAATTACACTTTTAGAAAGTTGGCATTTTTCTGGTCTAACTATTTGGTGTCTGCAGCCTGCTCCTGAGTCATATGACTAGTTGTAGTTGGCAGTTGGACTTTGTATATTCCTCCCAGACATCCACACAACGGAGGGATCAGGTAAGACTGGATGGGCCATCACAGGCAGGGTGGGGGCGGAGCTGGACACAACCACACTTGCAAATCAATAGGCTGTTCCCTACCTTCACACAAAGGACTTGACACCACTTCACTGTTCATGCTGACAGGCTGGAGCCAGCGCTGGAAGAACAGGAAACTCCAAGCACTTTAAACAGAATTCTCTAGAAATTTCTCCTACTTTACAGAAGGCACCAGGTATAAAAATAGGACCCTCAGACACATTCTTCATTTCACTTTCTGGAAGGACTGCCTGCTGCTGTGTACTTCGGAAGACTGCTTTGTTGCAACTGGAAGGACTGCTCTGGTGCCTGAAATCTACCTTGAGCCCTCGAGGCGTGTTCTGCTGCATGTGCCCTCTTCCACTTCTTGAAACCAGGACTACCAGAGTTATTCCAAGGGCTAGTTAGCTAGCCTCCTGCTCAGAGGGTCTGGGACAGAAAGGCTCTCACCATCTTGAACCCAGACCTGGGCCCAGCCAAAATGAGTCCTGGCCCTTCAAGTGGTGCCCCTCCAGTCCTGGATTGATGGAAGTGGTGGGAAAAGAGCTCAGATAGCCAAAATCCCAAATCCCAAACTAGGGACTAAGAACATTTTTGGCTAAAAACTGCTCTGAGAACCGAGAGGAGACTGGGATCAACCTTCTTGTCTATCTGCCCAAGGTGCATTGCTAGTCAGCCTGACTTCGCGGCAGCTCCCGCTACGTTCTTCTCCACAGCAGCAAATCCTGTTTAGTGGTCCTTCACAGAAGGGGTATCTGGCTAATGCAACCCTTGTCGGCTACAGCCTCCAGCCTCGTCCTGCTGGAGATTTTTGACTTCCAAAAATAAGACTAAGTCCGAACGTGAAAATCTTCACTGCAACTTCATCCGGCAGCTCCCCGAGGACGACACTGACTGTAGCCTTGCTTTGCTGAATTATTACCATCTCAGAACATTTGTTGAAATTTCTTCTAAGCCTGAAGGTAAGCACCAACTGAGGCCAATCCACTTCTTATATCCGGCTCGTGCTCCTTCATGGTTGGCCATATTGTTCGACTTTGTCCTGATCTTGTGCGACTAGATGTGCACCGTTGGTGCTTTGATCTTTTAGGTGCAAACTTTTTCTTTACATTTTAAAAATTCATAACTGCAGTTCTACTTATTGGATTTTTGTTATTTTGGTGTCAAATAATCTATTAAAATTAACTCTATTTGTCTAAATTGGTGTAGGATTGTTCTTGTGTTGTGTTTTACTTTATCACTGTTTGTGTACTGCAGAAATACTTTACACATTGCCTCTAAGTTAGGCCTGACTGTTTTTGTGCCAAGCTATCAGAGGGTTAAGCACAGGTTAATTTAGTGACTTTTTTGGTTCACCCTGACAAGGATTGTGGCTGTTGCTTGAACAGGGTTACCACCCCACTCAACCACCAACCCAGTTTCTCACATCTGCCTTCTGGCATTGATCCAGCGGTATACTAACAACAGATACTCCACTACCATATACTCACCTGGGCCCATAAATCACAACACACTCCGTATCAAGTAGACCACTGGAGTCTTATAGTTTTATAATTTCATATTTCTCAAGATTAGTTATTTAACATTCCTAACTAACCTTTCACTGATCAAAAAGTTCTTTCCTCTGGTCAATGGACCATTAGTTCAACTAATTGATGGTGATACTGAACATAACTCTTAACTGTTCTTAAATTACAGGAAAATAACCACAGACTCAGGAAGTTTTAAAATCTTTATCTAAATTAAATGCATGTGAACCATCTCAAAATTTTCAGCACGAAACACCCTCATTCATAAGAGTGTAATTTCAATCGAAAATACTTCAGACTCATGCAACAACAATGCTCAGAAAAGAGAGGATAGAGAGAAAAGAACATCAACAAACGGACAAGGAATAATAATTACCAAGGATGGTGTGAAGACCAAACCCCCTGGCCAAAGGGCTGGTGAGGGTCCCCCGAGATAGATCAGGAGACAAAGACTTCAGGACAGGATTCAGGACACCTCAATTATACCCTTCGTTCATCATGTACCACCCACTAAAGTTTCAATATCGCAAAAATACGAATTCTAATTGGTCAGGCAAGGGGGGATGATCCACACCATGCTTACACATTACTTTTATTCTATCATTCTATTGTTTGCAAACCCATCCCCTTAAACTTTATTCATTTATTTCGTTCCCATACATATTCAAACTTTACTTGCAACAATTATTACAAGTCATGAATATAAGTCTTCTTGACTGAACTCTTCACCTTCTTGTTCTCAGGGCACATCATTCTCGTCCTTGGACGGCTGACAAAACCTTAGTTATCCTTCCGGGTTAACTTTCTTGTGAGCTTGCGCATAAATCACGTGACTCAGCTTAGTCTGATCAATTCGAAAGGCCCAAATGCGTACTAATAATAAAGTCAAAAAGACAAAAGTTACTTTTAGAAATAAATGATTTCACTGTATACCACCCATCTCTACTCTAACCCTCTTTACTTATTAATACTTTCCACGCATTTGCATTAGTAAAATAGCTGATTTTCATTTCGGCTAAGCAGATGCCATGCACTTGAGTCTTCAAGACTCCATTTTAATGCCTTCTGCACATGCGCTAGAATTTCCCTCCAATTGTTAGTCCGTCATATTGCGTAGATGCTATTGACGCCTGCACACAACAGTTTTCCCGTTTAAAGCGGTATGAGTCCGTTTTCATTGTTATTTTCATTAGTACACACATAAGCAAGCTTCTCTAACCCGCGTTCATGTGGTGCGTGTTATTATTTACAAGACATGGTTAGTAATTTGTTAATAAGTTAAACGAGAGGATTGTTTTCGAGCAAGTCTCTTTCTTTACGAGTCCTTGCTCCATCAGCATGGCACAGATAATGTTTCTGTCATTGTCAGTGGTAATGTATACCACCCAGAGAAACCTATGTTGGAGCCATTCATTCTTCCAGGATGATGGCAGCTATGTAAACGTTCATCAGGCAGAACACTGCACTTGTTGCATGCTAAAGAAAGACTTCCATGGAAGAACTGGGGATGTTTGGCAATCAGTCGAGCTTTCTAAAATGACTCAGTGAACACACATGTAATTTGTAGCCTGACCACTGTTCCACATTTCTGTTATCAGGTGGATGGTTTGTATGACTCTCTCATTCAGTGCACTTTTAATCAAGTTTACAGACATGTGGGACAGTGACAATGGAGAATTAGAAACAGCGTCAAACTTTGCATTTCATACAAAATGTAGGAACCTCTCTCCTTTCACCAAAGAAAACAGTAGAATGTCATGCTCTAGCATTTTAGCAAGCCTCCCATTGCAAAAACAGACAATTGGATTATTTCAGTCAAAAAAATGTCCTGGTTGAAAAGAGCATTGATAGTGACTTGTTTTTTGCTGGTAATCCAAGGAACTTGTACTGAAGGCGGAGTGCCTGGAAATGAAACAACAGGTGTGACATCCTGGTGCCATATAGAGGTTGTTGATGAAGGCAAACTGGGCCTGATTAGCAATGGTAAGTTAAGCTTTTGAGTAAGTTTGCACTCCGTAGTATGTTTGCTACTTTCGATATTCACAAACATTGAGTGTAAACTTAGTACAAATGTGTAACCAGAAGGTGCTTACATGATGTGGTAAAAATTGTAGGGGACATAGATCTCCAATTAAAAACTAAATTTGATGGTTGATGAAAAAACTAAACTCCTAAATTTCACTAAATAAGATACGCTAGACCTGGGCTGCTGTCTAGTGAGGAAAAATATCAATTGAAGAGAGTATCTTTCTCTGTGAATGCCTATGCAGAATAATCTGAGATGAGATGAAAGCGCAAACAAAGCTTGCTACACTTGACTGTGAAAATGAGCTCATAAGTTGCTTATGCTAACTGCTAATGATGGGTTTTTTGCTCACAGACCCCCCTAACTTTAGGAGATGCAGTTGATTTGACTCCGAAATCAGACCCTTGCACCAGTATCCAAGAATTTTGTCAGCAATCCGTTCTGCAAAAACTCTGCCAGCCTAGATATAAGATGTAAGACCCAGGCGGAAAACATTCTGTTGTAGCTTGGGATATTAAGGTTTTAGGGTAAGAGGTTTGGTGACCTTCCAAGCAGAGTAGATTTAGGAGGCCACCTGATTAAAAAAGAATTTCAGAGACAGTGTGAAGGCATGGAATAGTAGCAGCCTTGCAGCGCTTGGCATTATGAGTCATAAAGAAAGGACGCAGATATCTCCTTCTTGACTGCAATGAGGGGGTGCATGGTAACATGAAGAGTGCAGTGGTTTCTTCACCTCCTTGCTTGCGGTTGCAAACAACTAAACCCCTTGTTCTGTCTAGCCAATTATTGGAATAGGACATTACAGGTAGTGTACCTGATCTAAACCTTATGAAAAGATGTTTTTATTCTGGAAATATTTGATCACATAACATTCATAAGCAGGGAAAGATTTAGAATCCTGAAGACAGTTGCCCCTCACCGATGCAATATTACATGCCCAGAATTTCTCTTTAACTGTGCACTATCAAGGGACACCGACTCAGGAGTGGTCCAAAATTCAAGGCAATCAGTGGCCACATGCAGTATTGTTGTACCAGAGTAATTTAGATTACTTGTTGCTTATCCGGAGCTTGGGCAGGATTCTTAAGTAGCTCATCAGTTTAGGTGTAATCTTTATTAGAACATTGGAACGTTGAGTGCTCTATTGAAGACAATGGAGTGCTCCAGGCTTCTAATGGCTGGTAGAAGCCCAGAGCATCAACATTCCAATGTTTGTTCACAGCTGTCTCTGTGAAAAAAGGCCTCACGGAGCCCAAGGGAATTTCAACCCCCCTCGGGCTCCATGAAGCCTTTGTTTTACAAACTAGAACATTCTGCCCTCTAAGGGCGGAATGTTCTAATAGTCTTAGTTCCCTCCATAGCGGGCTCTGCTGGCCATTAAAGGCCCGCTCCCTTGTCAAAGGCCCTCTCCTTCGGCTCTGGCTGTTAATGCTGGAGCGGGCCTTTACGTCTGGCTCTAAGGCTATATTCGGGTTCAATCCAAAATTGGTTTGAGTACTAAATGCAGGTCTACAGATGCCATGCCCAGCTCCAACCTGAGCAAGTCATGGGTATCCCTCGACCTCAAAGTAGCAGAAGTAGCAGGCAGTTCTCAGTTTTCACCAAGTGAGCAGTTTTTGTGTGCCGCCAAACCTCAGCTCCATTCGGTACGCCTCTAGAGCGATTAAACTGCAGCCACACAGTTATCTGAAAATATTAAAACTGCATTGGCATATACGTTCAAATAACTTTACTTTTTGCTCGCTGGTTGGAACAAGTCATTTTCATGTCAAATCTAACCCCCAGGTACTCATGGTAATCTGCGCGATCCAGTGGTCTTCCGTAGACTCTGAATGTATTCCTTGTTTTACATCTGTGGATTAAGATCATGAACTTCACTTTCTGGGTACTGATTGTGAGATTCTTTGCTTTGCAGCATTCTTCAAAACAGGCCGTAGCGGGCCCCGGGCTTTTTGCCCGTGGGCCGGAAGTGTGGGGGCCGTTTAAGGTACAGGGGGCAGGTTTTGTAGCAGTGCTGCAATATCACCCCCTGTACCACAAACAGTAGCAGTATTTTACACCACCCCCCCACCACCACCCCCCCTCAGAGACCGGACAGTATCAATTGCCGGGGCAGGCTTGCGTTCCCAGTCCGACCCTGCTTCAAAAGCTCTCAGAAGTTTATGCATTGATAGTTCAGTGCAGGCAGAGGTACTGAATTGTCGGCAAACAATAGAATAGGGGTTTTTATCACCACAAATCGCTCTAGTTTCAAGGCGAGTGCAAATCTTTCAACTTCTTTTTTATATACGTTTTGTGATATGAGAAAAATAAAGCTATTTTTTATCTAAAAAGCAATGCAGATAGCTAAATGAAAAGTTAAAAACATAGAAAACTCCAATAAAACCAGTAAGGCTTTTGTAAAAGAAGACAGAAGCAAAAGTCAAAAAGCTAAACGTTTCAGAATGTAATAGTAACAAAAGTCCATACTAATCACATTCCTAAAAGCAGGAACATTTAGGATGGCAAGTAGAATTTTTTCCAAGAGGTCAATTTCTTTCAGAGTGATATTTCAATTTCAGAGCAAAATTCTACTTTTTCTGTGCTCTGCTGTAGACAAGGTTAATACTGCAGCTAATTTGACAATAGAAAGTTCTTGCTATGATCTGGGAATTTTTTCCCACAGGAATATCTGTAGCCCAAAGTTTCATGAAAATTTGAGTTTACAGATTCCTTACAAGTCATCAATGAATCCTTTGTTAGCAAAAGAATTCTGCTATATTCTGAGATGCAGCCAGTCATCACCCCTCTCCTTAAAAATCACTGCTTGTCCAAATGTACTTTAAAACTAACGGCCAATCTCTGACCTACTGCAAGAGATATGGCCAGTTGACTATACACAAGTACATCGAACAATATAGCATTGATAGCATTGACATAACCAATGAGACCCTTTGCAGTCTTATCTTGCCACATAAAATCTCAACAACATAATTTCAGAAGGTAATTCTCATAAGTTATTCTCGCTGTATTGTACAAAGCGGATCCAAGTAGAATCCAACCCAGCAAAAAAGAGAGGAGAAATAAGAAGCAGAGAGAGTCCAGTGCTTAATTTGAGCTGGTGGTTTCAGGTGCTTAGCAGCGGCACTTAGTCATCAACTCTGGCGCTATTTATGAGCATCAGTTAAGGACACATTTACATTCATTTATAGCATGGGCAGATTAAGTGATTTGCCCAGAATCACAGGATGTTGAGCCGGCGCCGAGACTTGAACCAGGTTCTTCAGCTCAGCCAGCAGCTCTGGCCAACATCCTCTTCCTTCTTTCGTGGTTGGTAGTTGGTTCTGTTTTAGGCGGCGCTAACAGGACAAATGGGCTGGTGCAAGCTGCCTCCTGACGAGAGCCCCAGTACTTATTTTTTTTACAAATTAACCACTGAGAGAGACAAACTTCAGAAGTAACAGTAAGAAAAACAAGGAACCTACATCATGCTAACAATGTTTGCGTCTTCCTCTCGTGGGAGAATTTTCAGCTCATCAAGCTACAGTCCCACTCCACTCCACCCAGTAGCCACAGGAAAACACCAGACAAGCATGTAAGGAACACAGTAAAGAGAGAAATAAAGAAAATAAGTGCTCACTCAGTGCTCACAGGGAGCCTCTTCAGTTCCAGGATACCCTTCTGTGTGAGTTGTGTGCTATACAAAGACACATAACATAACACAACATGAAGGCCATAGCTGAGTTCACCTGTGAGAACATGTGCTGCTTTCCAGCTAAACTCTTCACAGATCTCATCACCAGCAGATCTCATTCGTTCACCAACCCCAAAAGCTCCTGTATCACTTTTGTGATTTCTTGCAGTAGGTCCTCAGCGGGCAATGCCATCCGAACACCCATTATTCTAAGTCCACATATTATCAAGCTCCTCTGTTTTCTCATCTAGTGTAAGGATTCTGTCAATCACCTTGGTTTTCAAAGACATCCACCCCTGGATCATGGTGTCGCTCACTGCAGATGAAAGGTCCGGTGAATTCCCAGGTCAAAAAGGAAGATCATCCTGGAATCATTCTGAAGACATCTGATGACTCCAGTAGGGCTATTTCAGTAATGATCTGGTGAAGTCATCCGAAACCATCCTGAAGTATGTGTATAGGGCGAAATATTTAAATGAGATGACTCCAGAGTTATCACAACGACTACTCCAGGATGATGATCTGATTACTTTATTTGATTATGCATAATGATTGCTTACTACTCTAGGGGGTATATTCACAAGAACGTGTGATAACTACCGCAAGAGTAGCGTAACGCAACTTTCAATAACGCAGCCTATCACGGGAAAATAACCCTGTGTCAACGTGGAATTCACAACAAGGTGGTACCATGCGATAGTCACCAGATAACGCGTCAAATGCCAGCGTGGAAATCAACACCACGCCCCAAATATGCGAAACGCGAACGTGAGAAATCATGCGATGAGGTCAATCGCGGTACAAAAAGCTGCGAAAACCAGCCTCAGGCCTGCAACTCCCACGCGTCTGGCGGGCAATTGCACCATAAAAACCACAGGCACAACACACCAGAAACAAGCCAAAGCACGTAGCAACATCCATGCACCCTGACCCAGCGCAGAGGGCAACGCGAACACCACAACCCCCACAGACCACCAGCAAGGAACAACGGGGTCGGGGAAGGCCAAGGAGAAAATGGAGAGGAAGACGGGGTGCAGACCGCAGGAAAACAAGACCAAGGCCACGGAGGCGACAGAACACTACCAGCAAATGACCCACAAGCAGACCGCCTGGAATGCAGTCGCAGAGCCCAGGAGGCCAATCCAGGAGGCCAAGAGGCGCCGGCAGGACCTGACAACCGAAACCAGGCACAAACCCGCTGCCAACAGGAAGGCAGCATCGGCGACAGGAGGTTGCAGTCCAGCGACACAAGAGGAGCAGGACGAAAGCCAGGTCACAGTCATCAGTGTGGAGAGGGTGCAAGGAGTAGGGAGTATGGACACAGCTCGACAGGACCTGACACAACAACAACAGGGTGAGGATCCAACAGGGACTGGGGGGATGGGGGTGATGGGCACTATGCCACACATGCACAATGAGGTGTAGCACACTGCACATCCACAATTACCCAGGGACATGTCCCCCATCCCCGTAGCACACTGCAGCACACACACATAGCAATCACAGCACATACCATGACAATGTGGCACAAAGTGCAACACCCACACTGCAGAACATGGGACACAACTGGGTCCACCCATGCGCAGAAACAGAACAATCACATTGGACAGAGCAGGGAACTGTGAGATGCACATCTACCCCTACAACCCCACATCAGCCATGTAGGCCAAATGTACACTGTCCCAACTCAAATAGCCACCACCGCCCAAACAGTCACAATGTACATTGTCACACAGTCTGCATGCCGACAAGTACAAGGTGCCAACACAATGCCAACATGCACCTCCCCTTCACAATGCAGAGGGACAAACAACACCTCCAGCAGGTCTGAACAGACAATCCATCAGTGATGCCCGAGACGAACACCACACCCCCGACCCCGACGCCCTACAACAGCCCATGGACATCCCACACAACCCACCACCAGGACCAGGGCAGACAAGCTACTCAGAAGAGAACCCAGACTCTGCAACAGACCACACAGCATGAAGCACCCGCAATCACGGCTGCCTCACAACACGTCACCCACCCACACATGGCACCCCAATGCCAGGTGGCAGAACGCCAAAAGGAGGTGGCCCAACAGGTGAGGGTGTTACCGAAACCATGGAATGCGAACTAGAACACATACGTGGGTGTCCAATACCCTTCAGTGACCACCTACACACCACAAAGGAGACCCACACCCCCACAGAGACACATGCACATAGCATGTTGAACTGGCTATGGGCATGTGCGCCCGGCCCCTTTATTGGCAGGGCCACATGTACTGTGACGCCTGTGCTGGATGTGTGTGGGGTGAGTATAAGCCAGCCCGCACGGAGTGCTTGGTGCTGGCAACAACCTGAAAAGTGGACACCAGTGTCATGGAAACAGAAAACACCAGCATAACAGAGTCAAATGCAGAGCAACATGGAGGGATCCGGAGTAAGGACAGAGGTCACCCAATATTCAGTCTGGACGTTCCGTGAGTTGCAGTGCACTGAGGTAGGGGCACTAGAGAAGAGCGCGCTCATGTGAAGGAATTGCTAGGATTGGGTCCCTTTGGGTTAGTCCTGATGCAGATGCAGTGGGGTGTGGTACACCTGCATCAACTTCCTCATCAATGTTCCAGGTCTCCCACACTGCCTGAGGTGACAGTTGCGTCCGCAGTCCACAGCGCAATACCCAGTATCAGATACGGGTGTGTAGCTTGACTACCACCACCAGTCTGCATTCCTGCCTTGGGGTTGCTGCCACCTTTCCATCCCATTGTCTGTGCCTTCTCCAATCCGCACACTTGACACATCCTCCTCCTCATGGTCCCAGGTCTTCCCCACTGCATGAGGTGACATTGCTGCGCAACCTCAAAACAGCACAAAACTCAATCAGTAACGGACAATGGCTTGCGGTGCCCTGAGTCACTGGCACCTGGAGTGCTGAGCAGGGCAGCAGGCCGATGATGGCATCCACGACAGGTCTGGCCAACTCCGTAGGTCTGTCAGGACCACCCTTTCGACTCTGGCAGATGGCTGTTGGAGGTGGTCCTTGCCGTGGAGTGTGCCTCCTGCAGTGATGCGACGTCCGGGCCAGTCAAGACTCGATGCCATGTGTGGGCCCTGGTGGCCCGCAGTTGGGGCCGGAGGAGGCGGACAGCGCCAGGCCACAGACACATGGCGTTGATGACCCCAAGACCATCGCTACAGAGGCCATTCAATGTCTCAGAAGAAGGTGTCCCAGGCGTCACCAGCACAGAGTCAGTGGCCCCGGATGCACTGCGGCCGGCACAGGCACCCAGCCATGGGACTGTGACTTGCGGTGCAGTCAGATGGGCAATGCGACCTGAGCGGGTCCCCATCAATGTCCGAGGTGTATGTTGCGGAGTGTTGCAGGGGACAGTGGAAGGTGTCCTCCAGGGCATGATGCGGAAGGTCTGATGTTATCCGGAAGCAGCAAATTGAGGAGTGGAAAGCGCAACCCTCGTTGTCACCAACAATTCGGGATCAGCTACATGAGGATGAAAACTAGCCCCTATTCCATTGACACAAACGCCACCAATGTACGACCAGTGAGTGTCCATGAATGTCGGGGAACACACTTAGTGGCACAGGTGCTCAGAGGGGATGCAGTCTGCGATGATGCCGGTACACAGATGTGAACTCCAACATTGCCAAATCAAATCTCTGTGACCTACTTGACTGCAGTGTAGGCCAGAGGCAGCGGTCAGCATGGGCCCACAGCCACCTGTCGTTGGCTCTCGGGGCACAGAGTTAGTGACACAGTGGCAGTTGTCGGTGGTGTTCAATCACCTCCGTGATGATGATCCTGTTCCCTCCGGCCTGCAACGCGTCATCCTCTTACGCCCCTCCGTGCGTGCGAAGACATGTATTCAACCTTTTGAATTACCGATGTTTAGTTCCAATTCTGCGATCCCACTCGAGCGCAGCGTAGGCCGAGGGCAGTGGTCCGCGTAGGCCCACAGACACGTGTGGTTGTGATGCCATGCACAGACTTGTTGCCACCACATCGAAGGGTGTATGGTGAATAGTTCTCTGCCTTAAATAATGTTCACTGCCATGGTGTAATCAAGACTCAGTTCCAAATGTGTGACCTACCTGACCGTGGTGTAGGCCTGAGGCAGCGGTCAGCACGGCCCATTCACCTTGTGTCGCCGGCATAGGTTGGATGGCCCCACCGGCCTGCGTAGTTCAGGTTCAGTGGCACCACGTGTAGCAGGCTGGCGTTGAACAGGGTTAGTGGCACCACGTGTAGCAGGCTGGCGTTGAACAGGGTTAGTGGCACCACGTGTAGCAGGCTGGCGTTGAACAGGGTTAGTGGCACCACGTGTAGCAGGCTGGCGTTGAACAGGGTTAGTGGCACCACGTGTCGCAAGATGCCCATATGGAACTATGCCTCACTGAACTGGGGGGGTCTGGTGCTGTGGCCGTTGGCCGGGATATGGGGTCACTGCCATTCATGACTCAAGACACAGTTCCACATGTGGGACCTACTGGTCCGAAGAGTAGTCCGTGGGCGGCAGTGGAGTACGTCAACGAAAAGGGAATAAAGCGGGCCTGTGTCGTGGAGGCCTGGTGGTCTGAGCTGACTGCCAAGTTCGCGGGACTCGGGCTTGGAGCTTGCGCCGGCATGTGGTGGGCCCTCCTTGACACACGCCGGTGTCGGAAGGTGATCAGTGTGGCCTGGCTGCGCAGGGGCGGGCCTGACGTGTTCGTGGTCCAGCGTGCCAGGGACCGGCAGGCGCACTGCATTGCAGTCAACTCGGCTCATGAGGACAGCGTCGGCCTCGTGGCGGGGTGGGAGGCGCCGCCCTGGCAAAGATCTGGGTCTTTCCGGAAGAGGACCACGCCCAGGCCTACGTGCTTTTTATTCACACCCCTACGCTGGCGTGGCGTACGCCGGGCCATCCCACTCCGCTGACGCTTAGGGGGGGCGTAACAGGCAACATTTCCGCAATGTCCCCCACTGGCTGTGGTGACATGGTGGTGTCCACTGTCCACTATACTCCATACGCAAGCGGTGTATGTCGCAATGGATATGGGTGTGTTCTGCATACTGGGAGGTGTCCAGGACATCTCCGGCACTGTTGGCATTGTGTACATTCCCAATCATGGTTCTACTGCATCCTTCACACATGCCTGGTTGCCACCTCTCCCCACATTTGGCTATTGTGTGGCTGAGGTGCCATGCCGTTGCTGGGTCATGTTCAGGGCTTGCCCATCTGGACGTTGTTCTGTCGTGTCTGGTGGGTGGGCATATTGTTGTGCCTGTTGTATGTGATTTTGTGACGTGTGCATTGCCAGAGTTGTGAGTTGCATGGTTGTGGTGTTGAGGTGTGTGGGATGTTCATTTGTATATTGCCAAGGGGCTGTACATTTCCCTTGTTGCCATCCGGGGTACGCTGGTTGATGATGGACTGTCGGAGGATGAAGGTATCATGCACACTGGCTGTGTATTTGGATGCGACATTGTTGGGTGTTCCACGGTGTTCTGTTGTTGCCTGCACATTGGTGTGAGACGTGTGCTTCCTGTTGCGGTGATTGTGTGCTGTGTCACCAGGGGTCACAGGTAGTACATGTGTGCTGTGTGTTGCCCCCAACACGTGCGTGCATCCTGCTATGGCATATGGTCCTTGCTTGGTCTCCAGCGGATCCTGCGCCTTGTGTTGTACGTATGGGGACTGGGGTACCAGGGTGATGTCCATAACAGGTGTGGGGGACTTGTATGTGGCTGGCTGTGAGACTCCTCCGACTCTGGCGGGTGTTGGATGGGGGGTCCCAGGGGCCAACAGGTGCAGCCACACCATCAGCTTTGTGTGGGGTGGGATGTTGGTTGGCGGCTGTGTTGCTGCCGTAGGCCTGTTAGGAGATGATGATCAGGATGCGTAGGTTGGTTGTCCCTTTTAGCCTGTAGTGGAAGGTGACATTGTCAGATGTTGGGTCTGAGCGGCTGGTACGTTTCCTGGGGTTCCGCTGTCTTTGTCTGCGCTGCGTCTGTGTTGATCCGGGGGGGGGGGTGTTCCGGGTGTGGGATGGGGTCCTAGGGGTGGTGGCGGTGGGTGTTGTGGCCCTCTTGGGTGTCCGGGCCGCATGATGTGTGGCTCCCTGGCATCTGTTGCCGTTCGGATGTGGCCCTGGGCTGTGCTCCCTTTTGTGGTGCTGGCTGCCGTCCGAGTTTACACCAGGTCAGAGCTGGTGTAGATTTCCTGGTGCTAACGTGCCTTATCGCCTGTTTTGTGTTTTTATCGCGGATGTGGCTGGTCCTTGTGAATGTTGAGGTGTGCTGTTGTCTCTGCTTTTGTCACGGGAACGCCTACTCTGCATCTCATCATTCATATATTTGCGAGGGTCCTCTGTGGCGATGTTTTTTGCGGCTGCTATCACGGGTAAACTGGTGCTGTGGGCTGTTAACACGGGCTTGTGAATGCGGGGGTAAATTTATCACGACTTTGGCTGCGATAAAGTGCCGTTAATTCGGCGATAGCTCCTTGTGAATATGCCCCTAGGAATACTAACTGACAACTTCAGGATAAGTATGGATTACTCTGTTATGAGTCTGTGACAACTTCAGGATGAGTGTGAATTACAATAGGATGACTCCAGCACAACTACAGGATTAGTGCAGACTACTGTTAAATGATTCTGTGACAACTTCACAATGAGTATGAATTGCAATAGGATGACTCCAGGACAACTTCAGGATGAAAGCAGATTACTCTCGGATGACTCTGTGACAACTTCAGGATGAGTGCAGATTACTTTCGGATGATTCTGTGACAACTTCAGGATGAGTGCAGATTACTCTCGCATGATTCTGTGACAACTTCAGGATGAGTGCAGATTACTCTTGGATGATTCTGTGACAACTTCAGGATGAGAGCAAGATACTCTAAGATGATTCCAGGGTAGCCTAGGGATAACTGCTAATAAGCTGGAATTACTCTGACATGATTCTGTGACAAATTCAGAATGTGTATCGATTATTCCATGATGATTCAATGGCAACTTCTGGATGTACGAGTATGATTCTGTCACAACATCAGGATAAGTGAGGATTACTCATTGTTGATTCCAATAAAACCTTAGGATACAATTTAACTACTCAAGGATGATTCAACAACTGTTTGTGGAGAATGTCAGCAGATTTCAGATACTGGTTACTATTGTGAGACCATGTGTTATATAGAAGGGCTGGGAGTCCATGACCTGTGTAGTTTAGAGAGCAAGGCTGTTTAATGCCTGGGTGAGAGCACAAGTCCTTTGTTTTCAGCTTGGGTGGATGTACAGGATCAGTGTTGTGTGTAAGAGTGTGGGTTCAGGGCCTGTGTACAGTGGTGGTGAAAGTCCAGTGACTGTGCTGAGTCCTGCGGGTGACAGTTCAGGGTATAGGTTGAGCAGCAGGAATGGGAGTCATTGGCTTGCGTTGTGTACTGGGGAGTGTTAGTCCAAGGCTGGTGTGTCATGGTGAGAGTAGTTATCCAGTGCAGTGTGTTGCAGGTAGTATTCAAGGCCATTTTTCTGTGTCTGACCCATGTTATGTGCCAGGAGAAAGAGTAATGGCCATGTAGTGTGTCACGGGTGAGAGGGCAAAGCCTTTGTAGTGAGAATCCCTGGCAGTCGTCAGAGTGAAGAGTATACTTGAGGGATTGCCTCAAACAAAATAGTCAAGCAAGATAATGCTCGATGTCCAACTTTGTGGAACTCTGTGCTTCATTGCACAAATTGGGGAAAACAGTGCAGAGCCATATTTATTGACAAGCATTGACAAAATCTGTAGGTCATGCCTTTGGAAACTATTGGCTTTGCCAATGTGTTTCAGCAATGCTCAGCAGCGTCAGGCTTTTTCCTGATGCCGCACAGCATCAGCAAAAAGAAAATGTGTGATGACATGACCGCCACTGGCCATTTACGTTAACTTTTGATTTACTGATTCAAGATGGCGGATGACACTTCGATTGGTAGATTTAAAAAATTAAGATTTTTTTTAAATATCTTTTTATTTAGGTTAAAAGAAACAAAAAAGAAAGAAACTCAAAATACACATCACAGGATCGTCTATGCTGTTTAGCTTGGTATTATTTCGCTTCAGCTACACATCAATTTTCGAGTAAGCGAACCCTATCTCTTTTCCGGGATCAAGTAACAAGTTGGTGCCTGTCTACGAGAGCAGGGGGAGTACATAGCCCTCCTCGTGAATCATTCCATTTACCCCAGACCCTGACCCATTTCCTAGGACACCCTCTATTAATATATACTGATTTTTCTGCTACCATATTTGTGTCCATATCTTTTTCCCATTCAGTGAGGCTCGGCGAAAACAATTACGATTTTTAGCGCAAATATTAAAAAGACAACCTCATGGGTGGAGTAATGAGCTCATGGGGGAGCAGCTAGGGTCAAAGAATAGAAGGGCATTGCATGAGCTAGAGAGCAACATGGTGGTGGGCAGAACAGCTTACTAAAAGAGAAGAACTTGGAGCGTGGGGTGGGGAGCACACAAGAGAGCAAGAACAACTTAAAAGTAACAGCAACACAGGGAGCGGGAGAGAAGCACGTGGAGTTGAGAACAACATGGAGCAGGGAGTGTCAAGTGGAGAAGTACACAAGAAAGAAGCAAGGAGTGTGAGGGGTGGGCATTTTGGGGTAGCGCACAGGGAAAGATGGAGAGACCTGGAGGACACATACATTCTAATGGAGAGCTTAAGTAAAAAGAAAAAGTAGTTCCCTAGAAGTAAGCAGTGGAAGGATAGAAGCCAGCCAATTAGAGAGATGGTAAAGAGGCTATGCTCCAGGAGAAGGACAGACACCAGACAGACATGCTGGGGCAAGGAAAGCCATCAAGTAAGAATGATACAAATGAGCGTGACAATAAAGCTAACCAATGGCAAGCAATGCACGGGCTGTAAAACCCTGTAAGTTCTTGGTCAGCTCACAATACCAGACCACTTGTGCTGCCTAGCAGGCTTACCCTAACAAGCATTAACAAAGCAGATAGGTCTTGTCTATGCAAGAGCCATTGGTATTGCCAATGTGTTTTAGCCATGTTCAGGGCCACTGGAATTATGTGGCAGGACAGGACCAGATAATGCAGCAGGGTTGAGTAAATTATGCAGCAAGAAATGGGAAATTATGCGGCATAATGCATCACATTTTGTGATTGTATTACTTTAGTATTTTGCCATTGTTACACTTGCTAACACTGTCTGAGCATTGGTTGCGCCTCATTAGTACCAGTTTAAATACCCAACTATAGCAGTAAGCAACAGAAAAGTGACCAGTTAAGCTTTGCAAGGGGCGATCAACTGGGTGGCAACATGAGTCACTGCGTTTTTTAGTAACTTTTGAACTGTTTGAGCTAGAAAAAACTTTTTTTTTGTTAAAATCTATCTACAGATTATGTAGCAGATGATGGATTATGTGGCAAATCTATAATCATGCGAAAAACACTGCGGCCGCACAATAGCATATTTCCAGTGGCAATGGCCATTTTGTACAACAGCGTAGCTGCTGCTCAGCACAGCTAAAGGTTTGTGGAGTGGCATAGAATGGAGTGTCAAGAGTGGAGTGGAGTACAGTGTCGTAGAGTGGAGCACAGTGTCATAGAGTGGCTTAGAATGGAGTGTCTGAGAGTATCATGGAGTGGAGCAGAGTGTCAAAGTGGAGTGGCATAGAGTTGAGTGTCATAGAGTGGAGTAGACTGGCGCAGAGTACGGTGGAGTAGATTGTCAGAGTGGAGTGGCATACAGTGGAGTAGAGACACGTTGAATGGCACAGAGGAGAGGGTCAGAGCAGAGTGTTGTGGAGTAGAGTGGCTTGGAGTAGAGTGGAATGACGTAGGGTGGAGTAAAGTTGCGTGGCATGTAGCAGAGTGGACTAAAGTGGTGTGGAATGGCATTGTTTGGAGTATTGTAGATTGGAGTGGCATAGAATGGGGTGGCGTAGAGTGTCATGGAATGTTGTAGAGTGGAATGGCTTAGAGTGGGATAGTGTTGAAGAGTGGTGTGTTGTGGCATAGAGTACTTTGGAGTGGAGTGAAGTGGCACAGACTGGAGTAAAGTGGCATAGAGTGGCATTGTGTGGAGTGATTCGTGCGATATGTGCCGGCTCAAAGCTGCAATCTCTGGGAGTCTGTCAAATCTAAAAGAAGAAAAGTGTGTGTGTGTCTGTCTGTCTGTCTGTCTGTGTGTCGGTGTCTCAAAGCCATCTGGTGCGAGACCAGCCAGCAAAATGAAACCAGCCCAGCTACTGCTGACCAATGAAGACCAACAAAAGTGAGAGTGATGAAGACGCTAACCAATGGTAAGCAACGGGTAGCCTCTAAGCCCTTTTTAGGTTTGCTTAAAATACAATAGAACTCAGAGAGACAACTCAGGCGTGCTGCCTCAGATGAGACCTAAAAATGGCCTGTTGCTGCTGTCATTGACTGTACTGATGCTCTCAAAAGGCTGTCTTCCATGACACGCAGCTTCGCACTAAGGTGCAGAGGTGTGTGTGTTCTAAGGATACCCTTCCAGTACAAATTCTAATGCCTAGGCAAATTCAGAAGCACCCCACATATTGCATGTGTGCTGTGTACTGCCACACATATGCAATGAGTGGATTGTTAAAAAAAAAAAATCATTATCCCATTTTATTGCCTACTTCAAGGAGGCGGTATTTTTTTGATTCAAAGTCTGGTCTGCCTATCTTAGTAGATCTGGTTTTGTGTCCAAAACTGAGGGGTATATTTACTAAGTTTTAGCACCATGTTTGCATCCCAAAAGTGACGCAAATCAGCGCAAAATCTTTTTTTATTAATTTGCTTTCCAGCGCTAAACTTGTTTTGCACTGGAAAATCACTCAAAAGTATCACAAAGCAGCACATAGTGCTGCATTGCATTACGTAGCGCCAAGGGGGCGTACCATGGGTGGGTCATGGGCGTTCACATGCAACCAGTTAAGGTTTCTGGCGCTAAGCCCTATTCACTTAAAAAAGTAGACAAGGTTTAGCGTCAGAAAATAGAGCCCACTTCAAACAGGCGCTATCAAAGAGAATTGTTTTTATTTCGCTTTCTTTTCCCCCTTTGCATGTGTGCTGCATTGTACAGCACACATGCAAGGTAGGAAACGTATTACGGTTAGTCTAAGCATAGTATTTTGTAATGGAAGGGTATCCTTCCAGTACAAAACCTATGCTAGTCTCACGTAGACACCCTTTCACTACGGTACAAAGGTGTGTATGTGGCGCACAGCAGCATATTTCTGCGCAAGGGAGCGGGGAGGAGAGTACCATATTTCTGTAAATATGGAACTCTCCTGCGCTCTCCTTTTCACGCAGTGCAGTGCAGCATTTGCGGCTACTGCGCTGTGTGATTTTCTAGTAAATGTGGGCCCCTGTATTTGCTGTGGTATGATATCCAAGTTACACCCAAGTAAGTCCCCTTGATGCAAAGCACTATTTGTGCTGAGAAAAGGCACTTTCTCGTGCAAAATACCTTATGTGTTAGAAAGTTAATGCCCTTGTAAGACTTTGTGTAGCTTTACACCACTGCAAATCTTTAATACATCTGGGCCTAAATCGGTTGTAGTATATTAACCAAGAGCGGCTACTTCCATGTGCATAGTTGAAGTCATCACTATTCATGCAACACTTTTAAAAGATCCACACTGCCAATTTTTTCAGTTTGTGCAATGCAGCCGGTTTTCATGGAGTACTGCATTGTGAGAATTTTAATAAATCTGCCCTGTTCAGAAGGAGCCATCTGGTAAGCCTACATTGGTTGGGGTTTGGGTCGTGAGTGTTCATCAATGACTGGTTTGAGGAAATGAGAGTCTTATTTGACCCATGTGTAGAGACAGAAAGTTAGTGCATTGGTGTCTGAGTTCGGGGCCAGGGAAATAGGCCTGGGCAAAATTTAATATGACGCTGTAATTTAGGAAAACTTGTGTAACATTGTTACCGGAAATTATAGAAATGATGCAATTACACCACTTTGCATAACTGCATGCTATTTGTGGTAAAAAATAACCACGAACATGCAATTTGCTGTAAAAATTCACTGCAAACACAGGGGTAGAACAAAACGCTAGTAGCTATTGTTCTAAGTGCTTGTTTAAATGCATCCTTGCTCCAAAAACGTATGCAAAGACGCATTTCACATGAAAATATAGCGCAAAAAGACATATTAGCATTGTGTGTAATTGCACATAATGCAGCATAATTTTGCTGTAATTTCACATAATTACGCAAAACAAATTTGATACACCCCTAGAGCGGATGTTTTGTGGGTTGGGTCTGTGAGTTTTTTCCGCTGGTCGTGTGGTAATCTAAGTATATCTTGAGGCTCTCCAGAATGCACAGATTGTGCATGTTGGGCCTAGGGCAAGAGACATGTACAGTGTTCTGGCTTTTCTGTCAGTAGCACATTGCATTCTGGGACTTGTAGTATGTGTGTAGAACTTCCAGTTTGAAAAGCTGTTGAATACAAAGCTCAGACTCGCAGTGCTATTGGGTATAAAGCACAGACTGACTGAAGATATCAGGACATAGGACATTTCTCAACTAAGGATAGGCAAAGGGTGCAGCTACTATTGGTGCAGCCGGTGCAGTGCACCATGGCCCAGAGCTGTGAGGGGCGAATTAAACCCTGATGATGCTGTATTTGTGCTTTGCAACAGCAGCCAAAGGGGGCATTTTCCTTGCTTGTGCCAAGGCCCGTGGATTGGATGAGGCAGGCCCTCCATACTGGTGCCAAGGAACACCACCTTTTCTCCCCTCGCCATGCAGCCTGATACCTCTTTTACTTAAAGGTTTCCGTCAAGCACCTCCTCTCACTCTGTCCTTTGCTGGCTTCGTAGGGTCTCCTTATCTGGATGTTCCCTGGGCCTCAATCTGTCCGTTGTTCTTCAAGGATGCTGCACACGGGATCTCTGCACTGCACTGCCATGCTTGCCGCCCAGGCATCATTATGAAGTGACCAAAAACAATCTGTGATCTTCCCTCTGTCTGGGAATATGTTGATTCATTATAAATTACAATAGAATGACTCCAGGACAACTTCAGGATGAGTGCAGATTACTCTCGGATGATTCTGTGACAACTTCAGGATGAGTGCAGATTACTCTCGGATGATTCTGTGACAACTTCAGGATGAGTGCAGATTACTCTTGGATGATTCTGTGACAACTTCACAATGAGTATAAGTTACAATAGGATGATTCAAGGGCAACATCAGGATGAGTGCAGATTACTCTTGGATGATTCTGTGACAACTTCAGGATGAGAGCAAGTTACACTAAGATGATTCCAGGGCAACCTAGGGATAACTGCTAATAAGCTGCAATTACTCTGACATGATTCTGTGACAACTTCAGAATGTGTAACGATTATTCCATGATGATTCAATGGCAACTTCTGGATGTACGAGTATGATTCTGTCACAACATCAGGATAAGTGAGGATTACTCATTGTTGATTCCAATAAAACCTTAGGATACAATTTAACTACTCCAGGATGATTCAACAACTGTTTGTGGAGAATGTCAGCAGATTTCAATTACTGGTTACTATTGTGAGACCATGTGTTATATAGAAGGGCTGGGAGTCCATGACCTGTGTAGTTTAGAGAGTAAGGCTGTTTAATGCCTGGGTGAGAGCACAAGTCTTTTATTTTTGGCTTGGGTGGATGTACAGGACCAGTGTTGTGTGTAAGAGTGGGGGTTCTGGACCTGTGTACAGTGGTGGTGAAAGTCCAGTGACTGTGCTGTGTCCTGCGGGTGACAGTTCAGGGTATAGGTTGAGCAGCAGGAATGGGAGTCATTGGCTTGCGTTGTGTACTGGGGAGTGTTAGTCCAAGGCTGGTGTGTCATGGTGAGAGTCGAGATCCAGTGCAGTGTGGTGCAGGTAGTATTCAAGGCCATTTTTCTGTGTCTGACCCATGTTATGTGCCAGGAGAAAGAGTAATGGCCATGTAGTGTGTCACTGGTGAGAGGGCAAAGCCTTTGTAGTGAGAATCCCTGGCAGTCGTCAGAGTGAAGAGTATACTTGAGGGATTGCCTCAAACAAAATAGTCAAGCAAGATAACGCTCGATGTCCAACTTTGTGGAACTCTGTGCTTCATTGCACAAAATGGGGAAAACAGTGCTGAGCCATATTTATTGACAAGCATTGACAAAATCAGTAGGTCATGCCTCTGGAAACTATTGGCTTTGCCAATGTGTTTCAGCAATGCTCAGCAGCGTCAGGCTTTTTCCTGATGCTGCACAGCATCAGCAAAAAGAAAATGTGTGATGACATGACCGCCACTGGCCATTTACGTTAACTTTTGATTTACTGATTCAAGATGGCGGATGACACTTCGATTGGTAAATTTAAAAAATTAAGATTTTTTTAAAATATCTTTTTATTCAGGTTAAAAGAAACAAAAAAGAAAGAAACTCAAAATACACATCACAGGATCGTCTATTCTGTTTAGCTTGGTATTATTTCGCTTCAGCTACACATCAATTTTCGAGTAAGCGCACCCCATCTCTTTTCCGGGATCAAGTAACAAGTTGGTGCCTGTCTACGAGAGCAGGGGGAGTACCTAGCCCTCCTCGTGAATCATTCCATTTACCCCAGACCCTGACCCATTTCCTAGGACACCCTCTATTAATATGTACTGATATTTCTGCTACCATATTTGTGTCCATATCTTTTTCCCGTTCAGTGAGGCTCGGCGAAAACAATTAAGATTTTTAGCGCAAATATTAAAAAGACAACCTCATGGGTGGAGTAATGAGCTAATGGGAGCAGCAGCTAGGGTCGAAGAATAGAAGGACATTGCATGAGCTAGAGAGCAACATGGTGGTGGGCAGAACAGCTTACTAAAAGAGAAGAACTTGGAGCGTGGGGTGGGGAGCACACAAGAGAGCAAAAACAACTTAAAAGTAACAGCAACACAGGGAGCGGGAGAGAAGCACGTGGAGTTGAGAACAACATGGAGCAGGGAGTGTCAAGTGGAGAAGTACACAAGAAAGAAGCAAGGAGTGTGAGGGGTGGGCATTTTGGGGTAGCGCACAGGGAAAGATGGAGAGACCTGGAGGACACATACATTCTAATGGAGAGCTTAAGTAAAAAGAAAAAGTAGTTCCCTAGAAGTAAGCAGTGGAAGGATAGAGGCCAGCCAATTAGAGAGATGGTAAAGAGGGCATGCTCCAGGAGAGGGACAGACACCAGACAGACATGCTGGGGCAAGGAAAGCCATCAAGTAAGAATGATGCAAATGAGAGTGACAATAAAGCTAACCAATGGCAAGCAATGCACGGGCTGTAAAACCCTGAAAGTTCTTGGCAGCTCACAATACCAGACCACTTGTGCTGCCTAGCAGGCTTACTCAAACAAGCATTAACAAAGCAGATAAGTCTTGTCTATGCAAGAGCTATTGGTATTGCCAATGTGTTTTAGCCATGTTCAGGGTCACTGGAATTATGTGGCAGGAGAGGACCAGATTATGCAGCATGGTTGAGTAAATTATGCAGCAAGAAAAGGCAAATTATGCGGCATAATGCATCACATTTTGTGATTGTATTACTTTAGTATTTTGCCATTGTTACACTTGCTAACAGTGTCTGAGCATTGGTTGCACCTGATTAGTACCAGTTTAAATACCCAAATATAGCAGTAAGCAAAAGAAAAGTGACCAGTTAAGCTTTGCAAGGGGCGATCAACTGGGTGGCAACATGAGTCACTGTGTTTTTTAGTAACTTTTGAACCGTTTGAGCTAGAAAAACCTTTTTTTTTGTTAAAATCTATCTACAGATTATGTAGCAGATGATGGATTATGTGGCAAATCCATAATCATGCGAAAAATACTGCGGCCACACAATAGCATATTTCCAGCACAGCTAAAAGTTTGTGGAGTGGCATAGAATGGAGTGTCAAGAGTGGAGTGGAGTACAGTGTCGTAGAGTGGAGCACAGTGTCGTAGAGTGGCTTAGAATGGAGTGTCTGAGAGTATCATGGAGTGGAGCAGAGTAGAGTTGAGTGTCATAAAGTGGAGTAGACTGGCGCAGAGTACAGTGGAGTAGATTGTCTGAGTGGAGTGGCATACAGTGGAGTAGAGACACGTTGAATGGCACAGAGGAGAGGGTCAGAGTAGAGTGTTGTGGAGTAGAGTGGCGTGGAGTAGAGTGGAATGACGTAGGGTGGAGTAAAGTTGCGTGGCATGTAGTGGAGTGGCACAGAGTGGACTAAAGTGGTGTGCATTGGCATTGATTGGAGTATTGTAGCTTGGAGTGGCATAGAATGGGGTGGCGTAGAGTGTCATGGAATGTTGTAGAGTGGAACGGCTTAGAGTGGGATAGTGTTGAAGAGTGGTGTGTTGTAGCATAGAGTACTTTGGAGTGGAGTGAAGTGGCACAGACTGGAGTAAAGTGGCATAGAGTGGCATTGTGTGGAGTGATTCGTGCGATATGTGCCGGCTTGAAGCTGCAGTCTCTGGGAGTCTGTCAAATCTAAAAGAAGAAAAGTGTGTATGTGTGTCTGTCTGTCTGTGTGTCGGTATCTCAAAGCCATCTGGAGTGAGACCGGCCAGCAAAATGAAACCAGCCCAGCTACTGCTGACCAATGAAGACCAACAAAAGTGAGAGTGATGAATACGCTAACCAATGGTAAGCAACGGGTAGCCCCTAAGCCCTTTTTAGTTTTGCTTAACATACAATAGATCTCAAAGAGACAGCTCAGGCGTGCTGCCTCAGATGAGACCTAAAAATGGCCTATTGCTGCTGTCATCCCCTGTACTGATGCTCTCAAAAGGCTGTCTTCCATGACACGCAGCTTCGCACTAAGGTGCAGAGGTGTGTGTGTTCAAAAGATATCCTTCCAGTAGAAATTCTAATGCCTAGGCAAATTCAGAAGCACCCCACATATTGCATGTGTGATGTGTACTGCCACACACATGCAATGAGTAGATTGTTTAAAAAGAAAAAAATCATTATCCCTTTTTATTGCCTACTTCAAGGAGGCGGTATTTTTTTGATTCAAAGTCTGGTCTGCCTATCTTAGTATATCTGGTTTTGTGTCCAAAACTGAGGGGTATATTTACTAAGTTTTAGCACCATGTTTGCATCCCAAAAGTGACGCGAATCAGCGCAAAATCTTTTTTATTAATTTGCTTTCCAGCGCTAAACTTGTTTTGCACTGGAAAATCACTCAAAAGTATCACAAAGCAGCACATAGTGCTGCATTGCATTACTTAGTGCCAAGGGGGCGTACCATGGGTGGGTCATGGGCGTTCACATGCAACCAGTTAAGGTTTCTGGCGCTAAGCCCTATTCACTTAAAAAAGTAGACAAGGTTTAGCGTCAGAAAATAGAGCCCACTTCAAACAGGCGCTATCAAAGAGAATTGTTTTTATTTCGCTTTTCTTTTCCCCCTTTGCATGTGTGCTGCATTGTACAGCACACATGCAAGGTAGGAAACGTATTACGGTTAGTCTAAGCATAGTATTTTGTAATGGAAGGGTATCCTTCCAGTACAAAACCTATGCTAGTCTCACGTAGACACCCTTGCACTACGGTACAAAGGTGTGTATGTGGCGCACAGCAGCATATTTCTGCGCAAGGGAGCGGGGAGGAGAGTACCATATTTCTGTAAATATGGAACTCTCCTGCGCTCTCCTTTTCACGCAGTGCAGTGCAGCATTTGCGGCTACTGCGCTGTGTGATTTTCTAATAAATGTGGGCCCCTGTGTTTGCTGTGGTATGATATCCAAGTTACACCCAAGTAAGTCCCCTTGACGCAAAGCACTATTTGTGCTGAGAAAAGGCATTTTCTCGTGCAAAATACCTTATGTGTTAGAAAGTTAATGCCCTTGTAAGACTTTGTGTAGCTTTACACCACTGCAAATCTTTAATACATCTGGGCCTAAATCGGTTGTAGTATATTAACCAAGAGCTGCTACTTCCATGTGCATAGTTGAAGTCATCACTATCATGCAACACTTTCAAAAGATCCACACTGCCAATTTTTTCAGTTTGTGCAATGCAGCCGGTTTTCATGGAGTACTGCATTGTGAGAATTTTAATAAATCTGCCCTGTTCAGAAGAAGCCATCTGGTAAGCCTACATTGGTTGGGGTTTGGGTCGTGAGTGTTCATCAATGACTGGTTTGAGGAAATGAGAGTCTTATTTGACCCATGTGTAGAGACAGAAAGTGAGTGCATTGGTGTCTGAGTTCGGGGTCAGGGAAATAGGCCTGGGCAAAATTTTATATGACGCTGTAATTTAGGGAAACTTGTGTAACATTGTTACCGGAAATTATAGAAATGATGCAACTACACCACATTGCATAACTGCATGCTATTTGTGGTAAAAAAAATAACCACGAACTTGCAATTTGCTGTAAAAATTCACTGCAAACACAGGGGTAGAACAAAACGCTAGTAGTTATTGTTCTAAGTGCTTGTTTAAATGCATCCTTGCTCCAAAAACGTATGCAAAGACGCATTTCACATGAAAATATAGCGCAAAAAGACAGATTAGCATTGTGTGTAATTGCACATAATGCAGCATAATTTTGCTGTAATTTCACATAATTACGCAAAACAAATTTGATACACCCCTAGAGCGGATGTTTTGTGGGTTGGGTCTGTGAGTTTTTTCCGCTGGTCGTGTGGTAATCTAAGTATATCTTGAGGCTCTCCAGAATGCACAGATTGTGCATGTTGGGCCTAGGGCAAGAGACATTACCTCCCGTCCCTCCCTCGCCTTCCTTCAGCACAATTGAGGCCCCGCCTCCCACCCAGACCCACCCCCAGCATAAAAACTCTGCCCGCCCCCACCTCCACCTGTTTTTTTCTGTCTCCCTAGTGAGACTTACCTTCAGTTCCTCCCTGTGGCGGTGCCGGGGAGTCTTCGAGTTGGTTCTCTGCGACGGCGGTGCCCTAGACGGAGCTCTCCTGGCGATGCCTCCTCTCCTCGTCTCCCTCGTGGATGGGGGCGGAGCGGTGGCTCAGGAAGCTGCTGCGTTGTTTGGCGGTCCTCCTGTGGCTGGGGCTGTGTTTCCGGGTCGGGCATGCTTGGCTGCCTTTGCTCCCGGACTGCACACATCACGGAGACCTGGTAGGCCGGGTTTTTGACCCGGTGTTTGTTCCTTTTTCCTTTTGGAGTGCCATGTACTGTGACTTGCTGTTTTCTCTTGACGGGCGTGGCCGTCTGTCTGCCTTGTCTTGGGGCTGCTGGGGGCTATTTTTCCGCTTGCTGCCCTGGGTCGCTTGAGGTTGTTGGGGGCATTCTGGTGTCTTCTTCCTCTGCTGCTTGGTCTCCGGTCCCCCTGGGGTGCCCTGGACGCATGGGCTCCGCGGGGGGTACGGTGCCTCTCATGTCTGTGGCTGGTGCGGGACTTGATTGAGGCTGCTCTGTCCGGTGCTTACGGGCTCGGCCGCTGCCTTCTGGTCCATCCCGTCCTCGTCCGGCGGATCCTGTGGGCGGCTGGTTTCCGTCTGGGTCCTGGGGTATTGGGCCTTCTCCCGCCTCTGGCGATGCCTTTGGCTCCGGGGGGTGTGGAGGGTCGCTTGGGCTCCTGTGCTGTTCGGCTGGGCTTTCCTCTTCCCTGCTGGGCGGGGTCTGTGGGATTCTTCCTTGGTGTTCCCGGCCCTTCTGGTTGGGCTTGCCCTTCGGTCCCTGTGTGGGGATTGGTGCTGTGGGAGTGGCGTGCGTTGCCCGTGCTTGCTGTATTTCGTGCTCTTTTCACTTTTTGTGTGGATTGTGCTTGCTGCTTTATCCACTGTGGCCCGCCCGGCTGGCGACTGTTTGTCTGTTGCCTGCGGAGCCTGCTGTGTGCGATCTCTTTTCCTCAGCCCTGTGCGTTCCTTCTGTGCTGTGTTGGTCCTGATTGGTTTCAGGTTCCTTCACGCCCTCTTTTGCATCAGTGGGTTTTTCCTGCGGTGCTGCGGGTCCCTTGCTTCCTCCGGCGGCTTTGCTTGTTGGGGGTGTTCGCCCCTTTCCTCCCTTTGGGCTGTTGGACTCTGTCCTGACCGCACTGCTTGGCGGGTCGGCTGTTCTGCTTGGCTGGTGCTGTGGCGCTGGCCTGTTCTCGGCTTCTTCTGCGCCCTCCTTGGTGTGGGGTTTCGTGGCTTTGGCGGCGGCTGTTAGGGCCTCCGGCCGTGGCGCCCGGTCCCCCCTGCTCTTGTCCGGTCTCTGCTGTTCGGCGGGGTCGGGCCTGGTTCGTGCCTGGATGGGTGGCTGCCTGGGTCTTTTCGGTACTGTGGGCTGCATGTCCTCTGTCCTTCTGGCCGCCTTGGGGCTTCTGCGTGCCTTTCCTTGTGTGGGGCGTCCTGCCTTTCTGGGGTGCCTTGTCCTGGGGCCTCTCCTTTGTCCCCGATGTGGGCGTCTCCTCCGCCTTTCCGGTGGGTACGGTTTTTGGCCTGTTTTCACCCTGGCTCCCTGCCTCCTCGCCTGGGGACCCTGCCCGGCTGGGTTCCTGTCGCTGCTGTCTGGATGGTTCCCTGCGGTGGGTGGTCGTCTGCGGCCTTTTCTTCCTTGGTGGCGGCGGCCCGTTTCTGGTGGCTGGGTCCTGTGTACTTTGAGGGTCGTCTTGGTGCAGGTTCCTCCGGATTCGGGGGTTCGGTTGCCTCCCCTGCCTGTCTCCGGTCCCCGCGTGGTGGCTCTGCTGGACGGGGTGTCCTGTTGGCTTGCCCTGTGGTCGGTCTGCTGGGTTCCTGTCGTGGAGCCCGGGCCTGGGGCCCTCTCCGTTCTGTTTCTGGGGTTGGGGGTGTCCGGCGGCTTCGGCCTGTCCTGGCTCTCCTGTGGGTCTGCTCCTGCGTTCGGCCCTTTCCCTTCCTGGTGTTGGCCCTTTCGGCCGTCGTTCCTCTGGTTCTGCCTGACTTCTTTTGGCATGCCGTGGGTCTCGGGGATGCTTCTCTCCGCTTCCCAGTTGCCGCTTCTTTTCTGCGGTTCGCTGTGGGTGACGCCCTTTCGGTTTTGCGTCCTTCCCTTTGGCCTCCGGCCCTCGCCCTGGGTCTTCCCGCAGGTCCTGGTGCCTCTCGTGGCTCTCCTTCATGCGAGGGTTTTTCCTTCGTCCTTCTCTGTCGGTCGGCCTCTTGCTGTGTGCGGCCGGCGTGTCTTTTTGCTCGGTCTGTTCGGGGGGACCTTGGTGGTTCTTCTGGGGATCGGGTTTGTTGGTGGCCTGGGGGGTGTCTCTCTGGTCCCCTCTCGGGGCTTGGTGTTCGTTGGGGCTCGTTTTCGGCCTTTGCGTGGCCATGTTCCCTTGTCCTGCCTGCGTCTGGTCTCTCTTCCTTCGCTGGCTCGGGCCTTGTTGTCCGGGGGTGGCTCCTCCGGCGGTCCTGTGGCTACAGGGATGGGGCTCCTGGCTTCTGGGGGGTTTTCCAGTTCCCGGGACTCGTTTTCTTCTTCTCCGCCTGGCCGTCTGGATCCTGTTGGGTTGGTCTCTGGGGTCTTTTGTCCCTGCTGCCCTTTTAGGTCCTTGTCAGGGGGGGGGGGGCTATCCTGGTGGCTCTCCCTCCGTCGCTTTCTGGCTGGCTATTTGCTGCCTCCTCCGGCTCCGCTTGTGGTGGCTTGGCCGCTGGCCTGTCCGGGTGCGGAATTGGCTGGGGTCTGTTCGGGTTCGGGGTGCTGTCCCTGCTGGTCTCCCGGAGTTCCTCCTGCTGGCAGTTGTTGGGGGCTTGCCCCGGTGCTCTTTCGGGGCTCTCTGCTGGGCCCCTGGGGTGTTGGTTCGGTCTGGCATTCTGGGGGCGTGGTCCTCTGTCCGCCCTCTGGGTGGGTCCAGGTTCTGGTCCTTATTCCTTGTTTGCCGGCGTCCTGTTTCTCTGGCTCCGGTCTGGGTGCTGGGGCTGTTGGCTCTCTCCCTTCGGCGGGTGGCCTCTGGGCAGGCGGAACTGTTGTACTGGGTCCTTCCTTTTTCCCTCGTTTCTCTCTTCTTCCCTGTGTGGCCTGCCTGTTGGTGGGTCATTGGGGCCTCACTGTGGTGGTCCTGTTGCGGATCCGGGGAGGGCCTTGTTGGCCTGGTTCTGGTCTCTGGGCTGGGGTCCCGGGGCTTGGGGGGGTCGTTGGCCTTCCCTCTCCTGTGCCTCGGGACCTTCTGGGGGCCTTTCTCCCCCCCCCCTTTTTCCGCTGCTCGGGGCCTTTCTGGTTCTGGTCGGGTGGCTCTGTGCTCGGGGGTTGTTGGTTGCTCCCCGTTGGCCTGGGGTGCCTTGGTCTCCTCTCCTGTCCGACTTCTGTTGCGTTCGGGTGTGGGTCCTTACGGTGGTTCCGTTCTCTTTGATGTTTCCGGCCCTTCCCCTGGGTTCTGTGTGGGGGTTTCACCTGCTGCCTGGTGGTGTGTCTGGGCTTTGCTGGGTTGGGGGTTCCTGGTCGTTTGGCGGTTGTTGATTGGCTGCCTTCCCGTCGGTCCTCCTCTCTGCTGTCCTGGGCTTGGCATGGGCGGTCCTTTTTGGACTGGTGTTCTGCTCTGGGTGTTGTTCCCGTGGTGGCTGGCCTATGTTTGGCATGGCGATTCCTTCCGGGTGGGGTTCTTCTGGGTTTGTCGGTGTCTCCTCTGTGGGTGCTGTGGGCGGCTCTCTGGCTTCTTGATGCTCCTGGCGTTCTTGCGGGTTGGCGGGGGTCTGGTGCCCCCTCGCCCTGTCTGGTCCTTCCCTTCGGGGTCTTGGCTGCTGGTATTGGCTGTCCTCCCTTTGGTCCCCTTGGGGGTCTCGGGTTGCGGCTCTTGTCTTTTGGGCCTTGTTTTTTGGTTGCCATCCCCTCTGCGCTTGGGGGTGTTGGATCGGTGTGGGTTCTCGTTTTGCTTTGATCCGGTTGCGGTGGTTGTTTGGCCTTCCTCTGCTCTGTTGGGTCGTTGGTTTTGGTCCCCGGTCTTGCTGACTGTCTGTCTTTTGGGGGTGGTTCCTCCTGTGGGGGTTCGGGGGTGTTCCTCTCGCTGTTTGGCGGCTTCGGTGGCTGCGTTGCTTGATGTCAGGCGTGCTTTGCTGCGATCCCTGCCGGTTGTGGTGTCCTGTCGGGTGGGCTCCTTTGTGGGATCTGTTGGCCTGCGTCCTGGTCTTCTCCCTCTCCGTTTGACTGTCGCTGTCCGTTTGCGTGTCTGGGACGTTTGTCTGCTGTTCTGGGCCGCTGGGTTCCTGGGATGTTGATCTGCTGTGTTTGGGGCACTGTTTCTGTTTTGGTGTTCTCTCGCACTCAGCTGTCCGTCTCTGTTTTCTTCTGCTTGCTATGTCCTCAATTGTGCTGAAGGAAGGCGAGGGAGGGACGGGAGGTAATGCTTCCATTTCTAACGATAATGGCATTACTCCTAGTCCTACTCCCTCGCCTTCCTTCAAGGACCCTCCCTCCCTCCCGGTCCGGTTCATCTGAGTGCTAGCTCGGCTTGTTTACGTACAGGTGGAGGTGGGGGCGGGCAGAGTTTTTATGCTGGGGGTGGGTCTGGGTGGGAGGCGGGGCCTCAATTGTGCTGAAGGAAGGCGAGGGAGTAGGACTAGGAGTAATGCCATTATCGTTAGAAATGGAAGCATGCACAGTGTTCTGGCTTTTCCGTCAGTAGCACATTGCATTCTGGGACTTGTAGTATGTGTGTAGAACTTCCAGTATGAAAAGCTGTTGAATACAAAGCTCAGACTCGCAGTGCTATTGGGTATAAAGCACAGACTGACTGAAGATATCAGGACATAGGACATTTCTCAACTAAGGATAGGCAAAGGGTGCAGCTACTATTGGTGCAGCAGGTGCAGTGCACCATGGCCCAGAGCTGTGAGGGGCGAATTAAACCCTGATGATGCTGTATTTGTGCTTTGCAACAGCAGCCAAAGGGGGCATTTTCCTTGCTTGTGCCAAGGCCTGTGGATTGGATGAGGCAGGCCCTCCATACTGGTCCCAAGGAACACAAGCTTTTCTCCCCTCGCCATGCAGCCTGATACCTCTTTTACTTAAAGGTTTCCGTCAAGCACCTCCTCTCACTCTGTCCTTTGCTGGCTTCGTAGGGTCTCCTTATCTGGATGTTCCCTGGGCCTCAATCTGTCCGTTGTTCTTCAAGGATGCTGCACACGGGATCTCTGCACTGCACTGCCATGCTGTCCGCCCGGGCATCATTATGAAGTGACCAAAAACAATCTGTGATCTTCCCTCTGTCTGGGAATATGTTGATTCATTGAAAGGAAGCTAGGGTCAAACCAATGGCTTCCTGCTGGAGGGGGTGGGAAAGAAGGTATAGCCTCGTAACGGCGGACAGGCTAACACTTTACTGTGCCTACTATTATGTTAGCCTTGGCATGCTCTATTGATTAAATAAGTTAAAATCGGGAGACACCTTACAAGGAGCATTATATAAAAGTGCTACTATTTTTATCTGCTTTTAGTTTTACCAAAGGTAGCGCTAAATCTTTTAGTGTTAAATAAAGGTTTTGATGTTGTCTGAAGAGAGACGGGAGTTAACCCTTGTCGGCTGCCCGCTGAGAATGTGTTCACACTTCCAACATATGTAAATTAAAGTTGGATGGGAACGCTACAGAAACTGTGTTTTGAGGCCAGGGTTTCATTCTAATGCCTGCTAGATGCGAACATTTCGAAGTATCTTTGCAAAAGACTGGACTGTTATACATATTTACAACTGTTTAAAAGAACACACAGTAAAATAGTTCTAAGATCACTTTAATTATCAGGGAGTTCTTTTGCCGTCTGCTTCTCGTATTTCAAACGTTTGCCCATCAAATAACTTTTGACAGTAGCCTGTGTTAATTTGAAAAATAAAGCGCCAGGTCCCTTTGTTCAGAGGCTGAGGTGCCGAAAACCAAGGCTGCTATCGATTCCACCTAGTGCCTCTAATCCACCCCAGACACTCCCTGTATCTCACACTTGCAGGCTCCTTATGTTCCTGCTTTCTCTCTTTGTCACTATTTTTCCATCTTTCTCTGTCTCCTCCTTTCCCCCTTTGTGTTTTTCTCTCTCTTGTTCTGGATCAAAGCCTGTTGAGAAAAAATAAGTGTCGCCCCCAATGTGGGCTGCTGGGCCCCACCTGCAACCACCGGTTCAAATTAAGCACTGACAGTAGCTGTTACTATTTACTCATGCTTTTAAAACACAGGTCCTCCGGTTCTTTAATAATGTCAATGTAATGTGATTTTTGACACATTTGCAATCCGAATCATTGTTGCAATATTACCACAGCCTAAAACAGGGAATCGATCTCCAATCCATTTTGTTAATCACTGATTATCTAGTATCGCATAAACGTGCAAATTAACCGATCCATTTAATTTTGATGATAGTATCATGTCTAACTAAATATAGAGACCTACAAACATACTCATAACAGAGATACAGCTTTGTAGCAATCGATCAAGAACAAATGACAGGTCAAATCCCACAGAATGTTTGCATCAGGGCAGCAGCTAGCAGTGCAGCAGGTGCAGTGGCACCAGGACCGATGGTTGTGGGGGGCCCACCACACAGTATGCATGGCTATCTTTTATTCTTCTTGTGTTGGGGCTAATGGTACATTTGCTACATTACTGGTATTCAGAATGGTCAGATGCTCCTTAAAGTCCATTACTTTCCTTTAAAGGAGGATTGTCCTTTTGGCGAGACACCATTTTCCCCAAATGATTATGTGTTACAGAAAACAGTAATTTCTTATCTAAAAATGCCCTCCTTTAGTATGCCTGAACATCTTACAATTACTCCCATCAATGTATCAGGGACATCCCAGGTAAAACCCCGCGCCACGCACAGCGACATTCACCTGCGTGTCATTCATAGACTTCCATGCAGTTCAGTTCCCAATTCATAAAGCCCTTTTGACTGAGAACATATATTTACTGAAGAAAATGTCCGGATTTAAGCATAATTGCAATTACTCCAGAGTAACTGTACACCACAACTATGTGGAATTATGCAGGAGGTAATCCGACAGAAGGGGGTTAGGTGGTCTTTATAAGGTATAAAGGAGTAAATAATTTGGCAGCGTGATAAGGTGAATGGAACAACTCCAAGGTGGGTGCAGGTTTATGCAAAGGATTGCTTAGACTGGAGAAATGTTGTCCCTATGGAGGAAAAAAACGAAAAAGTGGCTTATTCTGGTGCAAAATTTTACTCTGTGTACAATTTCACTTTGGGAAAATTACTATGACCAAGCAGTAACCCTCTCCGGTTTCCACACTTGGGGGTGTTTCTGGATAGTAATCTACAGTTAGAATCCCAAGTGAATAAAACAGTGAATACATGTATTTCTCTACTCCGAGCTCTACGGAAAATACTCCCTCTTTTACCAATTTCGGCTAGACCCCAGGTGGTAAGGAGTATTATTATGAGTAGACTGGATTATTGTAATGCACTGCTTCTTGGAGCACCGGTGACTCTAACAAAAAGGCTGCAAAGAATACAAACAATTGCGGCTAAAATGGCACTAAAAAGACAACGCAGATCTTCTGCGTCGTTAGCACTAAGGGATCTCCATTGGCTGCCTATTCTGCAAAGAATTCAATTTAAGGCACTTTGCATTGTTCATAAGGTGGCACACAAAATGGGGCCTAAACCATTACAGAGAATGTTTACTTGGTACTCCCCAGCTAGAAGTCTTCGTTCCTCGGCAGCCCACCTAGTATGTACCCCACGAGTTAAGAAAACCCGACTAGGAGGTAGATCATTTGGCTATGCAGCCGCAAGGACTATGGAATGAACTACCAAGCGAACTCAGACAGACTGACGACTTACTGCAGTTTAGAAAAAAGCTAAAAACCAGGCTCTTTCCAAGAGAATAGCCTTGAGAGATCGGCGCATGATGATTCATAGTTTTATAGCTGCACAGTGATTTAGGTCATCCCAGCGCCAGGATGCCCGTTGGGTGACAGCTGCGCTATATAAATGCTACTTACATTACATTACATTACATTACTTATGGTGCCCATCGATGCACTGTCACACTCATTCATTACAAAGCCATTCATCCATCCATATGTTTTTTATTTATCCAAATAATTGACCTTGTATTCACTCACTCATACACTGTCTCATCCACTCTGACTCATTTTGACATTCTACCACTCAATAATTCATGTAAATATACACAGAAAAGCACCAATCACTGAAGGTCACTTTGTTTGTAAACTATTCAAGCCCAATAAAATGGCTTTGCCAGCCAGATGAGTGAGCACTCTAGCTGGTACTGGAATCACTCCAAACAGTTGAGCCAGTCAAACAAATCAGTGGGTGAAGAAGGCAAGTAGTGGTAATCCGAAAGTACAAAACAATAAAAAAAAAGAGTTCACCTGGAAAGCCACCCTGGACAAAGTGACACAACTGCTGGCCAATCTCAGGTGCCATAAAAAAAGCAAAACTAAAAACGTCATTGATTGACACTTTCTCTCTCCTGTGGGATCTTTCAAAATGTGGTTGTCACTTCCAAGAAGGTCCCCCACCAAACCTAGCAGCAGCAAGAATGGTTTCTTGCTTGCGGAAAGGGCTGCTGAAGATACTATTGTTTTTTACCTTCTAGCATCACATTTGGCGAAGTTACAAAGAAATCCAGAGTTGCAAATCACTTCAAATTGCAACAGTATAGTAAAATAACTCAGAATGTGCTGCATAATTTGCAATCTCAGTTTGCGAAAGTTGAATTTCCCTCCAGCATAATTGTCTGTCCTGCTGCATAAATACTCCTTTGCCTCGTAATTTCAGCTGCACTGCCTAACGCGCTCCAATTTCTTTATCATTATTATAATGTTTTGAGCATTTTTAAACAAGATATTTGTTTTTATCAATTATTATAAATTAAATTTTTAAAATAAAAACAATAAATATATCAACCAGTGACTTACTTTACACACAGTTTATTGAAGCACATACCATGCGTATTTGGACATAAAAGGAAACTAATTTAATACTTAGCATGATAATTGTGCAGGAAGCAGCCAACCACTATGAAATCATTCAGCAGTTAACTTTTTTCCAATAAAAATGAAACCAAAATAGTGGACATGCTACTGAAGTAATCAGCTAATCATTCTCAAATCATCAAGAGCAACTCATCTTTTAAAGTCATCGGATACTCATTTTCAATCATCCTGAAATCATCAGGAACAACTGAACCTTTTGAAGTCATCAGATGCTCATTTCCATGTCATCTTCAAATCATCAGGTACAAGTTTCTAAGCTTCGCTGATGACTTCAGGATCTTGATGATGTCTGATGACGTGAAAATGGCTTATAATGTAGTTGGGTGATCATCCAATGACTCTAGGATTGCTTCTAAAGTCATCCTGTTTGACCTGGGTGAGTTAATGCATGTTACCCTAGTTTATCAATCAATCAGGGAATTGTAAGCGCGCTACTCACCCGTGAGGGTCTCAAGGCGCTGAGGGGGAGGGGGGGGGCGGTCCGCAGATCTGTTTAGCCAAAGAGCCAGGTCTTGAGGGTCTTCCTGAAGGTGTTCAGGGAAGGGGCGCGTCTGATATCTGCTGGTAACTCGTTCCAGGTCTTGGCTGCAATGTGAGAGAAGGATCTTCCGCCTGCTCTGGCTCTGTGGATGCGCGGGGTTTCGGGCAGTGCGAGGTTGGAAGATCGGAGGTTTCTTTTGGGTACGTGGAAGTTGATTCTGTCGTTGAGGTATTTGGGTCCGTTGTTGTGTAGGCATTTGTAGGCGTGAGTGAGGATTTTGAAAGTGACTCTTTTCTCCACGGGGAGCCAGTGGAGACTTCGTAGGTGTTGGCTGATGTGTTCGTGTCGGGGGATGCCGAGGACGAGTCTGGCTGCGGTGTTCTGTATTGTCTGGAGTTTGCGGAGTAGGGACTTGTTGATGCCGGCGTAGAGTGCGTTTCCAAAGTCCAGTCTGCTGGTGATGAGTGTGTGGGTGACTGTCTTCCTTGACTCAGGGGGGATCCACTTGACGGTCTTGCGGAGGATGCGGAGGGTGTTGAAGCAGCTGGAGGTGACGGCGTTGACCTGTCGGTTCATGGTGAGTGATGAGTCGAGTACGATGCCGAGGTTCTTGCCGTGGTCTGAGGGGTAGGTGGGCTTCCGAGGGCGGTCGGCCACCAGGTGCTGTCCCATGCAGAAGGGGTGGTACCGAGGACGAGGACTTCTGTCTTCTCGGCGTTGAGCTTCAGGCAGCTGTTGGTCATCCAGACTGCGACGTCTTGCATTCCTTTCTGGAAGTTGAGTTTGGCAGTGGTGGGGTCTTTGACGAGGGAGAGGATGAGCTGGGTGTCGTTGGCATAGGATACGATGTTGAGGCCGTGTTGTCGGACGATGGCTGTGAGGGGGGCCATGTAGATGTTGAAGAGGCTGGGGCTCAGTGATGAACCCTGTGGGACTCCGCAGGTGATTTTCGTGGGGTCGGAGAGGAAGGGTGAGAGTCTGATCCTTTGGCTTCTTCCGGTGAGGAATGATCTGATCCAGTCCAGGGCTGTTCCTTGTATGCCTGCGTCGTGTAGTCTGGGGACTAGTGTGCGGTGGGAGAGGGTGTCGAGGGCCGCTGATAGGTCGAGTAGGATGAGGGCTGTGGAGTGGCCTTGGTCCAGGAGGGTGCGGATGTCGTCTGTGGCGACGAGTAGGGCGGTCTCTGTGCTGTGGTTGCTTCGGAATCCGGATTGGGACGGGTCGAGGACGGCGTTCTCTTCAATGAATCGTGTCGGCTTCCTGTTGACTGTTTTCTCTGCAACTTTGGCTGCGAAGGGGAGGAGCGAGATGGGCCGATAGTTCTTGAGGTCGGTGGGGTTAGCTGTGGGCTTCTTGAGCAGGGATCTGACTTCTGCGCACTTCCAGTCGTCTGGGAAGATGCCTGTTTTGAAGGTGGTGTTGATGGTGCGTTGTAGTTCGGGTGCGATGGCGGCCGCCGCTCTGTGGCAGATGTGAGGGGGCAGGGGTCGGTGGGGGCCCCCGAGTGGATGCTTTTCATGGTCATGATCTATGCCTTGCACTCTGTGAGGCCCTCCAATTTCCCCTCCACTGCCTTCACAGCTGGAGCAATCTCCGCTGTTCGCTGGACTAGGTCTAAAACACATCAATGCCTTATTCAAGCACATCAGTGGTTTTTGTCTGGAGTTAGGCCTTCCTCTTCATTAGTCGCCTATGAGTCTTCTCACTGCATCTTTCTTGAAGACTCCTGCACGGCTCGAGAAACAAAAGCCCTCTCTTCCCTTTTTGCAGTCAGCCATTATCACAGCCCGTAGTCAGAGAGATGGTGATAGCAAAGAGGTCTCCAAGAATGTGCTCTCTCATTGGACCTAACACTGGAATCCACAAAGTGTCAGTCATCCGGGCAGCAGTCCACTTGGTCGGGCACCCGATGCCAATCCTGAAGCACAGGTGCCGGACCCAGCCGGTATTGGCTGGATGATGTTGCTTGCCAATTTTAGCGCTTGACCTCTCACGATAACCTCCTCCACCTCTCTGCAGTCCCGGATGCCATCTTGATGGAGTTGCAGCACAGGTTAAGCTTGTCTAGTCTGATTCGCCCTTCCGGTCCTCCCGCTGGGATCTGCAAATACTGACACCGTCTGGTTGGACTATTTCCTACCTGCTAGCATCCTATCACCGAGTTCTCCACCTCCTCAAAGCTGCAGACTGTGTGGCGCGCACTTTCTCCTTAGGGCTGTACCAGAAGGGGAGGGGACGTCCTCTGCTGTTTCCCACCAAAGAGGGGCCCTGCAGGAAGCACCAAGGAGTATCCTTTACCCATGTTACTCATATCCTTCTTTAGTGGAGGATGCGGACAGCATCAGAAGGAAGCTGGTATCAGGAGCCCGCAGAAGACGCCACCATCTTTGCCTCCATCCTACTCTGCCCTATCAGTCATGTTTTAGATCAGTCAGGAAATAGAAGTAGAAACAACATTGGTGAAAACCCGTTGTTGCCCTTGAGCAAAGACTACCACAGGGCTCTGATAATACATGATCGCTCAGCAGGATATAACTATGTATATCATCATTCACTGGTATAAATTAGGCACATTTTTTACTTGGGAAAAAGTCTCAGGAAATGTGTGAATTTTGTGAAATTTCCTATGATTTTCCGGTGCAAAGCTTTCTGCTATTTTCACCTAGGGGCGAGTTGTTTGAGCAGAAAATGTCCTTCAGAAATTATAAAATCACAGCCGAGAGGTTGTTTCTCCTCAAACTAGCTCCCTACCAGTATCTCGCATAACTTATGAAAGCAAGGTAAGCCCAACCCTCATGTTCATTTTTCATGTCATATGCAGATAAGTACATTTTGAAAAAATTCACATAATTTTAAAGAAATCTCATGAACAAATTCACTATTTCATCCACCTCCAGTACAAATGTCCTTCTTTACTCTGTCATTACCTGACATTAGAACCCAACATCGATATGGACACTTACTCCTCTTGGCATTTAACAACTCCACTATTGGCTGTAATACACCTTAGCAACATTTACAGATGCAGCCTGGCTTATGCTCAATGTAGTAAACAACTAGCCAGTGGTGTTAATTCGATCAGCAGAATTGTCCTCTGTCAAGTGCTGCACCAATCACTGGCCAACTCAGTGGCAGGCAATAACACAGGGGCACAAACACATTGTCTCTTACTACCTGGGCTGGCAGAGCAATTTCCTAGTTTGGACCTCCCTTTGAGGCCCTCTTTTTCATGTCCAGCATTTTCTACTTTTCGGGGAGGTTTACGAGCTGCAGTGGAATCACTTCTTCCATATATGGTAGTCTTCGTTTCTTTCTTTAATTAAAAGATGGCTTTTTAGTAGGTTAAAAGATGGTGTCATGTCGCACTTCTTTTCTCATTCCTCTAAGCCATTCAGAAAAAGTGATGGAGTAAATGCCCTCTGAGACAAAGGCAACTTAGCTATGTTGAAGGAGGTTGGAAGCACACTGCCTCGCATTACAGCACTCAGTTTTCCCCAATGCATCATGGGAAATGCAGTGCATGATAACAATCTCTTCAATAGTAGTCTTTAAATTTTCACCCTGTTGATGCAGCCTGTCAAATAATTTATTACATTCTACTGTATTTTTCTAATTTGGTGTGTGATTTTTCTTGTGTGGTGTTTTCACTTAATAAGTGCGTGAAGTGCTGCATAAATACTTTACACTTTGCCTCTAAATTAGGCCTGACTGCTTTTGTGCCAAGCTACCAGAGGGTTGAGCACAGGATAATTTGGAATTACTTGTCACTTCACGCTGACAGGAGTTGTGATTGCTGCTTGAGTAGGTTTGCCCCTCCCTAACCAGAAACCCAGTTTCCTGTAGATTGTGATTCTGTAGTTCAATGATCACATAAATACGGATCCTCCTTTGAGTAAATTGCACTTAAACACAGTAGTCTTTCGATAGGACAGCAAGGTTTTTAGGGGCATATTATCAAGAACGGCGTTAAAAATTATCGCCGGTTTAGCGGCAGAAAACTGCCGCTAAAGCGGCGATAATGGGCTTGATAATATGCCCTGGAGAATTCCAATAGAAGTCCATGTTCTGGTGTGAACATGGGCTTCTATTGGAATTCTCCAGGGCATATTATCAAGCCCATTATCGCAGTTTTCTGCCGCTAAACCGGCGATAATTTTAACGCCGTTCTTGATAATATGCCCCTTAGATTTTTGATGAAAGTTGCAGGATAAGCACTCTGAACTGTCATCCTTGATACCAGATGACTCAAGGAGTCTGTGAGGCGTGCGGTTGGGATGAAGAAGCCGGGTGTCTCCTAGTTCTTGAGGAGCAGCATGAATGGTGACCATGACTGTAGATGTTAAAATACTGAATAATATCATTAGCTGTTTGAACGACCAGTCTTGGGGGGCAAAACCTGAAATACTCATTGTTTCTATACCACTACGATTCAAATGGTAATATAAAATTTAACATGGAATCGAAGTGAGTTAGGATTGATGCCAAGGAAGAAAATATAGCCTAGAAAAAAACTTAGGTTAATAGAGATGAAATAGAAAAAGATAGATATTCATATTTTGCCATGCAGAAAGTGAATTTTATTCAACATCATTACATGTAAAACATTCGTGTACAGCAATTTCCTATGTACCGTTGAGACAAAAATTCTAATTTAAGTAAAATAGTACAATCTGTAAAATAGCAGCATTTAAAAAAATAACAACGTTCAAAGTTTCCTTTTGTTTTAAGAATAAAAAACATTGTAAACTCTAACTCGACAGTTCATGTGCCCTTGGTACTCTAGGCCACCTTCAGGGAACAATTTATGTGCAAAAAGTGCAAAATGCTTGTGTTACAACATTTAAATTACTAATAACTAGGCATTTGTCTGCTTGCTTGTTAATTAGCCACTTTAGATCACTTGCGAAGGAGGGGATGGGGGTATTGTCTCATCATAGACACGCAACCTGCAGGCCGAATAAAACCTCAAAATTTCCCCGGCCTGACAAGAGTCTGAAGTGAGCGGAGAGTAACTGATTCAATGCTTTTCTGCAGAATCTGTCCAGTTCTTACCCTGTTGGTACATTGAGAAGAGCAGATCACATAGTACTAGTGAATTTCCTCAACCTGGCAAGTGTTTGCAGTGAGTTGGTGGAGAAACACAGGTCTGATGCTTCTGTGCAATGACTAATGCCACTGGCCCGACTAAAGGATCCAATAGACAACTTCAATCGTTGGTAAGTTTGGGTCAGAAACACAGCAGGTGGAACCAAAATTCTCTGCGATAGTTGCATAATGAACAAGGTGTTGCCACATCTCTCCCGCCTAGGCTGGGTTAAAGTCTGCATTTGGCAGGGCAAGAAGCCTCATATACATGTTTTTCCTATGTCCCGGAGCTGAGAGAGCTTGATAAAGGTATGGCTGGGCCTTCCCCAGCATATATGAGGCATCCAATGTCGCGAAGATGGTTCTGTGTTAGAGCCTTTTGATATTCCATTCGAGTGAGGTTTTCATGACCTGCTCTGTCACTGCTTTTTTCCAAACTGAGAACAGTATAGCATGGTTGTGCAGATTAGCGGTCACGATGTTCAGACAGCTATTTGCCACTGCAAGCTGGGAGTGCCATGGGAGCCCTCCTCTTCAAATATTGTTTTAAGTTACGCTTTGAGAGTGGACTCTGGGGTCTGCAGGGTCCTAAGGTAGTATTTTACTAGATCCCCAAGGTACGTGAGATCTGGACTCCCAAGGCCCAGCTCCAGTCTCATCCTTGCTCTTCATGCCTGCTGAGGAGCATTAAATATTTTTTTGCATGCTGTGATTTGAGAGTTCATCAGATGCATGTCCAGTGCACAGGGGAAGGCTAAATGGCCTTAGTTTGGAGATGCAATCAATTTTCCTCTAAGAAATTTTAATATTGGTTCTGCCGTTGGGCTGTGAAGATGGAAATTTAGGCATTTCAGGCTATGGATGACCCCGGTTCCCTAACTTCTTAGATGTTTTAAGTGAGCCCCTGGTTTAGCCCCCTCATTGAGTCATACGCATAAATAATTGTAGTTGGTAGTTGTTGTTATTCGCAGGTCTCGTAGCTGCCATTGGGTAAATTTCTTGCATGCATATTTGCCAAAGATGACTATTTTGGTCACTTGATTGTAACTATGGAAGGCACTGAGGGCTCTCTCTAGGCCTATTCTGGAGTGGTCCACAATTACAATATCATCTGCAACCTGCAGGATTGCCTAACCTTGGGGTTATCAAACTGGCACCTTCACGTGCTTTGCCCAAGTCGGCCATGTACAGATTGAAAAGAAGAGGTGCCAACATGCAGCCTTGCTTGAGACCGTTGTTAGTTGACACTTTGGCCGTTGCTGTGGTTGGACTTGTTTTTATCCGGACCCAAGTCCCCTGATAGCAAGACATTATGGCCTTGAGAAGCTGGGGGAAATCTCCCATGTGGTCAATTTCTGCCACAGCTTCCCCAGTCAACCCGGTCAAATGCTGCACTGTAGTAGACAAAGCAACAAAATAGTGGCGGTTGCATGCACCGGGTGGCTGGGCGAGACAAGTGTGCCAGTGCTAAGATATTGTCCATCATGGAGCTTGCAGGCCTGAATCTGGATTGAAAGAAAGGGAGGATGCTGTTCTTGGATGCCCAGGCTTTCGTTTCTGCCAATAAAATTCAGGCATAGCCTTTTGTTTCCAGGTCCAATGAAGCAATAGGCCGGTAGTTTGGCGGGTTTGAGCAGTCTCCCCTTTTATGGCTAGGGAAAAGAATTGATTCTCTCCATGAGGACGGTATCATTGCAGTGGCAGTAGTTAAACAGCGGTGTGCAGAGCCCAGCCTAGAAGACACGTGCAGATTTGAAGACTTTGAAGACGGCAGCGATGATCTTATTGGGTCCCAGAGTCCTATTGCTACTCGTTAGGTCTCGCGCCTAGCGTTGCAGTGCGCGACCTCTTGTACGGGCTTTAGAAAGCTAACCACACGCTCGTGCGTGTGGTTTTGCTTTCGCCTGCTGTTATGGCTTTCGCGTGTTTTTTAAAAATAAATACAGCACGCGATTGGGCAAAGGCAGGCGCATGTCCCGACTTTGCTCCTCCCATTCCCACTGGTGGCTAGCACGCGCAGCAGCGCGCGTTCGCCTCGCTGCCGCGATCCCTCCCCCCGCTCCTCTGTGGTGCGCGTGCACCACTGGTTTTTTCCAGATAGTATCTGAAATAAGTTTCGCAGCTGCTTTTAAAAGTGTTGAAGTATTGAAGTATAATGCATTGCACTATGTTCACTATGTTCACACAGTATAAAAATGTCTGCCCCATCTTTAGGCCGCTCCTCGGACTTCTGTGAGGCAGAACTCCGGTGTTTTCTGCTGACTGTCTTTGGCGTGGATGTACGGAGGAATGTTTGATTACAGTGTAACAGGTTTGGTGGCGAACTCCAGATAAATGTACACCACGCACGCAAAATGTTCCTTTGGGCATTCAGTTCAGCTACTTGCAGCAGTGGAGGGCTCTGCTCTTCGATGTACTTCCTGACAGACTGCTAAGTTTGAAGTGCCTGTCGGGCACAGGTTGCTCTTTTGAAACTTTCTTAGATTTTTCACTGAGGAACAGTGCCGATGCCAACAATGAGAATAGCACTGATGATTCCAATGGGACTAGTGCTGATGCCAACAATGAGAATAGCACTGATAACCATGGGACTAGTGCCCATGACAACAATGAGAATAGCGCTGATGATACCAATGGGACTAGTGCCGATGCCAACAATGAGAATAGCACTGATGATACCAATGGGACTAGTGCCGATGCCAACAATGAGAATAGCACTGATGATACCAATGGGACTAGTGCCCATGACAACAATGAGAATAGCGCTGATGATACCAATGGGATTAGTGCCGATGCCAACAATGAGAATAGCACTGATGATACCAATGGGACTAGTGCCGATGCCAACAATGAGAATAGCACTGATAACCATGGGACTAGTGCCCATGCCAACAATGAGAATAGCACTGATGATACCAATGGGACTAGTGCCGATGCCAACAATGAGAATAGCACTGATGATACCAATGGGACTAGTGCCCATGACAACAATGAGAATAGCGCTGATGATACCAATGGGACTAGTGCCGATGCCAACAATGAGAATAGCACTGATGATACCAATGGGACTAGTGCCGATGCCAACAATGAGAATAGCACTGATAACAATGAGAATAGCGCTGATGATACCAATGGGACTAGTCCACATGACAACAATGAGAATAGCGATGATGATACCAATGGGACTAGTGCCGATGCCAACAATGAGAATAGCACTGATGATAACAATGGGACTAGTGCCGATGCCTACAATGAGAATAGCACTGATGATAACAATGGGACTAGTGCTGACGCAAACAATGAGAAAAGCACTGATGATAACAATGGAACTAGTGCCCATGACAACAATGAGAATAGCACTGATAACAATGGGACTAGTGCCGATGCCAACAATGAGAATAGCACTGATGATAACAATGGGACTAGTGCCGATGCCAACAATGAGAATAGCACTGATGATAACAATGGGACTAGTGCCCATGACAACAATGAGAATAGCACTGATAACCATGGGACTAGTGCCCATGACAACAATGAGAATAGCGCTGATGATACCAATGGGACTAGTGCTCCTGACAACAATGAGAATAGCACTGATGATAACAATGGGACTAGTGCCGATGCCAACAATGAGAATAGCACTGATGATAACAATGGGACTAGTGCCCATGCCAACAATGAGAATAGCGCTGATGATACCAATGGGACTAGTGCCGATGCCAACAATGAGAATAGCACTGATGATAACAATGGGACTAGTGCCCATGACAACAATGAGAATAGCACTGATGATAACAATGAGAGTAGCGCCCATGATAATGAGAATAGCACTGATAACCATGGGATTAGTGCCCATGACAACAATGAGAATAGCACTGATGATACCAATGGGACTAGTGCTCCTGACAACAATGAGGATAGCACTGATGATAACAATGGGACTAGTGCCGATGCCAACAATGAGAATAGCACTGATGATAACAATGGGACTAGTGCCGATGCGAACAATGAGAATAGCACAGATGATAACAATGAGAATAGCACTGATGATAACAATGGGACTAGTGCCGATGCCAACAATGAGAATAGCACTGATGATAACAATGGGACTAGTGCCGATGCCAACAATGAGAATAGCACTGATGATAACAATGGGACTAGTGCCGATGCCAACAATGAGAATAGCACTGATGATAACAATGGGACTAGTGCTCATGACAACAATGAGAATAGCACTGATAACCATAGGACTAGTGCTCATGACAACAATGAGAATAGCACTGATGATAACAATGGGACTAGTGCCGATGCCTACAATGAGAATAGCACTGATGATAACAATGGGACTAGTCCCGATGTCAACAATGAGAATAGCACTGATAACCATGGGACTAGTGCCCATGACAACAATGAGAATAGTGCTGATGATACCAATGGGACTAGTGCCGATGCCAACAATGAGAATAGCACTGATGATACCAATGGGACTAGTGCCAATGCCAACAATGAGAATAGCGCTGATGATACCAATGGGACTAGTGCCCATGCCAACAATGAGAATAGCACTGATGTTAACAATGGGACTAGTGCTGATGCCAACAATGAGAATAGCACTGATGATAACAATGGGACTAGTGCCGATGCCAACAATGAGAATAGCACTGATGACAATGGGACTAGTGCCCATGACAACAATGAGGATAGCGCTGATGATACCAATGGGACTAGTGCTCATGATAACAATGAGAATAGCACTGATGATAACAATGACTATAGCTCTGATGATAACAGTGGGACTAGTGCTAACGAGAACAGTGAGAATAGCGCTGATGACAACAATGAGACTAGTGCTGATGACAACACTAATGACAACAACGAAAATAGCGCTGATGATAACAATGAGACTAGTGCCGATGACAACGAGACTAGTGCCGATGACGAGTCTGGTGCCGATGACAAGAATAAGAATAGCGCTGATGATAACAGGACTAGTGCAGATGGCAAAACTGCATGATTAAGAGACTGTTACTCAGGGTCCGCACTGCTCATTCATAGGAGACACTGTCCTGGACTCACATGCCTCTCATCAGTGTGCACACTGGTCTTTAACCATATTCCTCCAACAGATTCTAGCACATTATTACAGGTTAATATGTTCATTGTGAGGCCTCCTGACTCCTGCCATTGGGATTTAAGTTCTGCCACTATGTTGATTATAATTCCAGTGCTGGAGCATTGTGCTTTTGGTTACACGAAGCCATCTCGTGCTTTACCTGTACTTGTTTGTTTTTGTGAGTAACGTTAAAGGAGCCAATATGCGCTGTGGAAAGGGCTTTTCGGTAACAACAAGCATTTGCAATGCAATAGGTCTCGCATTTACGCGAGTTTGACCTATTGGCATTGTAAATGACAATGGCTTTTATTTATGTTTCAAAAACCAAAACATAAATAAAAGGCAATGTCATTTACAATAAAAATAGCTCAAACTCTCGCAAATGCGAGACCTATTGCATTGCAAATGCTTGTTTTGTTAATGGTGTCAGTTACAGAAGCCTCTGGAATGAAGGTGACTGGTTGGCTTAGACAAAGTAGGGCTGGGGTCGATGAAATAACATGTGTGCTGTTCTCGAGTCACTGGTGTATAACTACTTAACATAAGTGACCCGCACCCTTCCGCCACGCTATTCTCCTTAGTATGGGCAGAATTGCTAAGGTTGTTGATGAACATCCAGAGGTGAGAATGGCTCTTCTATTTCAGCTTAGGTTAATGGAGATGAGATAGAAAAATATGGATATTTATATTTTGCCATGCTTTATTCGTCCTCTTGTAGCACCTGCTCTTGTTGGGATTAGGTGTATCCTTACAACACTGAACAAAGCATATTTCATACAGTCAGCCCCAACAGAGCGCAACATGCATCTAAAGGGCTCTCATACTTGCCTCTAGTAGTATAATGTTCTCAGCCTCACTTTTGTCACTATCTGTACAGTACATTCGGAGGGTATTAGCAAAGCCGTGTGAAAGACACCACTTCCCAGAGGCTGGTGAAATGACGTCAAGACATACTAATTAGCATGTCTTCGTTACTTTTAAGGACATGCTGCCGTTGACTTAAGAGGTGGAAAACAGCTTCCAGACTCACAAAATTGCACAAAATGCTGAACGTTTTACTGTTTGGTAAGGCCTGCTGGAAAAATACATATACACTTTAAATGTGCAAATACTGCTCTACAACTGCATGCCTTCTAAACGCTTATCAGTGTCTGCATTACAGATTGGGTGCACTGCCTGGTTTCCGCCACAGCTTGCATTTAAATGGGGGTGCCAGGCGCAGACGGGGGGCAGTGCATCTTTTCCCAATTAATGTGCAGTTTCCAGTGCAGGTGTGGACCTGCACTGCCAGCAGAGCATTAGTGAAAAATGGAATGCTGATTGAAGCCACCAGCCTGCATTTCAAAGGGTGCCAAAGATCCCCCTTCAGGCAGGTTTAAAGAGTGACAAGAGCCTCCTGCAGGATGATGTTTGGGCAGACAGTAGGACTCTCTTTCTCTTCTTCAAGGGGCGCCCTTGGGGCACACTGATCGTGTGCCACTTCAATGTGCTTCTTTGTAAATTTGTGTCTGGCCAGGACCCACCACACCAACTTTGACTTAGTGTCCATTCTCCTAGTCTATTCCATGTTTTCAGGGACAGTGCTCCTGGAGGCTGAGGGGCTTCCCTTTCAGAGATGTGCATAATTGCTGCTTTTGCTTATCCTTCTGCTATTGTGGAGTATTATAGGCAGGGCCACTGGAATTATGCAGCAGGGGAAGGCCAAATTATGCAGCAGGGTTGAGTAAATTATACAACAAGGCAATTTATGCAACATAATTCGGAACATTTTGTGATAGTATTACCTCATTGTATTGTAATTTCTACACATGTTAACATTGCCTGGGTATTGGCTGCACACCCTTAGTACCGGTGTAATGCCCAAATATAGCAATAAGCAACAGAAAAGTGGCCAGTCAACCTTTGCAAAGGGCCTTCCACTGCATGTTAACACGTGTTGCTGCATTTTTAGTAACTTTTGAAACGTTCGAGGTAGAAACTATTTTATTTTTTGTTAAAATCTGCAGATTATGCAGCAGACGATGAATTAATTATGTGGCAAATGCGGCAAATCCATAACTGTGCGAACATTTTGTGGTCGTACAATTGCATACTTCCAGTGGCCCTGATTATTGGCTGAACTTCTAGATCAGCTGTTGCATATGTTAAGGTTTCTCTGTTGCATTGAAGTTTACTAGTCTTCCTGCTTTCAGTGTAATGTAGGTCGATGCTCATCATAGGTTGAAGCCTGGGTGCGTCACAGAGTATGAACCAGGAAAAGAAAGTGGGTTGTATACGTGCTAATAATTTCATGAATCGAATTCCTTATCCTTGTTCCACGGAGAGGCTCTTTGCTGCTTCAGTGGAGGCCTGAGGCCTGGGGAGAGACTGGCCAGTCATGTGGAGAAGCTCTGACTGGCCCTCTCTTGGTGTGGGTGTTGGGGGTCTGTTTCGACTTCGTAAATCAGCAAGGGTGATGACGTCTCTGGAGAGATGTAAAAAATTAAGCAGAATAAAGGTCTCATCAGTAGATCATTTACACAATATATATAATCTGACGTACATTGACAGTACTTAAATATAAAAAAATGTATTGCATCGCTAACAAAATAAATGACTTTCTAAGCACTTCAGTACAATAAATATTCAGGGTCTGATTCACATAATTTTATGCGCTTCTACGTGAAACTTCATTTGTGCCATTAATAACACATTGTGGTTTATAATTTAAGCTCCGGGGACATGTTTGAATGCGAATGGGACTCAAAATTGCCGAAATCCCACCAGCTAACATATGTCTCTCCGTTTTTGATTATGATGGAGTGTTGGTGAATATGCAGTGTTAAAGGCGAGTCAGGGGTGGTGGTCAGTGGGAAGGTGGGAAACGTCGTTATTTACAAACGTTCTTAATGGCATTTTCCAGTCCAAAATTCACCTAAAGGTACTCAATAAAAGTCTAGAATTAGTACACATTCAAATTGAAAAGTGCCCCAAACACTCCAGTTTTGTCAGGGTGTCTTGAAGGGGAAGGGATTTATTAAAACGAAAAGCATTAATGTTTCTGTATCCTCGAAAAGTAACTTACGATGTGCCATATTTCCAAATTAACTCCATGGTATTTTGTGAATCCCAAGATATGCTCTGCAGAAGTTATACAGTATGGGATTTAGATGTACCCCTACTCTTTTGAATTGGTACCCGATACACACATTAGTAATCCAATTTTGGTTGGGTGCATTTAGCCATTTGTGCAAAAAATACCTCCTTTTTATGACAGATGCTAAACCACCTGCCTCCGTCACTTAGAAGCATCGAACAGGTTAAAAGCCTGGGGGCATATTAGCAAGGGCAGTATTGCCACTTTAGCGGCACTTTTTGCCAATAAAGCGGCGATATTTTTATAGCCCTATTAGCAAGCTGTCGCTAACAGCTGTTAGCGACAGCTTAATGGCGATAGCGGCCGTTTTGTTGCCGCTTTACATGTCAGCGATAATTATCGCTAATGACATGCAAAGTAGGCGTTCCCAACTAAAAGCAACTGCAAACAGTCGCAAACACAACTTCCCCCTATTACCAATGCCCGCGAAGCGATAAAAAAAGTCGCGCTAACCGCGATTATCGCTGGAATTTAACACCTGCTAAAAACATGACTTAACCATCTTGTCAATGGGAGGTGGATTGTAAGGTTAAGGCCTCACCTGCCTATTAGCAAGCTTTTCATTAGCGCAGTGAATTTTTCGCTGGATTCCTCGCGCTATTGCTGGGTTTCGCCGCTATCGCTGGATTTTTTATCGCCTTCGAGATAAGCGTTGATAATAACACGTTTTCTCAGCGATGAAATCCAGCGATAAAAAAAACAGCGCTAAGCGCGCTTTGCGATAATTATCGCAAATCCTTGGAAATATGCCCCCTGATTCACAAACTATTTCCCGCACCTACATAGGTGAGCGAAAATGTCACCAGCCAGCAAAGCATCTGATGTCCAGATTTGGAGAATCCAACTCTGTGGGTATTTATGCCCGCAGGTTGAAGATTTTACAGGTGAAAAGCATGACAAGGCTATTGGGAAGGTAGTGAGCCTCCATCTTGTCATACATTTGTGGGTGTTCACAAAACTTTGAAGTGGTTTCTCACCAAACGTACACACTCAGAGGTAGTGCCAGTAAGTATGTCCGTTGAACGTGGAAGACTCACAAGTACTCCTATATTCATTTTGGGCGTAGCAGTAAGGTTTTCTCCAATGGAAAACTATTCCGCCTGTACAGAACAAGCATTGGTAAATGCATTAGGTTTCGCCTATGTGTTTATTAATGCGCTTTTAAAAAAAAATTTTAGCTGCTGAGCAGTTGATCAATATGAATTAAAGAAAGCGTGAATGAGGTGGGGCGTGTGAGGAGGGTTAGAAACACTGGAGAGCAGGAAGGGGGTGAGAGGAGGGCAGGGTGGGTAGAAAACAACAGAGGAGGTCAACAAAAGAGACTACAGGGACATGCACTCTCTGCAAATGCAAAGTTGAAATTAAAATAAAGAGCACCTGCAGCCAGTAATCTAATGAAATCATACATACGAATGCCTCCCACGCAACCTTTAGTTATCGGGCGGCGAGTGCTTAAATATGTGAAGCACGGATGCAGGCATCTGCAGCAATGCCCGCTTGTGCACAGTGAGCCGGATTCCAACCACTCGAGCATGTTGAACCAAAACCGCGCCTCTTTGGTGCAATCAGTAAAAATAGAGAGTAGGAAGGGGGTGGACGGAGGTCAACGAGAGAGACAGCGGGGGCATGTGTTATCTACAAGTGCAGGGCTGAAATGTAAATAATAAAAAAAAGAGTACCTTGCGGCCAGTAATTCCATAAAATTATGCACAGGAACGCCTCCCATACAACCTTTACATAGCAGTGAGTGCTTAAATATGTGAAGCACGTGCACGGCATGTAGACCTGCCAGGGAAAGATAACAAAATGTAAACAGAGAGTGAATGGTATGAAGCGTTAACCAAAAGAAAAAAAGTTCGAACCACCAACGCGGATGGGAATGAATAGTTAGACACTCCACAAGATGACACTCTAAGAACCATTAAGGCATTTCTTGATCTCAAGACACAGGAAGATATGACACCTACCTCCTTTGTTATGGGTTGCGCAACACTTGCCATGAAGGACAATTTTTTCCAATACCAAGATCAGCTATACTGGCAGACCGCCGGTACTTCCATGGGGAGTACTTTTGCCCCCAGTATGGCGAATCTCAACATGCATGATTTTGAATCTACCCACATTTATCCTCCACATAATCCCTATACTGAAAACCTGAAGGTTTGGAAGAGGTACATAGACGATATTCTGGTTGTCTGGGAAGGCGATCTGGAAACTCTACATGCCTTTTCAGCATGGCTAAACTCTAGAAACCCTCATCTCCGTTTCACGTGTGAATTTAGCAAGGAATCTCTACCCTTCCTAGACCTTCTACTATATCCAAAGGACGGAGTTCTCTATTCTGAACTCTATAAGAAATCTATGGCCAGGAACTCTCTTCTCTGCTACAACAGTTTTCATCCACGGGCTTTGAGAGGCAACCTATCTGTTGGACAATTCCTGAGGCTTAGAAGAAACTGCACTTAGGTTAAAAAATGTAAAGATCATGTAGCCATTTTAAGTACCCATCTATCACATAAAGCCTACCCTCGCGATCTTATCAAGAGAGCGGCAAAAAGAGCAAGAAATAATAACAGAGAAGCTCTACTAGAGTCACATCGAGAAAAAAAACAGACAGGCTTGTCTGTGTAAGCACGTATAATCATTTGACTAATACAGTCAAAAGGATAGTGATTAGGAATTGGACAATTCTGAATACAGGAGGAATGAATTTATCCAAGCCCCTGTTTGCTTTGAAATGCAGCAAAAATATAAGAGACATGGTTGTCCACACAAGACCTCGGTCTGAACAAGGCCAGATGCATCAAACCACATTGTGGACTCTGCCACCTGTCAAAGGTAATTTCCCGTGTGGTACATGTTCAGTCTGCCCTTACACTCTCACGACATCTGAAATAGAACTGGGCTCACGCACACCATGGGAACTCCATAAACACACTAACTGCAACACAGAAGGAGTGATCTATGTACTCAGATTGAACTACATAGGCATGACCACACGAAAAGTTAGGACTAGAATCATTGAACATCGAAGCTGGGTGAGATGCAAGAAGACAAATATGAAACTCACGAGACACTTTGCAGAACATGCACACACCGAGAATGACATAACTTGGTGGGTTGTAGATAAACCAAACTATTCACCAACCATTGGCTCTTTAGAATCAGTCCTTTTCTTAAGGGATCAACGGTGGGTCTTTAGGCTCAGAAGTGATAGACATGGGCTTAACGATGACATACCCTGGACTTGTTTAGAACGCTGCTTTTCCATCAGTTATGCTCCCTGACAAAACAACTTGAGGCATTTCCAGGGTTTGCAATACAATAAATTGACCCCTCTTACAATATCACCATAATGAGAGGATTCATTTAAACACCATGCATAGATCCTTCATGTAGAGAACACCCGATATGACCTGACAGAGTGGCACTCTATTTTAAACGCAACATCAATTCCATCCCTGTTACAATGTCCAAGCCGACCATATGAATAACCACTTTTGGGCATATTTAGTTGAACGGTTAGGGCATACTAATGTATTCTGCCCACAAAGCTAATTAATTGAACCAGCTTCTTACTGAGAACATAAACTGATACTTATTAATCCATGCACCTCGTTTCAAGGGCACTACATTTCCCATTAACCAAAGCACGTAAGGGACGTGTATGCGTCCTACAGACACTCGCTTGTTTGTGCATTTGTCCCCAAAAGACTACATTTCCCATGAGCAATAGCAGGTCAATAATGCTTGGTCCCATAGGACCACAATTCCCATGAGTCATAGCATGTCAGTAACTGTTGCGGGGATTCAGCTCATACACAGAACTATGCACAAGAAAACAGGACCTCAGTAAATAGGGGTGTATCACCTATCACCTTAGTACCCAAAATCCCAACCGACTAGCAATAGTGTCTCATTCGGTCTCCTACAAATATCAAGAAGCAACGAATGTTTAGACAACCCAGAACACGAGCACTCCCGACTCACCTCAGAGTCGCGGGAACAAGACACTCTTTCGCTCTCACGTACTTGTCCACAATAAAAATAATCAGAGTCACTAAATAAGTTCAAAATGTTTAATTTGACTATAGTGATCCATGATACAGTATGCGAACCACAACTAGCAGCAAAATGCATAAAGCAAGAATCATTAGCATTGTTACAATACCATAGAATATAAAAGGAGTCGTCATTTTATAAAGACTGTGAAAAAGGCTAAATAACTGGGCCTAATCACCCTCCCCAAGGCAGTAAGAAGTTATTTTATATAACAGAAGATCTCTAGGCGTTATTAGCAGACCCCTACCTGAAAGCCTAAACCCAAGGGTTTACATTATAGGAACAGCAGTGCTCAGCTCCATGGAACGGCTTTCTTCGAGTGTGTTTCAAAAACATGCAACAACGTTATATCAAAGCATGATTCTTCCGCATTGCAGCTGTTGGTTACATGTTTTGTCTAGGTAATAGGGACTGACCAGAACAGAATAACAAGAGGCATTTTTGACCGACCTTGCACATTATGTTCAGACAGAATTGAAGGGAAGGCTGAGAACGTGAAAAACAATCTGTTATCATGTACAGGGCAGAGGCAAAGTGTCGCGAAAACAAACGCTTAGCAGAGGCGTGCGCAAAAGCAGCAGCATAGGGCAAGCAAAACTCATGCTAACTTAGCAATGTCGACAATGTGTCTTAGGGCCATATAACCCCATATAACACCCTCCCCCTGGTAAGTCAGAAGGACATAGATAGAAGAACAAAAACAGAGTTCAAAAGTCAGGCGTTTAAAATATTGGTATGGGACTTTCTAAAAAAAACAAATCGGAGAAAAGAAAAGGGGAAAGTTTGAAAAAAAACTAACGGCACTTTGAGCTTGAAAAAAGAGTCTGTATGCCAGACAGTGGAGCAGGGACGAACCAAGTAGTCAATCCATGAAGGTTTGGGTGCAAAGGAATGCAATTCCTTCCAATAGCTCATCATTGTCATTGGTGGAAAAAAGTGAAGATATCCAATTAAGTAAGTCGAAGGAACAATCATGTTCCTCACAAACAGGAGCATCCAAAAACAGAAAAGGCAAACTTGCGTGATATTCAATGAAAGTTCGTTGTAGGAAAGTCTGCGCAGCCGCACAGATATCCCATTGATCCAAGATTCCAAGTAAAGCTGCACGTGTCATTGGACCATCCACAGAACAAGCCACGTCATGAGCCTCTAAGGGACCCATCAACCGGCTGAAATCAGGGATTGGACACCACGTGTTTGATAAGCAAAGTTCCATCGCCCGGGAGAAATGACACCGTTTCCAATGAAGCACTGGTTGCACGCAAGTAAAGTAGGCAAAGCGGAATGTCAAGTTGTAACTAACGCCAAGCGTTGCTAAAGGCAAGCATTCAAAAGCCTCATACAGGCGATCACAGTACAGATGAAGCTGGTCCAGCCTGTGCAGAGCCACAAAGTGAGCAGCCATTACGAAACACAAGAAGGAGAAGCAGGACACCAGCTGCGAGAGTCAATATTAAGGGGAACCCTCCAAAGACGCTGGAAAATATAGAATGAATAAAAACCGGAATCACCCCTAATATAGTTTGAAAGGAAGAGACCAGGCCAGATCCCACACATTTAAAAAAATGGGCAAGGCCTGTCGTATCAGATGCATTAAATATTTGGTGAATTAATTCCCCAAAATGAAGTGGGAGGTTAGTGTTAAGAAGCGACTGTATCTCACTCGAGGTCCGAGCCACCTGCAGTCTGAAAGTTTCATGGGCGGAAGTGAGGGCCACCTCCTGTTGGAATAAAAGGGCTTTGAGCCTGCTCAACTTGTTGAACTCTGTTTTCAAAGTCGGAATGGAAGGCCAAAGGGAAGAATCTAAACTCCCATGCGGGGGCGGGAAAAGGACATTGCTACAGCAAGTTACGCGCTGGGAAACAATTACCAAGTATGGGACACCTGCCAGCAAACCACAGCAGTCTTGATTGTTTAAAATGAGATAGCTGCCGTTAGTAAGCAATGTAAAGACAGGCGTGATGGATGGTACTGGGGTCCCTTTCAAAAAGCAAGCTAGATTGGGCGCTGACACGTTACACTCGCCGTGCAACTTAACGTGTTTGCACACAAGAGAGTGACCCAGTACTGAATCACACTCCTCCCCTGTGAGGAAAACTTCTTTATCCTCCCTCAAACACCGATAGCAAAGGGCAGGACCCATAATTCATGCAGAAAAGCAGTGGCAAGCGGTTCAAAGTGGCCAACAGGAAAGTGTTGCATACATGATTTAAACTGAAAAAGTGAAAAGGGCAAAGTGATAACGCCATGAATTAACCAAACAGCAAAGTCCGTTTCCGCTACAGAGAACGGCAAAGGCTCTAATTGTTCAATATGTAACAGCGTATATACAGCATCTTTCATGGACATAAACTTCTGTTTATCAGTCAGGTTAAAAGACAAGAATAAAGCAGTGGCATTCAAATAATCCCAAGGCACTTTACCCATTTTTAGTGTCTGCAACGTCCAAGCAAATTGCATGACCGACCTTAACTGATTCTGACCATGATGTAACACAGAAACATCACTTTGCACAATATCTATTACAGAAGGAACAATATTATCTAAGGTATAAATGCGTGAAGAAAGCGTATTAATGCTGTTGTCTACTACAGCAAGGACTTTTTCCAAGTTTGCCTGGTCAATTTGACGCAGACGGAAGGCAGCTTCCATCGGTGAAAGTTTCCAAATTTCATTATAAGAGGCATAAAGAAATCTCTTGGCCCTTGGATTACGTGGGCCTAGAAGAAAATCAGCCAAATCAATATCATTCGATAGGATGGAAAGGTGCTGTTTGACAGATGCAGGGTTAGAGTGTTCTAGCCACTGCTGGCACAATTTACCTACCGAGTATGTAGTCACAGAATGATGAGGTGGATAACGAGGGTCAGGCTTAGTCTGAAAGAAACCAGGTGTAACATTATAGAAACGCAACTGGCATGCATTAGCATTAGATTGCCACAACAACCATCCCAATGGATCGATTTCAGAGACATTAAAGGAGGCATTCTGAAGTAGGGCCTGTAAAGCCTCCATGGTGTAGTTATTATGTAACCGCCAATTATTATATTCAGCTAATGATGGAATTGAGGGGGTATTCAGATTTTTGACAGTTGCAAGGCCATAACAGGACGTTTGGTAAACGGTTTCATTTAAAAACAGCAATTGAGTCGGGATCAGGCAGGCACGATGTAATGCCTCAGTGCCCTGAACCTGCCATGGCTTTGTGCCCCAGATGGATTTTAAATCTATAGTCTGTTTCCAATGGTCATAACCGTGAATGGCCAACTGCGTTCTAAACGAGTTGGCATAAATTAGTTTAGTGTGTGATAAAAGGTACTTCGATGTCGGGGATTTTTGAAGCCTGAAATAATAGGATTCAGGATTGGTCAAATCATAGTTAGAAAAATAGGTGAACTTATCCCTAAGCGTTTTAGAACTCCCCTGTGTGGGAGTTGGACAATGTTCCCATTGGGTAAAATTAAAAACAGGTCTCATGGTCTTTGATTTGTGTAAAAAATGATGCCCATAATGTTGATAGCAAAAGAGATCACCATAATTGGCAGAATTTAAATACAAATCCTCAGCATCAAAGGCAGCATAATATTTTAAATCTGAAAACAATGCATGAACTGCCTGCACATCCCAATCATCCGAATGTATGTCCCGTGTCACCACATCCCCTAATGAGACGCGAAACACGTACGGAACTCTAAGGACCTCTGTCGGACTATGGATTTTATAAGCTACTTTGTCCCAAACAATGCCATCATGAACAGGAAAAGCTGAAATATTCACAAAAGTCTTGTCTTGTTTCATGATATGGGACGATGTGTGAGGAGCTAAAGGTCCATCGACCATTTTTACTGCAGAGTGTTCAGGGAGATAATGGCCATTGATGAGTAAAAAGAACACTGTCACAAATCCAATTGACATGAAGAGGAATATTAAGATAAGCACCAACCAAATGTAGGTCCATGGGGGAACGAAGTATGTCTTTTTAAACCAGGAGTAAAAGATACGCAACTTAGACTTAGGTGCACCAGGCAAACTGGATGACGAGGAGGACGAGGCAGAAGCAAGCTGTGCCGGTTCTCCTTCACAGGTACTCACTGGACTTGGAAGCAAAGGTGAAAGCATTGAATCCTCCATTCGTACACGTGGGCTAGATGGTATCTCACACACGGAATCAGTAGCCGGAAAAGGACAGACAAGATCCATCGCAGAAGATGATTGTCGCATAGGCTGAAGATCAACTGAGCAGACATCTGTGTGGCAGCAGATGATGACAAAGTTAATGCTGCTAAGGATATTGCGTTGCACGAAACTGCAGGTGTCACACTATTCAGAATCGGCCACACAGTGTAACTTGACATTGTCCACTGAGATGTATCTGTTGTCTTTGCGACCTGGCAATGGTGGTAGAATGACAGTACGAGTACCCTTCAGTCCAAGTACAGAAACTGGAGCACGATAAGAGGGACCAAATTCTTTTTTGTTTTCAATCTTCTCCCGCACTAGATCTCCAACTTTAGGAAGCCAACCGGTAACAGGAATCAGTTGTGCATCAGCAGGCGAAGATGGTAACTGCTCAGTTGCCAGGGTATCACAGGACTTTTGTAGATCCTGTAACATAGCAGAATGATTATTTACGTCAAACTTAGAGGCAGCCGCCACAATGTCCAGACCATCAAGGTCAGGAACAAACATGTGAAAGCCAAAGAGCATTTCGTAAGGGGTCCGCCCACCCAGAGATCTTCTAGGGAGATTATTTAATGCACGTTGGACCCCATACAAATGGGACAGGCAGTCCCTGCCAGTACCTAAGACTCTAGCTGTCAAGGATTGCTTTAAGTCACGGTTCGTTCGCTCCACAACTGAATTGCCCTCAGGCCTGTATGGAGACGAAAACTGCACCTGTACCCCCAATGACTTCATTGCATCCTTGTAAGCCTTAGAGGCAAACGCTGGACCCTGGTCAGAATGGAAGGTACCACAGGCAAACATCCCGATAAAGACACGCAATCCCTGATGACATTTCGAGCGTCAGCACTACGTTGTGCCCATACCCAGAGGAATCGAGTGCACGAATCAACCGCAACCAAGATATACTTGTATGCAGTATCAGAAGAAAGAGGACCGCAGTGATCAAGATAGACACAGCCAAAGGGCCTATTAGAGATAAACAGCTTTGTTTGCGGCGGACGTGTGACTGTGGAAGGCTTGATTTGTTGACAAACATCACAGCAAAGAACATAGTTACGAGTCTGTTTATATAAACCATGCCACCAGTAACGTTGCTGAAGAATAGAGACTGTTGCTGACACACCAGCATGCGCCGAAGCAATGCCTTCGTGTGCGGCCTTGATCAAAGCTTGTCTGCGGTCAGAGTTGGGAATCAACCGATCCCCAACTGAAGGAATGGTAGCATAAGGAACCTGTTCGGGAGTTACATGATAAGAGTATTTAGAAGGGAAACCCGCAGGATAATTACCTCCCTCCCTAGTTGCAGCAACCGCTGCCAGAATTCCATTATCAACCTTAGTCATAGATCTTGTAACTGCTGCTACGGAACACGTGGCTACTGCAGACTTGGCCGCTTCATCAGCCATAGAATTACCAAGAGCGTGTGTTCTGATACACTGGTGGCCAAGAGTGTGAATAACATGTGTGAGAGGCAGATGTTGTTTAAGATCTGCGACTCGAACCCAAAGCGTTTTATGCTTAATTACGCTGCCTTTAGAATCGCGGTAATCATTTTGAGACCAAAAGAATAAGTTGTCATTGAACGACTGGACACAATAGTAAGAATCGCACACAATAAGAGTATTCACAAGAGGATCAGCAAACTCCAGAGCTAGAACAAGAGCATGCAGTTTGGCCAATTGCGCCGTGCAGTCTCCTAGTGCCTGTGTGTGCACAATGGAAGACTTAAACTCTCCATCTTCAATGGAGCCAGCCACAATAGCACAAGCTGCCGAATAAGCATGTTTGGAACCCGTGGCCGGTTGCGCCGAGCCATCGGTATAAATGATACATTTGTATTCACATAGAGGAAGAAGCGACAAAGGAGGAGGATGAACAAATTCATACTGCAAAAACTCCTGAGTCTGAAGAGAAAGATCAAAGACAAATGTGACATCCGAAGACGTCAAAGAAGTAGCCCACTGAATCCAACGTGGGTGCAATGCTTTAGAGTTAGGCACACTAGCTTTAGTCACCGCTTCCAAAGCAGGGAAGGGAGTGACCATAAGAATGCGTTTGCCCTGCGCCAGTGAGCGTTCCTTTAGAATCGCCATCTGCACTGGCGTTAAGATTTTTTCTACAGAGGAAAAACGCATTTCAGCCGCAGTGTACAAGTGTGATTTGTATGCTATAGGTACTGTGTCTCCTTCATTGAACGTTAAGTACGTGAAACCCACTGCCCCAGAAATGATACGTATTACCAGGTTGGTGGTGTTATCACGAGTCATTAAGAAGTTAGTCGCAAGCAAATCCGCCTGCAAAGACTGCAGAACGGAAGTATGTTCCGGAAGCCAGCTAACAGAAGAGAACTTAGGTTGTATCAACGCATAAAGCGGTTTGATACGCTGGGCATAATTGGGAATGTAAGTCCTCCCGAAGTTTAAAAAACCCAGCAGGGATTGTAACTTTTTCAAAGAAGAAGGTGGTTGCAAATGTGCACACTTCTCTAGGAAATGAGGTGCTAGACCCTTTCCCTCATTATTGAGCTCGTAGCCAAAAAAGAGCACTGCCAAATGGGCAATGTGTGACTTTGCAAAATTTAATTTGTAACCGTAGTCGGCAAAAGACAATATTATGTGGTCGACTCGGTCAAGATGCGGGGCAAGGTCATCGTCAGTCAAATAGATGTCATCAACATACGACAAGGCCTCGGGGTCAATGTCATGCAACAAAGACACAATGCGTGCCTCAAATGCCCCGGGGCTGTTCTTGTACCCCATTGGCAATCTTGTGAATTTTTTCTGATTTCCAACAGCACTGAATGCTGTCAGGTCACCACTCGCACGGTCGAGATTGTGACTGTAGAAACCATTCGAAATGTCAAGTGTCGTTTTGTATTTTTTACGAACAATATTATTCACCAGCGCTGAACTGTGTGTGTTTTGTACCGCAAAGGTGCAGCAATGGCTGTTCAAATTTCTATAATCCAATACAATCCGAAAAGAACCATCAGGTTTAGGGACAGTAAAGAGAGGATTATTCATAGGTGATACACATGACTCAATGACCCCCTGATACTCCAATTGTCTTAGAATGTCACAAACCGAAGCCTTCGCTTCTCGTTTGATGGGATATTGAGGTTGAGGTTGTGGCATGGAACGCAATGGTATTTCATGAGCTGGCGAATCAACGTCCCAACCCACCTGATTGCGATATACCGCTGGGGCTAAGGCCAAAGCCCATTCCTCCGCGAAAGCCTGCGCTTGCTCCTCAGGGACACAACGTGAAAAACTCGGAAGTATCACATCTTCCCCCCATAGAAGCGGATAACACAAAGGGTGGCGGCCAATCTTTCTCCGCCAATAAAATGTCATATGTAGCAGTTAGATTCTCCCAGAACACAACCTTAATGGGACGCAGTATATCACCCTCAATTCTGAAAAGGACTTCGCATAGTCTATCCGGGGGGGCAACCCGGGTATCGGCAGTCTCAATTGTAACAAATGTGTCAGTTGCTGTCACATCCAGATGGGGACGTAGAGCCTCCCTGACTATGGTAACTTCCGCCGCGCTGTCAAGCAGCGTCACTGCCCAAGTCCGATCCAGGAGTCGCGTCCTCACCGTCTGTGGCATATCTTGCTGTTAAAGCTGCAACCTTTTTCTTTTGAAAAGGAGGACGGGTTCGTGCGGAATCACCCTGCTTGTCCTTGACTTCAAACTGTCGAGGCTGTTCACGAAGATGTGACGCAGGTTGACTCCTACCCCGATCCTGGCGATCCCCTCCACCGGCTTGTGAGCCTGATGTTTCCTGTAAAGAACGAGGAGACGCTGATCAGGAACCTGAAATCTTTCAGGAGACTTAATTTTAGCGCAATCGCGCAAGTCATAAGTATGCTCAGAAGCATCAGGGGTCGGTGAACCGGCACGCGAACCCTGCTTCTGTTGTTGGGAACCCTGTTTCTTATTTCTTTGCCAATTATTTTTAGGAAAGAAAGGGCGCCCATCCTTGTCAGGCTGGGCTTTCTGTTGTACGTGAGACTGCGTTTGTGTTTGAGTCGTAGGCTTATTCCCCAGACTATTGCGGCCTATGGTTTTGTAAGCCTTTGCAATAATCTTTGGTAATTCACGTGGCCTGTCGGGCTCTGCGACTGCCTCTAAGCAGTTTGCTACTTGAAAGCTAACGGCATCGCCCTCGACATTCGCAAGGATGATATCAGCAACCACGTTGAATACTCCCACCAGCCGCATCCCCAGCTCAACAGCCGCTTCTGCTCCGTGTTCATCTTGAACGCGCTTAATCACAGAGGGGAGCACGGTCATGGAGGGGGTGCCGAAACACAAAGAATATACCGCTGCAAACACCCTGCCCCAGGTGTTACAATCAGCCAATTCGGGAATTAAGTCTTTGGGTAAACTAATAGTTAAGATCCTGTGCTTATCCACAGGAGTGGTATTAGGAAAGACAGCTTCTATCTGTCCAAATTTCTCGGCAAGCCAATAAGGAAATTCATACTTATTCTGTGGGCGCTTGCCCATGACAGAATTAACAATAACAGGACTGATGGTTACGTCACCAGGACCCGCAGGTTGCACCGCAGCGCCAGGTGGTCCCACCTGGACGGTGCGTGTTATGTACTGTATTACAGCTCTATAGACGCGTACCAACGATGTATGTAAGACGCGGAGCTCTGCCAGAGTCGCAGTTGTAAAAGCACGTGGGTGTGGGGTAAACCCAGCCAAAACAGGCCATGTGGCCCCATCTATAAATAAAGGGCCTAAACGGACCACCGTTAATGGGTGAGGAAGGGCGCCATTAAACCAAATACGGTGTTGCCAAGCTGTAAGCGGAATCTCAAGCGCTCTATAAGGATGATACTGCTGAGGAATGGCGGTGGCAGCATACGTGTGAAACAAATCACCAGTGCCATCCACCGCCGGAAATGTGACCCAAGAGTAAAAAACTTCAAACTGGTAAGCCGGATCGGCTTCCACCACAAAAATAAGAGCGGCCCCAGCATCAGGAACCGCATAATGAGTCAAGTGTGCCCTCAGTGCGGCTCTGCTATGAGCTGGAATATCAACCACAGCCATTATAGAGAAGAAAGCAGAACAACTTAAAGAGTGGCAGCGCAAACTCGGGTTATAAGAAAAGAATTACCTTTTAAAACTTCAAGCTTGAATAAACCAATAAAAATGTCAATATAGGAGGTTACTCCATCACAGCTGTCTCCGGAAACAGAAGTGAGGGTATTGTGGACCAGCACTAACACTACTCAAGCGTCTCGCAGATAAGAACCAGACCAAGCGTTGGCGGCGCCATGTTGCGGGGATTCTGCTCATACACAGAACTATGCACAAGTAAACAGGGACCTCAGTAAATAGGGGTGTGCCTCCTATCACCTTAGTACCCAAAATCCCAACCGACTAGCAATAGTGTCTCATTCGGTCTCCTACAAATATCAAGAAGCTACGAATGTTTAGACAACCCAGAACACGAGCACTCCCGACTCACCTCAGAGTCGCGGGAACAAGACTCTCTTTCGCTCTCACGTACTTGTCCACAATAAAAATAATCAGAGTCACTAAATAAGTTCAAAATGTTTAATTTGACTATAGTGATCCATGATACAGTATGCGAACCACAACTAGCAGCAAAATGCATAAAGCAAGAATCATTAGCATTGTTACAATACCATAGAATATAAAAGGAGTCGTCATTTTATAAAGACTGTGAAAAAGGCTAAATAACTGGGCCTAATCACCCTCCCCAAGGCAGTAAGAAGTTATTTTATATAACAGAAGATCTCTAGGAGTTATTAGCAGACCCCTACCTGAAAGCCTAAACCCAAGGGTTTACATCATAGGAACAGCTGCGCTCAGCTCCAAGGAACGGCTTTCTTCGAGTGTGTTTCAAAAAAAGCAACAACGTTATATCAAAGCACGATTCTTCCGCATTGCAGCTGTTGGTTACATGTTTTGTCTAGGTAATAGGGACTGACCAGAACAGAATAACAAGAGACATTGTTGACCGACCTTGCACATTATGTTTAGACAGAATTGAAGGGAAGGCTGAGAACGTGAAAAACAATCTGTTATCATGTACAGGGCAGAGGCAAAGTGTCGCGAAAACAAACGCTTAGCAGAGGCGTGCGCAAAAGCAGCAGCATAGGGCAAGCAAAACTCATGCTAACTTAGCAATGTCGACAATGTGCCTTAGGGCCATATAACCCCATATAACATAACGTGCACGCGTCTGCGTTGCACGTCACTCCCGGTCCATTTCAAATGCGACCTCGGTGCCGGCCGATCTTACCTTCTCCGGGACATCTACTAAATGAGCACTGACACACTGAGGTAAGCCCTTTTACCTGAGGCTTACTGCCAGGCATGATTATGGCATTTTTGCACAGAGACACGGCAAGGGTGAGTTCGGCGATGCCCGTTTCGGTAATCCGACGGGCACCGTCGCAGCGTTGTTGTTCACACATCTGAACAAACCGGACACTTGGTGTGGAGGTTGTTCGAGCTGAACACCTCCGCATTTGGAGTAATTGTGATTTAATGACTTCTGCATTTTTTCACAATGCATACTTCGTTTTGATCTTGACATCATATGCTGCATTGTTTTTACCCTTTTAAAAAAAAGTACAGTTTCTCTCGAATAAGCAGGACAGAGATTGCCAGGAAGGTCAGAATATATGGCTGCTGCCTAACACAGAAATCTAATCAGACCCCAATATATAAATAGGGAATTTGCACTTGTATGGTCCTATGTGTTTGTTTTTTATTTTTGCCTTGTAGTTGTGCATTTCTGGATGTATCCAGTGGCACGAAGGTGGACAACAGCATCCACCTAATTAGGTAAGACAAAGGATGTCATAAGTATATAGCAACCTTGTTATGATACACAAAGTGCCTGTGTTCTTTTAACGCATATTCTATATGCACTACAAATCTTCAATAACAAATTTGTGTGAAATGTGACACCACTCATTTTTCTTTGTTTGTCTGTCATTACTTTCAGAACGACGGCGAACCCCGAATATACATGGGCCATCGCCTGTCTGGCCACCCTGATTGGCCAGTATATAATGTGATTTGAATATTATGTTTTTCTCACATATACACAGAGTGACTATAAAGAAATAACTGTTTTGTCCTGATGAATGCCTAGGATCCCTGTTTTGGGACGACTCAAGGCAGAAACATGTCCACCTTTGACCATTGAAAAGGGTAACATATAAATTCCTTACAACCCTGGTCCTCTTTTTAATCCTATCCCCAGTGGACCACAAAATAAAGTTTATTAGGTACCCTGGAGGTAGTTTTAACCACAATTATATGATTTTTGCATTCTGTCCCTCACTTACCTAAATACCATCACTCATCATAAAACACCTCAGCTCCTCTCCGTTCGGAGAGTTGTAGCCCACACCATGGACCTTGCAGTCCAGGTGTGAGGAGGGAACCCAGTGATGAAGCATGTCACCTTTGGGTGAGTGAGGGTTCTCATCCTGAAAGGATCTCTTCCCCAGTAGTCCTGTTATATATTCACGTTTTAACATACGTGTCCTTTTTTGTCAAATACACCAGACATACTTCTTTGTGAGTTTTTTCATGAATTATGGGACCAGTACGTTTCTGGTTGGGTCCATCCCTTTAGATCCCCGGTGTGATAACTAATGAATAGTTAGGCCATCGGAAACTGATAAAATAGACACAGAAAGGAGAACATGCTACAACCAATGGAACAAAGGAAAGCAAATTGGCAAACACATGGACCAATAAGAAGTCAAGGAGGGATGTAAGTCCCTTTTAAGATATATTAAAAAGAATAGACTTCACAAACACAGTGCAAGCGCTGTACATGCGAAACCTAATCACAAGCACAGCGCAAGTGCTGTGCAGGTGAAACCTAATCACAAGCACAGCATAAGCGCTGTGCAGACAAAACCTAAAAAAGTGCATGTGTGCTGCGGGTAGTACCAATAACGCAATCGAGGGGGCCAGTGTTTTGCTACCTGGCATAACCACAGGGTGGCCATTCATTTCTCAATGCCCCTCCTACATTCTGGGTAGTGATAGAGAAAAGTTGGGGGAGGCTGATTCAAACCCTTTTACCAAGGTCAGTCACTCAAGTGAAATCAATACAAAGGTGTTCTGCAAAGTTATGTCCATTGATTAGTGGGCATAGCATAATACGTGCATGCACCCAAACTCACTATGAACACTGAATTTGTGCTTGTGTGTGCACGAGCATTCTATGAGCGTACAGGGCTTTTATACAAATTTCTTCACAGCACAATTTTATTCTTTTCAAACCAGACCTCAGAATTAACAATTTACCAGACTAGCAAATTGTTCTGCAATGCAAACAATGTGAAAGTTATTTTCTGACAGAGACAGTGGCTGAAGCCTAATCCCAGTCCACAAACAACCACCAGACCTGCTTAGGAGATCCAGCCACAGCGTATGAGTTACAAAGGTATGCCCACAACAACACTCCTCCTCCACTTGACAATTTCCGCCCCCTCAAGCCCTCCTTAGAGATCAGAGGTGACAGGGGCTTGTCAGAGCAATGAGAGGATAGGTCAACCTAGCCCTCCATTCTCAGGCTCCATCTCGGAAGGCGGTGCATTATTACAACTCTAATGACATGCAAATTGTGTGTGTGGGGGGTGTTGTGTGGTGATAACACAACGCAGTTCTATGTTTACAGGCCAGGTGGGTCGTCGAACCCCTCAGGGTTACTACGCATTCATAGTAGAGGCTTCCATCACTGTAGACCTCAGGGAGGTGGAGGGGAGCTAAAAAGGAGGAAAGATAGCAATGCTGACTTAAAGCACCGCAGCCAGGGAAGAGTAGAGGGAGTGGGTGAGCAGCGAGTAACTGTGATGCACCAGCATCCCCTCTCCTCCTGCAGACAGACTTAGAGGGCTGCAGATGGGCAGGAGAGGGGGCAGGGAAGCTCCCGCTCTTTGCCCGATAGTACCCTTCCCAGCTTGCCTCCTCACTGCTCGTTCCCTAAAGGGGCTCCCCGTATAACGACCTATTGCGATACACACATATGAGCCAAAGGGGACTTCTTGGTGCATGCCATTTGTGGTATTCTTCCTGCTCTCGCCATTGGAAGGAATCCTCACTGGCACCTCAGTGTTCTACACAGGTGGAGCACTGCTGGTGAACGGTTCCAAGGAGAATGTTATGTTTTGAATAGAGAGGGGTTGTAGAGCTGGAAGCTGTAGGAAAGAGGCTGAGGTGTACGATCAATCATAATAAAGAAGCATTTACTTTTATGATTCAATTGCATGCTGCCCATCTTTACAATGGCAATGAGGGGAAACAAGCCTGGATGGTATAACTCATGATCACCTCAACTCCACCATCTCCATTGGAGTCGACAAAAGCATAAGAGTGGCTATTTAATGATTCAAGTAAGAGTATTCTCCCCTGTGAGTGTCCAGTGCATGTTCTTGCTGAAGTCGCTAAACTCAATTAAGCTACATATAGCTAAATGTTGGGCAGGGAGCCATTTCAGACTGAACTTTACCACTACAATGTAGGGGCAAACAGGGAAAGAGGTGCGCGCTGCTATGTTAAGTCTGACAAGGAAGGAGTTGTGTAACCAAATTTACTTTGTGTTGGGGCAATGGCGAACAGGATTTATGCTAGCCATTGTAGAGAGCAAACGGGCACTTACTTCTCGAGCTTCTTTTGTCTCAGTCTAGATATTGATCAGCAGCCTGTATTTGATCAATCCTCGAGACTCTTTGTTTCACTCAGTTCACCGTGTTGGGAGCATGCGATCAGCAGCCTGACTCTACACGGTTTGTTTCTGCGTGTTTGCCTTAGAGCGTGCACCTTGTTTTCAGCACATGGTTTGTTTTCAGCGCGTTTACTTTGGGGCACCACCTGAACACCGCATTGACACGTTGAGAAGCATATTATGCTCATATACGCAGAGGGAAAACTCAATGTTATCTTGAGAGACATTCTTGCGGCCTTATTGTGAAGGAAATCTGTTGGACATAAAGCACTCCTCACACCGCAATATCTCTTGGAGGAAATCTGGTTGTGAGCTGAACCCTGCGATTGGCTCACACTACTTCTAGATTCCTGCCTGCGATTGTTTGAAGCCGATCTCTGCAATTGGATTGCATTTTCATCTGTCTAGTGCTGTGATTGGCTCACATGACAAGTCTTGTGAAGCCAACCCCAGAACGACACTCTGCGGAACACTCGCCTACAGACCACCTGGCCCCCGCACCCCGTCACCAACGTCATCACCGACCTCCTCACACCCCACACCCTCGCCCTCGCCTCCACAGACTACATACTACTCGGAGACCTGAATTTCCACCTGGACAACCATAGCGACTCCAACCGCACTGCCCTCCTAGAGAACCTCACCAACATAGGGCTGAAGCAACTTGTTTCCGTCCCCACTCACAGAGCGGGACACACACTCAACCCATCTTCGCAGGAGGAAACATCTTCTTCAGCCACTCCATGGAACTGCTCTGGACTGACCACCACTGCATCCATTTCTCCTTTATTAAACCCACTGCACACAAGCACGTGCGCTGCCTCTCACACAGAATCTGGAACAAAGTCTCGGAAGAACACCTCACCTCTGACCTCAACTGCACTCCACCCCTAACTACGACAGGTGCCAACACGCGGCAAGCAACCTCCACCAATGGATCGCCAACTGCACCAACACACTCGCCCCCCTCCAGAACACCACGAGATGACACAACAAGAAACCTAACTGGTTCACAACGGCACTCCAAGAATCCAAGCTCTCCTGCCGACGACTGGAAATGACGTGGAGAAATAGCAAAACTCTGGAAGCACGCACTGCCTACAAGACACACACACCACACCACCAACTCATCAAATCCACAAAGAAAAAAACTTCCTCCAAGACAGAATCCTCTCCAAAGCACATAACTCCAAGGAACTCTTCGCCATCATACAGGAATTTGCCAAACCCAACAGCAATACACCTGACGTCCCTCCCTCCCAAGACCTCTGCGACTGACTCAGCTCCTTCTTTCACCTCAAGATCAAGATGCTCTATGGCAACTTCGATGACCAAGACCTCTGCACCGCCCCAACCCCCACCCCCAGCCACACATCTTCCACAGGGCCGTTACAGCCATCGCACCCGAGCTAAGTCGAACCATCAACTGTTCCCTTGAGTCCGCCACATTCCCCGACAACTGTAAGCATGCCGAAGTCAACTCCCTCCTGAAGAAGCCCTTCGCAGACCTGACGACCTCAAGAACTTTAGACCCATCTCACTGCTCCCTTTCGCAGCCAAGGTAATCGAAAAGGCCATCAACACCCAGCTAGCACACTTCATCAAAACCAACAACATCCTAGACACCTCTTAATCTGGATTCCGCAGCAACCACAGCACAGAGACCGCCCTCCTCGCCGCCACAGATGACATCTGCTCCCTCCTCGACCAAGGCCAAACTGCAGCCCTCATCCTCCTGGACCTATCAGCAGCCTTCGACACCATCTCCCAACAAACACTAGCCACCAGACTCCACGACACCAGCATCCAAGGAAAGGCCCTAGACTGGTTACGATCATTCCTCACAGGCAGAACACAGAGAATAAGACTCCCGCCCTTCCTCCCAGAACCGACAGAGATCAGATGCGGAGTACCCCAAGGATCCTCCCTCACCCTCACCCTCTTCAACATCTACATAGCCCCCCTCGCAACCATTGTCAGAAACCACAGGCTCAATATCGTCTCCTACGCCGATGACACCCAGCTCATCCTCTCCCTCACCAAGAAACCCAGCATCACCAGGCACAACTTCCAAGAAGGGATGACAGCCGTCGCAACCTGGATGAGGAACAGCTGCCTGAAACTCAACTCGCAGTAAACAAAAGCCCTTATCCTCAGCTCCACCCCCTATGCATGGTACGACACCTGGTGGCCCCCCGCCCTTGGAAACCCCATCCACCCCAACGGACCATGCACGTAACCTCAGCATCATGCTAGACTCATCACTCACCATGAATCGCCAGATCAATGCCATCTCCTCCGCATGCTTCAACACCCTCCGCATACTATGCAAGACATTCAAGTGGATCCCCCGACTCCAGGAAAACGGTCACTCACACACTCGTCACCAGCAGACTGGACTACGGCAATGCCCTCTATGCAGGAATCAACAAAAAACTCCTCTGCAAACTACAGACTGTCCAGAACCCTAGAGCCAGACTAATCCTCGATATCCCATGGCCAACCACATCACCCAACACCTCCGCGACCTCCTCTGTGTCCCAGTCGAAAGAAGAATAACTTTCAAGCTGCTCATGCACACCCTCCACATCACCGGACCCCACTACCTCAACTACCACATCTCCTTCCATGCCCCCAAGAGAAACCTCCGCTCAGCCAACCTCTCCCTAGCCACTGTGCCACGCTTCTACAGGACCAGAGCATGTGGAAGGTCCATCTCCTACCTCATAGCCAAGACCTGGAATGATCTCCCCTTTCACCTCCGGCAAAGCCCGACAGTGCACCAATTCAGGAAGGACCTCAAGACCTGGCTCTTCAAATGGCCCCAGCGGAGCTGCTCACACCCACCCCTCAGTGCCTTGAAACCCAAATGGGTGAGTAGGGCACTCTACTAAACCCTAATTGATTGATTGATTGATTGGTCTAGTGATTTTGATTGGCTCACATGTCAGGTCTTGCAAAACCTGACCTATATTGCTTCTTTGGCTTTAGTCAGGCTGTGGGTAACTCTCTTTTGGGTTTTGGCAGCCATATTGTAATGTAGTAATCTGTATTTCTTGCAGGTGTGTGCTCGGGTAGCAGTCGGATACCGGTGAAGTAGCATGGCTTTCTGTTCATTTTTTTTTATTTTACTGTTCCTTTTCTTGAGAAGTGATTTTATTTGAAAAGAAAAAGTGTCAATTCAAAACATCTCTCAGCCTCCATTTTCCCTCATGAGCCTAGGTGATCCACCTATACCATGGAAAAAATTGAAAAATGTATTTCCACATTATGCTAGTGTTTGTGGGACCTCTCCTAGTATAGAACAGAAAACATTTCTCTTATTAGACTGTTTGGGTCCAGAGGGTCAAGGGATTTTTGAACATTTGCCTCACTTATCTGCCGAGGAAACATATGATATGCATGATTTTGACATTTGTCTTAAGAAACTGGATATGCATTTCTTTCCAAAAGTTTCAATAGTACTAAAAAGACACCACTTTGGCAAGCACATGCAAAGAGCAGGGGAAAGTGTGGAAGAATATATAACAATTCTAAGAAAGTTAGCATCTACATGCAAATTTGGGGCAAATTGTGAAGAGATATTAAGGGATCAATTTCTGTTGGGCTGCAACATTGACAAAGCTAAGGAGTCATGCTGGCAAAAGGATAACCCAACTTTTTCTGAAGTTCCCACAATTGCAAAAACATATGATTACAGTTAAGCGCGTGTTGAAGAGTTCAAGAAAGGGGAGGTGGATAGTGGGAAGGAAGGGAAAGTAGAGGTTGTTCAATCCTTTAAGAAGGAGAAGGGTAGGGACACGCAGACACAACAGAGCAAAAGCAAGAGTGGTGACAGTGGCAGGAGTGATCACATGTCAAAGAAATTTCAAGGGACAAGTTACAGGTGTGGTGAATATGGACATGTGGAAAGCTATAGAGAATGTATTAGGTGGATGGCCATGTGCAACAAGTGCAAAAAGAAAAGACGTGTCAAAGTGCTATAGGAGTGGAAGTATGAAGAAGAAGGTTCAGGAAGTTACATACGGGGAGGAAAGTGATGATTTAGAAAATTGTCTTGCAGATTTTGGAAGGGAGTGAAAGTGGACCGTTTGAAACAGTTCTGATAGAGAATGCCCCTGTACACATGTTGTTTGATTCTGGAGCAAAGATCACCCTTATTCCGAGTGAGTTGTATGCAGAACAGTTGAAAACCAGAGTTGTATTGCATAAACCTTATCAGAGCCAAAGGTAATGGTGGAGAGCCAATTAAATTGTCAGGTTACTTTGTAGGGGACTTCAATTTTGAAGGTAGGGTCACGACTGGAAAGATCTGTGTCTCTGAAAGGGATGGTTCATTAATAAGCTGGATGCATCAAAGGGATCTTAAGGTATAGTTAGACCCCAATGAGGTTCTGGCTGTTACACTTAAGCAGATTAAAGATGAGCAGTGCATTCAGCTCCATGATGAAGCGAGCATTGAATGGATTAGTCAGGTGCAGATGGAAGGACCTGGTTTTGAAAACGAATTCCCTAGGTATTTACAGAGCAATCAGGTTGTCTATAGGGGTATGTCCACAAGATAAAGATAAAAAAAGCCTGCGATTCCAGTGGTCGGCTAAGTCAGGGTAGTTCCCATTAAAGAGAAAGAGAAGATGCAAGTGGAACTAGAAAAGCTCAGAGAAAGTGGGATTATTGAGGAAGTCTAGGCTATGCATTGACCTGAGAGAGCTGAACAGGTGTGTCATAGTGGATCCTTTTCCATTACCAAACATTTCAGAGATGCTATGGTTGCTGGAGGGGGCAAAGTATTTCTCTTCTATATACCTTGCCTCCACTTATCACCAGGTGAGTTACACCCAGACTCACAGGACCTTAGGGTGTTTATTACGCTGTTCAGGACATTTAGATTTCTGAGGATGCCGTTCAGATTGATTTCCGCAGCAGCAGTCTTTCAAAGGGGGTGAAAGGCATTCTTAAAAAAGCTGATGGGGTAAAAATCTACCAAGACGACATTTTGGTCTTTGGAAGCAGCGTTGAGGAGCAGAATGTGAGGGTCAGGAATATTTTGGGTACATTGAGGAAGAGTGAGCTGACACTTAAAGCAAAAAAATGCAAATTCAATCTCACTGAGATGGATTACTTAGGTCACAAGATTACACATGCAGGTATTGAACCTAAAAGAGAGTTGGTGGACACGATAAGTAACATGTCTACTCATGTGAACAAAGAAGAAGTGATCAAGTTTTTGGGAATGACCGAATATAATGGCAAATTTTTACCCAATTTTGTGGAAAGGACACAAAATATGAGACTATTTCTAAAAAAAGGTGGTGGGTTTTCATGGAATGGTGAGGGCGAAAGAGAATTTGTGATGTTGAAGGCTCATTTATCTAAAGCAGATTCTTTAAGAAGTTTTGAGCAAGGCCAGGAGACCATTATTATCTAAGTAGTGCATTTGATCTGGTTGATCCTAATTTACTCTGGCCAACTTTGATTTCCATGGGAGCACCTAGGGCGATTATTGGGTTTCTCTCCCATGTGTATGAGAACCTAACCAGCCAAGTCCGCTTTGGCCCCAGGGGGGAATGCTCACCTAAATGTAAGGTAGGGTGGGGTATACGGCAAGGGTGCACGCTGGTGGAAATTTTATTTTCCCTTTTCATTAAAGGGGTAGACAACCATTTCCAAACGATACAGGCTGATGCCCCCAGGGTGGCTGGTCGTCCGATACCTGTAGTATTATATGCGGATGATGCAGTACTATTAGCACGGACCCCGGTAGGCCTCCAGAGACTGATGGACGCTTTTTTAGATTTTATGACACAAAGGAAAATGCTAATCAATAAATCAAAAACATACACCATGGTCTGTGGGCTTAAACCGAAATCTTGCAAAACATATTTTATTGACAGTACCCCAATTCATACAGTGAACTCCTTTTGCTATCTTGGTATTTTATTTTCGGGAAATGGCTCCTGGTCCCAACATATTTTAAATACCAGAGCTAAAAGGAGTAGGGCAATCCAAGGGATTTTTAAATTCTCCTCAAAATTAGGTAATCAACCAATTAATGAGATGGTAGCCATTTATAAAGCAAAAGGAGTAAGTACAGCTCTTTATGGGCAGGTCTTTGGGGTTATGCAAATAGCACGGCCCTGCAAACAGAAAAACATTGCTTCCTAAAACGTTTACTATATTTACCGCCCTCTGCATCGAATACTATTGTACACCACAAGGTGGGACTTCCGTTTTTAGAAGATCTTTTATTGATTAGTCCACTGTTATTGTGGGCCTCACTTTGGAAGAGGGAAGAAATGGCTTTTACTAGATCAATCATTTTAGATTGTTTAAATTTGAATGATGTGTTACGAATTCCATGGTTATTATATATCAATTCCTCTCTAGAAAATCTGCTCAAGATATAAGTATGGTCGGATACCTCAAAAATATTGTCTCACACAAAGAACGAGATCAAAGATTCCTTTTTGCAGCATAGGCTGGATCTTAGATCAAAGGCTGAGCAGAATAAAACGACTGTCGCCTTGTACAAATCTTTTAACTTAGAGGAGGGAACTAATAATTACCTGTCATATGTGATTTATGCACAGCACCATTTTGTGCTACTGAGACTGAGATGCGGCATTGTTCATTACCTTGTCGCATTCCCAAAAATGAAGTCCCGCCCACCTGATATGGTACCATGTCCCTGTGATACCAAAAGTAAACAAAGCACGTTGCACTTTTTATTGTTTTATAACTTTTTCACAATTTTAGGTGTTTTTACCTTAAACCATTGTTTGCTGCTCATAACATTAGTGTTACAGCAAACAAATGATGGACGGAATGCTGACAATGCAAACATTCTCCCCCAGTCAAAAGATCTGGGTTAAATCCATCGTTCTTTTGCCCACTACGCCACCCCAGTTTGGACCCAGCCATATGCAAATCAGTCTTGACCCTGTGCCCCATGGGAACAGTCCAGACCGAACTGCCAGGCCAGATCCTCCCTGGACCGGACACAAGCATCCTGGGACCGGTTTCAGGATATGTAACCCTTCTTCAGCCAGGCTAGCTTGAATCCAGTGGCACAGTGAGCAAGGGACCCACGTCTGGGCATACCCATCCCACTTAGGGCAAAAAGTGTTAAAGCAAACAAATGATGGACGGTATGCTGACAATGCAAACATTCTTCCCCAGTCAAAAGATCTGGGTTAAATCCATCGTTCTTTTGCCCACTACGCCACCCCAGTTTGGACCCAGCCATATGCAAATCAGTCTTGACCCTGTGCCCCATGGGAACAGTCCAGACCGAACGGCCAGGTCCTCCCTGGACCGGACACAAGCATCCTGGGACCGGTTTCAGGGTATGTCACCCTTCTTCAGCCAGTCTAGCTTGAATCCAGTGGCACAGTGAGCAAGGGACCCACGTCTGGGCATACCCATCCCACTTAGGGCAAAAAGTGTTACAGCAAACAAATGATGGACGGAATGCTGACAATGCAAACATTCTCCCCAGTCAAAAGATCTGGGTTAAATCCATCGTTCTTTTGCCCACTACGCCACCCCAGTTTGGACCCAGCCATATGCAAATCAGTCTTGACCCTGTGCCCCATGGGAACAGTCCAGACCGAACTGCCAGGCCAGGTCCTCCCTGGACCGGACACAAGCATCCTGGGACCGGTTTCAGGGTATGTCACCTTCTTCAGCCAGGCTAGCTTGAATCCAGTGGCACAGTGAGCAAGGGACCCACGTCTGGGCATACCCATCCCACTTAGGGCGAAAAGTGTTACAGCAAACAAATGATGGACGGAATGCTGACAATGCAAACTTTCTCCCCAGTCAAAAGATCTGGGTTAAATCCATCGTTCTTTTGCCCACTACGCCACCCCAGTTTGGACCCAGCCATATGCAAATCAGTCTTGACCCTGTGCCCCATGGGAACAGTCCAGACCGAACTGCCAGGCCAGGTCCTCCCTGGACCGGACACAAGCATCCTGGGACCGGTTTCAGGGTATGTCACCCTTCTTCAGCCAGGCTAGCTTGAATCCAGTGGCACAGTGAGCAAGGGACCCACGTCTGGGCATACCCATCCCACTTAGGGCGAAAAGTGTTACAGCAAACAAATGATGGACGGAATGCTGACAATGCAAACATTCTCCCCCAGTCAAAAGATCTGGGTTAAATCCATCGTTCTTTTGCCCACTACGCCACCCCAGTTTGGACCCAGCCAAAAACCCGTCCCAGGATGCTTGTTTCCGGTCCAGGGAAGACATGGCTTGGCAGTTCGGTCTGGACTGTTCCCATGAGGCACAGGGTCAAGACTGATTTGCATATGGCTATGTCTGAACTGGGGTGGCGTGGTGAAGGAAAATAACGATGGATTAAACCCAGATCTGTGACTGGGGGTGAATGTTTGCCAATGTGCAGCATTCCGTCCATCATCTTGTGTGTTTTGCATTTCGCCCTAAGTGGGAAGGGTATGCCCAGACGTGGGTCCCGTGCTCACTACGCCACTGGAGTCAAGCTATCCTGGCTGATGAAGGCTGATTGCCTGAAACCGGCCCTAGGATGCTTGATTCCGGTCCAGGGAAGACATGGCTTGGCAGTTCGGTCTGGACTGTTCCCATGAGGCACAGGGTCAAGACTGATTTGCATATGGCTATGTCTGAACTGGGGTGGCGTGGTGAAGCAAAATAACGATGGATTAAACCCAGATCTGTGACTGGGGGTGAATGTTTGCCAATGTGCAGCATTCCGTCCATCATCTTGTGTGTTTTGCATTTCGCCCTAAGTGGGAAGGGTATGCCCAGACGTGGGTCCCGTGCTCACTACGCCACTGGAGTCAAACTATCCTGGCTGATGAAGGCTGATAGCCTGAAACCGGTCCTAGGATGCTTGATTCCGGTCCAGGGAAGACATGGCTTGGCAGTTCGGTCTGGACTGTTCCCATGAGGCACAGGGTCAAGACTGATTTGCATATGGCTATGTCTGAACTGGGGTGGCGTGGTGAAGCAAAATAACGATGGATTAAACCCAGATCTGTGACTGGGGGTGAATGTTTGCCAATGTGCAGCATTCCGTCCATCATCTTGTGTGTTTTGCATTTCGCCCTAAGTGGGAAGGGTATGCCCAGACGTGGGTCCCGTGCTCACTACGCCACTGGAGTCAAGCTATCCTGGCTGATGAAGGCTGATAGCCTGAAACCGGCCCTAGGATGCTTGATTCCGGTCCAGGGAAGACATGGCTTGGCAGTTCGGTCTGGACTGTTCCCATGAGGCACAGGGTCAAGACTGATTTGCATATGGCTATGTCTGAACTGGGGTGGCGTGGTGAAGCAAAATAACGATGGATTAAACCCAGATCTGTGACTGGGGGTGAATGTTTGCCAATGTGCAGCATTCCATCCATCATCTTGTGTGTTTTGCATTTCGCCCTAAGTGGGAAGGGTATGCCCAGACGTGGGTCCCGTGCTCACTACGCCACTGGAGTCAAGCTATCCTGGCTGATGAAGGCTGATAGCCTGAAAACGGTCCTAGGATGCTTGATTCCGGTCCAGGGAAGACATGGCTTGGCAGTTCGGTCTGGACTGTTCCCATGAGGCACAGGGTCAAGACTGATTTGCATATGGCTATGTCTGAACTGGGGTGGCGTGGTGAAGCAAAATAACGATGGATTAAACCAAGATCTGTGACTGGGGTGAATGTTTGCCAATGTGCAGCATTCCGTCCATCATCTTGTGTGTTTTGCATTTCGCCCTAAGTGGGAAGGGTATGCCCAGACGTGGGTCCCGTGCTCACTACGCCACTGGAGTCAAGCTATCCTGGCTGATGAAGGCTGATATCCTGAAACCGGTCCTAGAATGCTTGATTCCGGTCCAGGGAAGACATGGCTTGGCAGTTCGGTCTGGACTGTTCCCATGAGGCACAGGGTCAAGACTGATTTGCATATGGCTATGTCTGAACTGGGGTGGCGTGGTGAAGCAAAATAACGATGGATTAAACCCAGATCTGTGACTGGGGGTGAATGTTTGCCAATGTGCAGCATTCCGTCCATCATCTTGTGTGTTTTGCATTTCGCCCTAAGTGGGAAGGGGTATGCCCAGACGTGTGTCCCGTGCTCACTACGCCACTGGAGTCAAGCTATCCTGGCTGATGAAGGCTGATAGCCTGAAACTGGACCTAGGATGCTTGATTCCGGTCCAGGGAAGACATGGCTTGGCAGTTCGGTCTGGACTGTTCCCATGAGGCACAGGGTCAAGACTGATTTGCATATGGCTATGTCTGAACTGGGGTGGCGTGGTGAAGCAAAATAACGATGGATTAAACCCAGATCTGTGACTGGGGGTGAATGTTTGCCAATGTGCAGCATTCCGTCCATCATCTTGTGTGTTTTGCATTTCGCCCTAAGTGGGAAGGGTATGCCCAGACGTGGGTCCCGTGCTCACTACGCCACTGGAGTCAAGCTATCCTGGCTGATGAAGGCTGATAGCCTGAAACCGGTCCTAGAATGCTTGATTCCGGTCCAGGGAAGACATGGCTTGGCAGTTCGGTCTGGACTGTTCCCATGAGGCACAGGGTCAAGACTGATTTGCATATGGCTATGTCTGAACTGGGGTGGCGTGGTGAAGCAAAATAACGATGGATTAAACCCAGATCTGTGACTGGGGGTGAATGTTTGCCAATGTGCAGCATTCCGTCCATCATCTTGTGTGTTTTGCATTTCGCCCTAAGTGGGAAGGGGTATGCCCAGACGTGGGTCCCGTGCTCACTATGCCACTGGAGTCAAGCTATCCTGGCTGATGAAGGCTGATAGCCTGAAACTGGACCTAGGATGCTTGATTCCGGTCCAGGGAAGACATGGCTTGGCAGTTCGGTCTGGACTGTTCCCATGAGGCACAGGGTCAAGACTGATTTGCATATGGCTATGTCTGAACTGGGGTGGCGTGGTGAAGCAAAATAACGATGGATTAAACCCAGATCTGTGACTGGGGGTGAATGTTTGCCAATGTGCAGCATTCCGTCCATCATCTTGTGTGTTTTGCATTTCGCCCTAAGTGGGAAGGGTATGCCCAGACGTGGGTCCCGTGCTCACTACGCCACTGGAGTCAAGCTATCCTGGCTGATAGCCTGAAACCGGTCCTAGGATGCTTGATTCCGGTCCAGGGAAGACATGGCTTGGCAGTTCGGTCTGGACTGTTCCCATGAGGCACAGGGTCAAGACTGATTTGCATATGGCTATGTCTGAACTGGGGTGGCGTGGTGAAGCAAGATAACGATGGATTAAACCCAGATCTGTGACTGGGGGTGAATGTTTGCCAATGTGCAGCATTCCGTCCATCATCTTGTGTGTTTTGCTCATAACATTAGGTCGCACAAAGTAGGAATAAAATTTTTGGTGACACTAGATGATCGTCTAATATGTTATAATGTTGCCCTGTGTATCCTGAAATCAATTAATGCGAGGAAAAGTATTCTGTTATAGTGTAACAAATGAATCGATTTTAATAATTGTCACTGTAATTGTATGCTTTTAATTCTTTTTTAGATGTATTTTTATTGTCTGTACTTTTATGGCTATTTTTCTTCGATAGCCGAATAAAGATTTGAAATGAAATGAATGACCATTATTATGACAGATGCAAGCTCTGCTGCTTAGGAACTGTGTTAATGCAGAGACTCAAGGGTGTAGAAAGAACAATTTTGTTTATATCTAGGAGTTTAAGAGGTGCAGAATTCAACTACTTCGTGGTAGAGGAAGATGTTTTAGCCATCTTCTGGGGTATATGGAAACTACGGAAATTTGTTTGAGGTCTTCTAGTTAAACCTGATCACAAGCCTCTAAAGGAACTTTTCGGGAACAAGGGTTTGGACAACATATCTTCCAGAATAGGGAATTGGGTCGTTGCCCTACAGGAGTTTAGGTTTCAGATGGGTTATGTGCCAGTGGCAAGGAACAATCTAGCAGATTGCTGTTCACGCTTGGTCAACAAAGACACCACACAACAGGGTGAGGATGAAGAGGGGTCTAGTTATTTTGACAATTATGTGGTGTGCCTCATCAGAGACAGTGTTATCAAAGAGGATGAGTGGGTTAAAGAACTGGAAGGAGATGAAACGCTACAAGCAGTAATTCTGGGACTCAGAGGAGCTTGGAGAGAAAATTCAAAAATGGAGGAACCTTTGAAGGGTTTTGGAGTAAAAAGGGAACTTGCATGTCACAATGGTTGTTGATACGAGGAACTAGACTGATTCCTCCAGCCAGCCTAAGAGAGCAGTTAATAGAGTTTTCACATGATGGACATACCGGCATATCCAAAACTAAGGAAATACTAAGGCAAATGTATTGGTGACCGGGTATGGACATTTTGATCGAGAGATGTGGGAAAAGTGACAAAGTGCTAAAGCTCATGGAGCAACTTACGACTATAGGGCAGCTTCCCAAGGAGGCTTGGGAAGATGTGTCTATAGACATTCTGGGTTCCATCATACATTCAAGTGTTGACAAATATGTTATTGTTTTGGTGGATGCATATTCTATATGGCCTGAAATTGAAATGACTAATTCTATTGAAAAAAAAGATGTTATAAAATTTCTGGATCGCATCTTTGAAAAGGAGGGTTTCCCATCCACACTCTTGTCTGACAATGGGGTTCAATTTACCTCTAGAGAGATGGTGAAGTTTCTGGGTGATAAGGGTATTAGAGAAGGAGAACTGCTCTTTATCACCAGAAACCAGCGGTATGATGGAAAGGTTCAAGCTTGTTCTGAAGGAGAACATTCATAGAGCATTAGCAAACCAAAAGTGTTGGAGAACTGAGGTTTGGAACAAAGTCAAGAACTATAGTTTCACTCCCCAATGAAATGACTGGTAAAACTCTGTTCGAACTTTTCCACAAAAGGCAGGCATGCACTATGGCATGTCCCTTCTGGATGCTTGACAAATCGCAAGGTTTGATGTGTGAGAGAGATGACAAGAATAAGAATGAGAAAGAACTGAAGAAAATGTGTGAGAATAAGAGGAGATTTGATGTGCTGAAAGCTACTAAGAGGACTGTGGTGGAAGTCGGGGATCTGTTGAAGATAAGAAATTTCCGTAAAGGCCTCCCTTCACAAGGTTCCAAATTTCTATCCCCTATGAGAGTGATCAAGGTCTTTAAGAATGCCGTAAGAACACAAGACCACAGGGTGTGGAATCGTAGCAGAGTTGCCAAACTAACTGAAGATTTGAGAAATGATTATGAGGGTGACTACAACAACGATGATTGTGGCCACAGTAATAAAAATGAGGGTTACAATAGAGATGTTGATCACATTAAAGAGGATGGGAGGAGAAGCACCCCACAACGGAGCAAGCCAAAATATTTATGTTATTATATTTGATGTGTAAGTAATGATGTGATTACCAATTACCTGAGAAAAATATTTATGCTAACATTCTCTATCTGCAAGTGATAATGTGATTACCAATTTCTTATTGATGAGTGCATTTTATTTAGCCTAATATTTAGGTCAACCTTAGGTTCATTGTTTACTGTTGCAGTAATGGTCTTAGTTATAGTTTGTGATTGCTTAGGTTTTATTGTGCTACCTTTTTGTATTATTATTTAGAGGGGGATGTGTGATATCTTTCTTGCTCTCGCCATTGTAAGGAATCCTCAATAGCAGCTCAGTGTTCTAAACAGGTGGAATGCTACTGGTGAAGGGTTCCAGGGAGAATGCTATGTTTTGAATAGTGAGGGGTTGGGGAGCTGGAAGCTGTAGGAAGGAGGTTGAGGTGTACGATCAATCTTAATAAGGAAGCATTTATTTTTATCATTCAACTGCGTGCTGCCCATCTTTACACCATTATTTTGGAAGGGGTGATGATGGCAGGCAGGAAATGGAGGGAGGGGGTTAACACGCATCTCTACTGAAAGGTGACTCGCACAAATATCTCTTTGGAAGAGAAGGGTGACAAATCCCCAATGGAAGGAAAGAGTGACAGTAATGCACGGAAAGGGAAGGACGGGAGAGCTGCTGGACAAGAATGTGTATCATGAATAGAATGGCAAGCTCCCTAGGGAAGGATAACTGGTAGCATCCTTACTTTCCAGGTGCCAAGAATAGGTGTTATGTCTCGGTGAAGATGTTGGCAGTCGGCAAGCCGAGTCCCCTGGGTTGGTGATGCCGCCTAGAGTGAGGCTGGTGAGTACTTGGTACAGAGCTAGGCGGAAATAGCACCAGTGCCAAAAAGGGCTTCTCCTCTGCCCCGCGCAGTGCCTCCTGTAGTATGCCTCCTTCTTGCTGTCGCGTCTCCTCTCACTCCTGCTTTACAATTCACAGCACGCATTTTTGCCCATTGTTTGAATGCAACGCTAATAAAAATACAAGTACCTTCACAAGTGCGCGGCCGGGAGAATGAGACAGCGAATGAGCAGGAGGGGGAAAGTAGCAAGGTGTGAGCTGGGAAGAAGCTGCAAGACCTGGTAAATGGGAGAGAGAGGGCCTGCAGATGCACTTGAGTGCTCTTTGCTAAATTAAACAAGCGCCGGCCTCTGCCACAAAAGGGAGCACTAGAGTGGTTGCCTGCCTTCGTGCCAGAGGGAACTGGTGAGTGCGAGTTGCCGGGAGGGGGGTTTAAGACAGTAAACAATATGCAGCATTAACCAAGGCTGGTGAGTACCTAGTACAGAGCTAGGTGGAAATAGCACAGGTGCCGGAGAGGGCTGCACCTCTATCCCACGCGGTGACTACTGTAGTGCACCTCCTTCTTGCTGCCACTTCTCCTCTCACTCCTGCTTTGCAATTCACAACACACAGTTTTTGCCCATTGTTTGAATGCGACGTGAATTAAAAATAAAATTACCTTTACAAGTGCGCAGCCATGGGCTTGAGACAGCGAATGAGCGGGAGGGGGGAAGCAGCGAGGTGTGAGCCAGGAAGAAACTGCAAGACCACGGAAAGGGGAGCGAGAGGGACTGATAATGCACTCGAGTGCTTGTTGCTAAATTAAACAAGCGCCAGCCTCCACAACAAAAGGGAGCACTAGAGTGGTTGCCTGCTTCGGCCCCGGGGACTGGTGAGTGTGTATTGCCAGGAGGGGCTTTAAGGCAGTAGAGAATATGCAGCGTTAACCAAAGGAAAAAAAGTGTGAACCACCAACATGGATGGGAATGAGTAGTTAGGCCACGGGAAACTGATAACAGAGACACAAAAGAGAGAACAGGCCACAACCAATAGAAACAGAGGAAATCAAACTGGCAAGCATGAGGACCAATACGAAGTAGAGGCGGGATGTAAGTCCCTTTTAAAATATATTAAAACAATAAGCGCTGTGCAGGCAAAGCCTAAAAACAAACAGAAATGCAACTGCAAGCCGGAGAAATGTCCATCAGTAGAAAATCAGCTTGTTTAGGGTTGGTAAGCAATACTGTCACTGGTCACTGGAAAGATAACACAAAGATAAGGAATCTTAAACAGACTGATATAGCTGCCCAGAGGAACACAGGCATAACATAAGCCCAGATGAACATAGAAAGAAACACAGATCACACGCACACACTGCAGAACATCACACCCCTCACAAGCTGTGCCTTATGAAGCAAGCAACCAATAACAGGCAGGCCAGCAACATAAGAAAATAAGCGGCAAGCAGAAGTATTTTTCCAAAACGAAGGCACCAATCTTTGTTGCACTGCCCTTCACGCTGATGAAGAACTACTTCAGGAGGAAAGAATCAACATAAAGAAAGATTATCACTGTTTTTTCCTTTTCTGTGCTTTCGAAGAAGAGATTGTGGGGATAATTGGTACCACTTTCCTCCACTAGTGAGTCTCTGTGAGGTATCAGAATGGGAGCAAGAGACGCCCTACTATTCACAGCTTTGGTGAACACACAACACAAATGAGTACAAGTGGCATAGGAGGATCTCATTAATGTGTCGTGCTGTACCTAGTTAAGTAAATTGAGTACAAATACATTATTTGTCTTCCTCATACATACACCTACTCGCTTTAAAGAACCAAACAATTTAAAAACATACAAAAAGCAACAGTTTTTGCAAGATTATTATATGAGGTATGTTTATAGATCCACCAATAAATGAAATGATGTCATACCCCCCCCCTTTCTGTTACCCGTTTATTTCTTTTTTAGATCATAGCCAGTGCATGTCTCTGAAATGGGGGAGGATAATTCTACCAACCCGGAAGACAACAAAGTGGAAGAGGAACATCTACCATTCTTTTCCCAGACTGGACTGCATCCACATATATCCTGCTGTTCTACATTTATTAACTCCTGAAATGTATGAGGAAAGGACTAAGAGGGCCCCCAACTCCATTCAGCAACAGGGTCGGACTGACCGACAGGGCACTCGGGCAGTGTCTGGCGGACTGGTCTGCCAGGCAGTGGGTGGGCCGGTTTTGTGGCTGTTTGTGGGCCTGTTTTATGGTCTACTGGGCCAGTTTTTACTGTTGATTTAATTGAAATTAAAACAAAGATTGCATGCAGTAAGCTCAAATCCATGTAGGTTTCCATTACAAGTTCTAAGGTGCCCCAATTTGCAAACTTTTTTAGATTTCTAATTCACTAATGGGGGCCACATGTTTTGGTGCCTGGATCTATTTTCTGTCCCAGTCTGACCCTGTCCAGCAAAAAGTAAACATCATTGGGGAGTGGGTCATCGAAAGATTACCTCAGTTCTATGGGGGTTTCAAAACCCCAGCTCGCCCAGTATGTACAACTGGCTATCCAACAAAGCTCACCAGAAGTGACTGCATTTGGATTTGTGATAGGATATGCCTGTGACATTTTCAAGCACAGGGAGGATCTATGCCACTGGTCCCAAATCAAGGAAATTGTTAAATTTATTTGGTACCATAATAAGGCAGTCTTGGCTGACCCACTGCATAAGAGGGTTTCAGAAAAGGTCTGGCTGGACCTCCATGACCATCTGGAGGTCCATTGCTAGTGCAACAATACACATGCCGTGTTTCATAATTTCATTTTATGTCTCAAAAGCTGTGTAATGTCTATGTAATTGTGTGTTTATGTAACACAGTAAGATCGGCATACCACATTCAATAGTGCTAACATAAGTATTTTAGAGTTAGGCAACCATTCAGGTGTTAAAAAACGTAAATATATCACTAGCACTTAACTTCCATCGTAGTGTTTTCAATTTAATGTTGTTCCTCGTTTAGGATTAATGTAAGGTGATGATGCAGAAGGGTGATACTTGACCTGGGTAGGCCTGAATGAACATTAGACTCTACGTATGACCCCTATGACAACCAGGGTATGTTTTATATCTACCTGTACAAAGGTGGGTATAACATAAATGCTGTAGTTCTATATTCGTTTGACATACACAAGGGGAGTGATTCTATTTAGGACCACAGAGGCTGGAATCAGGTATACATTTACAATGAAAGGGTGCCTCTTGGACCATAAATTGATTATAACATTAGTTACGGAGGTCTACGCTCTGTACCTACGTATCTGTTCAGCATATGAACTAGGATTATTTCAATCAAAACTTAAACAAGGAGTTGGCATGCATCACTTTTCTCAACATATGCAAGAAGAAACATATACAGAATGTCTTGTATTTCATCAATACGTGATTTACTTCGGTTTTTGTTTTACTTGTTCTTTTTTTGAATTTCACACAGACATACTAACATGTTGATATCATTTTTTTACATACTCAAACTTGATTGTGGTACATGAAAACTTTATATACAGTGCATAGTGCAAAACAAAAATTATTTACATATACACATTCATTACAAGTCTAAACTGTCCTACTTCAATGGTTTCGAGTATCGGGATATTGAGACCTAATTATCCTCGGTACTTATCAATTAGTCGGTCCGAATGGTGTAGAGGTCAGAGCATATCTGGATATATTTTATAAGGGTAAAGCTGTCTTTCTTTGGCTAAACCTCAAAAGTTCATAGCCTAAATTTCATTTTGGATTAGAGATGCTCTTGGCCTCAGAAGGAGGGTGGTGGGTGTGCCGACGCGTTTCGACCTTCGTGCGGGGACCGTGAGGTTTCGGGGATGGTCTTCCTCAGGGCTGGGAACTTAAAAATGTAGGACACTGTGATCGAAGAAGGGAAAAGTGTATTAGTGTCTCGTTCTGTATTCTGTCTTAGTTAAAGTGTTAGTAAAACACCAAATTAGTTCGTCATACCTAATAGGCATCGGTCGTTCTCTTAGAATGGCTGGGAAGTCACATTTTTGCTGTGTGGCACATTGTTCGCTCTTTTCGAGCTCGTATTTGCTGTGGGTTAAGATAGGGAAGATTCTGTCCGATTGTTATCCTAATCGTGAAAGGTAAAAAAGAGACCTGCCTAGGGAGGTCTGTATTTTTATAGTAATCGCATGCATGTCCTTATTATTAGGAAGCGGTGCCAAGGGGTTGAGAGTTGGCTTAAGAAGCGGCTATCCATCACCTCTCGGTAACGTGGCGAGTGACTTTCAGCTCGTGCTGGCGGTATTTTAAAAATGAGTGTTTGTGCTCTCAAGTGGGATTTCGTGCTTTCTATTCTTCCGCATGCAGCCCTCCTTTCCATGGTGTGTTGTTATTACCTTGGTCTTCTGCTGAAATACGGCTTCCGCTGGAAGGAACCGGTTCTTTGCTTAAGACGCCCGGCTCTGTCGGCGTACAGGTTACGTCTTCCTTACTTCCGAATTATTCACGTGATCGTGATTTTTGAAACTCCGTGTGTTTATACTACGTCTTGACGCGTCAACATGATGACGTAAGGGCGCGCGATTGCCTGAAAGGTTTGCCTGGCTTCGTTAACTTGTGGCTATGGTAACAAGGACGCTGATTTTGCGCTACTCATAGGTGGTGTAGAGGTTTGCGGCTGGTCATAATCGTCGAGCGTTCCAATGTTGGAAGATTTTTCAAAGTTACAATGGGTCGCTATGGGGACAGTGTTACGATCTTGTGTTGGTCCCATACGTGTTAAAACCAGGTTTAAAAGCAGTGCATTATTTCCGAAAGTTCATTAAGTCCATTGTCTGTTGTGCCTAATTTAAGAATGTATTTTGCTTCAAAATTGGTCAATAGATTGTCTGTATTTTGTCCCTTCACATGCTTTAGCACAGTCCATTTTATTTCTTGGGGCCCATGATTCCTTTCTATGCAATGTTTTACCATGGGTGCTGTCAGTACTTTACACTTAATGTGCGATCTGTGTTGTGTCACGCGTGTTTTGATTTGTTGTGTGGTTTTGCCAACATATGCCAACTTGCAAGGGCATAGTACACAGTCTACCACATTTGATGTGTTGCAATTGGTAAATTCTTCATGGCTAATGCTCTTATTCCCATAGGTGAAGTCACTTCCTTTTATGGTGCTGCTACATGAGTTACAATTGCCACACCGATGGTGTCCTTTTACCGGGGGCAGTGCTAGCATGGTTTGTAGAGTCGGTTGGTTTCTTTTCAGTTTTGTGTTGGCCCGCACCAGATGGTCCTTAATGCTTCTATTCTTTTTAAGGGCAAATATCAGCAGTTCTTTGAAAATCTCAAGGCCTTTAACACTGTGCCAGTTTCTTTTCACGATCTTTTTAATTTCATTGGTAGAGCCTGAGAAAGTAGTCACGCAGACCAGGGGCATTTCTTTTACTTTGTCCTTTGGTGTTATGAGGGACTCTCTCGGTGTATACCATGCCCTTTTCATCGCCCGTTTTGTCAGTTTTCGAGGGTAGTTGCGCTTGACCAGCATATCCAACAATATTTTTGCATTTTCAAAATAGTCTTCTTTTCTTGAGCAGTTGCGCCTTATTCGCAAAAACCTGACTGAATGGAAGATTATCCTTCAAATTCCTTTGATGGAAGCTGGAAAAGTGTAGCAGCGTGTTTCTGTCTGTTTTTTTGGTGAACAGGGAGGTAAAGATGATTCCTTCTTCATGTTTCACCATCAAATCAAGGAAATTAATTTCCTTATTGCTCGAATTCAAAGTGAACTGAATGTTTGGGTTCCTCTGATTTAGCCAGTTGTAAAATTCTTCTAGGCTTTCTGGCGAGCCCCTCCAGAGCAGAAAGATGCATCTATATATCTCTGCCATGTTTTAATATGCCCATCATACGGATTGTTGTTATAAATCCAACGTTCTTCATACAGTGCCATGAACATTATGGCCATTTCTGGGGCGAAAGGACACCCCATCGCAGTGCCCTTGGTCTGCAGGTACTGTTCATCATTAAACTGGAAAAAGTTGTACTTAAGGCATATTTCACTCATTTCCACCAGGTATGCTGTCGGAATGTTATGTGGTCTTGTTCTTTTATCCAGGTAGTGGTGCATGGCTTCCAATCCTTCCTCTTGGGGTATATTTGTATAGAGACTGACAATGTCTAGAGTAACTAAAAGTTCCTTTTCTGGATCAAAGGTTTGTCCTTCCAGCATCGTGATTGCCTGCATGGTATCTTTTATGTAGGTTGTAGTGGAGCTTGCTAGTGGCTTTAAGAATGTATCAATGTATTTTGCCGGTCTCTCTAGTATTGAATTTACTCCCGAGATTATCGGTCTGCCCGGAGGGTTGGTGATATCTTTGTGGATCTTCGGGAGCACATACATTAGCGGCGTCCTCGGATTTTGGTTGAGAAGAAATTTAGCTTCTTGTTTTGACAACCATCCGTTGTGTTCTCCAAGTTGGATCAATGTGATCAATTTATTCTCTACTATTTTAGCTTGATCTAGGTCAATTTTTCGGTAGTGATCTGTATTTGCAAGTTGGCGGTATACTTCAGCTTCATATTTTTCTCTCTCCATCAGCACGATAGCTCCGCCTTTGTCGGCCGGCTTTATTATAATTTCCTGATTATTTTTCAGTTTTTCCAAAGTCTCTTTTTCAGTTTTAGTCATGTTCCATCTTGTGTATTTGCGTTTATTATCTAGGGCATCAAGATCTCTCAGAACAATTTTTTCCAAAGTCAGTAGTTCCAAGGGGACACCCCCTGAGGGTGGAAAGAAGGTTGATTGGTTTTTTAATCCTGAATAGCTCCTATCAGGATTATAAGCCCTATAATCCTGATACGAGCTATTCAGGGTTAAAAGACCAGATCTTGATGCCCTAGATAATAAACGCAAATACACAAGATGGAACATGACTAAAACTGAAAAAGAGGCTTTGGAAAAACTGAAAAATAATCAGGAAATTATAATAAAGCCGGCCGACAAAGGCGGAGCTATCGTGCTGATGGAGAGAGAAAAATATGAAGCTGAAGTATACCGCGAATTTGCAAATACAGATCACTACCGAAAAATTGACCAAGATCTCGCTAAAATAGTAGAGAATAAATTGATCACATTGATCCAACTTGGAGAACACAACGGATGGTTGTCAAAACAAGAAGCTAAATTTCTTCTTAACCAAAATCCGAGGACGCCGCTAATGTATGTGCTCCCGAAGATCCACAAAGATATCACCAACCCTCCGGGCAGACCGATAATCTCGGGAGTAAATTCAATACTAGAGAGACCGGCAAAATACATTGATACATTCTTAAAGCCACTAGCAAGCTCCACTACAAGCTACATAAAAGATACCATGCAGGCAATCAGGATGCTGGAAGGACAAACCTTTGATCCAGAAAAGGAACTTTTAGTTACTCTAGACATTGTCAGTCTCTATACAAATATACCCCAAGAGGAAGGATTGGAAGCCATGCACCACTACCTGGATAAAAGAACAAGACCACATAACATTCCTACAGCATATCTGGTGGAAATGAGTGAAATATACCTTAAGTACAACTTTTTCCAGTTTAACGATGAACAGTACCTGCAGACCAAGGGCACTGCAATGGGGTGTCCTTTCGTCCCAGAAATGGCCATAATGTGCATGGCACTGTATGAAGAACGTTGGATTTATTACAACAATCCGTACGATGGGCATATAAAAACATGGCAGAGATATATAGATGACATCTTTCTGCTCTGGAGGGGCTCGCCAGAAAGCCTAGAAGAATTTTACAACTGGCTAAATCAGAGGAACCCAAACATTCAGTTCACTTTGAATTCGAGCAATAAGGAAATTAATTTCCTTGATTTGATGGTGAAACATGAAGAAGGAATCATCTTTACCTCCCTGTTCACCAAAAAAACAGACAGAAACACGCTGCTACACTTTTCCAGCTTCCATCAAAGGAATTTGAAGGATAATCTTCCATTCAGTCAGTTTTTGCGAATAAGGCGCAACTGCTCAAGGAAAGAAGACTATTTTGAAAATGCAAAAATATTGTTGGATAAGTTGGTCGAGCGCAACTACCCTCGAAAACTGACAAAACGGGCGATGAAAAGGGCATGGTATACACTGAGAGAGTCCCTCCTAACACTAAAGGACAAAGTAAAAGAAATGCCCCTGGTCTGCGTGACTACTTTCTCAGGCTCTACCAATGAAATTAAAAAGATCGTGAAAAGAAACTGGCATAGTGTTAAAGGCCTTGAGATTTTCAAAGAACTGCCGATATTTGCCCTTAAAAAGAATAGAAGCATTAAGGACCATCTGGTGCGGGCCAACACAAAACTGAAAAGAAACCAACCGACTCTACAAACCATGCTAGCACTGCCCCCGGTAAAAGGACACCATCGGTGTGGCAATTGTAACTCATGTAGCAGCACCATAGAAGGAAGTGACTTCACCTATGGGAATAAGAGCATTAGCCATGAAGAATTTACCAATTGCAAAACATCAAATGTGGTATACTGTGTACTATGCCCTTGCAAGTTGGCATATGTTGGCAAAACCACACAACAAATCAAAACACGCGTGACACAACACAGATCGCGCATTAAGTGTAAAGTACTGACAGCACCCATGGTAAAACATTGCATAGAAAGGAATCATGGGCCCCAAGAAATAAAATGGACAGTGCTAAAGTATGTGAAGGGACAAAATACAGACAATCTATTGACCAATTTTGAAGCAAAATACATTCTTAAATTAGGCACAACAGACAATGGACTTAATGAACTTTCGGAAATAATGCACTGCTTTTAAACCTGGTTCTAACAAGTATGGGACCAACACAAGATCGTAACACTGTCCCCATAGCGACCCATTGTAACTTTGAAAAATCTTCCAACATTGGAACGCTCGACGATTATGACCAGCCGCGAACCTCTACACCACCTATGAGTAGCGCAAAATCAGCGTCCTCGTTACCATAGCCACAAGATAACGAAGCCAGGCAAACCTTTCAGGCAATCGAGCGCCCTTACGTCATCACGTTGACGCGTCAAGACGTAGTATAAACACACGGAGTTTCAAAAATCACGATACACGTGAATAATAGGGAAGTAAGGAAGACGTAACCTGTACGCCGACAGAGCCGGGCGTCTTAAGCAAGGATCCGGTTCCTTCCAGCGGAAGCCGTATTTCAGTAGAAGACCAAGGTAATAACAACACACCATGGAAAGGAGGGCTGCATGCGGAAGAATAGCAAGCACGAAATCCCACTTGAGAGCACAAACACTCATTTTTAAAATACAGCCAGCACGAGCTGAAAGTCATTCGCCACGTCACCGAGAGGTGATGGATAGCCGCTTCTTAAGCCAACTCTCAATCCCTTGGCACCGCTTCCTAATAATCAGGACATGCATGCGATTACTATAAAAATACAGACCTCCCTAGGCAGGTCTCTTTTTTACCTTTCACGATTAGGATAACAATCTGACAGAATCTTTCCTATCTTAACCCACAGCAAATACGAGCTCGAAAAGAGCGAACAATGTGCCACACAGCAAAAATGTGACTTCCCAGCCATTCTAAGAGAACGACCGATGCCTAATAGGTATGACGAACTAATTTGGTGTTTTACTAACACTTTAACTAAGACAGAATATAGAACGAGACACTAATACACTTTTCCCTTCTTCAATCACAGTGTCCTACATTTTTAAGTTCCCAGCCCTGAGGAAGACCATCTCCGAAACCTCACGGTCCCCGCACGAAGGTCGAAACGCGTCGGCACACCCACCACCCTCCTTCTGAGGCCAAGAGCATCTCTATTCCAAAATGAAATTTAGGCTATGAACTTTTGAGGTTTAGCCAAAGAAAGACGAGCTTTACCCTTATAAAATATATCCAGATATGCTCTGACCTCTACACCATTCGGACCGACTAATTGATAAGTACCGAGGATAATTAGGTCTCAATATCCCGATACTCGAAACCAATGAAGTAGGACAGTTTAGACTTGTAATGAATGTGTATATGTAAATAATTTTTGTTTTGCACTATGCACTGTATATAAAGTTTTCATGTACCACAATCAAGTTTGAGTATGTAAAAAAATGATATCAACATGTTAGTATGTCTGTGTGAAATTCAAAAAAGAACAAGTAAAACAAAAACGAAGTAAATCACGTATTGATGAAATACAAGACATTCTGTATATGTTTCTTCTTGCATATGTTGAGAAAAGTGATACATGCCAACTCCTTGTTTAATTTTTGATTGAAATAATCCTAGTTCATATGCTGAACAGATACGTAGGTAAAGAGCGTAGACCTCCGTAACTAATGTTATAATCAATTTATGGTCCAAGAGGCACCCTTTCATTGCAAATGTAGTTCTATATTCAACACTGAGATGAATGATATCCATTGTGGATATACTTTTAGTTGCACATGATGACATATATCAGTGGTTACCAAATTTTTTCGACCTGCGGCTCCCTTGACCCATTGGCCATTGCCCGTGGCTCCCCACTGTTATTTGTTTTGGGATGGTGGGGAGGATGTAAGCCCGGCCTCGGGAGTACTTGCATTTTTCTCCCTGAAAATAATTGGGATGAAGCTGATGAAGGTATTATAATCATATAGGCAGGGTGTTTCGTATTACTAAGGCGGCGCCTCTAATAAAATATTCCTAGTTACACTTCTTTGCCCATGCCTTTTTTAGAGTACCCTCTCAAACATTTTATCCCACTTACAGTGCTAGATAGCACCCCTATGCATGTAGGCCCCATTGCCAAAGTGTTTCTGCGCTTGAAGAATATTTGGATGCACTTCTATTTCTACCCATGTCATATGTGGTCAACACACCTGTCTCAGCAGGGTGACTCCCGATTTTTTAAACCACATACAGCTTTATTGTTGCTGTCTCCTCCCTAAAATTGCCTCCAAATCAATGCAAGTAAAACAAATTCCTCAGATTTTTTTTTTAAACGTCCCTCTTTCTTGCTTCCAAATGTTGGCATCATGCCATATATGGTGTTTTCCTTTCCTGTGCTTAAGGAGAGAGCAGGTCTGTCTGGAAATGTGTGTGTACTGAAAGAAATGTGTACTGGAAGTACCTATGCTTCAAGTACAAATGTCAATACTTACTTATATTTAGTGTGTTTAATAGACAGGGCAGCTGTACTTTCCTGATAACTTGAATTGGTGTAAAATGCATTTGGAAAAAAATGAAACTATTAACGAGTCTAACAAAATAAATCAGGCATCTTCCGCCTACTTTGGGAGTGGTGGAACGTGGGGATCCAGTGAAATATGGAGGTCAATTAAGTACTACATTTACAGCTTTAGGCATGTCACTTACAAATCATCTACAACATGCTTTTAAGTCTAATTAGTTTAACTGAAGCCAACAGACCCTTCAACATTAAATGCATTAAAAGTGCTTGGTGCGCGGCTCCCCTGGCTAGGTTTGGAGGCTCCCCAGGGAGCCACGGTGCACAGTTTGGGAACCACTGACATATATGAATGGACCGATGACCTTCTCTCTCTATCTTTTTATATCTTGCTTTCTTTTTCCACAGCAGGTAGTACCAAACAAGTGAAGATCTGATAGACCCTTAGAGAAACAGAAATAGCTCTGCTGTAGGGCAGGCACAAACAACAGCCACCACCACCACCAGAGAGGAGGAGGAGGCAGAGGATTACTCCTGTGAAGGAGAATCACTACCCTCCCATTGATGTGCAAGATCAACACCAAACATCTCTGGGAAGAAGGCCAAGTGGAGGCAGCGGTGATGGTCCTGGGCCCCAGTACGTGGCAGAAGGCAGTGAAGGAGGTTGTGCTCCTGGCCATGAAAACTGTTGGGGTCAGGATATCAGCTCAACAGTCCTGCATGATTCCATCTCTCCTAAAACCTCTTCCTCCTACTGACAGTGCCTTCTCACCTTTTCATCAGTGCTCGAGATTCCCATTCACTGCAGAGAGACTTAAGTCCTCACCTGTCCACCTTCGAACCCATTGTTTCCCTGGAGCCAGCTCATGAGCTCTTGAGAAAGAGTATAGCTGGGCAGAATGTCACAGGCCTTGCAGACCAGATTTTCAGCTATGCTTAAGAGTCCCCGGGTCCTGCAGGATGACTACCTTACTGCTCTGCTCCTGGACTACCTCCATTTCCTCTCCTTGACCATCAACTACATCCCCACCTGTTGTGTTTATGAGCCCCACCTATGCTACCACCGCTACCCCTGCCCCTTTTTGTTTTCCTCAGGAGGTGAATTATCTTGCCACACCTGTTGACTTGCCTGCACTGAAGAAAGTACTATCCTTCACTGTCCAGCCCAACAGTAAACTGGATGGCTAGGACTTTACTCCCCCCTATCCAGGGCAGAACTGAGTTTTTTTTAACCTTTGAATTTGTATTAATAATTTGAATGGCTTGATTTTGGTTAATATTTTTAGAGACACATTTTTCGTTTTTACAGTGGATAATCATAACCCCAATGGTGAATTCCAAGTTCCCATCTCTTCTAACCTTTTACAATTTTTTGATACATTTGTATTTATTGTATTTTAATGCAAATGTATTATTGGTGAAGCAGGGTCCAGTTTTACCATATAATGCCAATGAGGAAGAGAGCAGTGTTTAAGCTTTTGACGTCGGTGTTTAAAGCACAGCAGGGCATCGGCCCGGTCTACCTAAGGAAGAAATTAGTTTCCTATATACCTGCCCGTTTATTGAGATCTAGCAATCGTAATTTACTACGTCCCTGTAAAATCAGGAAAGTCAAAATGGGAGGGCGCGCTTTTCACATCTAGCCCCGCTCCATTGGAACCGCCTGCCGGATGAGCTACGCGCCTGCGCAAGCTTGGGGCAGTTCAAGAAGCAGTTAAAAACCTGGCTGTTCTAAATCCGCAATTTTGTCCTAGCCTTTAGCACTGTGTAGCCAAAAGCGCCGAGAGATCCCTGTGGGGATGATTCGTCGCGCGGTATAAATGATAAATAAATAAATAAAATAAAAATAAATAAATGCCTCAGCCATTGTTTCCACATCTGAAGCATGAGAACCCTGAATGTCCCTGTCAGACGGTAGGCAAGGGTGTGCTAAATTGTCCACACTGCCTTAAGCATTCACTGAAACAGTATGCCTCATGCCCATCTAAAAAGATTAGAGTTATGGATCCTGTGAAGGCCACAAACCTCAGTTCATTGCTTTTCTGATAAACAAGTCACCAAGCCCCCGCTCTCCTCCCCTGTCCTCTGCGTGTACATCTTGCTGAACATCGAGAAGATGTAGCAAACCCAGGATGCATCTGTCATCTAGAAGAACATGATGGGGTAAGAGTAGGGGTGGGGGCTAACTGTAACTTTCCACAGCATCTCACCTGATGTTTTGCTTGCTTTGGAAACTAAGACAGCGACGTGGCTCAAAATGACACAATAACCTTTCAATGCACTATGTACCTTGAAAGGAGCTTACGCCTTAAAGCTTCTGAGAAGTGACGCAAATTGTTTTTAATAAAGTGTTCAACTTTTGTTATTTTCTGCGGTCAAACACCTGCTAAAGTTAGATCGTGCGGTCAATGGTTCCTCATTAAAGGTGTATAAAAGGGTGTATAAAAGGACCCATTCGTTGACCACCTCTCACAGTGTATTTCACGACTCGAGGTGCTCCCGGCTAGCTGATTTATTTAACATTGAATAAGGCCTTATTGTATTTTGATATTCAATTACTCTCTCTCTCACTCTCTTCGAATTGTCGTGATTTTAAACCTGCCAAGATTGCATGTTTTTACTCTTGATCAGTGAGGTGTCTTGGACACCTGATACCTGCTAGATTGTATGGTGTTATTTTTGATTAATGATGTGTCTTTGACACTTATTGTTTACTTGTTTAAAAAATGAGTGTCAATCCTGACTCGATTACTGCATTTTCAGACGTGTGTCTTGTTATTTCAGATAGCACATTTCCGTGCCAGTTTTTGTGGTAAAAACCATCCTCCAACATTGGCACATTTAAGCCTATTCTTCACATACATACATGTATACATGCTAGCTAGTGCTCAAAAGATGATGGACAAGCATATTAGTTTGTACAAAAACATTTGTTGTGACAAAGTGCACGTTGACACCTGTGCATATTTACAGGCTGGTGAAAGGTGCACAGACATGGAGGTGCTGTGTATGTTTGTGTGTAAAGGTAGTGAATGTAAGTGACTTGTTTAAGGTGTCAGGGGTTGGTGTCCTCATCCACAGGCGGTCTGTTCATGTCCCCGGCTATGCAATACAAATTCTAGGTTTGGTATAGGATCAGGCTGTATGCTTTGAGCATGTGAGTAGGAGCGGTTGTGTGGCCTTCAGGTAGATGTTTTTCCACCATTCCAAGCAGGGATATTGGTTGTTCCTGCTGCAATGACAGGCTGCCCTTTTTTCAAGACCCAATGGGGCTGCAGAACCTAATTCTTAAACATAAAATTGTTCTTCCTCAGCAATCAGAGATTATACTGGTACATCTCCAATGTCTCCTGCTGGAACCAATTCTTGTTTGTGCATCAATATTGTACAGGTTTGGCTTTGCAGAATGTTGTTGAGAACCCACAGGTAGGTATTAATGGAGTACTTCATATTGTCAATGCCACATCGCACTGAGTCCTGCTGATCAAAGACATCTTCCCATTAATACAGTTTTGCTTCCCCTAGCCATCGCACCAAGCATGAGTGGCCAAATCACTCAGCCATGTGATCGTACAAGAAGCAGTTGCATGACCTTAGGGACGTATTGTGAGGACTAGGGTATGGAGAACGAGGGGCAGCATGGCTTTAGACTATGTGCACACAAAAGGGGCCTTGTGCCTTTAAGAATAGTTGCAAGCTTTGGAAGTAGTTAATGGGCTGATTGGAGAGTGTGAAGGATGGACAGTTGGAGGCGAGATCTGAGCAGGTGGGACTTCTATGATCATCGTGAGACAAGAACCAGTTAGAGGATACCTGCATCACAGACGTCAAGACTTGGGGTCTTTCCTTCCTAGGCAAGATAAGTAAGGGCAGCAGAATGGGACTGGCATTTTGAATCATTTTCCGTTGTAGGGTTCCAGCTGCTGCGTGTCGCACACCATGTGCCTTCGTGCACCTTTGTCATTACGCCCTTCTGGTTTATGTGTTTCTTTGTAACTCTATTCTTACCCAGTTTCTTCAAAGTTTATGTGTGATTGCAAGTTCTGTTCCTCCCAAGCTGATACGTCTGCTGGCTTTCACTGATCTGAATATGGTATCCAGGTACTTTTTGGTTGCAACACTGGGGTAAAATGAATGCTATTTTTTAAGTAAGTCATTATATCTCTATGATGATACTCAGTAGATACTCTGTCTATACTCATTTAGTAATCACAGAATGTTTCTATACCGTAGAGGTTACAAGGTTAAGGCTCGACTGCAGCCGTCTGTATCCTGTGGCGTATTGTATTCCTACTGTGCCCGGACCTGAGGATCTGAGAATCTTGTGCTATCGTTCTCTGCCCCATGCCCCTTTTTTCCAGTGAGCATGTCTCAAACCTTGCAGGATTCAATTTAGTGTTCCAGAGTTCTGGCTTCGCAGAGTAGAGAGTTGGTAGACAAGCATTAGAATCCTTACACACTTTGTGATTGATGGCTGGGGAAACGGCGCACACTCAATACTGGTCCAGTAGACGTCCGTAATTAGATGTACAATATTACAGTTGGTGCTAAGGAGGAGGGAGAGCCACCAAGTCTTCCTCAACTGGAAAACAAACTTCTCCTCAATAAGTTCAAAGATGACTCCAAGCACTCAAAAGTCAGGAACACAAGTGTGTATTTATGTAGAAGTGTCCAGTGTCTTTTATTCAGACATCAGGCTTTTCTTTCAGGATTAACAATTCACCATACATGTTATTCCTTGACATCACTACAGCTCCATGCCAACACGTGTTTCGTCCGTTAAATAAAACTGGACTTCATCAGGGCTGAAACATAAAATAATGGCATCATAAGGGATATGAGGAGTCATGGGATCAGAAGTTAAACCCATCTCCAAAGTGTATCACCCGAATTGTATCATGCACAGTTATATGTGAGAGATAGCTGTGATCTATTAGTCGCTAGTAATGATAGGAAGGTATGGCTATCAATGTGAAAGCCAAGGCAAAGGAGAAGATGAAGTATAAAATGAGAGAACCTTAGATATGAGTCACCATTGTGTGTTAAGTTATCACTAGAGCCAGTGCATTCTAAATATGTCCCCTTACTTTGTTGGATTAAATTAATTCTAAAAAGTGTCAGCCATAAGTAATGGGCCACGCGAAATCATCAGGGCTCACCAAATCTGTAAATACTACCGTCCTATTCAATTGGAAATAGTAAAATTCTCGTGCGACACATCCAAATATCTGAAAGGAATCCATAATACAATGTACTTACGATACACATGTAATCTGGTATCTCATTATATAGTATTCACAACGATGTCTCACTTACCCAGATTGCTTCAGTCCGAGTATATCTTAGTATAAAGCGGCATGTTTAAGTCATTCCGCAAGTCTGAAATGCCAAAGTAAAAGTTTTAAATCACAACATGAGGTCCCAATTATGGGCATCATGTTTCATGTGGGCGGACGGGGTAAATATTAATATCAAAGTATAAACGTCTTGCGAAACGCAAAACACTGTGTCAAAATCCTGTGAGTAGTAATCTATGTCTCCTCCCCCGATTATTGCGGCACTCTCACAGATGCAAAAGAAGACCAAGCATCACAAATGACATATCTTCAACACACGATGGATTCCGCTCCATTAAGTTACATGGGGTGAAGTTTAGTAAGTTTACCAAGTATCCAAATACATGCACTGAAAACACTATACTGACTCAGCACGCGTTTGTTATTATCTATATGAGAATACGCGATTAAGTTACTGGCATTATTGAAAAAGCAAACCCTTACCGAACGGTGAAGTACTCCCCGTCTCAAGCGGTCTTCGTGGTGTTCTGCGTGGGCGCCATCTTGTTCTACCTATTTATACCCTACACAAATTGGAACCATGAGTTAGCCCCAAAACCGTGGCGGCCATCTTAACGTGTGAAATATCATAATGTATATATATGAATATAACAAAGTAAAAGAAGTGTGAGACATATTATAGTAAATACCACCTCTGTGAGGCATACTCTACATTGTATTTTACTACTTAAGTGTTCATGTTTTTTATTTATTTAGTTAAAGTACCTGTCGCGGAGTCAGAAAAGGGACTAATATGCGTCCTGGTGTTCAAACGTCTGTTATTATATTGGTAAGCATGCCCATCGCTGAGTCAGAAAAGGAACTAATGTACGTCGTGATATTCTAACGTCCATTGTTGTGTGATACATCTTGGTATCTAAGATGTACCAAGATGTCATATATTAGTAGTAAATCAATAGTCGCCGATTGTCAAATGTCAAATGGCAAAAGATAGATGTATCTGAAAACCAATAAGGGATATGCGTATATATCCAAGATGTATTAGTAGCCAATCATCAAATGTCAAAAAGGCAAAAAAAGGGGATATATCTGAAATCCAATAAAAGATATGCGTAATCCACTCATTGGGGACTATATTAACTCGTAGTTTAGAACCATCATCAATAATAATACCTTGCAAAGAGGTTGTGAGGAGAGTGAGTGAAGTTAGAAGAAGCAAAAATAAATAATAATTTATAAGAGTTAATAGGATCATAGAAATCATATATGGTGGCTTTCACATTGATAGCCATACCTTCCTATCATTACTAGCGACTAATAGATCACAGCTATCTCTCACATATACCTGTGCACTGTACAATTCGGGTGATACACTTTGGAGATGGGTTTAACTTCTGATCCCATGACTCCTCATATCCCTTATGATGCCATTATTTTATGTTTCAGCCCTGATGAAGTCCAGTTTTATTTAACGAACGAAACACGTGTTGGCATGGAGCTGTAGTGATGTCAAGGAATAACATGTATGGTGAATTGTAAATCCTGAAAGAAAATCCTGATGTCTGAATAAAAGACACTGGACACTTCTACATAAATACACACTTGTGTTCCTGACTTTTGAGTGCTTGGAGTCATCTTTGAACTTATTGAGGAGAAGCATTAGAATCCTGACCTCTCCAAAACTCTCCATGATAAAGGATTCCTGACTGGTATGAACTGGCGAACGTTGGCTAAGAGACGCAAACTGGTCACTTAGGAATCCCTGCTAGTGTGCTGCTGGAGGAAACACTGTAGTTGTAGCTTAGTTTGAGCCTGATATTGAGTCCATTTGTTGTACCTCGAAAGTTGGGTGGTGGTAGCTTTCTAAGTCTTACATAACTAGAACAAGCACCACTTGCCTTCATCATAGCTGTTTGGAAGACTGTCTAACAAAAAAGACTTGCATACATCACTGACTTGGTAGTAAGTGGGTTATTCTCTGTAGGACCCACAAACTCCTCATCCTGTATAATGCTGTTTCCTTCGGTGATGGCTACCTCTAGGGGCATTTCTCTCAGAATTGCATATCTCTGCTCATAGATTGAATATCAGACTCTGTTCTGGAGGTGCTGTGAATCTGAATGAGGCATGTTTTAGTTCATGGGCTTGCGGTTAGGTTGGAATATAAATAAAGTCATACTGATATATATGACATGGTGTGACATGGTTAGTGCACATGAGATACTAACACAGGCAATTTTCAATTTAAATTGGAGTTGGTGGCAGTGCTTGCTATGGGCTTCGAGATTTTAAACAGTAACATGTCATATCTTACCCGTGCCACAGGTAATCTGTAACTCAACAGTCACCGCAATGTCAGCTATACTCCCATGGTACAGGCAGTGGGTTGTTGATATGTGAACTTAGAAGGAACTGCTCTTGTAGAAAATTATAGAAGTAAATGGGTGAGAACACAGAGCACCTTTTCACATCTGACAATTCTAACATTGCTGTGATGGCATGTGTCCTGACACACAGATGTAGGTAACACTGAAATCACAATAAATATCTTACTTGCCTTAGTTGACGCCAGCTAGCAAGGTAATCAATACGGTCATAGAGATATGTAGGCCTTGGAGAAACAGGTATACCTGACTGTGGGATAACAAATGGCAGCTGTCATGCCTGCAGTGTTTCCTTTGTCACAACGTGAGGGTAGGTTGTAGTATTGCAACACTGAGTGCTTGCTGCTGTGAAATTCACATATTGTGACACGTTATTAGTACAGGATACATCTGCAACTTAGGGAAGAAACGTGGTGTCCTGACTAAGTTATTCTGTACAATGAGGCCAGTTGCTTGTTATGGTGTAAGTGACATGGTAGTGACATGGTACACAGATACCTTAGGTGTTATGAGTTTGTGAGGTTCCACAACATGTGCAGGGACAACACAAGCAATGGCAGGTGGACAGTCTTTGGTCACGTATACTCATTAGCCTTTAAGAGTATGTGACATATTGTTGGGACGTGTGTGCCTTTGACGAGGCAAATTTGTGTAGGTGCTGTAATCATCATAACACTTTGTTAGATTCAGACGGAGGAAAAACACCTACGGAGGAAAGTAGATGCAATGGCGACTTCGTTAATGCTGAAAATGGCGCCCGCAGAGAATCAGCCCGATGCTAGCCGGGCTGAGAGCAACTACTGACTCGCCGGAGTAGACCTGCAATTGGACCGGGCCCCCATAACGACTTGACAGTACAATCCCAGGTGAGCTTCTGCAGCGATCTGCACCTGACTGCGCAGCCGAAGCCTGAGAATATCATCGGGGCTCCTGCCCTGGCGGCGTCGGAGACGCCCTGAGCAACACCGTAACTGACCGGACACATCGAGGCGGGCATGGTGAGTGCGTGTGGGGCCCTGGGGGGACAGCTGCGGCCAGGTGAGATTGCACAGTGTTTTGTGATCACTCTTTGGGCCCCACATGAGCCTCAGATGTGGTGATTGCCCCGATGCCGATCGCGGCACCTTCCTGGATGCAGGGCCATGCGCCATAGCCTCCTGACTGCACAGGTGCGCTTTCATCAGAGCGGGAAGGGCATAGGACAAACTCTGGAGCCCCTGACTCCCTGTCGCATAGCGTTGGGATTAGAGATTACCTGGGAACCGCCGACAACACTCAGATGCCATTTGGGATGCACATTCCCTATCTGAGCCAACCCGTGCTGCACGCACATTGGGTCCCCAATGCTACCTGACCCTATGATGTCGACCGCCACCCGCACTATTTCAATCAGCACCGTAACGGCGCCCAACTCACAGTGCACACCGTCGTTGCGGCTGGGGAGCTGGTTGATGCCCCGTGCCGTTGAATCTTGGGCCTATGCCATCGCTGCCGTGAGGAGCACCCAACGCTCAGTTGAACCTTCACCGTCCACAGTGAGTACCTGTTACACCTTCGGATTCCTGGCCCAATGACCTGCTGGACCTGGTCCACGTCTCCTGCTGGAAAGACTACCATGATTTCTTGGCCCCCCTCCCCTCTGCCTTTCACAATGCTTGCATCTCAGGCGGAGGTGGAGTTTGCTGTAGTGCCTGTCCCCAAGATGGCGACTGGGGCCAGTCCTGACGACTGCCACGGGGGACTCCTGAGGCACCGGGGCACTCCCAAACCGACCCTGCTCCTGCTCACCCTCCATGACATTTGACCTCAGTGACCTTTCCATCGGCAGCTGAGACCTAGACATTTTAACTGACACCCGGTGGAGCTACCTCGCGAGCTACAGGGGAGAAGGGCTATGGATTCCCTCCTTGACCTTCACCTACCCAGCCGGTCTTTGGGCAAACTCTCCTGCGTCTCTCTACTGGACTTTTCTCCCTTCTCCTCTTCTCCATACCCCCTACCCACCTCCTCTCTACTCTTCTCCTCTTTCCAGCTATTGACCTTTACCCTCACCCGTCCTTGCTCATATTCACACCCTGTCTATCCACTGGACTTTCTTCTGTGAACTTTCCCTCGTCAGTTGAGACCTAGCTATCTGACTGATGCCCGATGGAGCTACCTGTTTAGACTATTGGGGAGACGGGCTGTGGATTCCCTCCTCGGACGTCACCTACCCAGTCGGTCTTTGGGCAGACTTCCTTTCATCTCTCCTGCCGTCTTTTCCCTCATCCTCCCCTTCACACTTCCCTCTCCTCTCTCTTTGTCTTCACCTTTCTTTCCTCTCCCAATTTGTTGCTTAATCTTTGATGCAATGTGTATTTGTTTTCATTCTCTGTAATATTGTGTAGCCTAATGTAAAGTGCTCTGATACCTACGGGTCTAGCCAGCACTATATATAACTCATAAATAACGTTCCTCTGAACTTCTGATGGACCTTGACGACGCCCCTGGGCAGATACCTAAACTGTTTGTACTCACCTCGATGCACGCGCAACCTTGGCCGATGCTCCGTGGAGCTGTCACATGCAGCTAAAGAGGAGTCTGGCCCTGGTTTCACCCCTCGGACGTCACCTACCCAGCCGGACATCTGACATTATTTTCCTCGTTTTTTCCTTTTGTATTCACTCCCTCCCCTGTGACTCTTTGATTTAAGTGATGTAACTTTGTAACCTGTAACTCGCTGTAACTCATGAAAAGCGCTCTGATACCTCTGGGTCTCAGCCAGCGCTATATAAAACTTTTCAAATTAAAAAAAAAAAACCCACTGGATATCAACTGATAAGTTACACTTTGTAGCAACATTGTGATACATACATTTGTTAAGTGCAGGCTGGTGACACCAAAGTTGGTCATGAATGACAAGGTGTGTGCTATGTGTAGATAATTTATACATGAGACATCTGGGAAATCCCTCAACATATGTAATTTATGTAACATTAGCTTGTCTGTTAGTGGGCCAATCTGAGGTGTGCAAGTAGGTGAGAGTATACAAAACTAGACATTCAGTGACATTTGGTGGCAAATGTTGAAGATTACTTACCAACCTCTGCCATCCTTCAGGTCTGAATCTCTGTCTTAATGTCACTGCAGCCAGAGCAACACCACTTGAGGTGGGGGGTAGATAAGTGGTTGTGGCACTTTTACACAGGTCTTGCATGTGGCTGGCTAAATTAGAGTGCATGTGAGTATGTTTTTGTGTAGGTTTTCCCATGGCAGAGCAGTTTAAGAGTTGCATAGTGTTAAGTAGTACTGAGACATTGTAGTGGCAGTGATTGTCTTGTGGCATTTATCTCTAGAGTGAAGTTATGTCTGACACTGCTGTGGCACATACGTGACTGCATAATTAGCTGCTGTGCCTGTTCTGATTGTGCCCCTGCCACACCGAGGCTGGAGGCTCCTGCAGTTCCTTGAAACAGAACGCACATGAAGTCTGTCAACAGTGAAGGAGATGATTATCAACATGCATGCATGTTTTCTTTGTTTGTACATGAGTGTTATTGTCAGATATTGATACTCAGTTATATGTTGGTTTTGCATGTGTTAGATTGAGCTTGAGTCTTGTGACTGACACGTATGCTGTTAGTGGTTATGGTAATCGTTTCAGGGAGCATGATGCATTGCTATGAGTAGTGATGTGTTCATCTTACCTGGCCTGATGTTGATGGTCCCCAGAACTGGTAGGCCATGCAGCTGGTGAGTATCCATGGTGGAAAGGATACGATAGTCAAAGTGGTTGAGATTAAATCATGTCCAATGTCTGCTGTCAGGCATAGCAGCTGCCATCTGTAGGTTTGAAAATGTATCTTTCTCACTCCTCTTTTCATCCATCCATTTTTAATTTGTACCCCCCGGTGCATAACCCCATTACAAAGCATTCACTCTATTGGTGGAATCCTGCTACATGGCTGTTTCTCTGAACTGTTGAGGTAGTTTGGAGGCAAACTATGTTATTTTCCATTGTGGTCAATGACAAAGCTGAAAACAATGTCTACCCCCTTGTCAGTAAAGTTCCTTTTCGTATTGAGTGAAATGGTCTGCATCTTGGCAGTTCAAACAGCACTCTGGCTCCAAATAAACACGTAGCACAATGGGTGGAGGGAAGGGTCTTGAGTTTTATATGTATGCACTTTCCAGGTGTGTTTAGCTGCCTGGTGTGTGAATGTGGCCAGGTATGGTTAGTTACCTCGTTAGGAAAGCTACACAGCATGTTGTCGTACAGCTTCTACTTTCTCAGTAGGAACTGTGCGTTTGTTGGACAACATAAATGTTGAGATTGTGCCAGACTGATTTCGTGCATGCCCTCAGGATATGTTGGCCTATAGTCCTGCTAGCTCACAGTGCCGCCATAAATACCCCCTAAACCAAGGAAGGTTACAAATGGATTAGGCAACGCTCTGCTGTTTGAGGCTGCTGGGGGACTACAATGCCCACAAGTCTTTGCCCTCTGTGCACTCCCAGGAGGGAGGTGCTCTGCCTGCCTAAAGCGCTCAAAAGCGCCTGGTTCCATCGCGGCGTGGGACGCTCTGCTGTTCGAGGCTGCTGGGGGACTACAACGCCCACAAGTCTTTGCTCTCTGTGCACTCCCAGGAGGGAGGTGCTCTGCCTGCCTAAAGCGCTCAAAAGCGCCTGGTTCCATCGCGGCGCAGGACGCTCTGCTGTTCGAGGCTGCTGGGGGACTACAACGCCCACAAGTCTTTGCCCTCTGTGCACTCCCAGGAAGGAGGTGCTCTGCCTGCCCAAAGCGCTCAAAAGCGCCTGGTTCCATCGCGGCGCGGGACGCTCTGCTGTTCGAGGCTGCTGGGGGACTACAACGCCCACAAGTCTTTGCCCTCTGTGCACTCCCAGGAGGGAGGTGCTCTGCCTGCCTAAAGCGCTGAAAAGCGCCTGGTTCCATCGTGGCGCGTGACGCTCTGCTGTTCAAGGCTGCTGGGGGACTACAACGCCCACAAGTCTTTGCCCTCTGTGCACTCCCAGGAGGGAGGTGCTCTGCCTGCCTAAAGGCTCAAAAGCGCCTGGTTCCAATGTGGCGCGGGACGCCCTGCTGTTCGAGACTGCTGGGGGACTACAACGCCCACAAGTCTTTGCCCTCTGTGCACTCCCAGGAGGGAGGTGCTCTGCCTGCCCAAAGCGCTCAAAAGCGCCTGGTTCCATCGCAGCGCGGGACGCGCGCGGGCGAAGCCCGGGCCAAGGGCGGGCCCGTCCTTGCCCGTCATCGCCAGGAAGAGGCAGGGCAGGGCCACCCCACCAACGCTGACTTTAAATCTGCACGGAGAACAAGGTATTGACTTTATCGTCGGTTACTTGTGTAAGCCACCGGTGCGTTCCTGCACGGGCATTTGTGCGTTATTAACTTTAAAGCCCAGAGACTGATTAAGTTCTGCCGAGCCTGACCTGCAGGATATATTGTGTATAACCAAAGATTGCGGTCTTTGTTGGCCAAGGATAGAACTATCCCCAGGTGTGCTCAACTGTGTGTTCTTAAATTATCACTAATTGTTTGTTCAAATTAGTACCCACTCAAATCCTGGTATGGGTAAAAGGAAGGTGATGGAAGCTATAGGGGAGGGAGAGTGGGCAAGCGCAAGAAAAGTTAAAAGGTCGGATAAACACATAGAGTCTACGAAAAACAACTGTGTTATGACACGTATAGACAATATCATCAGCGACTGCGAGGAGATCCTCTCTGCTCCTGTAGGTACCAAGTGTGGACTACTGGGAGTTCACTCGGCTGGCCCCCCCGACTCCCCCCAGTCAGTTAAATCCATCCCAGAAATGTTTAAGAAGCACACATACAAAAAAAGCTTATCTCATACCCAGGTACAGGAAGCTCAGTCTGAGCAGATAGTTATGCCACAATTGTTAACGTCGTTAAATGTTCTTAATTCCGCTGACCACCATGGGGGTTTTGAGATTGAGTGTAACAATCGATTTGCCCCACTGACGGATATTGAAGAGCCCACTGGCCCCAATGAACTTGAGGTACAGATAGATCCGACAGATGCAAGTAAGGTTTCCAATAAGGAGGCCTTAAATAAAGGATGTAGTTGCTTTCATTCCAGCCACCAATTAGATGGCTTAAGGGTGCATATCGACTCGCTTACAGAACTTGTTAGTTCCCTGAAAACCCTGGTTGTGAGATTAATAGATATAATTCAGACAACAGGGCTCAATGTAGATCTTGGAAACCTTAGACCAGCATCATTGGGTAGATCTATTGATAGTGTTCCACCCTCTACTTTTTTGGGAGGTACAGGCTCAATGAATGCTCCTTCGGCGGGTATAGAATCTATTACATCTATAATGACTCAGACTAACATAGATAGAGCACTCCTTGGTAATTGTCAGGAACCAAGGTCCTCCGGCCATAGCCGTGCAAGTTCCCGGCAGCACCAAACCACTCATAGTGCACTAAGGATTAAAAATACGCCGTTGCTTATGGGTCTGAATCCTTTAACTTCACATTCAAGCAGTTCTCTAAAAGCTAAAGTTTTCCTAATTAATGTTCCTAAAATAACATCTGAGTACCCTTATGAAAATGAGCAGGATTTGATAAACAAATGTATCCATTGGTTGCGACATGTGAGGAATTGTCGATCAGTTATAAGAGAAGACATATATTCTGCGAAAAGATACACGAATCATGGTTGTAGTACAGATTATGTATGTCTTTGGCTAACTACTACAGATCTTGTAGATAACTTAGTATCCTTTGATCTCAGAACTTCATACATGGCTGCATCTAATATAAGAATAAAATATAGTCCCCCTGCATCCCAAAGCAGGATTGTTACTCAGGTCCAAGTCCCCATAACCAAAGAGGGCTCTGTCTTGGATAAGGTTGATTGATGCCTAAAGGGTGGGCTTATGACACTGCAGTATGAGTCAGTGCCAGCCACGAGGGGGGAACCCATTGATTACCAAACTGTGCAGATTCCCGCCACAGTGGTTGATAGCATTACCATCGATCCCAGTCCAATCAACCGGTCACTATTATTAGCTTCTTGGAATATAGCGGGATTAAATTCAAAGACAGTGTCAGCGGACTGGCCATCCTTCATTGGGGATCATGATATATGGGTCTTTCAGGAAACCTGGTCAGTAAATCCAATTTTCCGTCCTGGGTATTTAAATTTTTTTAAACCCTCTATAGCCGGCAAAAAGGGAAGGCCCTCGGGTGGGCTCACTAAATGGGTTAGGCAACATCCAGGCTATAGGGTTGAGGATATCTATATTGACAGCCCTGACATTCTGGCCACTATCATTCAACCAAGCCAGGGATCTGGTATATTAGTTATTAATATCTATGCCAGAGGTACGGTTGGAGGAAAACTTTCTAGTACAGTTTCCCTGCTAGAGATCTTTTTAGAAGAACAGAGAGGGAACTATAACCTGGTGATAGCTGGAGACCTTAACTGCACCTTTGAGCCCCATCTCCATGACGAGAATGGCTTTGGTAATGAAGAGGATGTACAGTGGGGTATTCCACCACTAAACCTGCCGCCTATAACGAAGTGGACTGAGGCAGTTCTCCAATTGAATAGCCTGTGCCTGGAGAGGGCATTAGGGCAGTAAACGGGAGGACATTATCGGATTGCAAGAGATCCCACACATACTCCAATGGGATAAGTAGCAGTCGGATTGACTACTTTCTTATCAACATGGAGATGTGGTCACGTGTCATTGATATGAAGGTCCAAGAAAGAAGTGAGAGTGATCACAATCCACTCCTCTTAAGTTTACAGGTACCGAGGATTGCCCCACAGCCTCAGATAATTGAAATTGCAACAGCAGATGTCTTTCTTGAGAATGATATGGAGAAGGGTGAAGTGGGCAACAGTTTTAGGGAATGACAAATCACTAAAGAATATGAAAATCTCAGTAGAACGTACCCTCAAGATCCTTTTGGATTTAGAAACCCAGGATGATATTAATGCAGTGATCTTGCAGGTACACGAAGACTTGTTCACAGAGCTTAAGAGTTTCTTTACTAAGGTACACAAACCAAGGAATTCGGTTAGTATAAAATCTGCTAACTGGTATAATAAGGACTGTAGAGTGGCATATCGAAAACTAACGCAAGCCATAAAATCTAAATCTAGGGAAAATGTAAAGCTTGCTAGAGCTAACTATAAGAAAATTCAACTTAAAGCCAAGCAAGAGTCAGATGAAAAACGCTGGGAGGAACTTCTGTTGGCGAGTAGAGAAAAAAGGATGCAGAATTTTTGGAAGTTGGTGAAGTGGGACAGTGGGGAGCACAGACAAGTCCCTGTTAACCACGTAGCACCAGATCAGTGGATTTCCCACTATCAAGCCCAATTTGCCGCCACAACTGACAGCACTACTCAAAGTTTAATTTTAAGGTCAGAGAAAACTGTAAACTTTGGTCTAGAAGAGGTCGGTAGAGCTTTAGATGCGATACCCAAAGGACGAGCGCCAGGCCTGGATTGCATCCCGGCCGACCTGTTTAGGTATGATAGAGAAAACTGGCTAAAATATATTTATATAATCGCGAATGCGATCGCGAGTGGGGCTCCAATTCCTGATTCATGGCGTGGTGCGGAAATTATACCACTTTATAAAAGGGTGATCGCACGTGTCCGAGCAATTACAGGCCTATTAGCCTGATTGACTCATTACAGAAGATAATGGCTAGGCTTGTGTTGAGTAGGATCCAATCTTGGATCGGTGAAGAAGATGTTTTGTCACCCCTCCAGGCTGGCTTTCGCCAAAAAGTGAGCACTATAGATCAAGGGGCATATTATCAACGGCCAGCGATAATTATCGCTGGCCGTTCTCAGCGTGAGAATTGTTATCGCCGGCTACCGCAGATAATTATCGCCATGCTAGCGCTGTATTAACAACGCATAGCGCAATGGCGATAATTATTCCTGCGATAGCATTTTCCATGGAACATCGCTGGTTTTCCAGCGATGTTCCATGGAAAACGGCGATAACCTGCTGATACGACCCTGTGGTCGTATCAGCATAATCCACCTCCAATATTAAGTATAGGTAAGTCAGCATTTTTGCAGGCGTTGGTTTTAGCGAAAACCGCGGTTTTCGCCAAAACTAACGTCTGCAAAAATGCCTGTGCCTCCTTGTAAATATCGCGATGTGACATCAGCGATATTTACAAGGTTGTTCTGCCCAGTGGCGCCCACTTTGCATCTCATTAGAGATGCAGAGGGAGGCGTCGGGTAAAGGAGTGCTAACATGCGCTGATGCATGTTATCACCCTCTTGTCAATAAGGCGAAAACATTATCTCCGCTTTTTTGGCTTTTAAAGCCAAAAAAGCGGAGATAAGGCCCTTGATAATATGCCCCCAAGTCTTTAGGTTCATGATGATCTATTGGCGTTGGGTAGTGTTAGCAGAGGGTACCCTTTACGCGGCCTTTATAGATCTCAAATCGGCGTTTGATTTGGTGCCGCGTAACAAGTTATGGGAGGTATTAAAAGATCTTGGGATGCCAGTTGAACTTCTAGTACTGGTTGCTAGGCTACACGAATCCAACTTTGCGCAGGTACGATGGGGGTCGCAGGGCAAGGTCACTGATAGGTTTGCAGTATCAAAAGGAGTCCGGCAAGGGTGTGTCTTGGCCCTACACTTTTTTCTTTGTTTATTGATAGGGTTGTATATTATTTCTCGTCACATCCAACCGATGCCCCCTCTCTTGCGGGTGTAAAGATTCCGCTCCTTATGTTTGCAGATGACACTATTATCCTATCTAAGACGCAATCGGGTCTGCAGCGTGCATTGAATAGATTTGAGACATTTTGCAGGGACCACGAGCTGGTAGTCAACGTGGACAAAACTAAATACATGATTTTCCATAAATCTAAATTGGTCCAAGGAAAAGTATTTATGAATAAGGCTCAGTTGGAACAATCTGAAGTGTTCACATATTTGGGAGTGACACTGAGCAAAAAGCTGAACTGGAAACCCCAGATAGATCTGATGACTTTAAAGCATGTCCAGTTAGCAGGCGCTCTACTAAAAGAACACAGATTGTCTAAAACCAAACCAGTAAGTCCAGCTCTAACAATTTATAATGCCAGGGTCAGGGCCTCCATTCTTTATGCCGCGGAGCTCTGGGGCTTCGAAAATGTTTCCTCTCTAACTGTAGCCCAGAATAAGTTTTTGAGAACTTTAACAGGCCTTCCCCAATCTACTCCCCTTAAACCCCTTTTTCTCGATTTGGGTTGTAGTACTCTTGAGGACCTGGCTCGATTCAGGCCAGTTGCTTACTGGAGAAGGATCTGGACCATCCCAGAGTTGGCCCATTATGCAGATGCTTTGAAAGATGTAAAGCGGGCTGACACATCGAGTAGCATCTTATGGTTACAAAAAATAAAGCATACTCTGGTGGAAATGGGGTATAGACACTTGTGGGAGAATCCAGAAAGCAATTTATTTCCATCTAAACAATCATATAAGGAAGCTTATTGGGCCATGGTGAAATCCAAATCTTTGTCGTGTACTACTAACACTTCTCTCTCCGGTGTTTTCATGGAACATAAACAAGACACCAGATTTGAGTCTTATTGGGATCTTATACTAAAGCCTCTAGATAGAAAATTGTATCATCAATTTAGGGTTGGCACACTTCCGATAAAATCTTTTATGCAAAACTGGCAAAGCCCACCTACTACTAGATGCGAATCCTGTAATACGTATGACGAAACAGTTCTTCACATCCTGTTTATGTGTCCAGCTTATAAGCGCCCTAGGGACAAATGGCTTAGGCCAATTTGTTCAAATATGGGCACAAGGTTAAGCAGTGATGCATATCGTATATTGAAAATCAATACACATGTTCCTATAGTTGTGGCTACGGCCAAATTTCTGAGCTGGATGTGGGGAATTCGAGCTAAGTGTCTGAAGTAGCAAGGAATCTCGAGGGCTTTGTACATGATGAACGAGAGGTAAAGCATACACATGGACAGCCTATTGGTTTTATTACTTTTTATCTTATGTAGATAGGCATAATAGCAAATATAGTATGGTTAAGTAGTGCCTTTATACATAGGATTTTATGAGATTGTTTGACCTTGAACTGTGAAACCGATTGTCGTAATATAATAGTTTTATCGCTTTTAGTAATATAACTTATTTATGATTCTTATGGTATTTTTAGTTGTTTCGGCTTTTATAAAACTGTCGTATATTCGTATGAATTTTTCCAAGCTATTTAAAAGTCTTATTATGTTTTGTATTATAAAATGATTAATTATTACTTGCTTTTAACTTGATATTAGGAAGTTTAAGTGTATATTTATTACCGAATCTCCTTATTACTTATGCCCAATTTTAACGGTCATGTCATTCATGTTTTATGTCGCTTTTATGACTTTTTTGTCGAAATAAAGCTTGTGATTGAAGATTAGGCAACCTCAGAGCATGACAACCCTGACTCCCCAAGGGATCGTGGTAGCAGATCTAGAACTTTTTTTTTTCACTCAGTCACTCATGCATACCCACAAAGATACATAAGAAGTACACAAAGAGGCGTCTCAATATTTATTGAACCATTGTGATTCTTGTGTAAAATATATGTGCTGAAATAATTAATAGTAAGAAGCAGATGAAAGTGATTATCAATATTAGAACAGTGAAAAGGATAAAAAATTCCACCATTGTGCTAAAGCAGTATATATACTGGCATATAAGTATGGTGTACAGTGTACCCCTACTATGTGCTCAATAACCTAGTTACCTAGGGCGGGTGATCTGCCAAAACCCCCTAGTTGATGATCTAACGCCCCATTACCTGTGGGTGATGTGTTCAGGTCCCTGTGTTGGTCACAAGTTGGACATCCATTCTCACAGAGGGAAAACAGGAATGAGCTGGGCTGAGATTCTGACGAACAGCAACCTCGCAGTCACAGCAGAGTGCTCCTCTGATTTGAACACAGAAATATGTGTCTATATATAATAACAGCATCCATGCTTCATTGCCGATGCCTCAGCCAGGCTGTCATTTTTATCCTCTTTTGAGAGTTGTGTCACCTTACAGACAAACAACAAATAATAACATTTGCACAATGGACATTTAGGCCGTGTACTAAAAGTTCAAGGTGTTGTGATAGCGTGCCCACGAAGTGGTAATGCAAGCAATGTGGTTTTACAGAAACTGATCCTGCACTGTCACGCAAGCAAATGTGCATCAGAAGTCATTGTGTAGTAATCAGGGCAACATAAGGAGCATGTGCATGTAAAATGGCAGTGTTTCTTCCCGGGCCTAACCCAGCCACTTGACAATGTATATATGCTGCATGTGATTTCACCTGGTTGTATGTGATTTAATAGAAAAACAATTTAATGGAATACCATTACTAAGAAACCATTTCATCTAAATTTTCAGGATGAATGGTGTTAGACCTGTCAGCCTTAGGGTGGTCTTCTCACAAACGTTTTGCCTTCCTTCTCCATTTTTTTTTATCTCATTGTTGCTGGAATTAGGAGTCTGCACACTTTACCACTGGTAAAGTGTGGTAGTGCTAAAGTGAATGTGATCACTTCTAAAAACATGGTATTATTGGTTTATCTCCAAATGGCATATTTAATGTACTTATAATTCCAAAGTAAAGTGGTACTACATGTACCCAAGGCTGTAAATTAAATGTTACTAATGGCCCTGCAGCACTGATTGTGACACCCACTTAAGTAGCCCTTTTAACATGTCTCAGGCCTGCTATTTCAGAGCCTGTGTGTGCAGTTTTAAACTGCCATTTCGACCTGGAAAAATAAACTTTTGCCAGGCCCAAACCTTACTTTTTAATACAAATAAGTCACCCCAGGGTAGGCCCTGGACAGCCCAGATGGCAGACTTCAATGTACTTTTAAGTTTTACATGTCCTAGTAGTGAAAAACTCTTAAATTCATTTTTTACTACTGCAAGGCCTATCACTCCTATAGGATAACATTGGAATTGCCTAATTACATTTTTTAAGTGTAATTTCCAAATGGGAAGAGATACCAGTTCATGTTTGGTGTCTCTGGAATCACAATTTAAAGTCCAGAGTAATGGTGAAGTCGGAATTTAAATTGCAATTCTGAAAATCCCACTTTTAGAAAGTTGGCATCTTCTTGTCTTTCCTGACAATAAATGAAGCATGAAACTAGATTTTTTTTCCAGTCTAACTCGTGGGAATCTTCACATCTTATTGAGCCCATTTGATTGTTCATGGCAAACAAACATGTGCAAGAAACAACATTGTTCCAGGGTATCAGGTCTTTCTTCTATGTCTATTCACTTTTGGACACATTGAGCCCATATTAATGGGAGGTCCTTAATCTGTTGGCACCGGACGTTGTATCCGCACGACTTCAGCTCGTCTTTTTGAATCGACACGCTGTAAGTACGGCTCAGGGCAGATTTTTCTCACTTTCTAATGAGTATGAATACGCATTTGATAACCCACCTTAAACGTGCATTCACATCTTTTTCAGCACACCACTTTATGAAACGAGCGTATTGGTTGGACTTGAACTCTTAATTTTTCCATTGCGTTTTTGCGTCCCTTACAGCACCATTGAGGAGTTTGCAAGTAACATTCTTTTCGAGTTATGGGGGCATGGATTAAATACTGATGTATCGTTTTTCATTGAAGACCACATCGCTGTTCACTGAAAATCATAAACTTGTTTTTTCAGTGAATGAACGTATCTATGAACACTTTGTTTCTCTGAGTGGTGATTCCATTTCTTGTGCGGATTCGTCACTCAGCAGCAATATTGTGTAAGCTCTTTCATTCATTCCGTTTCACTGGGTTGGGAGTTTAGCACGTTCTGTAATCACAAACCATTTAACGTGTTGGCTCATGAGCACTGTTGCATCTATCACACTGAACTTTCTGTTTACATTGATCCGGCATTGTTGGTTTCTCCAGGTGTACTATAAATGCATGACATCCTTTTTAGGTCGAGCCTATAGCGGCAGCGCGCATGCGCTGCACGCTTTGCGAGGCATGCAGTATTCAGTATGGCGTGGAAGCTCCGCCCACTCTCCGCCCATCTTTTTTATTGGTTTAGGTCCTAAATGCTGCCTTCCGATTGGTTTTAGGCCTGTTAGTCCCTCCTCATGAAGGCCATGTCGTCATTAGTATCCTTCCATGGCTACTGGCCCCTTTACTTCAAATACAATTTTCTTCTCGTGCCCCCCTCTTGCAGTCCGTGACTTCTGCCCCCCCACACCCCCCACCGCACTCCCGCCCGTTCGTGCCTTCTCGCACGCCTGCACTCCCGTTTCCAATGCAATAGGTCTCGCGTAAATGCGAGTCCTATTGCATTGCAAATGCTTGTTTATTTCATCTTCCTAAGCCGCTTTTCCCGAGGCCGCTAAAGGCTGGGGATCTGTTGTTTGCCAATACTTCCCTGCTGGTGACAGCTTAATAAGGTCTATTATTGTGTGTTTTTTTCCAGGGGGCTTGTCAGCTTTTGTGTGCGGTCTGACCCTGGCCCCGTCCCCTTTCTGTGCCTGAAAGGGGGCAGATGTGTCTCTGTAATTTGTAGTAGTGGGGGATTCTGTGGGGCCGGCGGCGCGGCGTGGGCGCTGAGGAGGAGCACAGAACAACTTAACTCGCATCACATTGCTTGATTGGTACCAGGAAAATGAAAGCGAGGTCTGGAACCTGCGTCTGCCTTTAAACGGATTTTCAGCGGCACCATAAAACGTCACTGCGATGTCGGGCACAGCGCTTCGAGGCGAAACCTACGAGCCTTCCAGGCTCGTCGCACCCGCGAGCCAGGAGAATAGAGGGCTAATAATGCAAAACAGATCCCTGGGAGAAACTTGTAGAAGCATTCACTAGATAGGTGCTCAGGAAAATGCATTATAGCTAACTACACTTAAAAAGCTTGCGCTTTCAGCAGAGGTCTCTGGGTGGGGTGCACGTACATTTTGCCAATTCTGACTGATTACCACACATTTGACCCTGCTTCTATACCCAAGCAGTCGATATTTTATTCATATTCCCTTTGTAGTAATCAGTCGATATTCATGGAATCCGCAGGTTTTCGACGAAAAGTGCTTCCAGCCCCTTCAGGCGCTAGGTCCGTACCATAAGAATACACAAACAATTTTAAAAAATGTGCCCACGCACGCTCAAGCATTTCAAAACCCAAATTTCACATCGATGACACTATACGATTGAACAATGTTGCATCATATCCTTCGGGTAAATTCTAGTTTTATTTTAATTCGACGTACTGCACTCAGGTTCCTTGGGTCCGACTCCCATCTCGCCAGCTAATTAGTCAATAAGCATGACAATACATTTAAATAATGTTTTAATCAACATTCCCTCCGTGAAAAACCCTCTTTGTTAGCGGAACAATGCAGAGAGCAGCTGCAAAACCCGCCAAAACTACAGAGAAGCGCTTAACAAGTCAACGCGTGTTTGCTAATGTCCCAGCATTTGATAAAACATAATTTTTTTAAAGTTTAAAATGCTTTATTGAAAATAAATAGGAACAAAATGCAATTACATCAAACAATTATTGATCTGAAGAACAATTCAAGGCCATGAGTGTGTAAGCACAGATGCAATTAAGCAATTCAATAATAAGGAGAGACTAATGAACCTTTGAAAAATTAGCAAGATAAACATATCCTCTATTATGAAAATATGAGATTTAAAAAAGAAAAGGAAACTTGAATTGTAATATACGACTATAACGCGAAAACAACTGCATTTTAATGTTTTAATAAAGGTAAAGGAAAGGGAGGAGAAGAAAAGAAGAAGAAAAGAAAGAAGAAGAAGACATGCAAAGCCAAAGCAAGAAAATAAGAAGGAAAAGGTAGGAAGGAAAATGTAATGTAATTCAGGGTTGAACTATCTAAGTCATAGCGTCTGTATACTTATCATAAACAGATGGTAAATAAACCTTTATACTTTAAGGAGGTTCATAATTACAAACTTTAGTAACGGGTCGACTCATACCTCTGGATAGAAACGATGTAAGAGGTGACCATAATAAATCTTTTTAAATTTTTAAAGGAATAGATGTGGCATGTGCTCGATCTAACCTATGGTGATGACATAACAAGTTCCACCATGCCATATAAGAAATCTTAGCTGTGTCCTTCCAGTTAGAGGTAATTATTTGAAGAGCTAAAGCAAACAATAAATCAACAAATTTTCCAACTAAACGTTGAGATGACCAAAGGGGAGAGACACTGCCTACAAAGATATGCATAACATCAAAAGGGGGAGATACAGATAGAATATCATTCATTTTGTTCAGATTAAACATAATTTAACATTTTTTTATTTTTCACTACAAAAACAAAATATAATAAGTCTGGTTATTAACCTACCGATTTTAATAGACATTTCCGACCTTGATAAAAGTTACATAAAGCTCCTTTACAAGTTAACTGTGCCTAAAATATGTAATATAAAAGTACTGATTATGGCGTGCATTATTGTCGAGGAAAGCTGTATCGAGGTCCCGGAGACATGTACAACAATTGACCTCGTGGTATTATGTCCCCAGAAACCCCTTGATAAGTATTATTGTTCCATAACACTGAATAGTGCACACCCTCCCTCCAAATATACTGTACGTTTAAATGTCCAGTTATCCAAGCGTGTAATAGAACTGATGGCAGGACAGACAGGAAGTTTTATGGAATGTGGCTTTTACAATTTTGAATTTGTGAAACGAAGTTACTGTCCTGTTCCGCATTATTCAGCAGCCCTCTTTTTGTTTTCAATATCATGTACAATGTGCATAAAATAAAATAGTTTGGGGCATATTTACGTTTCCTGGTGCATCCCTGCAAATCAGCAGGGATGCGCCAGGAAACGTGCGACACGCATCTCAATCCTTGCGCCACCACGGATGCGCCGCATTTACAATGCGGCGCATCATGGCGCAAGGAAATGCAGATGCGTGTCGCATCTGCTGCCGTAACGTTAGCGCAGTGCTGGAGTTGTGTCGCGGGCGCGACGCAGCTCCAGCACTGTGCCAACCATGCCCATGTCTAACATGGTGCGTCAAGCCTTACGCCTGCTTCAAGCAGGCGCAAGGTTTGACGCAGCGGAGTCGGAAAGTGACTGAGTGAAATCTTGTAGATTTCACTCAGCCACTCTTCCGAGGCGTTCCTGCGCCGGAACGCCCCCTGCGCCAGAACGCCCACATGAAACCTGACGCAGGTTTCATGTGGCGCAGAGCTTCACAACGTGACGCATCTCCTAGATGCGTCACGTTGTACATACTCCGCAACATGGCGCCGGCTTTACGCCGCCGCTGCGTCACAGAAGTGACGCAACGGCGGCGCAAAAGTGGCGCAAGGGGCTTGTAAATATGCCCCTTTGTGTACGCCGGTTGTAAATATATTGTGCGGTCCAGTGGTGACCCAGGCAGTAAACACCGAATATAAAGCAGCAGTTTTATTAGCCAGAGTAGACTCTTACAACACCGACTTGAGCTTTGCTTTAACTGGTTCTAATAATTCCGTTACTCATACAGCGCTCGCTTTTGCTGATTTTTGGAATTTCGGCGCTATAAATAAAAGAGTGAGGATGTAAATCATGACTTAGGGGGTCATTACAATGGTGGGCGGATCGCCACCGCCGGCCCGGCGGGGGCGATCCACCCGCCATCCACACAGCAAAGACCCCCCGCCATATTATGATGGCTGGGGGTCCGCGGCGGACGGAAAGACCGTACGCCGCCTTTCCGCCGGTCGACTTGTCGACCGGCGGAGACTAGAGTTAATATGGTGGCGGTGTCTGCAAGACACCGCCATCCATATTACAATGCCTGCGGAGATCAGCCTTTCCATGGCGGCGTTGCACGCCATGGAAAGACATACGATCTTCGCTGTTGGGGGGGTGGGGGTTGCACATGGGGGGTACCTGTGGTACCCCCCTGCATTTGTATGCACAAGGTGGCAGACACCACGCGGTGCCTGTCACGTTGTGCATGCAAATGCACGACGTGCATTCACAGCATTGTGGCGGGCGGTGCGGTGAGCACCGCCCGCCACAATGCTGGGAATAGGGTGTCCCACCGCCACGGTGGCGGTGGCATCCTAATGTCAGGTGCGGGACCGCTGCACCCCTTGCGGACGGTCCCTCATTCCGTTACGGTGGCGGGCGATCGTAATGACCTCCTTAGTGCAGGCCACAGCCTTGGGGGATAAATTCATCTGTTGGGAATATTATTTTACTTCCTGGAGGAAAATACAGAAAAAGTCCAAATAAAAAGTCTCCTGTTGCTGAACATTTTAATGTAATATTGGTTATAGATAGCGCCTTTTTAATCACCGGCTGGAAGTCAAAACCAATATAAACCAATATAAAATAACAGAGCTGCTCTGGGTGCGAGAATAGAAAGTAAAGCTTGCGTATAGTTAAACTGACGGCGCTGCATCCACAGTGTTCCGCGCGGGCAGCCAGGAGCCCAGGGTCACAGGCGCCTACACTCCTCCTCCTTTGTGCTTTGTTCATGAATCCCTGTCCTGCGTCATCGCTGCCCCTCGGCTCGGATCCACGACACTGCGCAGCAACCAGTAACACACTATCTGCCAGCGTGGGCGACGTGAACCGACCTTCGCCCCAGGGGCACCAGAGCCGGTGACCAGCAGCACTCTCTGCCGTCCAGGCGTGGACGAGAACCAGTGTCATTAGGTCTCGCCTACGCAGCGCGCATGCGTTGCATAGGAAAAGACCTTTAGAAATCGATTCAGCTTTGCAGGCAAAAACGTGCACGCATTGCATTGCTTTGAATGGCAACGCGTGCACGTTTGGCGATTCCCTTGCGGGAGCGAGCTTTCAAACCATCTGTTTGTAATTAACAGATGGTTCCTGCTCGCTCCCGCAAAGCGAAGCACGCAGGCCCTCCTCTCTCCCCTCCCCTGCTGCCTCCTCCTCTCCTGCCAAACTTGTTTTTTTGCTTTCAGCGCGAGCGCGCGCGCTTCCCCACAACGCGAGTCAGCTGCAGGAAGAAGCGAAGCGCGCTCTCTCTCTCTCCCGCGGGCCGGGATCTCGCGTCATCGGGGAAGCCGCCGAGAGTCCAAGTGGCGGACAGGAGAGGAACGAGGTGCCAGGAAATCAACATTGACACTTCCTTACAAAGCATGCCAATTACGGCTTTTGTGCTACTTAAAAACGAAAGCTTTTCTGGGGCCAAATAATCTCGGAGAGAAACAGAAAGACGCTGCGCCTTGATTAATCTGCATTCCGCCCACCCCCAATTCTGTGGGCTTTAAAGCCCTTCTTGTACTTTTCGTTATTCTTTGCTTCCTATACCCATTCTTGGTCTCTGCCTGTACTTGTCTCTCCCTGCAACTCTTCTGTTGTCTACACATTCCCTAGAACCCTGGCCCTGCTGTCTGAGCCTTGTGAGAGGGTATTGGGTTTAGCAGATCTTCCATCTTTGAAGTGCCCTTACGTGTGTCCAGTCATTTACGCTGTCTTTGCACATCAGAATCTGAGGGGCAAAGTCCACACTAACCCAGATGTAGCAACGAAGACTTGCACTGAAATCACTTAACCAAACACTAATAAAGCTCGAGCAGATTCGCCGAAGCTTTAGATTTTGCTGAAAGAACTTCTAGATTTCTTCCCCATCAGAGGTCACTAATACTCGTGCACTCTCAGACGCTGCTTCTGGAGCGGGAAGATGGAAGGAGGTCTGTAGTTCTGGTTAGTCTGCATGGTACCAGAGCCTTTAGGTCTGCTCGTGTCTTCTCTCTGAGTTTGTTATGATGGGCATAGAGATGAGAAGTGGGCGTTTAACAGGGTGTGCGGCGTAGAAGTAGGAGGCTGGTCCCCATCAGTTTTTTCCCCCAGGATAACCTGTGACCCCTTAAACGATTTCAACCTAGATGAATCATATGCAATTTTTTTTATCTGGATATTCTAAAAATCGAACATGGATCTGGTCACGTCCTTTACCTCACCCACAGGTGCATGAGTCTTTTCCCCTTGAATAACGTTCACGATAAAAAAAAATTCAATGTTTAGGATGGCTGTTATGAGTAAAATGAAATAAACTGATGGCAGTTATTACTATTGAAATGCATAATATTGGACATTCATTCATGAAGTATGATTTACTGTATATTTATTATAAGGATTTATCACACGTGGCGCATGAACTGCCATCTGCATCGTAATTTGCAGATTTCATCAAAAAAAGGTTCCTGCGCAAACGGATCAAATTGCTAAAATAAAAACGTGCCACTTGAAGTGCTGCACAGTGGCAGATCCTTTGCAAAGGTTGTCGGTCGCCGTTCAGTTGCTAACTGTAGTATTTATACTGCAACTATAAAGGTGAATCCTTTGCCCACGGCTTATTAACGTATGTCAATATAGATTCTCTTCTCGCCCCTCTGCTTCTTCCTCCTCTCTCTTTGTAAGCTGTCTCCGTCGCCCGGTTCTGCTCTTTCCTCCGTGCCTCGCCAAACCCCTGCTCAATTGGTTTCATGTTTTACCCCACTCCTATCTTTTGTTAGCAGTTTTATGTACCACAAACCCAAAGGTATCGAAGCGCTTTTACATGAGCGCCAGTTACATTATTTTTTTAAAGGCATTAGTACTAGTAGATTAATTCATTTGCCAAGAATCACTAGGTGTTCGTCCGACGCTGGTACTAGACACAGAACAGGCTTACAGGCAAGGGCAGAGGTTGAAAGATCCGAGAGATAAACAGTTTGTTTTTAAAAGATAAAGGGTTGGACGGACTGGAGTTAGTGAGGAATCGTTACAGGGGGGAGTGGGAAAGAGTCCAGAGTTTTAAGAAGTTCCCAGGAAGTCCACAATTATAAAAACCGTTTCCCTAGTGACACGTGCGCCAGTACTTCAAAATGTTATTTAAAAAAAAAACAAGGTTAATGCAACAATATATTACAAACTGAATCTAAATTAATTTAGCACACGGACCCGTAGACTGTGTAGAGGCATGCCCATCTCTCCTCCCTGCTTCACTAATTGTCAAGCAGCACCATAGCCAAGGTGAACAATTACCCAAAGCCCCTCCTTTCAAGGTGCCCCCGGCTCTGATGCACACCGCTAATTCCGCTGCTGGCTGAAGCTCAATAGAGCTGCATCCTCCTTTGCCGTCCACTCCCACGGTGTTCCGGTCTTCGTGAGTCTTCGGAGAGGTTCAGAGAGGGACGCCAGGTTAGAGATGAAGCGTCCACAGCCATGCCCAGGAAACTGCGGACCTCTGTGGGGGATGTGGGCCTCAGAGCAGAGCGTATGGCTGCCGCCATTTTTGGGTCAACTTGGAGGCCGTTCGAGCGAGAAGATGTAACCGAAGAATTCTACCGACTGTCAGCCCACTATCTGCAAGCCGCTGGAGCGTGTTCCTCAAGTGCACGTGGTGGTCCTCCAGAGTTTTCGAGAACACCAGGATGTCGTCACTCAGGTTGATAACCCCTTGTAACCCTGAGAGTGTTTCTCGGATGGCATTCTGAAACACCTCTGCGGCTGACGACACCCCAAAGCTCAGCCTCTTGTACCTCCATAACCCCACGTGCGTGGAGAATGTTGTGATGTTTCTGCTCTCGGGGTGAAGCTCCAGTTGGTGGTAGCCGGCGTTGAGGTCCAGTTTCGTAAACCACTTGGGCCCATTAAGATCCCACCACCTTCCCACTTAGAGATTATAGCACACCGCCTACCCTTGATTGACGAAGGGTTTGCTGAGTGTGGAGGCTTGAGGTTTCATATGCTGTGAACTGCACAAAGTACACCCGGCACTTCTAGGTGTGTAATAATGTGGGGGAATCAACGAAACCATAACAAACAAAACCAAGGTATTATTAGTAATGTGAATTAATTTGCTATTGACATGTCTCTCATTCTGTTACCAGGCACATCATGGTCCGACAATGACCACTCATGCATTGGACATGTTTGAATCAACAGAGATGCATTATTAGAAACAATGATACACAGTTTACATTTAAACCCTTCCCTCAACATCAGCCATTTCCTCGCAAACCAAGGCATGCCACCTTACATTTCTTAAGAAAATACTTTTGTGACGCAGTCCTTGACAAACCTGTCACAAACCTCTGCCGGGTTAATCCACTGCTACTCATATTCTTTTAAACACCCAGTGCTTACAAACGCTTCTCCCTTTAGTAGTATTGCCTGATGTGCATTTACTTTTTGCTGTTTGGGCACTCATCCCCCTCTAACCTCCAGCAATCACCCCATTTTTATGACACCATTTGGTATGGTCTATCGTCCTCCTTCGGCATCTTTGAGTAATGCACAAAGACAGTTGCTTATTGGACTGTAATGTCACGCAACAATACCCATAAATATAGAATGGCTAACATCCACATAGGTCAGGACCTGTGCTTGCATGGTTCCTTAAAGATTTGCACCCAGGGGGCAAGATTTAAACTTGTCCAGAAGAAGGGACAGCTAACAGCTGGGTAACCCAATAGGTTCAACAGTAAATTCCTCAAACAATTATATATGATGTAATGGTGCAAATGAATATCTACCCATAACTTTTCAACATGCTGCACAGCAGCCACACTGCCCTACACCATAGCTTAAAGACCTTGGCAAAGCCAATAGCTCTGGCTAAACACTTATAAGGTCCCAAAGGCGAGACCTATTGGCTATGCCAATGCTTGTTTTAATAGCCCCAGACTGCTGAATGTCCAACCCTTGATATTAAATCGACATATTTTGGTGTTTGCGCCCTCTTTTAAAAAAAAAAAAAATGCTTGTTCTGGAATGCGCACACGTTTCCCATTGACATTTTGGGCCCAAATAATTCTTCTTTTACCTTAGGCAAGGAAGCGTGTTTTCCAATATCAAGTGTTATGCCAATGAATATGTCTTTTATTCACGTTTGCCTGGGCAGAAATATTGAAAACACATACATTTGGTTTGCATGACGGTCCAGTCCAAAGGATGGCAAGGAAGTCTGAGCCACTCTTCCGAGGTGGGAAATTGGGTGCTACACATTGGGTAAAAGTAACGTCTCTTAATTAAAGTGCTTAGATTAAAGCCTGTTACAGCGCTCAGAAACGGAAGAAATACAATATGAAACGCTTTGTAAAAACAAATTATTGTGTAGCAAATTCCATCCCTCAATTCTGAGCAACAGAGTCCTTGTATTGTACACCATCGACGTTCTGAAATAAATGCACTGGCATGCAAATGGCACATGATTATACATTTCCAATTTTGTGATTTTAATTTTCTCTACAGTTTCCAAGCATTGCCCCTTCCCATGCCGCACTGCCCGCAATCCTCTGTCATTTACTCTCTAACAGGGGACGAATGCCCGCCCTCTGTTTGTTGTTGCATGAACCTGATTAATTCCGTGCTGTTGTGCCTGATACCACTGACGCCCCCCCCCCACCTCCACTGCAGCCTCTGTGCTGCTGTCCCGCTCTAAGCTTCCTAGGACAGCCCGTCCTTTCAGAAGTTAACCCCGCACCAACCTTCCCTTTATAGTCACCGGCCCTTCTTGTGAACATGATCCGGGGCCATGTCCTGACACCTCCCGCCTCTCAGATGCCTATTTTCGGGCGCTGGACAGAGGCGTCTGTGGTGCCAAGAGCCAGCGCCTGACATGTCATCCAAACTCCCTGCACTGCCCCGGGCACCGCCAGTCCCCCATGTGGAGTCTGGGGGCGTCAGGAGACTCCGTCGGACGGTAGGTGAGGCCTAGGGGCATATACAGTAAATAATGCAACGTGCACACAGTGTTGGGGTATGGGCCAAAACCTTGAGCGGTCATGCGCCCCTTTATTTATGCCTTCGGGCGAGCCCGCCCTCCGGGTGCGTGTGTCTTGGAAACATTGTATAGTGCGGGCCGGGTGGGTCCGTCACTACATCCCTCCTTTTCTTTAGACACAATGCTGCCCCACATCTACCAGTCCACCTTAGGGCATGCAGCATACAAAGTCTCTGAGTCTCCGACTGGGGACAGGGTTCGGCCGGAGACCATACCTCTGGCTCCGGGAGTTGTTAGTATCCCCTGCCCCTGCCATGTCATCTCCAGATGATGGTTGGCTCGGAATGACTCTTGGCGGTTCTTCCCCTGTGGATATACTTTGCTCTGGATGCCTTGGCGAGTTGTCGCCGTTTCCTTCTGGGGTGTTGGGTGGTGGCATTGCCTCTTCTCCGTCTCCCGCACCTCCGTCGTCACCTCCGTCCTCACCACTTGGTTTGGTGCTCACTTTCTTAAACCAGGAGATGTTTCTTGCGATTGCGCAATGTCCACATCGGGCAGAAACCATGGTTCCCCGCACCTCCGTGACTTCCCACACCTCCGGCTCGTATGGAGTGCGATACTTCCACCTAGGATGCCAGTCTTTCACTATGACGCAGTCACCCACTCGGATGTTCGTCACCTGCGCCTTTCCCGCTTGGCTCGCCTTTTCATTGGAGGTTACTCTTCGTGCTTGCGCAGCAGCTTGATCCAGATCTTTTGGACACCACGACAGGTCCGCGGGGATACTATCCCAGGGAGCCCTCCGGAACAGCAAATGTGACGGGGCACACCGTGTCGTGCAGTGTGGTATCTGCCGATATGCCCTCAGGAACTGTTGCAGGCAGTGTTCTGCGTCTTCACCTCTCTCCACTCCAATTCGCATGGCCCGGTTCAGGGTCTGCATGAAGCGTTCTACCTCTCCGTTGGCTTGCGGCCACTGTGGAGTGATCTTGCGATGCTTGATGGCATGGGACACCAGATACTCTTGGAATTCTCTACCCTGGAAGGGTGGCCCATTGTCCGATCTGATTTATGCCGGAAGCCCCATCATCGCGAAGATTCGGTCCAGAGTGGTCTTGACCTGGGGAAAAGCGGTGGACGTCACTACCTCCACGACCGGAAATTTCGAGTGAGAGTCGATGAGGACGAGTGTGCTCCGCCCATCCGGGAATGATCCAAAATTGATGCTGACTTGAGTCCACGGGTCTTGGCACGGCTCTTCCGTGATGACTGGGTGGGGAACCCGGTTACCTCTGGTGATGTTGCACGAGTGGCAGGCGCGAATGGTGTCTTCCACCAGAGTGTCCATACCAGGGAACCACACCTTGTTCCAGAGACGGGCCTTCGTTTTGGCTATCCCCTGGTGCCCCACGTGTGCGAGGTCGACTACTCTCCTCTGCAGGCTCCGGGGAATCACTATTATGGAGCCACGCAGAATTACTCCGTGCGACCCTTCACTTAGCCTGCTGCGAACCCTCCATAAATGTTGGCGCGACCTCCTTTCATCCTCCGTCAGGGCCCGGGCTCCATCAAGGAAGCGCTGCTAGCTGCGGTCGACCATCGTTCTCTTCACCTTGGACAGACCCTCATCGGCCGAGGTGGCATTCCCTACCTCCTCTAGCGTGAGTGCTTTCGGGCAAGCTTCTTGAGACATCATCCGGACAAATTCCTCTGTGTGTTCCTCATCGGTGGACTGTCCTGCCGGCGCAGTCCTGACTGGATGTCGCGACAAGAAGTCTGCAGGGTTGTTGACGCCAGGGCGGAACACCACTTTGAACCTGTAGGCCTGCAGCTGGACCGCCCATCTCTCGATTCGGGGAAGTGCCAACCGGGCAGTGCCCGCAAAGAGGGGGATCAACGGCTTGTGATCAGTCACCACGAAACTCCTGCCCAAAGAGGTACAGATGGAAGTGATGGCATGCCCACTTAATCGCCAGTGCCTCTCTTTCAATCTGTATTCAAAACGCGGGGATTGATTCAGTTAAGGAACCTAGAGGCTGGAATCTATTGAACATGAAATATAACAAGTTGCCTCTATAACCATAAATTCAAAACTGCTTCTTCAGAAAGTAGGGAGAAACTCTTGCCTACTTTGCTGTTCAACTAATGAACTGAATTGCTCATAACCATACATGGTCCAAAAAAGGGGAAAAAAAGGTCAGGGACCGCCTCTATGTATCTTCCCTTTTTTGGACCATGTATTAATTCTGTATCGAGGACAAGTAGAAAATATCCCGATATACGAGTATAATGTAGTAGGACCCGTTGACTTTTATACACACTGTTTATGTATAAGTGATTTATGCACTGTATATAGGTAATGCACTTCTTTTATGCATGAATTTGTAAAGCATAAATGTATGTACTTCAATCGAGACATTTATATATACAAAAAAAACAAAGAAAAAATGAAATAACGAAGTAAAAATTCATTTTTGGTGAAATGTTTGAATTGAATATTGATTGTTTTTTAAATTGATTTCCTTTTGATTTGCTTGTTGACCCACAAAACAGTATGGTTATGAGTAATTCAGTTCATTAGTTGAACAGCAAAGTAGGCAAGAGTTTCTCCCTACTTTCTGAAGAAGCAGTTTTGAATTTATGGTTATAGAGGCAACTTGTTATATTTCATTCTCTTTCAATCTGGGCATACCGCATCTCGGTCTCCGTCAGGGCTCTGCTCGCGTAGGCTAAGGGGACTCACTCCTTTGCTGACGTTTCTTGAAGGAGAACGGCCCCTAACCCCACCGGACTGGCATCCATGACCACTTCGGTGGGTCTGCTGGGCTGGAAATAAGCCATGACCGTCTTGTCCATGAGGGCTTCTTTGACAGCATGGAAAGCTGCATCCTCCTTTGCCGTCCACTCCCACGGTGTTCCGGTCTTCGTGAGTCTTCGGAGAGGTTCAGAGAGGGACGCCAGGTTAGAGATGAAGCGTCCACAGCCATGCCCAGGAAACTGCGGACCTCTGTGGGGGATGTGGGCCTCAGAGCAGAGCGTATGGCTGCCGCCATTTTTGGGTCAACTTGGAGGCCGTTCGAGCGAGAAGATGTAACCGAAGAATTCTACCGACTGTCAGCCCACTATCTGCAAGCCGCTGGAGCGTGTTCCTCAAGTGCACGTGGTGGTCCTCCAGAGTTTTCGAGAACACCAGGATGTCGTCACTCAGGTTGATAACCCCTTGTAACCCTGAGAGTGTTTCTCGGATGGCATTCTGAAACACCTCTGCGGCTGACGACACCCCAAAGCTCAGCCTCTTGTACCTCCATAACCCCACGTGCGTGGAGAATGTTGTGATGTTTCTGCTCTCGGGGTGAAGCTCCAGTTGGTGGTAGCCGGCGTTGAGGTCCAGTTTCGTAAACCACTTGGGCCCATTAAGATCCGCCACGATGTCATCCATGATGGGCGTGTGGTGTCGCTCCCGCATCACTGCCAGATTAGGAAGTCGCATGTCCACACAAAGCCGAATGGCTACGGGTTGTTTTGGCTTAGGAGCGACAACCAGGGGAGACACCCACGGGGTGGGTCCCAAAACCTTCTCAATCACCCCCAGCTCTTCTAGCTTCCGCAGTTCTTCCTCTACCTGAGGGCATAGGTGAAATGGCACTCTCCGGTGCCGGAGCGCAGTTGGTTTGACTGAGGGGTCGATGTGCAGTTTGAACAGTTTTCCCTTGAGGCAGCCAAGCCCTTTGAACAGCATAGGGAACTCTTTGAGGATGTCGTGGGTGTGTAGGTCATTTACCTGGTTGGCAAAGAAGACCAACTCTAGGTCCTCTGTCGTGTGGCAGCTGAGGAGTGTGCCTCTCTTCCCTTCGGTGACGTGGAACCGCGTGTGGATGCGGTGCCCTTCGCTGGCCACTTCAACTTCGATGACGCCGCGCAGGGGAAGCGGCTCAGTGCCTCCATACATATAGATTTTCGCTTTCGAGGGTGACAGTGGTGGTCGTGGGGATAGTCGTTCGTACTGGTCACTATCCATGACATTTACCGAGGCTCCGGTGTCTATGAGCGCCTTGACTGTGGATCCCGCTACTGTGATAGAGCACATGCGTGGGGGTCGACGGCGTGGGCCGTCCCTGCTCATGAACAATACCACGAAGACGTCGTCATCGTCGGCGCCCAGCCCGTACCCTGGCAGGGCGGCGTCCGTCTGCTCCAGCGGGTCTTCCAGCAACAGCTGTCTGATGGCTGTCGACATTCCTCGCTGTCCCGAGGCATTGGTTCTTGTTCTCCCGCTCCGACACACTTTAGCAAAGTGGTTTAGCTTCCCACACCATGAGCAGGTCTTTCCCCTTGCGAAGCACGGGTCAGCCGGCTGGTGCTCAAGGCCGCAGTTGCCACACGTCCCACTGCGCGACGGCCTCCCGTTCCCTCGAGGCGCTGCTGGGCGTCTCTGAATGACTTCTACTCTCTCTTCCCTTATCGCCAGTGGCCGAGGTGGGCCCAAGGGGTTTGGATGTCGGTTAAGGGCCGCTTCCATTTCGTCAGCCTGAGCGTTCGATAGCTCATGTGATCTTGCAAGCACCAGGATCTCGTCCAGCGATATGCCCGGCTGCCTGAGTATCAGGCGGCGCAACGTGACCGATTTTCAGCCCTGTATGATTTGCGCCCTGATTTCTTCCCGCTGGTCAGGGACCGTGCATGAGCTCGCCAGCTTCCGTAGACGTGCGTGGAAGACGTCGATTGATTCCGTCGACCCTTGCCTCGCTGGCGGAGCTTGAATCTCTCGAAATCTGGGTTAATTTGGGGGTCAAAATGCCTGTTCAAGGCTGCCACTGCTGCGTCATAATTGTCGTCCATCCTCGTCGCCAGTGTGCAGTCTGGGGGCGTCAGGAGACTCCATCGGACGGTAGGTGAGGCCTAGGGGCATATACAGTAAATAATGCAACGTGCACACAGTGTTGGGGTATGGGCCAAAACCTCGAGCGGTCATGCGCCCCTTTATTTATGCCTTCGGGCGAGCCCGCCCTCCGGGTGCGTGTGTCTTGAAAACATTGTATAGTGCGGGCCGGGTGGCTCCGTCACTACACCCCACACCTCTCCTGGAACAGTGTGTGTTTATTCCACAGACACACTGTGCAGTTTACACCGTGCACTTCACTCGAGCAGGTACATTTTTTCAGACAACATTAATCCAGAGGGGTGGTGTTGAGGGGCTAGGAGCTCAGCAGTTCCTAGCAGTACTTTGTCAATGCAAGGACCTTACGTTTCCCTGTAGAGCCTTGAGTTGTGACCTAGTGGTGTTAGTTATGTACCCACAGTGCGTTTTACTTTACTTTTTTAACTTTCAGATATCTGTTTTCCTTAATCGTTGTTTAGTGTAATTTTCTGACTTGCAAATCCTTCTATATTTCAAAGAATGCAAGTACTAGAATGTAAAAAGTAGGACTCTGTGAGGTATACTACAGGCCCTGGAAGTATTTTCTTAGGCCCAAGAGCTTCCAAAGTTTCAGTCACTTCGCTTCTCCCAACTCCTTCTCTGGGGGATTAATATTCACACTTGCTTGCCCAAAAACACATGCAGGTAACCAGACATTTTGCAACAAGAAGCTGAGCAGTCATGGTCGGCCACCTCTGATGGTGGACAGAAAGATACTCGCTTTTTATAGTATATCTCTAGTGTAGCTGTGTTGTCTTACCTATGTAAAGCATCTTTTTTACAGTGCAGGATCTGCCACTTCCATAGTTTCTTTGCTCTAACTCTTTTGCTTTGCAGCTTTTCGCAGGCTCAGTCTGGGGTGCCTTATGTGGGATCTCAGTGGAGGTGTTAGGCAGTGCAACCATCCCAACGGTCATTGATGTTTGTGCAGGTGTTGATTTTTTCCATATTAAGGAAGACTTGTACTCTTTGCACACTCTTTGCACAGGCTGGGTCTTGCGTCCTTCATCAGCAATCATGTATATGTGGACAGGTGGTCATATGTGGGGTGGTTGTATGTGCTCAGTAAAGAACATTCAAGCCTTGTTTCGAGGTTGAGTATTGTGACCTTCTCCAAGAGCCATGTATGTGCGGACAGGTTAATCATGTAAGCTCAGTAACAAACAGTGGAGCCTCATACAGAGTTTGGGTCATGTGACATTCTCCAATAACCATGTATATTTGTTAGTTTGTGTGTTGCTTAACAAAAAGTTGTCTACTATATGGAGGGTGGGTCTTGCAACATTCCCCAATGACCTTTTAGGTGTGGACAAGTGGCTGTGTGCACTCAGTAAAGAACGTGCAAGCCTTCATGAGAGGTTGAGTCTTGCGACCTTCCTCAAAAGCTATATATGCATGGACATGTAATCTATTTGCTCAGTAAGAAAGAGTCTAACCATCTATAGAGACTGAGTCTTGCAACCTTTCCCAACACCCATGCTTGTGTAGCTAGCTAGCCTTGTGTGCTCAGTAATGAAAAGACATACCCTGCTCACAGGTTGGGTCTTGTGACCTTCCCAAACACCTGTTTATGGGCGCACCGGTGCACAGGTGATCAAGTCCCGTATAGTGATTGGTTTGTGTGGACTTCTCCATCAAATGTGGTTGTGTAGACAGGTGGTCATGTGTACTCAGTAAAGAGGAGTTGAACTTCACATAGAGGTTGAGTCTATCAACCTTCCTCACCTGCTATGTATGTACTGACAGGTGGTCATGTGTGCTGAGTAAGAACGTTTTGAGCCTTGATGACCTTCCCCAACACCCATGTATATGTGGACGCCTCGCTCTGTGTGGTCAGTAGCGGCGATCATGCCCTGTGAAGAAGGTGAGCCTTGCAACTTTCCCTAACACCCGTTTATGCGTGGAAAGGTGCTTGCGTGTGCTTGGAAATGAAGAGTCAAGACCTGTTTAGAGGCTGTGCCTTGTGATTTTCCGCACTCCCGCATGCATGGGGACAGGTGGTCATGTGAGATCAGTAACAAAGTGTGGAGCTCTTTAGAGAGGTTGAGTCTTGCAATCTTCTGCAACACTTAGGCATGTGCGGGTAGTAGGCCTAGATCTCAGTGTTTAAGTGACAGCACTATCCAGACCCCCTAAAAAGGAAATGTTGTGAACAGTACACATATGAGGCACCATTCCAAATGATCGTGCTTGTGGGCTTTAGATTCCTTGATGTGGAATAAGAAATGGTGTATTATGTCTAATATTAGTTCATTGTTTCCTTCAGTTTTATGGTTATTGCTACAAGGACAGCAGTGACATCCCGGACACACTGACCGCCATCATGGAGCTGGGTGCGCCCTTGGAAATGTTCCAACTTCTGCAGATGTCGTGGGAGGACAGATTCCGAGTAAGTAACACAACACTGTGATTGGCAGGTGCAATCTATTTCTACCAATGACTAACTCTCATGGTTATTGCTGATATATCTCCTGAATGAAAGGCATTTTATATGTACACTTTTACTTGCTAAAGGCTGGACCAAGAAGTCCTTCAAACGTGGCAACCAGATGTAGTTTTCACAAAGTGCTATATTTGCCTATATAAGTACATCAGAGCCATAGGTGATCAAAGTTTGTATTACACGATCAAAGGTTTGGCTACTTCTCAATTATTGGTCTTTGCATAGTGGACAGTTTTCCAGTTGCCCTTCACCTATGCCTGGCGCAGTTTTTGTCTTGCAGGTGTTGGTGCTGAAAACGGATGTACCTTTTTCTCTGGTGTACCGTATACAAGTGCATACCCTGTTTGGCCTTCACATTCATTATTATAAAGCCATGCAGCACCAGTAACTTGAGAATATTTTGTACTCAAGTTATTACTATACTTAGCTTGTCCTCATGAGTGATTGAGCACAAGTGTAAAAAATGGTTGCAAATGTCTTGCTTTTTATGCAAACGCCCAACTGTAGTAGAATTTTGTGACATTTTCTTCTTTTATTCGTAATTATTTTTGTATGTGTACACTCACACAGCATGAGAATGTCACTTCCTCTGCTCCAACCATACATGCCCTGTATCTGACCAGTGGCCCTTCCCCACTGCATAACACTAGCATAAAAATTCATATCTCTGTAGACATCTAAATGAGTGACATCTGAGGGTAGCGATGCTAACACAATCTCCGATCTCTGTAGCTTATGTAGTATTTATAGAACCTCTGATAATCATTTTTTGACTTTGTACTTATTAATGCATTTGTATATGAACGGCAAACCTGAAACATTACACAGGAAACTCTCCCTGCCCTGGGCGATGATCTAACAAGAAACAATAATTTACTTGCTCACCCAGGCTCTCCATCATATACACTCTATACACTGGGGTGGGGGTGAGGGCTCAAGGGGAAGGGAGGTTGGGATTGGGACGGGCAAAGATCTACTTTCTTTATCCCCCACAGCAGAATTAATATATCATTCCACCTCACGTGACCTTCATATGACCTTATTATGAGAAATAGACATATTCACACCCCAGCATGAAAAGATAAGAAAAGGCACACATCTGCGTGATACAATTCAGCCATATTAAGTAACCATTCCATGCGACCTAGACTGCATATACTTTCTGCAGATGTTGCATGGTTTTCCTGACTAGATGTTATGAGGTGAACGTTGCATCATAAAATCACATCTTAAAAGGACATTTTATTCCTCGATAAATAATATTGTCAGGAAGCCAGTATTGTGTCTTTTCCCCTCAGCCCCAACCGGGATATCAGAGTATTGCCTACTTCCAACAGATTGAAAAGCAAATACAAAAATACCTAATTACCATATCAGTGGAAATCTGTATGTGAATATGAACTTATGCTACTTAATTTGGTGCAGTGGGGCATCCATCTGTCCGTCTGTCCGTCCATCCATCCATAGAAAATGCACATCATATTTCAACAAGCATTTGCAATGCAATAGGTCTCGCATTCATTCAAGTTTGAGCTATTGGCATTGTAAATGGCAATGCCTTCTATTTATGTTTTGGTTTTTAAAACACAAATAAAAGCATTGTCATTTACAATGCTAATAGCTTAAACTCTTGCATTCCAAATGCTTGTTTGACTAACGTTCACACTATTTTCATATCTATCACACATCATATACGTGAAGCCACTTTTTGGCTAGATCACAGCATTAGAGGTGAGGTTGATGTTGATTTTTTTCAATCAACCAAACGGCCTGTAAATGTGAGAGTTGGTGCTTCTTGTAATGTTACTGATGCTTTTGGAGTGTAGTAATGGTTTAAGTTGATGATTTCTTTCAATATGATTAGAGGTACATGGAAACCTATACGAATATTCTTTTTTGCAGTATTCCCTGATGAAGGGCGCCAGACACCCAAAATGCATTGGGATTGACCGGGATTGATTCAAAACACAGCTGCCTGCTTTAGTGTTTAATGAATTTTGTGCAGACATTTATTGAAACACATAAATGATTTGTTTGTTTGAATCTATATAATTCTTATGTATGTAATTGATTCACTTGAATGTACTGTTTTATTAAATTTTCGTCCATGGGCCCGATGGTTTGCGCACTCTGTGTCCAGGTAACTGCAGTTCCCTGGTTTCTTCACAGTTCATTCACAGAGATGGGCAGGCTTCATCACAGAGTAGTACACCAAACTTGAAAATCTTGTTGAACTCTATTATCCTTGAGTGCACTGTTTCACTTCTTGTTTAGCCATCTTCTTGCCTTAGCCATTTGGTGCCTGCAGCCTATCTCTGATCACCTGACTGGGTGTAGCTAGGGGCCGGGCTTTTGTGTATTCCTCCTAGACAGCCACACACACTGGGAGCGTAGGTCTAACTGGATGGGCCATCACTGGCAGGATGGGACAGAGGAGCTGGGCCAAGCCTCACTTACACCTGAATAGGCTGTGTCCGGTCTCCACACAAAGGGATACATACCCCCTATAATTAGTCTGGAGCCAGGGCCAGGAAGGCATCTGTGCACTTCAAAGGCTTGCCCTAGAAGCTTCTCCCCCACTCCAAAGGCACAACCGGGTATAAATATTGGACCTCAGACACCATCCCTTCAGTACACTTCTGGACCTGTGGATACTCTCCCAGGAAGAAGGACTGTTGTGCTGTTGAAGGGCTGCCCCTCTGCTGGGCTGCACTCTGCTGGACTCCTACTTTGCTGTGTTTTTACCTGCTGCCTGCTGTCCTCTTGCCTGGGTGAGAGACCTGCATTCTGGAACCCAGATCCCAGAGTAACTCCAAGAGTTAGTTGTCTAGCCTCCTAATCTGAAACCACAGGGACATAACAGACATCCAATAACCTTGCATCTGCACCTGAACTCTGCTATCTGTGAGTCTACCCTGCCAAGTAGTGCCACTCCAGTCCTGTACCCTAGGAAGTGGGCTTAAGGTGCTTTGCCAGCCTCTGTGGCTCCAGCGGAAACCAACACATCTCCTCTTCTGCACGGCGCAGTCCTAAGCAGAGCTGACGTATCGCTGCTGCTGCGTGGGATGGATCAGTCACAAAGATTTGCATCATCACCGCAGCCCACATCACCTTCGGTGCAGGCCCATGCATTTCTCGTCAACAGCAGCCTCGGCGATAACAACAAACTCCTCATCGCAGTCTTGCAGCTCCTCAGAAACTGTGCATCGCCCCAACTGCACGATGCATCCCCAACTCCAGAGTTCATATTGCAATCCCTCATCATTAAAATCCTCGAACTCTAAGCAACAGGACCTCTCATCGCAGCCTCACTGCATCTCAGAACCTACACATCGCTTTGGCTATGCGACACATCATCAATGCGGATCCACGCAATGTACCGCAAACCAGGATTTAAGGTACTCTGTTCAGTGGGTGAAACTGGGCCCCTGTAGTTGGCCATGGTCCATCGTGGTCAACCTGAACTTGTGACTTTGTCTTGGTCCAGTGCGACCAGATATCCACAGTTGGAGCTTTACTCCTTTTGGTGCTATTTTCTCTAAAAAAAAGTTTAAAATCAATATCCCCAGTTCTACTACTTGAATTTTTGTCATTTTGGTCTTGTTCTATTTATTACATTTTGATCTATTTTTTCTAATCTGATGTGGGATACTTTTTGTGTGGTGTTTCACTGTTTTAGTGTTTTAAGCGTGGCACAAATACTTTACAGATTTCCTCTATGTTAAGCCTGACTGTTCAGTGCCAAGCTACAATGGGGGTTGAGCACAGGTTAGTTTAGGGTTTGTTTGTGCTGTACCCTGACAAGGATTTTGGTTTCTGCTTGACCAGGGCTCACACCCTAGGCAACCAACAATCCAATTTCTTACAAATGGCATTTACCATTTCATAGAAACCAATTTATAGAAAGTCTTTTTTCCCCCCAGAATTGGCTCCTGCATACTTATTATTTAAGGTGTAAATGAAATGTTTGCAGGTCTTACTTTAGAAACATTTCTGTTGAAGTTGTTTATTGCAATTCTTTAGGTCTGAGGGCATTATTTTGGAGTTATATATTGTATATTGTCAAACAATTACTTTGGATGCTTTTAATTTGCTAAACGCTCACAATCCCTAATTATCATCCATCCCTAAAAGGCCTCCCCACACATAATCTACACCTATCCCTGACCCCTAAACTCCACCGATTCCTAAACCCTAAAAAAGGCTCACCACACCTAAACTCCACCAATCTCTGACCCCTAAACTCCACCCATCCCTGATCCCTGAAATCTCATTCTACTTCTTTATTCTGCCCATCTCTTAACCACAAACTCTCTCACTACCCCTAAACTCCACCCATTCTTGAATCCTAAAAATGCATCACCACACCTAAACTCCACCCATCTCAGACCCCTAAACTGCACCCATCCCCAAATCCTTAAAGGCCCTTATACTCCTAAACTCTTCCTATCTATTAACCTGAAACCCCCTCACTATGCCTAAACTCCACCTGTTACCGAACCCTAAAACTCCTTATTACTGCTATACTTCCTACCCATACCTGATCCCTTAAATTCCTGCACCATCCCTAAACTCCACTCATCCCTGAACCCTAAACAACCCTCACTACCCCTGAAAAGCACACATCATGACCCTTAAAACCCCTCACCACTCCTAAACTCCCCCATCCCTGAACCCTAAAAACCCTTTCTACAAATAAACTCCATATATAACTGCAACCTTAAAACCCCACATCACCCTAAACTTCACTCATTACAGAATGCTAAAAATTCTTCGCCGCTCTAAAATTCTACCCATCACTGAACCTTAAAAACACTCACCAGCCCTAAACTCCATCCATCCATAAAAACTAAAAAACGTCAACACCGCTACACACACCCATCCCTGAACCCCAAAAACCCCTCACCACCCCTATACTCTTCCCATCCCTGAACCTTAAAACCACTCATTACCCCTAAATATCACCTGCACCTGAACTCAAAACGCTCACTACTCCTAATCTTTACCTAAGTGTGTGATTTTGAATGTTTCCTACAATTATCTTTCCTTTAAAATATTTCCTTTAATTAATTTGTATTTACTCAAATTGTCTTTCCTTAAAATTGGTTTTCCATGATTTTCTTTCCTCCAATGTGGTTTCTCAGCTTTTGTTTTTCCATTAATTCACATACATAAATTTCACCTACATGAGGTATGCAGAGGTATATAGAAAATATCACCTTAATGTCATTTATAGCAATGTTACAGCCATATTTCCAAGCATACCTCTATCAAGGCTGGACTGGCCATACCAGGCATCAGGTGTTTCCCCAGGAGGCTGGAAGGATGGGTGCCAGTTTTGTTAGTGGGGGCCGTTTTTGTAACAGTGCAGCAGTTTTGACAGCACAGGCTGCAGAGTTCCTTGTAAATCCAGTAGTGTTCAGGCAGCAATAAAAGTGTCAAGATAACTCTGGTGATTAATGTACCAGCTGGAGAGGGATTGGAATTTTGTCTAGTGGCAGGTTTGGCTCATCTAAGGTAGCTTAGAGGGTTAATATGATTGCTGCAAAGGACGTGCACTGTGCAGATCACAGAACAGTATTTTATGTTCATAGCTTAGTGGGTTACTGCTTTTGTCACAGAGACCCTTTTGTTACTGTGCAGTTCATAAGTTACAATCATACTCTAGCACAGTCAGCTATGAAGTGTTATCAAAAAGCTGCATGCAAGCTGCATGAGACAGGTTAGAAAGTTAAGCCAACCCTAGCCACTGTGTTATGTTCTGAATCCTGAGTTTGTGTTTCTCCAGACCAAGCACTCTTAAAAAATGCCTACCAGTATGGATGGCATGAATTCTACCCCTTGTAGTCCCCTTTGTCTTTGGTAAAAATTTTCCATACACTGATTTACACACGTATGATTCATTGTCTCTGTATTTTTGTGTAATGTAAAGTGCTCTGACACCCTACAATGGTATGAGAGGTGCTCTAAAACACATTAAATACATGTGAGAGGGGGGCTATGGAGCGATGTGGGGCACTGTTGGAAGGTGATAGTGAGGGAATCATTGAAGGGCCCCCCGAACAAAGATTTTCCTGTCCTGGTGCACTGTAAGGTCATCATTTACTATGCTTTAAAAGCTAATACAATTGAATATATAATTAAACATTTGTTGTAAAATGCGCCATTTTTGCCCATGTTTTCTTGGGGGAGAACCCACAAACCCTCCTTGTATTGGTCAGGCTCGCTTGCCTCACTCACACTATGCACCAAAGGGGGCTGGTCTGACAAAATTTGCCAGATCTGCTCTGGGTTCCCAGTCCGGCCCTGACCTCTATCCTCCCCTGCATATTGCATCATTGAGAGGAAGGCATACACTGACTACTCTGGCAATACCAGCTGTTTCTTTGTGAATTGCTTTTATTCAGAAGTGTACAATGTACACGTATTAGAAAATGGCATATTTAAATATTAGAATTCAAAGCCACCTCTGCTGCGTTTTAGTTTTCTTTGACTACATGACATAGGTTTCAAATCAAACAAAAAATGTATATTCAACATCTTGACTCTTGATTCCGTCAGTAGAGAATGCATAAAACGTTGTTTCAGTGCACAAAATCATATAGAAAGCTTCCAGATGGACACGCAAAGAGCAATCCTTGCACACTGAAGGGAGATATGTTTACACGTATTTTCTTTATACAAATGCCTTCCAAGGCAGGCTCTTGCTATGTTTTTTGATCAAGATATTAACATCAGTAGGACACCTCACTTTAAGTGCAGGCCAGATGCTAGTGGTGTACATGAAAAGCAATGCCTGGTATGTTGAGTTTCATTGAACTCCTACGTGCCTTACAGCCAAACCAATCACTTGGTTTGGAGAGGTGGATTGAAAACAACAAGTAATTGTGTTTTTGATAGAGCGAAATGTTCTTGTGAATTGTAGGGGTGCATCATAATCACTGATAGGCCGCACCCGCATGTAATCAGACATATATTCGCATATATTCAGTTGTGTATTCATGCATGTTTAGTAAGAGTGAATAGTTCACTAATATTAAGTGAACGCAGCAGTATAATGGTGTTATGATAATTATGTAATGTAATGCTTATTGAATTGTGTGAACATAATGCATAGAGAAATTAGTTTATGTGTAATCTAATTGCAGTAGTTTAAACGTGCACCATATTTTAGTTGCACATGTAATTCATTTTCGCATATAAATTGTAATGGAAATGTTTATGGGAAAAGTAAGATGTGTGTTTAAAAGTTATATGTAAAGGCCTGACTACATATATGCTTAGGGAAGGCCTGGTTTATTCTTATGTTAGCTTATTTTGTAGGCAGAGAAAAGTTTCTCTTGGTAAGGCTCTCTGGGCACAAACGGTAGATTTAATTAGCACAGTAGAAGGTTTCTGTTGAACGTATCTCTTGTTGCAGGTGCAAGGACACATGTCTCGTTAGTAAAGACTAACTCTTTGTTTTCAAAAGTTAGAGAGATGGGAGGCATGGTACGGGGAGTGAAATGGAATTTAGGGATGATACTTTCAGCGGAGAAGGTGCCTGGGACTCAAGGCCATCGCAACCGTCCAGGATGAAGTAACCGTTTCGATGGAAAAATACAAGAAAGAAGACCTGGCCAAGGAGGCGTGACAAAGGCGTGTACAATTGTATTGGGGTTTTGTATTAGGGATAGTGCCCTGAGGGAGGAAGCCAGAGAAGAGGTAGGGGAGACCAGAGAGGAGGACAGAGCTGAGCATAGGTACTAGGTGATTGCACTTCTGAGGAAGTCTTCACAGCTGACACCTTTTATTCACTCTTGCCTTTGAAAATCGTTATGCAGGGATGTCACTTAGCGTTAGTGTAGGGACAGCAATTGATGTAAAGCTTGTTTAGTCCAATGAAGAGCAATTTAGAATTTGGAGCAATCATAGTCTGGTTGATCCTTCTAGAACTTTCTATTCTCTTTATCTTGAGTCGGATGAGATTCCTGCGTAGGTTATTATTTGTATTAGTGCCCATCTATTTCTTTAACCTCGTGTTGAGGTGCTTGCACGTTCAGTTATTTTTGGCGATAATAAATTCTTAAACTCGAATTCGGAGTCAGTGGTCCTTTCAGACAAAATGAATGCTATTATATAACCAGATGAGATTCTCTCCTTTACACTATTTAACAGGTAAAAAGATCTTGGCGACCAGAAGGTTCTTATAGATAATTAGATAAGAATCGGCGTTATCAGTTGGTAGCAGAGTAGGATGGTTACCTTTGATGGTAAGGGGAGATCTAGAGCAAGATAGGAGACTAAGTTGCCCCATAGAGCCCGAGTGACGCAGATCCAGAGGACCGCGGGAGAAGGATGTCGGAGGTCGTTGAAAACTGACGGAGAGTGACGGTGCGGCGGAAGTAGCAGTTCGTGGGAGAGTGAGTATGAAAAGAGTGATGTTTGGTAGATTGCGGTGTTTTATTGTTGTGTGATGTCTTGCGGAGTTGGAAAGAGAGTTGTGTGATTGAGAACCCGACCGTGAGCGCGCGCGGGACCGGGAGATTTATTGTGGTGTAGAATACACCCAGAGTTGAGAACGTTGACCAGAGGTTGTGGGGGTCACGAGACGTCATTGACAGACCCACTGAAGATAGGGAACACATGAGTGAGTGTGTGAATAACCAACGCAGGTCGTAGGTTATTGTGTGCAGAACATTGAGTGATTGAATCCTATCGAGTGTGTTAGAGGCGATTGTCCGGTCGTTTCGCGGACAGACGGTTGCCAGATTGAGGTCAACAAGCTCAAGAGGCTGATCGGTCATTGGTGGACTGACAGTCAGAGAGGTGATTGTTCGGTAGGACGGACATTATTTCAGAGTATGATTGGGACAGGTGCGAGTGAGAACGAGTGAATTAGAAAGGAGGGGAACTGCTGCGAGCGGAGGAAAAGTGACGTCAGACAAGTGCCGCGCTGCGATAGGCCGGTTGGTGTGAGCCGCGCTGGTATTGGTGGAGTGAAATCAGGAAGTAAAAGCTGACATTTTGAGTGCAAATAAAAAGTTGATTCATCATGAAATGTTTTAAAGTTTTACGGGAACTTTGTAGAGGTGATAGACATGTGGTTGTTCGGGAAGGAGAGGAAGCTCCTCCCGAGGATACACCGGCACATTATATGGCAAAGAATGTCGGAATGCATACTATAATTTGGCTTGAAAATTGGCATAAAATGACGGAAGCAGAAGGAGAATTGTCGTTCCCGCGCTATGGTACTTTCAGGTTAGAGGTGCTGTACCAGCTAAAAAGTATAATGGCTTCCTTACGACCACTACCTAGACCAACACAGTTTAAGGCACTACATGCGTGGATAAGAGCAGCGTATGATAGGAAGAAAGACAGAAGGCAAGAAAGGGTGAAGAAATCGGTCAGGGCATTTCAAGATGCAAGGTGGGATGCACTGGAGAAAAGGTGGAGAGTGGAAACGATCGAAGGAGATAAGTTGTACCCATTGTTAGTACAAAATGGGAAAATAATAAGAATCGATGAGGACGACAGTGATCTAGATGACAGCTTGTTGGATAGGATGTTGGCAGAGAGGCCACCACCATTTAATCCAGACTCAGAAGAGGGAAAGCCGACCCCAGCAGTAACAATCGATGGGAGCCAGAATCAGACTAGTATGAGAGTAGTGGGAAGGATTTCCACAGGAACAGAGGGGGCAACGGCGTCTATGATAACACAGCCTCCTGTTGGGAACACAAGATTACCGGACTCCTTGACAGTACCGGTTACCATTGGCCCTATAGTACCGGTATATGACCCAGACCGAGTGAGAGAAGGGAGCTCCGTACAGATGGAAAGGGAAGAAGTAACCAGCGAAAGTGGGAATGGGTTTGGAGTACGAGTGGTTCATTTCCCCAGGCCAGTGGAGACAAGTACGCCATTACCGGCTACTGCAGACTCTTCCCTTAGACAAGAAGAGGAGAGACCAGAAAGACCAAGGTCTTTGCGTGAATCTAGGTCAGCTTTGAGGATGTGGACACCAACAGCGACAACCCAAAGTGATAGGATGCAAGGAGATAGGGCACAGAACGTCTCGGAAGACAGACCAAGTTCCAGGAATATGAGGGTAGGGAATAGGTCACAAGGACAGAATAGTGACTGTGATGAGCGGGATGGCTCGGGTTGTCGAGATGTACTGAGGAGTGCGGTACAGGCAAGGTTACTAGACGTAGTGAGATTGAAAGCAGAGGTAGACGAGATGATTGATGGAGGTCTGCCCTTGGAAAGAATAGAAATTTATGGACCAGATGAGCTGCTGTTTGTAGCAAAAGATGTGACTCGAAAAGCTAGGATGGCACATGATAGATTGAAGGAATTGGCCAAAAGATATGAGGTGGACTTGAATAAAACTAAAGCGCTGCAGGGGCCACATAGACTACAGTACAGTGACCAGGAGCTGGAGGAGAAAAGACTAACAGGATTAAGGACACATACCAGAGATCTGATCGTAGGGATGAGGATATGGATTTTGTTGGACAAATGGGAAGAAAGGTGGTCCAAGAAGAAACTAACAAAGAAAGCTGAGGGGGAAACGCCGCCTCCAGGGGGGCGACGGGTGTTGGAAATTTTCCTTTACGGGAAGTACAGAATGGAGGGTACGTGCATGTGCCGTGGAATAGAGGTGATTTGGCTGCATTTACAAATGATTTTCCTCAGCTGAGGGAGAAACCAGTAGAGTGGTACAAGCAGGTTGAGCGATTTGTGAAAATTTCAAAAGTATTGTGGATTGATTTGAACACTTTGTTTGACATAGTGGTACCGGGAGATTTGTGGACAGCTTGCAAAGTTGCTATCGAGTGGCCGACTTCGGAACCAGAAAGAGAGGCGGTTACAAATGGCCCATCACCCCTAGTTATGAAAAAGTATGAGCAGGTGATTACATGGTTGAAATTGAAGATTTCACCCCAAGATATAGATTGGGTTAAGATAGATCGGACAGTACAGGAACCCAAAGAAACGGTGCACGAATATTACGAAAGACTTCTGCAAGTTTTTAAACAGTATAGTGGGTTAGATATTTTGGACCCCAAGGATATGGGACAGTTTGTCTCAAAGTTTGTAATGGGTCTGAGGATGGAAATCAGCCTCATGATACAGCATCATTTGATCTGCTGGCAGAACAAGCCGTTAGATGAAATTTTGAGGTATGCGAGATACTGTAGTGATGAGGTGGACTCAAAACATCGGAAGTTAAAAGATAAATTGATGCTTGTCCAGATGCAGACAGCACAGGGTCAGCCTAGTGGAGGGACCTTAGGAAGAAAACAAGGAAATTTCCAGGGGAACCAGAATGGGCAAGGACAGGGAAGGGGAAAACCAGTAGACCCCAAGACAGGAGTGGACATAGCCACACTGAAGAAGACCACGGCGTGTCATCTTTGTCGCCAGGTCGGACATTGGAAACCCGAGTGTCCTTTGAACCCAGCTAACCAGTTGCAGGAAGAGGAAGAGGGGGCTCAGGCACCCGCGCAAGAGGTAGTTAATACAGTAACGAGGCCTAGGACGATGAAAGGTGGGGTATACAGCTCTCACGCCCAGGTTCCCCAGGCTCCAAGGATTACACAGGGAATACGAACGTACCAACAGATGCCCCTGTTCGAAGACTATGACGAGAGTAGTTTCGACCCTTTATCCTGATGGTGCCTGAGAGGGGAGGAAGGCTGCACACTTGGAGCGGTCTTGGAGGTAGACCAGAGGGGACCTTTTGTGGAGGCAGATATTGAGGGTCATCCTGCCACACTTTTGGTTGATACTGGTGCTACCCGGTCTACTGTAAGATCAGCAGTAGTCCCTAACCTACCCCTCTCGGGACAATCAATCCAGGTCGTTGGAGTAGCGAACAAGAGAATAAGCAGCCCATTGACAGAACCGATCTTAGTAAGGATAGGTTCTTTCCAAACTAGACATCAGTTTGTAGTGTGTGATACGAGTCCAGTTTGCCTTTTGGGAAGAGATCTGTTGTGCAAGTTGAACTGTACAATTTATTGTACGCCTCAGGGAGTGGAGGTCCAGACGAGAGATGACGATGCTGACTTTAAGGTTGCAAATCAGCATCTATGTATAGATCTGTACCCAATGGTGACTGTGGAAGAACTTCCACCTGATTTGAGAGACGCAGTGTCATCTGTGGTATGGGATTTCGCAGGCGATGAAATAGGTCTGATCAGAGGGGTTGAACCAGTGCGGATTGAGGTGAAGCAAAACGTTGATTTCCCCAGGACACCTCAATACAACTTGTCGCCTGAAACGATTGCAGGGATAAAACCTGTGATCGAGACTTTCATTGAGAAAGGCATTCTAAAAGAGATCCGAGGTAGCCCCTGTAATTCACCTATTATGGGACTACAGAAACCGAGCGGGAAATACAGGATCATGCAAGACCTGCGAAAGGTCAACACGATAGTTATCCCTTGTTGTCCAGTGGTACCGAATCCTTCAGTAATACTGTTCCAGATCCCATGCGAAGCCGAGTGGTTTACGGTCATCGATTTGTGTCAAGCTTTCTTTTCAATACCGCTCCACGAGGAAAGCCAATTTCTTTTTGCGTTCAGGCTGGAAAATCGCGTGTTAACATGGTGTCGTATCCCTCAAGGGTATACGGAAAGTCCATCGATCTTTAACCAGATCCTGAAGAAGAACCTTGAGAGTCTTGTGTTGCCGCAGAACTCAGTTCTCGTGCAATACATAGATGACTTGCTCATTGCCTCAGAAACAGAAGATGCTTGCAGAATTGACACGATAGCTCTGTTGAACCACTTAGCAGAGAATGGACATAAGGTGTCCCCGAACAAGCTGCAGTACTGTTTGAACGAGGTACAGTACTTGGGACACAGATTAGAAAAAGGCAAGAGGAAGGTGTCACCAGACCGAATAGAGGCAATAATGAGTATGTCAGTACCCACTACACAGAGAGAAGTTAGGATGTTCCTGGGAATGGTCGGCTATTGTCGACAGTGGATTCCTAGTTTCTCCTTGAGAGCAAAGCCTTTGCAGAGGCTTACACACAAGGATGTGAGTGATCCGGTACCATGGGACGAGGAGTGCTTGATATCATTCCTGAAACTGAGAGAGGAATTGTGCAGTGCTCCGGCACTGGGAATGCCAGATTACAATAAGGCCTTTACATTGTTCTGTTATGAGAGGGAAGGATGTGCATTAGCAGTGTTAGCTCAGAACCATGGAGGTGTCCGTAGACCAGTTGCCTATTTTTCAGCTACTTTAGATCCAGTAGCTTCTGCGTTGCCCGGATGTCTAAGATCCGTTGCTGCAACAGGTGTCAGCATTGAAAGATGTGAAAGCATTGTAATGGGACATCCATTGACTGTACATGTGCCACATTCGGTTGAGTTATTGATGACCAGGACCAAGACCCAGCACCTAACGAACAATAGGTTAACGAGGTACGAGCAAGTCATACTTGCCGCAGAGAATGTGACTCTGAAAAGGTGCTCTGTCTTGAACCCTGCGACATTAATGCCTACACCGAACACAGATGATGAAGATTGTGCGGATCATGATTGTCTCGATGTGACCGAGCTTTGCACCAAACCGAGACCTGACATTGTCGATGAACCATTGACTGACCCAGATGAAATTTTCTTTGTCGATGGTTCATGCTTAAGAGACAGTGTGGGGCAATTGAGAGCAGCGTTTGCTGTATGTACCATTTCAGGAGTGGTCGAAGCTGCTTGCCTAGAAGGAGTACGTTCCGCGCAGGTAGCTGAGATCATTGCCTTGACCCGTGCCTGTTTGGCCGCTGATCGAATTCGAATCACGATTTACACTGACAGCCAATATGGGTTTGGTGTGGTGCACGACTTCGGGCAGTTATGGTCTCAGAGGGGATTTTTGACATCATCTGGCTCACCTATTCGGAATGGAGAATATGTAAGACAACTGTTGGATGCACTACAGCATCCGAAGGAAATTGCTGTTGTAAAGTGTTCAGCCCATGGGAAGGGGGAGGACTTTGTATCATTGGGTAACAATTATGCGGATGAGGTTGCCCGCTTCTGTGCAGAACAAGGATGTATATTCACGGATAGATACGCAGGGGAGAGCCAAGAAGGAACCGAGCTCAACATAATGTTGGCCATGGCAGACACCTGGGAAGAGCTTAAGCGACTGCAGGATGAAGTTTCAGACCAGGAGAGAGAGGGATGGATCAAAGCTGGTTGTGAGAAAGGAGATGTGGATGTGTGGGTATCCAACGATGGGAGAGCCGTGTTGCCTGAAGAATTGTTGAGTCCGATGGCAAGACTGATACATGGACAGGCACACCTTGGTAGAGACGCAATGATGAGAGTGTTTAGACAGACGTGGTATAACCCACGGTTCCGAGCAATGGCTGAGACGGTATGTCAGAGGTGTGTTACGTGTCAGCAGATGAACGCTGGAAAGAAAACTGTAGTTACATTGAGTCACATTGGGAGGTCAGGTGGGCCTTTCAACAGAATACAGCTCGACTTTGTGGAAATGCCTAAGTGTAATGGGTTGAGGTACATTTTAGTGCTGGTATGTGTATTCTCACGGTGGGTGGAGGCTTACCCCACACGCAGGTGTGACACTCTCACAGTGGCTAAGTTATTGTTGAGGGAGCTCATCCCTAGATTCGGGATCCCGACCTCTTTGGAATCAGATAGAGGAAGGCACTTCCACAGTGAAATCATGAAGTTACTTTGTGCTGCATTGAACATTGACCAGAGACTCCACTGTAGTTACAGACCAGAGGCTTCTGGGATGGTGGAACAAGTTAATGGAACTTTGAAGGCCCGGATGGCAAAAATGTGTTCTTCGACATCCCTGAAATGGCCCGACGCTTTGCCGCTCGTGCTGATGAGCATGCGAAGTGTCCCAGACAGAAAGACCGGGTTGTCCCCCACGAAATCCTAATGGGAAGGGCAATGAGATTGCCAGCAGTACCAGCTACAGCCTTGATAAGCATCACTGATGATTTGATTCTCGATTATTGTAAAGGACTCTCTGATGTGGTCTGTTCTGTATCCCAGCAGGTGCAAGCAGCAGTGGTCCCAGCCTCGAGTGATCTGTGCCACGACTTGTGTCCCAGTGACTGGGTGCTCGTCCGGAAGCACGTGAGGAAGAGTTGTTTGGATGCCCGCTGGCGTGGCCCGTATCAGGTGATACTTATCACGAACACAGCAGTGAAGTGTGGAGGATTGCCGAACTGGGTGCATGCCTCCCATACCCGCAGAGTTTCAGCACCCTTGGAAGAAACAGCTCCTCTCGTAAATGAAAATCCAGCTGATGTGGCAGGGCCACATGGGAGGACAAGTCAAGCTGTAAGGGTCGCTGACACAGCTGGTGGTGCACTAGAGCAAGCCGAAGGGGGTTTCCATAGTTCGAACCCTGACTCAGACACCGAAGACAGAAACGGTGCAGTGGGCGGAGAAGAGACAGATTCAGCAGAAAGAGGAAGTAGTGCACTGGGTATAGAAGGGGAAGGCAGACGAACGAACAGAAATGCAGAAAGTTGGCCTGAAAGACAGAGGCGACTGAACCTGAGGTTGGCACCTGAAAGAGACCTTGCCCCAGTGTCTGAAGCATCTGAGACAGAGGCAAGTGACGAAGATCAGACTCGAGACAGTCGGCGAAGGTCAAAGAGAACAAGAGTGCCTTGTCGCAGATACTCTACCCCTGAGTGGACTTACACTGTGTTTGATGCAGGGGGTGGTGAGTACGGGAAGACTGAGGTCAGTGCAAGTGGTCAGTCGGAGCCCGAATGTGGTGGTGAAGGTGGTGCTGCAGTTGCCAGGGCTCGAGATAGAAGGAACACTGACTCTCACAGTTCCGAATCCCCCGCTTCTGAGTGAAGTTCGAAACTTGATTCTGCATCGACTCGAATTCCCGCCTTTTGGAGTTGAGCCGTTTTCACATGAAGTGTTGATTTTGCGTCTTGAACTTTTGTATCACGTTCTGGTATTGCTTAATGAGGATCTTATTGTGGATCAACTATGAACTGTAAATAAAAGTCTAAGAGAAGAAGATAACCTAGGTCCGAGTGGAAGAAGAATAAACTTAGGGACTTTCCACAGAAGAGGAACGAAAACTAGGGAAGTCTTTTTCTGGACTGTGTAAATAAGATTGTGAACGAAAAGGGAAAATCCGGAGATTTCATGGTTGCTCGAGCTGGTTAAGCAAGTCACAAATAAAGGACAGAGACTTTTTCAGGGTTCTTTGCTATAACCAAGACTTTTTGAGAACTTTCGAAACCATGGAGCCGGGAGATCCCAATCGTAGATCTAAATGGATTGTAGGCATCCTTATAAGTAGTGTAATAGTTTCTATAATCATAGTAGTTATAGTTTCCTATACTGGTTCGCACGAGCTAGAAGTAGAAGGGGTGACAGGGACACCTACACCTATTACACCTAGTCAGAAGGGGGTAGACAGGGCAGCTGACAGAGCTTTGCTATTAGAAGAAAGTCGTAGGTTACATGTAGATTTATCTAAAGGTGATTTTAAGTTGAATGCATATGCTAAGTTGTTGTATGAATATGTTGATGTGATGGAGGCGAAAGATTGTTATGTGTGTATGCAGTTGCCTACTTCAGTGGACGAGGGTATTAGGTATCACCATCTTCCACTGACTTATGGTATTTCATGTAGTCTTTTGCTTAGTTTATTTTATGAGAGAGATCAGTTTGAGTATTTCTTTTCCAATTTCGACGCAGTGCTTCCTGAAGTCCCAGCTTACAAGCATTTGAATAAATATGACTATTATAAGACAGAAGATAGACTCAGGAAGTACTTCATACCGAGTTTGGAATTGGATACAGCCTTTGCACACAGACACAATCTGACTTGTTTGATGTCGGATGTAGAGAGAAAGTTTGTAGATCAGGTTGAGGATAGGTATAGAAAGCTGACTCACTCCCGAGACTTGGGGCATCACAGGACTGATTGGACAGAGGAAGAAAAGTTGCATAAGACCAGGGGAAGCTATGGTCCTATAGCGTTAGATAAGGAGCAGAGGGGTAAGTTGTGTATAAGGCGTTATCAGACTTACTACGAGAAGGTAGCAGTGGGACAAAGTACTTGTGATCACGTTTTCACCATGGCAGATGTGGCAAAAGATTTTCTCCAAGGTCCTGTACAAGTGATACCAACGGTGTATTACATATGTGGGAAGAATGCTTATGTGAGGTTGCCTGCAAATTGGTATGGAACATGTTATTTGGCAATAATATTTCCAAAGATTTACCATACAGAAGACTTAGATCTTCTAGAAGGTGGGGAGCATTCAAGGGCGAGAAGAGCTGCAAGTGCAGGAATTGTAGTGGGAGATATCTTTGGTGCTATGATACCCAGTCTGGGAGTAGTCTTGAATGACGTGAAAATTCGGAGGTTAGCGACAGTGGTGGATGAATTTTCAATGAACACAGCAAAGTCGTTGGTGTTGGTGGAAGGAGAGATGTTGTCGATAAGGGGAATGGTTTTGCAGAATCGCCTTGCTTTGGATGTCCTATTGGCAAAAGAGGGTGGAGTCTGTAAAATGTTGAAGGTTCAAGAGTGCTGCACTTATATACCAGACCGTAGCAAGGATCTGGAGAAATATATAAGTAACATCACTACAATCCACACAAAAATAGCGGATTTGACCGAAGAGGGGGCCTGGGAAAAGGTCGGCAAGGGTTTTGCTCAAGTGGGAGGTTGGTTTGCGAATCTGGGAAAGGGATTCCTTGGGTACTTTCTGAGACCCCTCTTTATCTTGGTGGGTTGTGTGGTTGGGTTGTGGATTGCGATCAAGGCCTACAAGTGGTATCGGGCAGGCCGAGTCAAGAGAGCTTTGAGGGAAAATGAGATGAGATTGGCAAGACTGCGGGACAGTCAGTATCAAAGGCTCAAGAGCATGGAGAAACTAAGGACAGGGAAGATGGCAACAAGTTCTGTTTAGGTCGGTTCTTTCTCCAAGGGAGTAGAATGAAAAAATGATGACAGGAGTCATCAAAGGGGGGCACTGATAGAGCGAAATGTTCTTGTGAATTGTAGGGGTGCATCATAATCACTGATAGGCCGCACCCGCATGTAATCAGACATATATTCGCATATATTCAGTTGTGTATTCATGCATGTTTAGTAAGAGTGAATAGTTCACTAATATTAAGTGAACGCAGCAGTATAATGGTGTTATGATAATTATGTAATGTAATGCTTATTGAATTGTGTGAACATAATGCATAGAGAAATTAGTTTATGTGTAATCTAATTGCAGTAGTTTAAACGTGCACCATATTTTAGTTGCACATGTAATTCATTTTCGCATATAAATTGTAATGGAAATGTTTATGGGAAAAGTAAGATGTGTGTTTAAAAGTTATATGTAAAGGCCTGACTACATATATGCTTAGGGAAGGCCTGGTTTATTCTTATGTTAGCTTATTTTGTAGGCAGAGAAAAGTTTCTCTTGGTAAGGCTCTCTGGGCACAAACGGTAGATTTAATTAGCACAGTAGAAGGTTTCTGTTGAACGTATCTCTTGTTGCAGGTGCAAGGACACATGTCTCGTTAGTAAAGACTAACTCTTTGTTTTCAAAAGTTAGAGAGATGGGAGGCATGGTACGGGGAGTGAAATGGAATTTAGGGATGATACTTTCAGCGGAGAAGGTGCCTGGGACTCAAGGCCATCGCAACCGTCCAGGATGAAGTAACTGTTTCGATGGAAAAATACAAGAAAGAAGACCTGGCCAAGGAGGCGTGACAAAGGCGTGTACAATTGTATTGGGGTTTTGTATTAGGGATAGTGCCCTGAGGGAGGAAGCCAGAGAAGAGGTAGGGGAGACCAGAGAGGAGGACAGAGCTGAGCATAGGTACTAGGTGATTGCACTTCTGAGGAAGTCTTCACAGCTGACACCTTTTATTCACTCTTGCCTTTGAAAATCGTTATGCAGGGATGTCACTTAGCGTTAGTGTAGGGACAGCAATTGATGTAAAGCTTGTTTAGTCCAATGAAGAGCAATTTAGAATTTGGAGCAATCATAGTCTGGTTGATCCTTCTAGAACTTTCTATTCTCTTTATCTTGAGTCGGATGAGATTCCTGCGTAGGTTATTATTTGTATTAGTGCCCATCTATTTCTTTAACCTCGTGTTGAGGTGCTTGCACGTTCAGTTATTTTTGGCGATAATAAATTCTTAAACTCGAATTCGGAGTCAGTGGTCCTTTCAGACAAAATGAATGCTATTATATAACCAGATGAGATTCTCTCCTTTACACTATTCAACAGGTAAAAAGATCTTGGCGACCAGAAGGTTCTTATAGATAATTAGATAAGAATCGGCGTTATCATTTTTCATTAAGCAACACTCTTGGAATTGTGTTCGTTGTGGAAGCTCCGTTTCAGTGTTTCATGAACTTGTGGAAGATTGTCTGCTGAGAAGAAAATAAGGACAACAAGAGTGTATTTAGAGTACACTGGGATAAACAACAAAGCAATCGCCCTGTGTGCCTTCTTTTATTCATACATCACTGCGGTTATCGTCACGGTCTTACACAGCAGTTAAAGAAGTGAAGGATAGCAACAAATGAATGAGTGACTCTTTGAAACATACATTTCACTCCCCTCCCCTGGTTGGACGATGTAGGTCGCATTCAGGACTCGACATGTTAGTAGTGTTATACCCGGCACCTGGGGGACTTTAATCATTGGTATAGCCCAAAGTTTTAGAACGTTCGACTGACCATGTCAAAGCAGAAGGTTGATATTAGGCATTATTGGCCCTCTGCTACTTCTCTGTCTTCACTGCACCTCCCAACACTCTGTAGTGAGCCAAGTGGCCACTACCAAACATTGTAGCAGCAATCATCCGAAGGGCCGGGCACAGGTCCTCGGCTATAAATAAAGGGTGCAAGGTCACTCGTGACGCCAGCACAGACTAGCACTGAGACTTGTGTGGTTCATTTTCCAAAGTCCTTCCAGGTACTAGACCCTGTCCCATAAAGGTCACCCCACGCCACCACATTACATTGGCGACGAGGGGGTACTTACCCCGTGGGCTTAAGCACAGGCTGGGGACATGCAGCAGTGGAGGTGCTGTGTTTGGTCACCAGCGCGAGTGTTCACGCAGCTTCACCACAAGACAGCGGAAATGAGAGACGCCGGAGGTGCGCTGAAGATAGGAAGCAGACTGGAAGGCTGGTGGAGCCTGGTGACCCGGAGGGCCGTCCTCGGTAAGCGGAGCGGCTGTGGCGGGAAGGATCGCTGCTGGTGCCGGTGGAAGGTGTGCATCGGGACGGGAGGCGTCAGAAGGTGAGGAGGCCTCGGTGAAGAGCCCAGGAGGAGCGGGGCAGCAGCGCGACACATCCAGGCCCTAGTGCGTGCTGAGATGAGGGGGTGTGGCCTCTGACACAGCGACGCATGGAGCAAGCGAGTAGGTTGCAGGAGAGGAGCGGCTTAACTCCAGGTGAAATGCGGCTGTCCGCGGCCCCCGCAGGGGGCCACCTCAGCAGGGCGGCCCTTTAGTGCCATTTTGGCACTGCCCACCCACTCTAGTCTTTGGAGGGGTTCTGTGGAGCCCTCTAGCTAGGTCGCCTCTGTGACGTCCTTCCGGTGCGACAAGGGGGGGGAGGGCACATATGCCTCCTCTGCCCCTCCTGGCGGTCTCTGTTCGCCAGCCACACCGTCTCGACTGTTGTCTCGCGTCGTGGGGCCCGATTCGGCCAAATCGGGAGTCGTGTTTCCGTCCTCGCCGGGCGGCGTGGTCCGGGTTCCCAGCGGATTGTGAGGTTAGTGTTGTAACAGGAGGGCGGCCCACGGGGACTGAGCAATGCTCCACCTGGTCGGGCAGCCAGTTTCTCGAGCCCGTGTGGGGAGGCGTTTGGAGATGCCTTGGGTGTGTGGGGGCAGTCTCAGCCATCTTGTCTTGTGTCCCCGTAATTGATGGCCGGCCTCGTCGGTGTGGTTGCGGTCTCTCTTGTTCCCCACGGGACACGCTGTGTGCACATCGCGCCCTTGCTGCTGATCCGTTGGCTGGCGGTAGGACCGGGCATGAGGGGCGGTGCTGTAGGGCACAATGATTTCCTGGTTTTGCCTGGGGCGAGCCGCGGGGGGCAGCGAGCGACGCGATGCTGAGGCCCCCGTTCAGCGAGCCAGCATTTGCGAGGAAGGTGCCACGAGAGCCCTTGGGCCCTCCCCGGCACTGGGGGCGGCTGTGGAAATGCATGCGGGGTGCCCGGTTCGGTGAACCGCAGCAACCTCGGTTGATCAATCACGGTATTGCGGGTGGCAAGGTCGAGGCAGCTGAGTGATATTAATAACCACCGAGCCTATGGCGACGGACATGTCACGAGTGGATCCCAAGAGGGCCCATTCAGACCCTCATCTGAGGAGTGCTGTATGGGGAGACCATTTTAGGTAACCGTTACGTACCGGAATTAGCCCCTGTCGGTGGCGTGTTGCTGCAAGCCCGGCTGTGGCTCTGATGCGCCGGGAATTTCATTGGGTCTGTGCCGGTTCCAGGGCTTCGGGAAAGCATGTCTAATTGAACGTATAATGGATGCAAAAGTTTGATTTGTGCCCGGGGATTCAGCCTTACGCCAGAGCGGGCGACCTCATAGCTGAGGAACCGGGTTCGAGTTTCGGCATGGCCCCTCAACATCCTGTGATTCTAGGCAAATCACTTATTCTCCGCGTGCCAAAAACATGAATGTGTCCATCTGTTACGAATCTGGTGCTCAGGTAAGCGCTCTGATACCCGATACCTGCGGGTCTAACCGTTCCTTTGCCTTCTGGTGGCGCCGGTTGCCTCTGCTTGCCTCCTAGCACGCTTTGGGTAGGGGGCCCCGATTTGCATGTGTGGTGGGGGCGAGTTGGCGCGGACACAGACACACACCAGGCATGGCGGAAATACTGTTCAGCTGCATTGATCCACTGGCGAAGTGCGTGCTGAAATCAGTCATGGTGGGTTGACTGGACGGACACACTGCAGCTGCACTCGTGTCTGCAGCCCCGTGTTGTTTGGATCCGAGCGGGGAGGCATGCTTTGTTGGTTTGGGGCCCGAGAGTTCTTTCCATTGCTTTGGGCGGCCACGGGGCACTGGGGGGCAGTCGTGTGGTGCAGAGAGCCTCGAGGCGCAGGCTAATGTGGTCAGAATGGTGGGCCTCGAGTTTGGGAAGGATAACTGACATGGGCATCCAAGTTTTAAAAGGACACTGCTCATTCATGCTAGATCACTCCGAGATAGTTTTAGGGAGGGGTGAGATAGACACGCCTGAAGTCTCCTTCAGTGTGCCAGCGGCCAAGCGTGGGCTGACTCTCCACCCAATCATGTTCGTGTGGGGGTGGGTGACTACCAGTGGGCGGCAACCCAAGCAATGACTTATGGCTTCGGGGGACTATTGTGTAATGGTGAGGTTGCGAGAATCGCACAGGTCCCTCCCCCCCCTGTCCCCCCCCTGTGGGTGTTGTGTCGCGATGAGCCCAGCGGTGGCTTGGATGCACCGGGGCCACATGAGCGGTAGATGAAGGGAAATCCTTTGATGTGAGTCATTTTCTCTGTGGATTTCCCTTCCACTTTTGAAACTCGGTAACGGCAACATTGTCCTGGTGTCAGCAGCTTTAAGTGAAACCTTTTCAATATTATATACATGCCATGTGCTGCTCATTTATCTTAGGCAACCAACAACCTGTGACAAAGTCAAGAGCCCTGACATGTTGCAGGCATGATGTCCTTGCTGCATCATACACAGGATTGCAAGGGCAGAAACAGCAACATACTAGTCGGGCGACACACCATGCTATGCAAATATCTTTGCTTGCACGGGTTAAGCCGTACCCTTAACCCTCGTTACGGAGGAGAGAAGGTTTTGCGGTTACTGCCACCGAGGGGCTGTTGAGGTTTAGTTAACGTATCACAGCATATGTTCATGGCCGGCTGCGGAAGGAAAGACATGCCTGATGTTGCCTGGTCGCACATGGATTGATCATTGACTTCTCTCTGTTGGCAATGCAGCCTACTTCAGGATGCGTGGCTGGCGCGTTTAACACGGCATTTTGAAGGTTGGAGGTCAGGAGTGCATACTCGTGCACAACAGCACATGCGGGAGTGTTATCGGCTGCCCGTGGCAGAAACTTATTTGGGGGCCCCGCCTGGAACAGCTTTGAATTATGTCGGCTAGGTTTCATTCTTCCTGAGCGTAGCCATGTTTGTGGTTTTGGAGGTACTGTAACGCGATTTCCGGCGGACGTATTGTGTGGGTATATCATTTGGGCGGGGCACCTACGGCCGTTTTAGGTTCGCCGCCATTACCATTTACACACATGGGGGAGGGGCTATCTTGGCGAGGCCCGGTCTTCGGCTGTGTGCATTTGGAATGCAGGTTTCATTGGCGGTGCTCTCAAATCCTTGGAGCCCACGTGAAATTGTGTGTGTATTTGATAGGGGTGCATTCTTGGTGAGCACAACTTACTTTAGACTGACAATGGTTTGATGTGGAGCACATTTCGCCAAGCTGCCTGCCCCGTAGAGGGATAGTTTGCCATCGCCAGACTGGGATCTCCATGTTTTGCGTCTGGTTTGCTTGACCTTGGGTTAAGAGGGAGTGGATGCGGTTTGGGGATGGCCGCCTGGGGGAGCCAGTCACGGCTTCGACATGTACGTCTTACAGGTCTGTCTCGTGCCCAATGGGTTGGTGTAGAACCGTTAAGGTTGCTGTCGTGATCCATATTCAAAGCACCGCAAACCTTGAGTTGTCCATTACCCCTGCTGCACAGGCTCACCCAGGCACCACCTTACTACATAAAGCAGTGGGTGGGATTACCGTTAAGCTGTACAGTTCGGGCGGGTTGCCTTACCTGGCAACTGGGGGCATGGTTGGCTGCCTCATCAATACTCGGTGGTCTGCTTGGTGTGTCACTGCTATAACACCATGTGCACACAGTTTGTTATCCCCTGGGGCAGCCACTCACAAGTACAACTCCACACCATATCTGCTTGGTTAAGAATGGTACTGATCATTGTTGATTCGGAAGGGGATCCCACGGTACTGACCTCTTGGACCAACCCAGTGTTTTGTTTGCAAGTTAAGGCTGTGGGTCGCGTTATCAGGTGTGCATTAGATAAGTGAAGGTTGCTAGGCTGACCGAGGCAGCGGCCTTAGTGTCAGTGACGCTTGTTTGTTTTGGGCTTAGTCCCCAGTCACCACCGGCATTACTACTGGCTGGACTGCGTGATGCGTCCGGGCGCTGCTAGGCACACGAGGTGGTAATTGTAATCACAGAAGGGACGGTGTGTCCGTGCGTGGCATAGCAGCAAGGGTAGAGTGTGGCGGTGTCTTCCCAGCACCGGTGTTCGCATCCTTCGTCTAGTGACTGCACCCTTGCCCAGTGCACTTGGTAGTTGTACGTCCCGCTGTGTCTTGCTGACTCCATGCAGCGCCCCCATGGGAGACTACCCTCGCCGGGCGACACGCTGATCGATGGGTTCCGGCTGAGCGGCATTGAGTTGCGCTGGGGTGCCTGCGGGCAGCTTTGGGGTTTTGCGGGGCGAGCCCGGGGACTGTCGAGTCGGCAAGCCTAACTTCAATTATAGCAGACTGATTACTCAGCATCGGTTCCGTCGCTAAGCAGTTTAGTTCCAAACACTGTCCGTGCTGGGAGCATGGAGATGTGTTAGTGTCAGTTGGTGTAGGACAAATAGGGAAGGGGGTGTGTAGTGTCAATGCAAGTGTTTAGGTGGTCAACGGGTGGTGTTGACTTTTGCAATAACAGAAGAGTATCTAAGGATACCACAGCTTCCTTGTGTTCCTCCGTCAAAGCCCAACTATGTCCATTGAAAAGCTCTGGCTGATGTTTACTGCTCAGCTCTAGCAATAAAAAGATGCTAGATAAAGGGGCAAGCATTTATTTAAAAGTCAATTTGTGTTAAAGAAAGGAAGTAACTAGCGAGCCCGGCTGGATACCTCTTGCTTCTACCTGCATTGGCACATCTTGTCAGGAGTAATCGCCAAATTTTTATTCAGTAGTTTGGATGGCGCCTATGTTGGCACATTAAATTTACACTGCCTCTGGGATAAGCCTAAGCGTGTGCTCCCTTCTCCCGACTAGAGAGGTGGGTTCGGCCAGGCGTAGGTGCATACCCCAGCCAACCAGAAACTCCATTTACAACATTGGTAGAGAATGCCTAGGAGTGGCTTGCAGTCCATTCGCAACCGCCCCACAGGGTGAATGTTTTAGGCCACAAGGTTTGTGGAGGGCTCTTGTGTGGGAGCCTGGTGAAGAGCTACGGTCAGGCTAGGATGTCTCGTGCTGACCTAGTGAGTCATGTAATCCCTGTGATGTCATGAGGTTTGGTGGCACAGGATAATAGGGGCAGATGGTACTAAGTCTCTCTTGTATGGACGATACGAAGGCTAATCATAGAATTGTGTGGGAGCCTGGTGAAGAGCTAAGGTCAGGCTAGGATGTCTCGTGCTTTCACTGCACTGTTGAGTCCCAGTCACGAGCGGATTCCAGCAGGGTCAGCTGGCGGTGGGTCAGGAAGGCCAAGGCATCAGTAGCACTGAGCGGCTTACAGTCTGAGGCGGTATCCTATTAGTGACTAAGGTGAGGCATGCGCTCAGAGATGGGTCCTTCGATACCATTATTAACCTTAAGCTCGTCAGTGTACAAGCCAAGGAATGGCGGCATGCCCCCCGGGTGCTGGGGATGGTTTGTTGGTGGGCAGCTTGTCATGTTTGCCGCAAGCTTGCACTTGCTGCGGTTTACGCAGAGTTGGGGGCAGGTTAGCATCCCCACCTGGTTTCCACAGGGTTGATGTGTCTTCGGTCAGTATGATCAAGTAGAGCCATTATCGATTAGCGTAGCTGGACATAGGAATGCCAGGCTGGAATCGAAGGGATTATAGAGCAAGGGTTCCGTGTTCTGAGCCTAGTATATGCAGGCGTGAGTGAGAATGGTAGCCGCCAGTCCAATCTTGCATCACTCTAAATTCAGGAGAATAGGCATTTGTTTAAGTGTGAAACAGGCCCCACACAGAGCTCAGAGGGACCATTCACCTAGGCTAACCGGGACTGTGCAAACTAGTATGAGCTGGGTCGTACGCTGGGACCAAAAACCCCCCTTCACCAAGCTGCTGGGCATTATGCCGCCAGGGTCGTTGAAGGACAGGCAAGGGCATTAATGGGCCATATTTAGCAACAGGGTCAGCTGCGGGGTGGACTGTCAGTTGTCACTCCACGAAAGGGTGCGGTGGTGCTAATAGTGGGCACAAACATTACCCTTCCAAACCAGATGTGACACCATTAGGAGGTTCACTAGGGTTTAGCAATCAAGAAGGTTGGTGCAAACTGGCCAACTGGGCGCAGTAAGTGCATCCTAGAACCAAGGGTAGGCTCCATGTTGCTCCATTAAGCTCTAATGCCCCGCCTGGAGAGCGGGACCAGCCAGGCGGGTTGGGGACGCTGGAGCCAACATAGGGTGCTGCTGTCCCAACAATTGGGGAAACAAGGTATGGGGGTGCCTAGTTGCTCCCAGCACAGCACATTAAGGTGGGCACAAACTGGGATGTTACCCATTTAATGTCGCGGCTGCACACGGGGTTAGCAGTTAAGCAAAGGGAAGTCCCCTCAGCAGGAGCTGAACAGGTGTAATTCTGTAAGTTAAGCAAGCCAAAGGGTCCAGTGCAAATACCTGGGCAACTGCATCAGAGTAGGGGCACCTTGCTCGATGGGCAGGTTTTGGGTTGCTTCAAGTTAGCACAATATTCTCCGCCCTGACAGCCCCAGCAGATAGGCTGGTTGTGGAAACGGTCATCTAGCAAGGGTGACGCTGTCCCACAACTTTGTGGAAAATGGTGTTATAGCACTTTAAATACGGGAGGATTGAAACTAAAGGTTGCAGGAGGGGGAGCCTACATTAGCCCCAAGGGTAACGTCAGGCACCATATTGCAGACAGTGCACACTGTATTAATGCAGACATGTTAACTAAGCTGTTATGCCTAGGGGGTTTCACCACAGAGGGAACTGAGCAGGCGAAATTCCCATAAGGAATAAGGGATGCATGGCAAGGGCAGGAGGGCACCCCCGATCATTGGCACATACTTCCAGTTATGACCATGCCCATGCGTCATGATTTAGAAAGCAGAGGGACAGTGCAAACGTTAAGCACATTTCTCCTCGCCCGAATAGCCAAAGTAGGCAGGCGGGGTGGGGAGCGGTTACCTAACCAGTGGGCTGCTGTCCCATAGATGGGGACACAGGTGTTCAGGCACACACGGTGCTAGTAGAATGGCAGCTAGGTGAGACCAGCAAATAGATGGGGCAATGTGAGCCATGGTGTCTGATCGCGGCCCGCCCAGAGTTGGCACGGGGCTGGGTCATGTGAGGCAGTGGAACGTTCCCGCAGGAGGGGGATTAGTTCTTGGCACAGGTTCACAGGCCAGAAGGGCCTTTGGTTTCATCAGATACTAGCTGATCCAGGCTAATGTCAAGGTCTATTGTGATATTGATGGGGCCCATCTATCACCAGTAGGGAGGGATCCCTTTCCTTTAGATTTGCAGGAGCCCTGGAAATGAGCTGTTTTGTGAGAAATGAGCTGTTTGGTGAGATCAGCAACTACATGGGTCAATGTAACTCTGGCGGTCCGAGATGATCCCCCGCAGAGGTTGCACAGAGCTAAGTCAGAGGAGGCCGTTGAACATCCCTGTAAGAGTGAACAGTTCATGGCGTAAGTCCTGGACCAGAGACTAGATGATCCAGGCTAATGTTAAAGGCTACTTTGCTAAAGATGGGGTCCATTGCCACCATGCCATCCAGGCGTACGCCTAGGTTAGGTTGACTAACTTGGGGTGCAATTGTAACAGGTGGGCATGGATACTTTCCACTGGACATGCACGAAGCCTTAGAAAGCAGGTTGCAGGTCGGAAATGAGCTGTTTTGGTGGGGGCTCTCGCGGCGGCGGGAGCCGCCTCCAGAGCTGTGGCGGAGTTACAGGGCGATCTGGAAGCAGACTGGTACAGTAAGGGTACCTCTGCGGCAGACCGGTACAGTAAGGGTACCTCTGCGCGGCACAGTAGGGGTGCCAGAGCCAAAGACCAGGAGCCTCAGGGCAGGTTCCTGGAAAACCGCGACGGCGCCCCGTTAGTCCTTCGGGCGGTTGGGGGCCTGACCAACCGGGGGTTTGCCCTGCTACGCTCCGCCCTGAAAAGGGCGTGAGTAGAACAGACCAACGTGTCACGTGATCCGGAAGAGGATCATCAAAGGTAGCACTGACGGGGTGCCCCACAGTGCTGGCTCACCAGGCGGGCGGGGGCAGCATAGGTTGGTACAGCTGCCCCGCCCTTGGATCGCCCGTAAGATAACCCACATATTGCATACTCCTGTATGGAATAAACCTGCAGCGATATTTTCCCACTACAAAGTTGTCTTGTGTATTTATTTATTCTTGCATGCTCAGATGGGGGGTGGGAGAAGTTGCCAATAATGGCACTATGCGGCTGTCCGCGGCCCCCGCAGGGGGCCACCTCAGCAGGGCGGCCCTTTAGTACCATTTTGGCACTGCCCACCCACTCTAGTCTTTGGAGGGGTTCTGTGGAGCCCTCTAGCTAGGTCGCCTCTGTGACGTCCTTCCGGTGCGACAAGGGGGGGGGCATATATGCCTCCTCTGCCCCTCCTGGCAGTCTCTGTTCGCCAGCCACGACGTCTCCCACCCCACCTCTTACCCGGCATCCTGGCTGGTGGACAGGGTACTCTGAATGCTTTAATGTTTTCCTTTTGTGTTGCAGGCGGAGTTACAGGGCGATCTGGAAGCAGACTGGTACAGTAAGAGTACCTCTGCGGCAGACCGGTACAGTAAGGGTACCTCTGCGCGACACAGTAGGGGTGCCAGAGCCAAAGACCAGGAGCCTCAGGGCAGGTTCCTGGAAAACCGCGACGGCGCCCCGTTAGTCCTTCGGGCGGTTGGGGGCCTGACCAACCGGGGGTTTGCCCTGCTACGCTCCGCCCTGAAAAGGGCGTGAGTAGAACAGACCAACGTGTCACGTGATCCGGAAGAGGATCATCAAAGGTCGCACTGACGGGGTGCCCCACAGTGCTGGCTCACCAGGCGGGCGGGGGCAGCATAGGTTGGTACAGCTGCCCCGCCCTTGGATCGCCCGTAAGATAACCCACATATTGCATACTCCTGTATGGAATAAACCTGCAGCAATATTTTCCCACTACAGTTGTCTTGTGTATTTATTCATTCTTGCATGCTCAGACGGGGGGTGGGAGATTTTGCCGATAATGGCACTAAGAGGGCATCGCGGCAGAAACAGAGCAGAGCGGGCAGCAGCAGGGAACAGTGACAGCCCTGAAATAAGACAGCACACTATAACACAAAAAAAAATAGAGGACTAAGGACAAGGTCACAAGGGGCCATAAGGCTGGAAGACACAGACACAGCAGAGAGAAGGGAAAAAAATCAACAAAAGAAAACACCAAGAAAGAGAGGAAAGAAAAAGAAACATAGTGAGCAGGAAAAGAAGGGAGAGAAGTCACATACACTTAACAAAAAAACCAAAACAAAATGACACAGAAAGTGAAAAAGGTCTGTACAAGAGAATGAGGATCAAGAGCGGCATCATGAATGATGTGCACAGTCCACGCTAGCGGCGTTACCGCAGTTTAGTCAACGTGCTGACCCAGCCACAGCAGTGCCAAAGTGGAGGAAATGGATAGGAAGATTGGAGAATTATTTTCTTGCAGCGCACGAAATGGATGGAGCAGTGAAACGGTCAACCATGCTACACATGGGAGGGGACGAACTGTATGACCTCTTCCAGGACTTGCCAAACACGGGAAATAATGATTGTTAGATTTGGGGGTCTCTAGTTGGCAGAGGTAGGTACCTTTGTCCAAATAGGGACCCTTGAGTCTAGTCAGGGAAAGTAGGTACACTCCTGAAATAACCCCTGCTCACCCTCTTGGTAGCTTGGCACGAGCAGACAGGCTTAGTTCAGAGGCAGTGTGTAAAGCATTTGTGAACACATACAGTAATCAAGTGATAACACTACAAATGGACACCACACAGGTTGTATATTTATAAAAATAGGTATACTTTATATAGATTTATCACAAGACCATAAACGACAAAAATAATCCACAATACTGTCAAGAATGCGTAGTTCTGATCAAAAAGGCTTAATTCAAGGTTCTGTGCGAGTCGGTAGCCTCCTCCGGCTACGGCGATGTCAAGAACAAACAGAGTCTAACAATTCCAGCTGACCGCGTCGAGACGGGCCAACACAGCGTAGACAGACTCGGTCACAGTACCTTTTACTTGAAGCGGCAGGCACGGGCGTGCGAGCCGGATGGCTGTTCGTCGCGGTCGTGATGCAAAAATGGAAGCGTTGCAGGACGCGTTGTCCCTCGATGCTGTGCAGGCAGCGGCTCGTTGACGTCGTCGAGACGGAGTCGGTGAAACCAGGGCCGTGCGTTGCAGGGCGAGACGGTGCTTCGATGCGGTGCTGGCAGGTTGCGGTGCGGCGACGGAGCCGGATTCGGGAGCTGGCGTCGATCAGTCCGGACAGCGGTGCGAGTCGGGCGGTGCGTCGCGAAACGTGCGAGCGGTGCCCAACTCCGGTGCGGTCACAGGACTCGAACTCAGCAGCAGTGACCGTGTCGGTCGGACCAGATGGATTCGGTGTAGCGAGGCGTTGCAAGGTGCGGTGCTCACAGGTTACGGTGCAGGCAGCGGCTCGTTGACGGAGTCGGTGAGACCAAGGCCGTGCGTTGCAAGATGCAGGCGTTGCTCGATGCGGTGCCAACAGGACACCGAGCCGGTCGGGAGAGTCGGTCACAGCTCCCTACCTCTGTAGCCACTGAAACAGAGTTTCCAGCAGCAATTCACAAAGGGGGTGAAGTCCAATGGTCCTGGGACTTCGATCAGGGGGCAAGCTCTCTTCCAAGCCCTTGGAGATCCTTCACAAGTTGATGAAAGTCACAGCAAAGCAAAAGTTCCTTTCTCCTTTCTTTGGCAGTCAGGCAAACCACTGCAGGCCAATCCCCCAAGCAGCACTTCAGCTTAGGGATAGTCTCTCCTCAGTTTCTTCTTGGTTCCGCTCCTCAGCAAAGGTTTCTTCTTGTTCCCAAAAGTGATCTAATTTCATGGGGACTGGGCTCCCCTTTTTATACACCTTTTCTCTTTGTTCTCTGGAGGCAGAGAGGCCTTTGCCTAGTTAAAACCAGTTCCGTGCAGCTTTGGAGCACTCTGTGTACATGCCTCCTTCTTTTCCTTTCAGAATGTGGGGCAGGGTACTCAGACGCCCGGCAGGAGGTGGAGCCAGCATTGTGGAAGGCAGGCACAGCCCTATTCAGACCCAGGTGCAACTCCTCCCTCCACTCGGGATGCAGATCTCTCTATTCAGCCCTGGGCTGCCTCACCCTGTCTCCTGTGGCCACCCCCAGCCCCTGTCACGCACAAACCAGACACACAATACACAAGCTGGCAGAGGCAGGCTGGATAGTTAGGCAAGAAAATACCCACTTTCTAAAAGTGGTATTTTCAAACACAGAATGTTAAAACCAACTTCACTAAAAGATGTATTTTATCATCCTGAGTTCAGGCATACTAAATTCGTTTTTCTACCATGTTCCCTGGGTCAGTTAGGATTATAAGGTGTAATAATCGAAACCGCCCATTCTGGCCTATGGGGAGCAGGTAGCCTTTCAATAGTGAAAAACGAAAATGGCTGTAATTCACTATTAGGACATGCCACACACACCAGGGCATGTCCTACCTTATACTTACAATGCACCCTGCCCTAGGGCCTACTTTAGGGGTGACCAACATGCAGTAAAGGGAAGGTTTAGGGACTGGTAAGTGGGTGCACTCACCAAGTCGACATGGCAGCCCTAGGCTGCACACAGGCTCTGCAATGGCAGGCCTGAGACACACTTTACAAGCTGCTTCTGTGGGTGGCACAACCTGTGCTGCAAGCCCACCAGCAGCATTGGATTTACAAGCCCTGGGCACACTCAGTGCACGGTACTAGGGACTGACAAGTAAACCAATCATCCAATCATGGAGTCACTAATACATACATCAATTTACAATAGGGAGCACTTGCACTTTGGCACTGATTAGCAGCGGCAAAGTGCCCATGAGCATCTAGTCCAGCAAAAACATATCGGCAACAGTGGAGGCATTACGAAAAAATGGAAGGGAGACCCACGCCAAGGACGCCAGGTCTAACACGTGTCCCCTCCAGCTGAAATGTGGGGAGAACTACCCTACCCCTAGGGAGTTCTCATCACTAAGGCGGAAAAATCTGGACAGACCATCAGCATTGGCGTGTTCTGTACCAGGGCGGTGTTCCACCGTAAAGTCCATCCCCTGTAGGGAAATGGACCACCTCAACAGCTTTGGATTCTCACCCCTCATCTGCATCAACCATCTGAGGGGCCTGTGGTCTGTCTGAACCCGGAAGTGAGTCCCAAACAGGTATGGTCTCAGCTTCTTCAGTGCCCAGACCACAGCAAATGCCTCCCGCTCAATAGCACTCCATCTCTGTTCCCGGGAAGTAACCTCCTACTGAGGAAGGCTACAGGTTGGTCTAGGCCTTCCTCATTGATCTGTGATAGAACAGCCCCTACACCATGCTCTGAAGCGTCCGTCTGAACAATGAACTCATTGGAGAAGTTGGGTGCCTGGAGCACAGGCGCTGTGCACATGGCAGTCTTCAAGGTGTCAAAAGCTTTCTGACAGGCGTCAGTCCAAATCACTTTCCTGGGCTGCTTCTTGGAAGTCAGCTCTGTCAAGGGGGCAACAATGCTGCCATACCCCTTGACGAATCTCCGGTAATACCCGGTGAGTCCTAGGAAGGCTCTCACCTCTGTCTGGGTCTTGGGGGGCTCCCAAGCCAGAATGGTATCAATTTTCGGTTGGAGGGGCGCCACCTGGCCGCTCCCAACCTGGTGTCCCAAGTACACCACGGAACCCTGCCCGATCTGGCACTTACTTGCCTTGACCGTGAGGCCTGCCCTCTGCAGCGCCATCAACACTTCCCAGAGGTGGCGCAGATGTTCTTCCCAACTGGCGCTGAACACTGCGATGTCATCCAGGTAGGCGGCACTGAAATCCTCCAGTCCAACCAACACCTGGTTGACCAACCTCTGAAAGGTGGCAGGGGCATTCTTCATCCCAAAGGGCATCACCCGGAACTGGTAGTGCCCCTCTGGTGTGGAGAATGCTGACCTCTCTTTGCCCCATCAGTCAAGGCGATCTGCCAGTACCCAGACGTTAAGTCAAACGTGCTGAGGTACCGTGCAGCCCCTAACCGATCTATGAGCTCATCAGCTCTGGGGATGGGGTGGGCGTCAGTCCTGGTGACGGAATTGAGTCCCCTGTAGTCCACACAGAACCGGAGTTCTGGTGTGGCACCAGGGGCGGCAGCCTTTGGAACCAAGACCACTGGGCTGGCCCAAGGGCTGTTAGAGGACTCAATCACCCCTAACGCAAACATCTTGGAGACCTCCTCCTTGATGCAAGCTCTTACCCTGTCAGTCACCCTGTAAGCCTTGTGCTTCACAGGAAGACTGTCCCCAGTGTCCACATCATGGACGCACCAGTTAGTGACACTGGGAACCAGGGAGAACAGGTCAGGAAACTGCCCCAACAGTTGGCGACAGTCACCCTGCTGCTCAGGTGTCAGGGAGGTAGAGAGGTTTACTCCCTCCACTGATCCATCTTGCTCTCGGGCTGACAGGAGGTCAGGAAGAGGCTCGGTCTCCTCCTCCATTCCATCATCTGTAGCTAAGAGCATAGCCCACTTGGGACCTCTCCAAGTGGGGCTTCAGGCGGTTCACATGCAGGACCCGCAAGGGGTTCCTGGGAGACTGCAAGTCCACCAAATAGGTAACTGGACTCTTGCGCTCCACCACCGTAAAAGGGCCGGTCCACCTGTCCTGGAGCGCACAAGGCTCCACAGGGGCCATGACCCACACTTTCTGACCAGGCTGAAGCTCTACCAGAGTGGCATTCTGGTCGTACCACCGCTTCATCTCCTCCTGGCTGGCTTCCAGATTTGCCTCAGCAAGTTCTCTGAAACGCCTAGTCTGGTTCCTGAAGGCCAGCATGTAACTGTATACATCCTGGGGAGGTTTCCTGGGAGATTGCTCCCAGCCTTCCTTGACCAAACTCAGAGGTCCTCGCACCGGGTGTCCATAGAGGAGCTCAAAGGGACTGAACCCTAGAGACTTCTGTGGCACCTCCCGGTATGCAAACAACAGGCATGGTAAGAGGACGTCCCATTTACGCCTCATGGGTTCTTCCAGACCCATAATCATGCCCTTGAGGGTCCGGTTGAATCTCTCAACCAGCCCATTTCCTTGAGGGTGGTAAGGAGTGGTGAACTTGTAAGTTACACCGCACTCCTGCCACAGGGACTTCATGTACTTGGACACAAAGTTGGTACCTCTGTCAGACACCACCTCTTGAGGGAATCCCACACGTGAGAAAATTCCCATCAGTGCCCGTCCCACCACGGGGGCCGTCACTGTCCTCAGAGGGATGGCTTCAGGGTACCGGGTGGCATGGTCCACCAAGACCAGGATAAACCTGTTGCCCATGGCTGTCTTGGGGTCCAGTGGCCCCACAATGTCAATACCCACCCGTTCAAAGGGGGTGCTGACCACAGGGAATGGCTGGAGAGGAGCCTTGTGCTTCCTCCCACTCTTTCCACTTGCCTGGCAAGTCTGGCATGTCCTGCAGTGAGTGGCGGCACTCCTGCGCATCTGGGGCCAATAGAAATGGGTAACAAGCCTGTCAAAGGTCTTGTCCTGCCCCAGATGTCCTGCTAACGGTACATCATGAGCCAACCCCAGTAGGAAGGCTCTGAAGCGCTGGGGTACCACCAGCACACGGGCTGACCCAGGCTCAGCAACCTTAGGCTCTGAATACAGGAGACCATTCTCCCAGTAAATCCAATGTGATCCAGACTGATCACCTGCTGCCTGGTCTGTGGCCTGTTGCCTCAGACCCACGAGAGAGGGGCATGCGTTCTGCTCCTCGCAGAACTCTTCCCTGGAGGGTCCTCCTTCTTGCTGCCAATGGGTCAGCTCAGGTAGGTCCCCCAGTTCAGCTACCTGTTCCCCTGTAGGCTCCAGGGCATCCCCCTCAGGGTCTGCCTCCTCCTGGACCGTGGGAACTTCGGGGGCCGGTTTCCCGCGCCCCCTGCCTCCTCTCTCTCCGGCAGGCACCTGGGCCTCCCTCTCAGGCTCCAGGTCCTCTTGAACACCTTTCGCTGCCATTGACCGGGTGGTCACACATGCCCAATCAGGCAAGCCCAACATTTCTAAATGCGCACTCCGCTCCACCTTAGCCCAAGGTGAGCTCTCCAAATCGTTCCCTAACAAACAGTCAACAGGCATGGCTGGCCTCACAGCTACTTGAAGAGTACCCGAGACCCCCCCATTCAAAGGGAACCTGAGCCACCTTGCAGTGACTCTCTGTGTTGTCAGCGGCAACAACCGGATAGAATGCATCAGGGATAACCTGCTCCTTAGACACCAGGTGACACTTGACAGCTGTCACACTGGCTCCTGTGTCTCTCAGAGCCTCCACCCTATGGCCATTGATGGTCACCCACTGCCTGTATTTCTTAGTGTTCTCAGGCAGCGGGGTCCTAGGGACCATCTCAGAGTCTCCTAATGAGACAAGGGAAAACACTGTGGGATCCCCCCACCTTGGGCACCCAACTCCTCCCCCAGGGCTACACTAGCCAACTGCCGGGGGACTGCACCAGTGGGTGCTGGTTTTCCATGCAAAGGGCAACGAGGATCGTTTGCCTTGTGGCCAGGGGCGCCACACTTGTAACATACCAGTGGTCCCTGGTGAACAGGGGGGCCTGTCAGGGCCACCTGGCTTCTTCTCAGGGGGAGGCTGGGAACCTTTCCCTTGGTTCCCTTGGGGTCTACTTTGGGGCCCTTTATGGAACTCCCTCTGTTTACCCTTGTCCCCCCACTCTTCTGCTGGGGACCCTGCCCACCCTTGGCGGAGTCTCCCACGTGACCCTTGTGGACCCGGGTACTCACCCAGCGGTCCGCCTCCTCAGCAAGCTGCCTAGGGTTAGTCAGCTTACTATCAATCAGGTGCTGGCGTAGCTCAGGAAAGCAATTACTGGACAAGTGCTCCCATGAAATCAAATCAAAGAGCGCCTGAAAATCAGTCGCTTTGCTACCCTTTACCCAACCATCCAAGGCTCTGCAAAAGAAGGTCACATATTCAACCCAGGTACTGCTTTCAATCTTACTACAGTTCCTGAACCTTTGCCTATAAAGCTCAGGGGTCAAACCATACCTAGTCATTAAGGCATCCTTCATGTGGCTGTACGAATTATAGACTTCAGAGGGCAAATCCAACAAGGTATCCCGCCCTTCACTGAGGAACCGTCCCCACAACCCCGCTCCCCAATCCTTCTCAGGGACCCGGTGGGAAGACATGGCTACCTCATAGGCTTTGAACCACTGCCCAATGTCATCATTTTTAAAAAACTCCTTCACCACATCTTTGGGAATATACACCCTAGCTTCAACAGGCACAGGCGGTACACTGCCACCAGAGGGAGTAATCTCTAAGCTTTTGGCCTTCAATTCCAACTCCCTCAAAACTTTCTCATGTTCAAACTGCATTTTCTTTTCCTCTAGGGCTAATTTCCTAGTTTGCATTTCGAATTCTAACTGCCCATTCAGCTTGAGCTTGGTCAGCTCCATTTCGTGCATCCTACTCTCTTTCCTGTCCTCCAACTCCTCTGGAGACAGTCCTCTGGCAGAAACACTGCTACCTACTGGGGAAGGTGGTCTTCCAGCCCCTAGACCCAATAGCCCCTCCAGCTGCCCTTCTGCATTCTCGGCCCCCTCCACCGGGGCACTCCTTGATTCGACCCAGGCCCTCAGCGCCTTTTGGAGGTCCTCCTTCCTGGAGAGCCCGGTCATGGACACTTTAAACTTTTTGCAGAATTGCCTGAGCTGCTTGAGGGTGTAGCATTCTAGCCTCTCTTCTTCCCAATCACACTCAACAGAGGCTACTGATGCTGGTTTCTCCATAGTGATTAAACTTGGCAGTTGCAAAAATAGGAAATCCCAGAAAAAATGCTATAAAAGTATGTGGTTGCGTTTTGGTCTGCACTCACTAAGTAGTGTTCACCAATCACTGTACATGAGTCACAAATGCAAGTCCAGAATCCTCACCGCTGACCACCAATGTTAGATTTGGGGGTCTCTAGTTGGCAGAGGTAGGTACCTTTGTCCAAATAGGGACCCTTGAGTCTAGTCAGGGAAAGTAGGTACACTCCTGAAATAACCCCTGCTCACCCTCTTGGTAGCTTGGCACGAGCAGACAGGCTTAGTTCAGAGGCAGTGTGTAAAGCATTTGTGAACACATACAGTAATCAAGTGACAACACTACAAATGGACACCACACAGGTTATATATTTATAAAAATAGGTATACTTTATATAGATTTATCACAAGACCATAAACGACAAAAATAATCCACAATACTGTCAAGAATGCGTAGTTCTGATCAAAAAGGCTTAATTCAAGGTTCTGTGCGAGTCGGTAGCCTCCTCCGGCTACGGCGATGTCAAGAACAAACAGAGTCTAACAAATCCAGCTGACCGCGTCGAGACGGGCCAACACAGCGTAGACAGACTCGGTCACAGTACCTTTTACTTGAAGCGGCAGGCACGGGCGTGCGAGCCGGATGGCTGTTCGTCGCGGTCGCGATGCAAAAATGGAAGCGTTGCAGGACGCGTTGTCCCTCGATGCGGTGCAGGCAGCGGCTCGTTGACGTCGTCGAGACGGAGTCGGTGAAACCAGGGCCGTGCGTTGCAGGGCGAGACGGTGCTTCGATGCGGTGCTGGCAGGTTGCGGTGCGGCGACGGAGCCGGATTCGGGAGCTGGCGTCGATCAGTCCGGACAGCGGTGCGAGTCGGGCGGTGCGTCGCGAAACGTGCGAGCGGTGCCCAACTCCGGTGCGGTCACAGGACTCGAACTCAGCAGCAGTGACCGTGTCGGTCGGACCAGATGGATTCGGTGTAGCGAGGCGTTGCAAGGTGCGGTGCTCACAGGTTACGGTGCAGGCAGCGGCTCGTTGACGGAGTCGGTGAGACCAAGGCCGTGCGTTGCAAGATGCAGGCGTTGCTCGATGCGGTGCCAACAGGACACCGAGCCGGTCGGGAGAGTCGGTCACAGCTCCCTACCTCTGTAGCCACTGAAACAGAGTTTCCAGCAGCAATTCACAAAGGGGGTGAAGTCCAATGGTCCTGGGACTTCGATCAGGGGGCAAGCTCTCTTCCAAGCCCTTGGAGATCCTTCACAAGTTGATGAAAGTCACAGCAAAGCAAAAGTTCCTTTCTCCTTTCTTTGGCAGTCAGGCAAACCACTGCAGGCCAATCCCCCAAGCAGCACTTCAGCTTAGGGATAGTCTCTCCTCAGTTTCTTCTTGGTTCCGCTCCTCAGCAAAGGTTTCTTCTTGTTCCCAAAAGTGATCTAATTTCATGGGGACTGGGCTCCCCTTTTATACACCTTTTCTCTTTGTTCTCTGGAGGCAGAGAGGCCTTTGCCTAGTTAAAACCAGTTCCGTGCAGCTTTGGAGCACTCTGTGTACATGTCTCCTTCTTTTCCTTTCAGAATGTGGGGCAGGGTACTCAGACGCCCGGCAGGAGGTGGAGCCAGCATTGTGGAAGGCAGGCACAGCCCTATTCAGACCCAGGTGCAACTCCTCCCTCCACTCGGGATGCAGATCTCTCTATTCAGCCCTGGGCTGCCTCACCCTGTCTCCTGTGGCCACCCCCAGCCCCTGTCACGCACAAACCAGACACACAATACACAAGCTGGCAGAGGCAGGCTGGATAGTTAGGCAAGAAAATACCCACTTTCTAAAAGTGGTATTTTCAAACACAGAATGTTAAAACCAACTTCACTAAAAGATGTATTTTATCATCCTGAGTTCAGGCATACTAAATTCGTTTTTCTACCATGTTCCCTGGGTCAGTTAGGATTATAAGGTGTAATAATCGAAACCGCCCATTCTGGCCTATGGGGAGCAGGTAGCCTTTCAATAGTGAAAAACGAAAATGGCTGTAATTCACTATTAGGACATGCCACACACACCAGGGCATGTCCTACCTTATACTTACAATGCACCCTGCCCTAGGGCCTACTTTAGGGGTGACCAACATGCAGTAAAGGGAAGGTTTAGGGACTGGTAAGTGGGTGCACTCACCAAGTCGTCATGGCAGCCCTAGGCTGCACACAGGCTCTGCAATGGCAGGCCTGAGACTCACTTTACAAGCTGCTTCTGTGGGTGGCACAACCCGTGCTGCAAGCCCACCAGCAGCATTGGATTTACAAGCCCTGGGCACACTCAGTGCACGGTACTAGGGACTGACAAGTAAACCAATCATCCAATCATGGAGTCACTAATACATACATCAATTTACAATAGGGAGCACTTGCACTTTGGCACTGATTAGCAGCGGCAAAGTGCCCATGAGCATCTAGTCCAGCAAAAACATATTGGCAACAGTGGAGGCATTACGAAAAAATGGAAGGGAGACCCACGCCAAGGACGCCAGGTCTAACAATGATGATTACAATGCAGCGGTAGCTGCGCTCGATAGATACTTCGATCCGCAACTAAATCCCGATTATGAACACTTCAAGCTAAGACAGGCACGCCAGCATGACGGAGAGTCAGTAGACATGTTCTTTGCCAGTTTACTAACACTAGCAAGCACGTGCACAGGTATTTATAAGCAACTGGAGATACAAGCGCAATTCATTCACGGATGCCTGTCGGCCAAGCTAAGGAAGTTAATTCTACGTCAGCCAGGAATATCACTCAACGGAATTTTGATTTTGGGCAGATCTCATGAACTAGCTGATGTGAGAGTGGGAGAAATGGAATCAGACCTGGGCCGCAAAACACCAACGCAGGTGGCACCAGGAAGCATCAAAGAAGAGCGGGTGGACGCCATCCGAAGAGGAGCTGGGTGAGGTCGAGGCAAATTCCCATCTGGACCAACACCAGAGGTGTGTGGGAACTTTGGATTTGCTAGTCATCCGTTGAGGAACTGCCCGTCAAAAGGGAAAACGTGCTTGCAGTGTGGAAAGACCGACCACTTTGCAAGAGTGAGCCGGAATGAAGGAAAAGCAAAGAAGGCTGGAAAAGTGAGGGTGGTCTCAGAAAGTAAAGAATAACAAGGCTCTCCAGTCAGGGTAAGCCAGCAGATGAAATACCTGGAGGAGGAGGAAAATGATGATGGAAACGTGTTTACCGTGTCATTTGCTGGAAGACAGAACCAGAAGAAGAAGCCTCCACCCATCTGCACTGTCGAAGTGAACGGGGCCATGATGACAGCGCTTATTGACACCGGCGCGTTGGTGAACGTACTAGATGGGGAACAGTATCTGCAACTAGAAGTGCGGCCGGCCTTAGAAAAGACCAAGGCCAAGATATATAACTATGGAGGTGACAGTCCCATACCTCTCCAAGGAGACATGGAGGGGAACGAGCGAAATGGGACCTCCGACGTGCGAACCAAATTTTACGTCACGCAGGAAAGAGCAGTTACTCTGTTAGGGTGACACACAGCAGAGGACCAGGGATTAGTATTTTTTGCGAGACAAGTACATTGGTCACATGCTGAAGAGATCATGAGAGAATTTCCACATCTGTTCGAGGGCCTGGGATGCCTAAAGGGATACAAAGTCAAGTTGCATATCAGCAAAACAGTACGACCTGTGGCACTGAGACACTAGCGAGTGCCATTTCACCTACAGCCTCATGTCGAAGTGGAACTAGACCGACTAGAGAAGGAAGGCGTCATCGAGAAGGTGTCTGGACCAACACAGTGGGTATCGCCTCTCGTCATAGCTCCCAAACCCAAGCAACCGGGGGCCATCAGGCTGTGTGTAGACATGCGATTGCCCAACAAGGTGATGAAGAGGGAAAGACACATCACCCCGACAATCAATGACAATTGTAACAGACATCAATGGGGCCAAGTGGTTTTCCAAGGTGGATTTAAACTCTGGCTATCATCAGCTGTTATTGGACGAAGGAAGCCAATACATAACCACGTTCTCTACACACATGGGACTAAGACGGTTCAATAGACTGAGTTTTGGAGTATCCTCCACAGCAGAGGTATTCTAGAATGCCATTAAGGAAACGCTCTCTGGATTTGTGGGCAGCTTCAATGTAAGCGATGATGTGCTGATATTTTCAGAGACCCTGGAGGAGCACCACACTAGGCTGAGAGCCAAGTTACAATGACTGGATGAGCAAGGACTTACTCTTCACAAGAACAAATGCTTGTTTTACACCAATGAGGTGGAGTTCTTCGGATATCGGTTTTCGAAAGAAGGCCTGCAAGTAGACCCAGCAAAAGTGGAGGGGATCCGAGTGGCAGCAATCCCACAAAATCCTACAGAAATGTGAAGCTTCTTGGGGATGGTCAACTACTGCAGGCGGTTTATCCCCCAGTTGGCGACCCTGATGGAGCCCCTACGCAAATTGACGATGAAAGAACAGCAGTGGGAGTGGAAAGAGGAAACAGCACGTGCCTTCAAAGAAGTGAAGGGAGCCTTACTTCAAGGGGCCATCGTGGCCTACTTCAAACCTGGAGGAAGGACAGAACTGATTATGGATGCCAGCCTGGTGGGGCTAGGAGCTGTCCTTCTACAGCAGAAGAAAAGGGACCAGTGGTTACATATTGTGTACACAAGTCGTGCGTTAACGGCAGTGCAAACCCGGTATGTACAGATCGAAAGGGAAGCCTTAGCCATCAGATGGGTGTGTCTGCATTTCCATATATATCTGTGCCGACACAAGTTCAAAGTTATAACTGATCATAAGCCTCTTGTCCCATTGTTAGGTGGATCAGTGAGGAATGGACCCCCAGAATAGAAAGGTGGGCGGTACAGCTACAACAATACGACTTTGACGTTACATATCGCCCCGGGGCGAGCAACCCTGCAGACTATCTGTCCAGGCATCCGATGACCGGCATACCCCAAGGCACAGCCAGAAATGGATGGAGGAGTAGAGGATTTCGTAAGGTTCGTCATTGAAGATGCGTGTCCAAGAGCAATGTCCTTAGAAGAACTGGTGGAAGCAACGACAACGGACAGTTGTTTAAGAAAAGTAAAAGAGGCCTTGAAGGCTCACCAGTGGAAGGATTTTCTGCGAGGGTCAGGGGATCTCATCGATGAAGAGAGGGAGATGCACACGAGCTTGTGGAAATGCCGCGACGAATTGAGCGAAAGTACTGAAGGACTCATACTAAGGGGCCAACTGATAGTGATTCCGAGAAGTCTATGGAGACGTACATTAGAGCTGGCTCATCAGGGACATCAAGGCCTTGCAAAAACAAAAGCGCGGCTGCAGTCAAAAGTTTGGTTCCCCGCGGCTGACAGACTAGTGAAAGAAACGGTGAGGGGATGTCATTCATGCACCATTTCAGGATCTAAAGGAGCTGTGCCTACTATCATCACGGAAGCACCCTGTGAAAAGCTGTGGTCGATGGTCAACATGGACTTTGGTAGCTTTCCGGATGGTTGACTATCATTGGTGGTAATTGATAGTCAGTCCAAATTCCCCGCCGTGGAGCTCGTACGATCCACAGCATTCGAATATGTCAAGCCGGCATTGGAGAAGATATTCGCGATGCTGGGAATCCCGAATGAATAAAAACGGACAACGGGCCACCCTTCCAGGGAGTGGAGTTCAATGAGTATCTACACAGTCGAAATGTTCACCACCGAAAAATCACTCCTCAGTGGCTGCAAGCGAATGGGGAGGTAGAATGCTTTATGAGAACTTTAAACAAAGCATTGCGAATTGGAGTAGAACAAGGAGAAAATCTGGAAGTGTGTCTACACCAGTTCCTAAGGGCATATCGACAGGTAAGAGACCTGGTACCTGTCTGCTCAGAGTGGGTACCCACTACGCTCGATCTGGAGGCGGTGCAGAACAAGAGAAAAGTGACCAATGAGCAGGCAAGTCAAAAAAGAAATGCCCAGGAGCCGAACTTGAGACTGGGAGATGTAGTGGTAGTCAAAGACAGACTTCCGGGGTGGAAGTACAGGACCCTGTTTGAAAAAGAGAAGTGGGAAGTAGTTGGAATCAAAGGAACCATGGTCACGGCAAAAAGAGGGAATATCCTAATGTCAAGAAACATTTCTTGGTTCAAGAAGGTGGGGACCCCGAAAGAGGTGAGGAACCGGGCAAGCGAAGAGATAAGAGCAGAAAGCCCCAGAAATGTAGAAAATGATCAGGACAATCGTGAAGGTGATGAATATGAACTGGGCGAACCCGATCAACCAGCACTGAGCCAACCAGTACTGGACACCCAAGAAGGGGTGGGCCATGCTGACACACCATCAGAAATAGCACGCGGACATCTGTACCAGCTGAGACCTAATCCTCAAACAAACCAACGTCTAAAGGACTTTGTATGCTAAAGAATTAGGAAGTATCCTTGCTCTCAGGATTACACAGCCCATTGCTGAACTTTTAGATTTGGGCCTGAAGTAGTATTGTTATGTTCTGTGTTTTGGTTTGTGTGTTGTTCCTTCCCTCAAGGTTAGAAGGGATGTAGTGAGCCAACCGGCCACTACCAAACATTGTAGCAGCAATCATCCGAGGGGCCGGGCATGGCTCCTCGGCAGGGCCGGTCTGGGAACCAAAACCGGCCCTGGCAAACTGCTCGGCTGGGCCCCCCTGGGGAGGAGGGGGGTGCAGCTGAGCTGTTTGCTAGGGCCAGTTTCAGCTGATTTTGTTACAGGGGGCCGATATTGCCGACCCCCAGTAACAAAAATGGCCCCCAGGGGCCCAAAACCGGACCCCACCCTGGAGGCCCACCGGGGAAATGCCCGGTGCCCGCTACAGCCAGTCCGGCCCTGCTCCTCGGCTATAAAAAAAGGGTGCGGGGTCGCTCATGACGCCAGCACGGACTAGCACTGAGACTTGTGTGGTTCATTGTCCAAAGTCATTCCAGGTACCAGGCCCTGTCCCATAAAGGTCACACTACGCCACCACGTTACACACTCCAATGTTCTAATATCAATTAAAATACTATAATAGATGTGGGGCGGAAGCAGCGCTATGGACTGGGCGGGGCTTCATGCTGAGAAATGTTTGAGAGATACTTCCGGCCCTTCCCTCACAAGCCCCCTCAAAAAAGAAAAAAAAAAAGCTTGTTGGGGCTGCCGTCAATGTCCTTGGGTGTTTTCACATTCCTTAAAGGACATAGGCTTCTTAGAGCCACCAAAGATGAGCTGGAAAACTTTGTGATATCAACTCTTCACCTGATGACCGTGTGAAAGGAGCTCATACCATGTTGCACACAGTGGCACTGTGTGAACCTAGAGTTCTGTGGTTGTGACGGAAGCAAATCTGTTTTGCTGTTCAAGTTTTTTTGCAAAGAAACATTAAAGTTCAAAATATTTTAACATTGGAACAGTCTAATTCATCTTACGTAACCATAAATGACTGGTTATAACCTCTGATTTATGCTTGAGTCTGCTAAAATGAAAACTCACTTACTGTAAATAATACAATTGCCTATATGAGAAAAAATACTTGAATAAATACACCATTAAATTGCATTTTCAATGATATATGAAACATGAAATCTTCTATCCGATCTAAGATGCTTTCATCTTTGTAATTTAGCTCAGTGTCAAAAGATGTTTCTAAAGGGGAAAAAGTATTAACCATCTGTGTGGCGTTTCTAATGCTATCAGCACATTGATGGCCAAAGCACTGCACTTGTACTTCAGACAGAGAGCCATTCTTGACCAAAAAAAGATTCACAACCACAAATAGCACTTTCATAATCCTGAAATGCCCAAATGGAAAAAAACCAAAAATTGCTTCTAAACACCCTATGCACATCTGGAGATGGCCACGTGCAAATGTATAAATTTACAAGTAAATAGACACAGTTTATTCACAAGAGAATTCACAAAATTGCTAATTATTTAAGGTGTAAATGAAATGGTTGCTGGTCTTACTTTCAGAAACCTTTTTGTCGTAGTTGTTTATTTCAATCCTTTAGGTCAGGAGGCATTATTTTGGAGTTATATATTTTACATTGTCAAACAATTACTCTGTATGCTTTTAATTCACTGAATGCTCACCAACCCTCAATACCATCCATCCCTGCTCCCTAAAAAGGTATCCCCACACATAAACTCCACCTACGCCTGACCCCTAAATTCCAACGATTCCTGACCCCTAAACTCCACCAATCCCTCAACCCTAAAAACTGCTCACCACATCTAAACTCCACCAATCTCTGACCCCTAACTCCACCTATCCCTGACCCCTTAAAGCCCATTCTACTCCTAAACTCTGCCCATCTCTTAACCCAAATCCCCCTCACTACCTCTGAACTGTACACATTCCTCAATCACCTTATTACAGCTAAACCCCCAACCATCCCTGATCTCTTAAAGTCCTGCACCACCCCTAAACTCCACTCATCACTGAACCCTAAAAAAACTTCACATCCCCTCAAAAACACCCTTTCATGACCCCTAAAATCCCTCACCACCCCTAAACTCCCCCATCTCTGAACCCTAAAAACACTTTCTACATATAAACTCCATCTATAGCTGAACCCGTAAAACCTCACCCACCCTAAACTCGCATTTATTGCACGCCCCTACAACCTCCAATTACTAGTTAACTCCAGAACGGTGTAGGTGAATTGCACCACCTTCAGATTTAAATACTAACCCTTGAGTGAACTGGGCCTCTGCCCAGGGAGGATTTCTGTTCATAATCCCAGTAAGCCCAGATCTTCGGGTATGGCCATAGGTGGGGTTCCGTAGAATCTCTGGTGTGTTGGTGTGAGTGATGTTATAGATGATGTCAGTTGTGATGTTGTGTGTGACGTCACAGTTGATGTCATCAGTGTTATTTGTTATTTGTGACATTGCGAAAAGTTGCATACAATAATATGCACATTTCAGTCCTTTTCGGTTGTGCATTCTAACCATAACAACTTTTACATTTTTTTGCAGTTTTATATAGAGTGAACTCGACCCTAAGGTATTGGAGCACTTTACACGAGAACCAGTTACGTTACAGAAGGACACATACATTTTTATTAAGCAATGGGAGATTAAGGGCCTGATTATGAGTTTGGCGGTGTCGAGCTGGGCGGCACGCCACTGCCCCACTCCCATGCCACCCTACTCCACCGCCGGCTGACCGTCGGATTACAAGTTTTAATCTGGGTGGGCGGTACTGTGGGGGCTGGCCAAAGGTGCTGCCTTTCAAAGGCTCATAGGAGAGCATTAGAAAGGCAGACCCGTGGGACAGCCACACCGCGTTCCAGCATGGGGTGGACTGTAAAGCCCAGGCTGTGCTGGAACAGAGGGTGCATGCAGACAGGGGGGCACATGCCCCCCTGCATGCATCCAAAGTCCCTGAGGCAACAGAGGGCCCTGTAGGGCCTCCTTTGATGACTCTATGCCTCCCTTTACATGGCGGTCTCACCGCCATGAAAAGGGTGGCTGACAGCCAACGCGTAATATGCTTGGTGGTGCAGCAGAGGCCCCACCAAGCATATTGTGGCCTCAGACCGCTGCGCCAACGATCGTGGATCCCTGGCAGTTGCAGCAGTCCTAATGCAGTCCGACCACTGTAGTTGTAATACAGCAGTCCGACCACTGGTGCGCCGGTCCCCGACCGCCACCATACCTCCACCTAGTGTTTGGTGGTCCTATGAGCCGCCAAAGTCATAATTAGGCCCATAGTGATTTGTCCAGAATCACAGGATGTTGAGCTGACGCTGACACTCGAACCTTGTTTCCCAGCGCCAATGTCGTCAGCTCTGGCCATTAAGCCACATCCTTGGGAATGACTAAGTTTTGAAGGCAAATTTGTTTCAGTGTTCTTTGTAGTATAATGTAATGTGTTCGCTTTCCAAAGGACCAAGAACCAACTCTGGATGACCTTCAGCTTTGTGCAGTTGGCTATAGATGAAGGGCATTCATCGGAGTCCTCAGCCCAGCCTTTGGTCATGTGTAGAGGGATCTATTCATAAGGAGTGGTCTTTGGATATATCAAGCATCTAGACCTATGCCTACTGAACCCTCTAAGCTCAGCCTTAAGCTGAAATCAGGGGTTCCAGACACAGGATATGTCCTCCAGCTTCACCATTTGATCTGTAATCACAGTCCCAGAACTTCCCTGTTTATGACATGTAACCAAGCAAAACAGGATGTGGGTGTAGGGTGTGGATTCTGCCCATGTCCTTTGACAGACAGACGTTCCATCTAACTTTTCAGCACATTGTCAATGGAGTTTTGAAATGGGAAGGTCTTAGATGAATTCTGCAAATCCATGATACTAGCTGCCATGATTTCTAGGATCAGCAGGGCCTATGTTGCTAGACGGGATCTGTGGTTTCCTGTTTGAATCTGTGAATCATAAGACACAACATATTAACATTTTGGAATGAAGAATTTACTCTTCAGTGATAATGCCAACTTTCTCTAATGAAGCTGGTTGATCCTTCCCGGCATCTTATATCCATGAATTTATTTTCCTGAAATGAAATGTCTTGAAACAGGTGTAAATCCATCACATCAATTAATTGTTGCCCCAACCATGTTTTCTAGTCACCGCTAGCTAATAAGTTGACTCAGATCCTTGGATCCACGCCAGGTACATGGATACTGAAATAGTTGATGTGAAAAAGTGTACTAGTCCAATTAGATTTAAATAAATATATATTTTAATTTATTTGTTCAACTGTGATAATATTATCTCAAAGGCCACAGAACAGATTTACATCAAACCACAGAAGGGTCTATTCTACAAAACAAAAATCTTCTTGCAAAGTTTGGTGCAATTCAGTTTAGCAGTCTCTGATGCAGCAGACACCAAACATTCGCCTTTAACTTGAAATGTAAAATGCTACTTTCACATCACCACACATGGCTTTGTTGACCCTTGATCAGTCTGCATGAAATTTGAAATTAGAAACCTCAAGATCCTCATCTGGACAGCCTAACAACATGAAGATTTAGATGTACGTCTCCATACTGATGCTGTACATTGATGCGTAACTACATCTATGAGACCACATCAGTGGACAGTAGATCAACAAGGGCAGTATAAAAAATAGATCACCACTACCTTAATCTCACTACTCTAAGCTTACAAGTATTCCAACCTTCTTTTATTTACATTTTTAATTAATTTTACATCCTATTCTTAAATAATTCATTGTATCCAATCATTGATTTTAACATTTCCCCTTAATTATCCTTAATCTAACACTATGAGTAAACATAATATTAAATGTATTTTAACCTTTCTAGTGAGGGGAGGAGACATTCACGTTTTCTCTACTACCTCACCAGTGTGGAGGAAGTGAATTTTTCATTCTTGTACTAAGGTTAGATAATCCTTTTGGTGCTTGCAGCACAAGGATTTTCTGTTCTTGGAAAAATCTTAAACTGGACTTTTTTTTCATCCTGTGTAGTGAACAGCGTGCACAGTGTGCTGGTGTAACACAGACTGGCGCTGAAAAAAGCCGGAGCCTTTATCTATAACTTTGTTTGGTGCTCTGGGGCATGGGAACAGCCCTCTAGACATGGCCAAGTTCTTAGGTGCGGCTGGCATCTACAGTGGGGGGCAGGCATGCAACAAAAAAATGCAAATAAATGGCTGCACACGTGCAAATAAAATTAAAATATATAAAAAACACTTACCTCACTACAGGACCTCCTCGCTCCGGACCTCGTCGTGACTGCAGTGCAGGCCCCAACCACTCCCTTGACCAATCCTGGTGCTGCTCTCATCAGCATGAGAGCAGCACCCTGATAGGAGGGAGCAGCCTGTCTCAGCACTACACAGCACTCTGGAGGCCCGCACTTGCTCTAACACAGCTGTCTTAAGAAGACAGCTGGGTTAGAGGTTTCAAAGTGCGCATGTCTCCCTAGCCGTCATAAGACGGCCGCCCAAAGGGACATGCGCACTTAGAAAAGTGCACATACAGTCCACCCTCCTCCCTGCTGCTGCTTTCACTAAGCTCCGCCCCGTCCTGACTCTCAGTTCGGGACAGGAGGCTGAAAAATAAAATGGTGATGAATTGCCAATGTATTATTCATCTCGGGGGCATTTAGGGGGGGAGCAACACTTCTCTGCTCCAATGGAGGAGCCGCCCCTGCAAGTTCTCTCACTGCAACAAAATGGGCAAAAAAGTATTTCTATACCCCTGAAAGGGTGATTGGGGTGGTTACAACCAATCTGTCCCAGGGGGCTGCTGTAGCGTTTACTGTGCCCATATGTATTTGAACTGACACATTAAGACTTCTCAACAACTCACTACCGTATACACAGTTGGTCCCCCCATGGATCATGTTCTGTGCTGAAAGGGGTTGGATATTCGGAGGATAGACAGTCATCCAACGACAACCAGGAATAGGATAACTGCATCTTCAACTCAAATACATTTCAATTTGATACAGCTCTCAATGACTATTTTAATAGGTAACCCAAACCCAATAAATCAATCACGAGGAACGATGACACAGAATCAGCAGAATCAGTTTTGAATTTGAAGTTTAGTTATTCGGTTATTGGTAAAGAACATTAGCATTCATAAAATACTATTCAGCCCTGATAATCTATTAGTAAAGGATTTAATAAAATATACCAAGTGTTAGACTTGGCATCTTTTGGCGTGTTTCCCCTGAGTTTTTGCTTTCTGACCTCCCGGTTTTGACTCTGTTTTTGCTGGCGTAACGTTTCTGCGCACTTTTCGCACTGCTGATCAGTGGTAAAGTGCAGGCGCTCTCTGTGTCAATTGTGTATGGATTGGTGTTTCCACGATTGGATATTTGATTTACTTATTAGTCCCTAGTAAAGTGCACTGAGTGTGCCAAGGCCTGTGAATCAAATGCTACTCGTGGGCCTGCAGCACTGATTGTGCCACCCACGTGAGTAGCCCTGAAAAGGTACCTCAGTCCTGCCATTGCAGAGTCTGCGCGCAGTTTTAACTGCCATGTCGACTTGGCCAGTGCACACACTTGCCAGTCCCTAGCCTTCCCTTTTCTTACATGCCAGGCACCCCTAAGGTAGGCCCAAGGTACCCCTGTGGGCAGGGTGCAGTGTATGGGAAAGGCAGGACATGCCCGGGTGTGTGTGGCATGTCCTGATAGTGAATAACAGCCAATTTCGTTTTTCACTATTGCAAGGCTATCTGTTCTCATAGGCCAGAATGGGCAGTTTGATTATAACATCTTATAATCCTAAACTGACCCAGGGAACAAGGTAGAAATTCGAGTTTAGTATGCCTGAACTCAGAATGTTAAAATACATCTTTTAGTGAAGGTGATTTTTACATTCTGTGTTTGAAAATACCACTTTTAGAAAGTAAGTATTTTCTTGCTCAGTCATCCCGTGTGCCTCTGCTGGAATGTGGATTGCCTGTCTGGGTTTCGGATGACAGAAGGCTGGGGAGCAGGAGGGCTCCAGATAGTCTAGGTAGGGTCAGGAAAGGGCTGAATAGACCTGGGCTGCAATGGGGGAAGGGGGAGGAGATTTCCTTGCACCTCAAAGGGCCTGGTCTGCCTCTGACAATGCCGTCTCCACCTCCTACCAGGAATTCACACCAGAGAAGGCAGAACTGGTTCTGGCTGGGCACAGACACCCTCTGCCTAGAGGATCAAAGGATTTTTTGGATACAAATACTGGGGCCCAGACCCCTGAACTTTAGAACTCATCTGGATCAAGAAGACTGCCAAGAAGAAGAGCTGGAGAAACTGTGAGGAGGAACTACCACTTTGCTGTGTGCTTTGCTGGGCTGACCTGCAGTGGCTGCTTCTGTCTTGGGCAGTGAAAGGCCTGGACTGGACTTTCTGCAACCTATTTTGTGAGTCTCTCCAAGGGCTTGAAGTAGAGCTTGCCCCCTGTTCACGAAGTCTCAGGAACAGCAAAGACTTCAAGCTCTTCTGCCCGCAGCACTGGGGACTGTGTGTTTTGTGCTGTATCAGAGGAAAAGCAACTCAACGACGTCTACGACACCACTGCCGACTCCGTGTCCTGAAGGCACCGCAGAGGGCACCGCCACAACGCCATACAGCAACCTTGGTCTCACCGACGACGCCTGTCGACGCCGCCACCGAGCTGCTGCTTGCACCGCGACCTGTGGGCACCGCACTCCGCAACGCCTCGCTTCACGCCGAAGCCTTGGCACACAGAGAGCACCGCCGCAATGCCGCACCGCGACTTTGGTCTCACCGACGATGCCTGTTGACACCGCCACCGAGCCGCTGCTCGCACTGCAACCTGTGGGCACCGCACTCCGCACCGCCTTGCTTCACGAGGACACCTTGGCCTCCCCGACGCCGCCGCTCCACGCCGAAATCGACGCCGCTGCTTGCACCGTGGTTCGAGGGCATCGCTCGTAAGTCACACGAAGCACCACCTCATCCCGCACCGCAGCCTTGGCCCACCGATGCCGGCACCATCGACTCCCGCTCGTCAGCCGACGACAGCGCTTCAGCAACGACGACGCCGCTGCTTGCACTGTGACCTGCTAGCACCGTGACGAGCACTGCCTTCATCTCGCACCGCGACCCTGGTCTCACCGACGGCGCCATCCGACGCCGCCACCAAGCCGCTGCTCGCACCGCGACCTGGGCGCACCGCACGCCACACCGCTGCACTTCGCACCACAGCACCCAACGCCTGCCGACGCCAGCGCTCCTGACTCCATCAGAGAGGAGCTCGACCTGCAACGCGAGTGACTTCGAGGGCCTCATCGCCCTGCATTTCTCACAGGTACTGTTTGCTGGTCTTCCCGACACCGTAGCTGGCCCGCGACCCCGCGACCAGCCAGAACTGTTGGATTTGTTGTTCACGATGCCGTGTTAGCCCCGGACGGAGCTATCGACATCGAGGAACTTTGTTTGAAACTTATTTTGATAACTACAGACTTTTTTTACAAATAGTATTGTGGATTTTTGTCGTTTTTGGTCTTGTTTTAATTATATAAAAATATTGGATATTTTTCTAAACTGGTGTGGTGTCCTTTTGTAGTGCGTACACTGTATTACTGTGGGTTATGTGCAAATGCTTTACACACTGCCTCTAAGATAAGCCTGACTGCTCGTGCCAAGCTACCAAGGGGGTGAGCAGGGGTTATTTTAGGAGTGTAACTCCCTTATCCTGACTAGAGTGGAGATTTTTGCCTGGCTTCGGCCCTTGCCCTAGCCTACCAGAAATCCCATTTCTAACACCAAGCCTCTGAGATTCAAAGAGAATATGATGAATGAACAGGGAAATCTACCTCAGCCGAGGCAGTTTGAGAATTCCAGTGTATATGCCTGCAGGATGTAGGAAGCCAGGTGAGTCCTGTAATGTGTCTCAGGAAATTTCAGCAAAGTTCCAGATAACCAGTTCATCAAGAAAGCACTCTGTCTCAGTCTGTCGCTGTAATGTTAGAGTCAAAACAGCACGGCTGGAACCCTTCAGCTGAAAAATCTCTATCTGTGTCAGCACACCGGTCAGCAGCAACGAGTCCTAGTCCCAAAAACAGAATCAGAATCAGAAACTCATAACATGGAAAAGACAGCCATCAAAGCAGACCTTCCCCTCACTCCCAATATTGAACAATTATACTCTAAAGGTTTCCGGGGTGACACCCCTGGCATCACCAGAATTATCAGACCACTCAGTTCCATTGGTCAGTCCAAAGCGAGATGAGGGTGATGTTGCAGGAAAGAAGATACAAAATCCGGAAAAATTAAGGAAAGCGATTACACAACTTCCTTACGTCATGTAAGCATAGGACACAATGAACAATAGAACATTTAAGATGGTGACAATAGGATTGGAAAAGTTCTGTTCTCATGCAGCTGTTCCAGAATGTAACAATATTTGTTGCAACTAAAGTATTAATTTTCCAGAAGACAGCAAATGAAACAGTTATTGTTTCAATACAGTTTGCTCGTTTACTAAATATTCCCATACGCTTCGGAATATTTAGTCCATGACTTCACTAGGAGGGAAAAAAAATGAGGCCTACACGAAATTCAGCTAATATACGACAATATCCAAGTTAAATTGTGAATCGCATACTAATAGGAAACTAGCATTTTCTCTTCAAAATATATTAATAAACATTTCAATCTGATCCTAATTAATACATATAGGTATAGGGTACTCATACATTTTTGTAATTGTCAACGTTACACATATAAGAAAATGCATATTAATCTTTGTAGTTTATGTGTTATTCAACTAATTCCTATATAAAACAGATGCTAAAGAAGTTTCACGAAGGCACATTTAAGTATATTCATATAGCACCAACTTTTCTTTTGTCTTTTTCGGTGCACACGTTATAACATGAGATAATAGTTTTGTACTTTTCACATGAAAATCAATCTACTTCACATTTATTTTTCTTTAGACTTATTAATTTCACACTTATCACTTGAAAATCAAATCCATTAATACATGATTAATAATCACATCTATTTTAATTGAACACATGATATGTCTCAAACTTTCTTTTCATCTGCATGCTTTTACGATGCAGTATCTGAATTATATGTCATTTTCAATAGCCTGGAACTTAACACTCATTTATCATTATTGCGTAAAAGTTGTCATAATCATTTCTTTTGTCATTAAAATTGTTAGACGAAATCTCTTCTCTATCAGGGCAGACAGCTCACAAGACACACAGAATTGATGTTTGAAAAGAATGGGGTGGAGTGCGGTTGCCCGGCCTGGCACTGGGCTGTACATCCACTCTTAAACGCCCTAGCAATCTTACTGCCCTCTGGTGGAGTTCCCACTGGATTTGGCATTTAATCCACATATAAATGGATTTTACGTGACCGTGAAATACTAAATAAGACCTTTATTCAGTGGTAGTATTTTGGTGCTTGGTAGTGATTTTGTACACATGCCTTGCAATCTTATTTTTTAAGGAATGTGTAGAAGAAAAAAACTATTTGTGCACACATTTCATGCTGTCTAAGAAGGTTCTATGAGTTTCAGAGCCATCTAAATCTTCTCTCACATATGTCGAGTAATCTTTCTTTTAAACTCTCTCATTCTTTAATATTAACATCTGCTATTCTCTAAAATAACAGAATAAGCAGATAGACTACATTGCTAATACAATCTGCAATTAGATTAGATGTTATCTACAAAAACTAAATTGTTGTGCAGGCCTAAAAGAAAATCCACTTCACCTTTTATATTTTGAAGAAGCTCCTCAAGATTCTAAAATTGAAAAATATAAAACCTGCTGGTTAGGAAGAAAAATGTGTGAATCAGTTCATTCTAGCTGACTAAAAATAACCCTAATATTATGTTTGAACTTTTTGTTTTTGTCAAAATGAAACTTTTGTTCAAATGAAAAGCAGCTTAATGTAAATGATAAAATTACTGGTAAAAAAACAGCAGATCAGTTTAAATTAGATACACTGCAGCTTTCTCCTTCGTTTGTATCAGGGGTTCAAAAATCTGAAATATTTGTAGAGCGATAGTTGCCCCTAAGATTTATTATTTTTATTAGAGTTTTCTTGCTTATTAAAATATGGTTTTTACTTTTAGTTTCTCAGACAGAGGCGCAATATCGCAAGCCTGACATATATTTCTGCAGTGACATCAATCAAGGGTTGCCAGATGTAGCCACTTCTGTCCTTGTCTTGCCAAATGGCACAACAGGCTCTGACCTTGCGACCCCTGGTCAGTGGCGTAGCAAGGGGGGCGGCAGCTTCCCCCGGCTCTTACCTCTTACATGAAAATCATCGCCAGCACCCCCGCTCTTCAGCGTGGCGCCAAAGGCACGGACTGCCACGTGCGGCAAAGTACCTAGCCATGCCACTGCCCCTGGTCTCTGGTCTTGAACGAAATAGCAGCATCAGAAAGTAAGTATAGCTGGATGAGGGGACAGTGGACTGGGATTCTACCTGGGAAAAAATATTTACCTTGTGGAGAGGCAAACAAAATTAGTTCAACATGCAAATACATTTTGCCATTCACAAGAAGCATGCAGAATTTGTGTGGTCATCTCCCCTACCCCTGGGCCTTAGATAAATAAATGTCCATATATTTTTTTAAACCATTGATCCACAATAAACAATTTATATATAAGAAGTATAGTAATGCATGTTGATGTAGGCCGATAAAAACATTTGTTTGGCATAACACACATGCCCTTACATTACGGAACAAGGGTGTGTGCATTGGCGCATGGAAGCCTAAAGTTTACAAGCACAGGGAGAAAGGAAAATAGTGCCTTATCTTAGTAGATCTGGTATGGTTTTGCTCTCTCCTTTCACGGAATACAGTGAAGCAACTTTGGGGCAGATGTACTGAAAATGTGTGGCGCACAAAGACACGCAAAGTGTCAGAAAGTTTTGAAATGGGGCAGATTTACGAATTTCTGGTGCAATGGAGTTGGAAGATTATTGCGGTTTAGTTCCATGCGTGGTCGGCAGCCTGTCACCTACCCCTCGTCCTGCCTGCCTAGACCTAGGGCACGTTATGGCCTCTGAGTAGGGATTGATTTATGGATTCGTACTGGTGTGAGCATGACATACATACCTAGGATCACCCGCATGCACCGTCACAGCTGATACAAGAAAAGATCTCTGACAAAGAGCCCTCTCGCGGGGTCTGTGGGGCATTGCAGCGCTGGCCCCATGAGGAGAAAACGCCCAATGATGAAGCATGACACCCACATGGGTGTGTGAGGGCAACACTTCCTAATAAGGAAGATCCCCCCTGAACCATATATTCCAACCACACCTTTTCTTTAACGTTTTCTATACCCTCTCCACATAGGAACAAGTACCCACACTGATTAGACGTGTCAATTACAGTGAGGAGCACGGGTACTGGACCTTAAACTGGCTCCTTGTCCCCCTCTTTATGATTCATGATTTAAGACTATGAGCACTAGGACCCCGCAGTTGTGGCCGGACTCAATGAGAGAATTATGTAACCATTTGAGGAGGTGTTAAGGTGTGGTCATTAACGGTTAGGAGATAATGAGAAATGCAGTTGAATGTTGTATACTGGTGAATAAGGACGTCAATTCCAAGCTCTGTGTGTGGCGTGTTCATTTTGCATGCTACCGGGCTGGGGAGGATGCTATAACTGGTGACGAGGGTGAGATCTGTGCCCGAAGAAACAAGACTGCTCTCCCTGATAGTTTGCAATGCTACAACGAATTGCTTGTGTGTGCCACGTACACCTCTTTGATGCGAATCAGTTCAAAGTTGGCGTGGTGGAATGGGTGCCCTGCTCCAGCCCATATACGGCCCTCGAAGAAATCAAAGGCCCTGCTGGGAAGTATCCTTGAACATCCTCCAGAAACCTACTTGTAAAGCCAAAAGAAGAGATACTGTGCCACAGCCTAACACAGAGCTGTCATTGATACAGAGAGAAACAAACAGGTACAACTAAAAAGAAAACAACACTAAAAGCAGCCACAACCACAGGCACGGTGTGAAAATTCTACAGACAGTGACAACCAGACCCCAAAGTACAAACATACTTACCGGATTGAGCAAGGGAAGTGACACAAGACCTTGAATTGGGCAAAGTAGCAAGTGGCATCCAGTGCATCGACAATGCCTTCGGAATAGGGAATTTTTGTAATGGCTGTGGAAAAGAGCGGAAAGTATGACACAGTTGCTTTCCTGAAACTACCACCACCATTCCACACCGCCAAAAAGTTGAATATAGGCGCCAGGTGGACCACATGGATCGAGGCTTTCGATGACATCATAAATGCTCTAGAAGAAGTCACAAGGGGGGAGGGAGCACACCGCCTCTCATCCAAGCACAGTTCTCCCCATTGCATCCTGTTAACTGCAGTACGCTTACTATCATAATTGCTGTAGTTTCTCACCAAAGTTGGTGCAGGTAGTGCTGTTATCTCTAGACACGTGTTTCTGGGTTTAGCCCTTCATCAGTAGAGATCAAAAGTGGTAAAGACAGAGAAAAGTCTTCAGGGTTGCTGAAATGGTGCCCAAGTCTTCACAGGTCAAAGTACCTCTCCACAGACACACAGGTGCATCCCAGGAGAGCTCATCAGCTCATTGGCTCAAGGGAGCCTTTCAAACACAAGAGGGGAGGGAGCACACCTCCTCTCATCCCAGCACAGTTCTAGAAAAAGTAAATGATGAGAAAATCATTAAATATTTAAAGAATCTTGCTGATGATGGAGTAAAAGAAGTGACAAAGAAAATCTCACAGGCTGAGACAATCTTGTACTATCAAATCTAAGAAGCACTAGGACCCAAGTTCAATCTGATGCTATACGTTGACTATGAAAGGTACATTTTCAATTAAGCGAGACAGCAAGCTGGTGATGGATGAGTTTGTTGAGAGACTTGATGTGCTTATCAAACGTTGTGAATTTAAAGAATTTAATGATGAAGAAGCCATGTGCCTCAGATTCATTGATGGCTGTCTTTTGAACTCATTTAGAAGGCGCATGCTGAGAGAGATGCTCAGTATAGAAAAAGTGCTAATGGCTGCAAGAACCCGAGGAATGAGCAGATCAGCAAGCTGCTGACATGTAAGCTGGAATCGCAAAGAGTGAATCGGCACTTATCCCGAAGAGCAAATAGAAGCTCAAAGTAGATACACATGAGTCGACATTCTCAACGGAAGGGAAGCTGTGTTTCCAATGTGGATTTTCATTTTCACATGAGGGTAAATGTCCAGCCATCGGACAGATGTGCACAGGTTGCGGAAAGGGAAACTACTTCATAACAGTTTGCAAGGCAAAAGAGAAACCATGTGCATCACGGTGAGATGAAAAAATGGACACCAGAAAGTTCCAGGCGCATTCTCGCCACACCTACAAACACAAAAAGCAACCTCAATTCTGAGAGGTGGAAACTAAATGAAGTTTATCGTCATCAACTTCATCCAACAAACGTTTTTCAACGTCACAATGGAGTGACAGTGAAGAGGGTGAATATGCAATGATCATATCCGCCAAAAACTGACATGCACACGTGGGTCTTGATGCTTGCAAAAAAGATGAACAAATGACAAAAACAAGTGAGTCAACGAAACAAAAGAATTCATATGGACAGTGACCCAAGATCACACTGAAAGTCAATGGTTGTCCTTAACCTATATAATTGACAGCGGTGCATTGACCAACATCATGCCAGTCGAAATAGTTTCACAATTTGTAATGTATATCGCAACTCAACACGTCAAACATGAATATAAGCTGCTTCGAAACCGTTGCAGAGTCAATGATCATTCACAGCGACCTTACTACATAAAAAGATGTCTGTGCAAGCCCCAATTCACTTTCTTTAAGGTACTTTGTCCAGCGCATGTCTACTCAGCTTTGCAACTGCTGCTGACATGGACTAATATCTATCAAATATAACCTACATACACATTCTGAAATTGTGAGTTAGTTCCCGTCATTAGTTCATTTCCTAGAAATCTCAAGACAATGAAGGTGTAGCTTCACAACAACTAAGGCATTTCACCTGCAAGAAGCGGTTGAAAAGGAACTAGAAACGCTGTTGTAGCCCGACATCATTGAGCGCTCTACTGGTCCTACACCATGGGTATCGCTCATTGTGGTAGTGCCAAAAGGAACATTGGAGGTGCAGTGCGCATTTTCGTCCATATGAGCCAGACCAATAAAGCAATCGAGAGAGAAAGACATCCGGGTCTGCACATTGCAGACATGATCATGCAGCTAACGGAGCCAAACTTTTCTCCCATCTTGACCTGAACAAGGGATACCATCAACTTGAATAGGAAGAAAACTGTAGGTACATTACCACTTTTTCCACTCATGTTGATTTACTCAAATACAAAAGGTTGAGTTTTGCAGTGTCATCTGTTGCAGAAATATTCCAAGATGTCATACGTAGAATAATTCAACCTGTTAAGCATGTTTTCAAATTCCAGTGATTATATATTGGTATTTGGGACCACTCAGAAGAAGCATCATAATCCTCTCAAACAAGTGTACCAGTAACCCGGTATTTGTAAAGCGCAAACTAATCACCCCTAAGGGTCTCAAGGTGCTGAGGGCCATCTGGAAGATTAAGCGAGCTATTGCCCAGAGTCACATGGTGCAGGGCTACCCCGCCGTCGCCGGAGATCGAACCGTGAGCCCCGTGTTCCTGAGTCAACTTTCCTGGCCACTGCACCACACCTCTTCTACTTCCAGTTACAAATGCAGGTCTCACTCTAAATGCAGACAAGTGTGAATGTCACAAAACCAAACTCAAGTTCTTTGGGCACATATTCTCTGATAGGTGAATGACTCCTGACCCAGATAAAGTGCAAGCACTGTCAGCTACCCACCCCCCACAAGATATCTCCATGCCACGATCCTTCTTGGGCATGGCCAGCTATTGTTCAAGGTACATTTATGACTTTGTCACAGTGAGTGCCCCACTGAGAGACTTGACAAAATGAAATGCCCAGTTCTAATGGTCCTCTTAATGAGACCAAAGCTTCAAAAGAATAAAGTATGCTATTGAAAATGCCACTGAGATGACTTACTTTGATCCTAAATTGCATACTGAGATTACTGTTGATGTGAGCCCAGTAGAGCGGGAAGAAATCCTTGCTCAGCATAATTGACATCCAAATGCTCAGAGACACATTGTGGCGTATGCTAGCCGAAGTCTGTCTGACACAGAATGTGCTTATTCCCAGCCAGAAAAGGATGAAGGACGTGGCCCTCTAAGGCCATGCGGATCTTTCACAACCGCCTGCTATGCCTTCCCCAAAATTAAGAGTCGGTCAGACAGTAGAGAAATACAAACTTACTTTATTCGATATATACTCTGCAGAGGAGCCCAGTCAGACCTTCACCCTAAGATGTCTGCCGAGGGGACTGACGCCCCAGGGTACGCTAATACATAATAAACCCTTCTGGTTGATTTCGGCCACGCCTCTAATGGAAAGTTACCGGCTTGAGCCGGGCATGAACAAAGGGGGTACAGAGAGATGAGCTAACACCTGCCAGATAGGTGCATTATCAATACTCCAAGGCCACTGTGCCGATTCTCAGCGTCTCCTAACGTGGGAGCAGAGCTACATGTAGAGATTGGAATGTGCAAACAGAATAACAGTGTATTAGCAAGTCGAGTTACAGCCTTGAACAGGAGAAAGAAAAAATAATAACAACGAAGTACAGCTCTCTGCTGAGGCAAGCGGGTTAGGAAATAAGGCCTAGTACGAGCACAGCCCAAGCAGTCTTCTAGTGATTGCGAAATACAAAATGAGTCACACTGGCTAACTAAGGTTCACATGCGGCAAGGATAACTCAGTGGGTTACATAACATGAATACAAATGGCGTCTATTTAGCCACATATGGTTAACCTAATATAGCATATCGAGTGCATCATGGGAAGGGGAGTATTTCCAACCTAACAAGGAGAGTCTGGCTATGGTGGGGGCCTGCAAAAACTTTCATGTGTTTCTTCACGGAAAGCATTTCATGATTGTGAAAGACCACCAAGCGCTCCTCACTACATTCTAAAACCCCAAAGCTAAGATCCCCCCTAGCATTGAGAGGTGGGGTTTGCGTTTACAGGAATATGACTATACACTTGTCCATAAGCCAGGCAAGAACGAAAACTCTGGAGATTACTTCTCATGAGTACCCATACATCAGTGCGACTCAACATCAAAAACAGCTGAAGAGTACATCAACTTCATTGTAAGGTCCAGCATGCCAGTGGCCTTACCATTGAACAGATGATTACTGCTACAAATACCGCTAAAGACACGCTTGCCCTTAAAGACATTATTTCAGTGCAGCCTTGGAGACAAAGTGTTCAACCTCTAAGTGATGATCTTGAATTTCAAAAGTTCAAGGAGTTTCTAACTAGAATGAATGTCAAGCATCACAAGAGTACAACCCTGTGGCCATAAGCCAACAGTGTAGTGGAACAATTTATGGGCACCCTAAAGAGAGTGAGGTAATGTGCATCGACGGATGGGTATTGAGCTGAGTCAGGCCTTATGTCAAGCCTCCGTGCCTATCATTCGACTCCCAACTCCACCACTGGTGAGAGTACTGCCAACTTGCTGTTTAGGAAAGCTGTAAGAACCAAACTACCACAGTGGACCAATGAACGAACTCGGACTGCTGACGAGGTTCATGCCACTGACACTGCTCGGAAACGTCAATGAAGACATATGCTTATTAACGTATGAGAACTCAGGAACTCGTCTTCGATGAAGGTGCCTGCGGTCTTGTCAAACAATAACAGATTCTCAGTTGGCTGCCGAGCCTTTGAGAGTTGTGACGCACAAAGGACATATGATAATGGCGCAAAGCCTCAGAAAATTAATCGCAAGGGATTCATCACATTTCAGACATTTATCTCGACAGTCATCAGCCCCTGTAATTCCAGATGGGGCTGCCCCACCTGGCAGCCCCGATCAAACATCAGCTCCTGTACCCTTAGTGTCCACTCAGGGTGCATCTCAACTACCTCAGACCATGCGATCTGGCTGAATAGTGTGAGACCCTAGACGACTTATCAAAGAAATATAAAATGCTGCTGTTGTTTACACCTTTTTATTTAACAATAGGAGAGATGCAGTGTCTTAAGAGTATGAGCGCCAGGACCCTGCGGTTCTGGGCGGACTCAATGAGAGAGTTACATAACCATTTGGAGAGGTGTTAAGGTGTGGTCATTAACGGTTAGGAGATAATGAGAAGTTCAGCTGCATGTTGCACGCTAGTGAATAAATACATCAGTTATGAGCTCCGTGTGTGGCATGTTCATTTTGTATGCTACCGGGCTGGGCAGGATGCTACAGTTAGCATGTTCAGGTGGAAACTTTATGCGGGTGAATGCTTGTGTAGGTTTCTAGGAATACTTCCATAATTCCCCAAAAATTTGACATTTACTACAAATGTAGGATTTACTCTGCATGAACACATTTCCAATGCTTTTCCCTTTCCCTATGGAAGTAGTATCTTCAGAGATGATGAGGCTCTGGTCCAGTGGTGTATGAATGGCATCTGAAATGAACCATGGAAATAGTGCAGCTTTAAAGCATAGGCTATGATCATCATTGCCTCTGGCTGTATGGCATGCCCTTTGGTCACCAAAGACAATGGGAATTTATTACATCATGAAATCATCTACCAAGCCATTTCGTCTGCATACCTTGCTATATTATGAAGTGTCTGCATTACTGCATCCTGCTAAATGTGTAACTTCAGCTGGACACTCCAGTTCCTGCAGCTAAGGCCCTTATTTTAAGTAGCCCAGAGAAGGGTATGATATACAGCACTGATTATGACATTTTCTTCAATAATGGGAAAAACAATAAGATTTCAGTGCTTACTTCTCCAAAATCCACATCTCCTTGTAATTACCAGGTATTTTATCCCCCTCGGGTCTGACCTACCAAAGTTTGACCTTTATTGCATCCAATAGTTATAGTAAGTATCCCTGCATTAAGAGGGATTTGCGGAAAGATTGAAGTTATCCAGAATTCCTCATAATCATGGCCTAAGAGTCCTGTTCAGCAGATATTTCTTCATGCAGCAAAGCTTTCCTATCATTTAACTTGATAGCTCATAAACCCTGTTCTGTAAAAAGTACAGGCTTAGGATATATGTTAACATTTTTGATGTATGCAGAACATTCCCCATGAATTCTGCCATATATATCACTGATGTTGAGAGAAATATCTGCTGTATTCAGGGTGTTTGCAGCCTCAAGGCCTTTGAGTGGCATGACATTTTCCCCAGAATATGCATAAAGGAAATTGTTTGGTATTGCTGCCTTTGAGCTGGTCACGGTTGCATGCAAAAGCAGTAACAAACCATGTGCAATCTGATTTAACCACATAACAACTACTTAACTAGATTAGTAAACTGAGTAATTGAGTGCCCACACAGAGAGATGGGCAGATCACTAGCCCGAACAACTTACCCATGTGTCATTCCAAGGATGGTAAAATAGATGTGATTAACCAGATTAGTAATAAAATGAAAATTTTAATAACTTAAGACAAGTTAATTTGTGATGTGAGTTACATAAATTGAGATTATTTTAAGAAAGTCCTTTTTTCCAGTACCCAAAGACTTGAGCAAGGAGTGGTGCCAGGACAGATGACAATAAAAAGATCAAAAAACCAACACACATTGTAAGTATGTTTTTTAAAAGAAAATACAAGCAACTGGCATTAGAGAGGACAAAACAATTTAAAAAATTGAAATAATAATGATGAAATTCAGCAAAGTCCACAGAGCTTTGGGAGAAATATTTTCTGGGAAACCTGCAGCCCCCAGAAACTCGGGAAATAATATTTTTAGTTAGTGTTGGACCTTACCCTTTTTGCAGGGATATGCCCAAAGTTTTTGCATTCCTCCTCCTATTTTTCCGACCCTCTTTTTGTTGGCTTTAGGGTCCTTGGCACTGTACCACTGCTAATAAGTGCATGTGCTCTCTTCCCTAAAACATGGCAATATTGGTTTACACCTGTTTGGCATATTTAATTTACTTATAAGTCCCTTGTAAAGTGGAATAATATACCCAAGCCCTGTAAATTAAATGCTACTAGTAGGCCTGCAGAGCTGATTGCACCACCCACAGAAGTAGGCTTTCAAACCTGCCTCAGGCCTGCCACTAAAGGGCCTGCATGCACAGTTTACTGCCACTTTGACTTGCCATTTGAAACTACTTTGCAACACACTCAGACAAGGGGGAAGAGGAAGAACAGTAGGAGTAAACTATAACTCGCTTCTAGAGGCTTATGGCAAAGTTAATATGCTTGAAAAACGGCCTTCACCCACAAAATTGTGGCATGCTTCATCATTGGGCTGCTATTGGGCAATTGGGCTTTGCTTGCTCAAAGGACTCACCTGGACTGCTCTCCTGCTGTTTCCCTGCTGCCTGCTAATAGCTGGGTAGCAAAAAGAACTCACTGGATTGCCTTGCTGCTTGTTGCCCTGCTGCTGGCCACTCCCTGACTTTGTTCTGCCAAGGCGCTGTGGTGCTGCCAGGAGAAACCCTTTGTCTGGTGTGTGTTCAACTGCATGCCTGTTAGGTTGCTGGAGAGACTGCCACCTTGCAAGAAGGACTCTTGTGCTGGCCTGCTGCCTGCCCTGCTTTGTGCCCAAGTGTTCCCCTAGGAGTGAAGCGCGTTGTGAACACTGTGCACCACTCGTGGCTTCTCCTTACAACTAGCACATGGTGAACACTAGTTTATTGCACCTTTTAAACCTGACCAGGAAGGTGCAGACCTTGTTGGAGGAAGTTTTAATGAATGCTATTATTGGAACCCATTTTCTCTGCCCTAGCACTTGATATGTAATAAAAGCATGTGCAGAGTGCTTCATACCACTCCCCGTGCTGGGGCGAGTGCTGTTTTCAGCGTGTAGTTGCTGGCATCTGGCGGTCCCCAAACAGCATGTGGAGAGTGCTGCACCTGCCTTGGTGCCAACCAGGGGAGAACTGCCACAGCCACAAAAGAAGTCGTCGCCTCTGGTTTCCCTGGAGGGAACCAGACTACAGTGTGTCGTGATCAGCAGGGAGGCCCCAGCTGCAATATCCGTTTCTGAGCCATAAACCCGAAGGCACAGCCAGGCGCTGAACAAGAGTCAAGTCATGGCTCAGACCCCCAGCAGTGGTGTGAGGTCGCCAGGATCAAGCAAAGGAGGGTACCTGACCTGCGCTGCTGGCTTCACGCTGCGTGGGCCACCGAAGTCTCAGGGGACAGATTGGTTTGCATACTGCCGGTATTCGTGCCACCCTCATTGCCGAGTGGAGCGGGAGGGCAACCCTGCAATTCCCTATAGGAGTCCTGGTGTTGATCCCTATAGCGATTGTTGTAGTGGAATAGAAATCCCAGGGAATTCCCATAAAAAGCACCTAAAAATATTGCAAGCCTGCCGGTGCTATATCGCTTTTGTGTCCCCACCTGAGGAGGGTCCCTCTGCCTGTTGGGGACTACTGTGAGAGTTCTCCTGCAAGCAAGGATGCTATTGGTCCGAGCTCCAAGTGGTGCATTTAAGGTTGTGAGGGGGATATATCTCTCTATGTGATCAGCTCTGTCTTGCTGTGACAATGGATTACCATAGTAAACATAATAGGAGGGCAAGTGTTCCCGTACCCTCTGTTTGGAGCCCAAATTACTGAATAGCATTTGCTAGGAGCACAGGTGTATTATGTCCTGTATGTGATTAGTGATTCATAGGCCTTCTTACCCTAAATATCCTGCAACATTTGTAAAGCCATTACCGATGTGTCTTTCTGTGCCTACATCGGCTTATTGTGGCTGGTGTTGATGGTGATATATCGTGATTTCTGCATCCCTGGTGACATTTCATAACTAAGGTGCCGTTTTCAAAACCTGATTTGCGTTCTTGCACTCATGTGATTATTCATGTTTTATTACCCAAACTGCTGCACTTCATGCCCTGATGTTATGTATGTCATTTTTCATGCTTGCATTCACAGGATAATGAGTACTATTTAAGACATTTCATGATATGCACAATACTTATGACTCATGTCATTTTGGTCTATGTTTTATGTACAACATACAATCTATATTTTTATATAATCCTGTGTGGAGTCTCTTTTGTGGCGTAGTTATTGTGTTACTGCTGTTAGTGTGCTGTGCAAAGGCTTAACACATTGCTTCTGAGGATAAGCCTCACTGCTGTGCGCCAAGCTACCAGAAAATGAGCACAGGTTATCTATGGTGTGTAACTTACTTACCTTGACTAGAGTGGTGGGTTCTGCCTGGCTTAGGTGCATACCCTAGCCAACCAGAAACCCCATTTCTAACAGTTAGAGAGATATTTGGAGAGCCAGATTTGCTGCTGGAAATTTCCCCACCAATCAGGGGCACAGGAATGAGTTTCCAGTGGAGGCTTTTTCTGACAGAAGTGGCTCATCTGATGATGGATTCAGACATTTGGTGGAGGAGATCCTGCCACCATGGGAGAGAACTCTCATATTACACATTGTAATTAAAATGTATGACAGGAGAGTTTACGTTTTACATGCCTTGTTAGTGAAAAATTTCTACATTTGTTTTCCACTACTGTAAGGCCTATTACTCCCATTGGATTGTACTGGGTTACATTATTACAGACAATAAATGGTAACATTGGATTGGGAGCAGATAATAATATATTTGGACTCAAATAAATTTTAATTTAAAATCCTCTTTCATGATAGTCAGATGGCTGCGGGCAGAGCTGTTCCCAGCCCCATCTACACTTCAAGGGGCTTGTCTGTAGGAAACATAAAGGAACCTGACACTAGCCTTTTGTCATCCCAGACTTCTTGGAGCCTTTGCAGGTTGAGGTAAAAACTTTCCATAACCAAATGTGGGGGGTCAGACAGGATGTCCCCGCACTTCAAAGGCTGGCACCAAGTATAAATACTGGACCCTAAGAACTCCTCCAGAGTACACTCCCGAATCTGTGCACATTACAGAAGAAAGACTGCTTGAATCCCAGAGGACTGTCCTGCTGTTTAAAGCCTGCCTTGCACCTCAAAGTCCTGCCCTGCTGCTAACAGAGGACGACCCTCCTGCTTGAGAACTGCCTTGACCCCCCAGAGGGCTGCCCTGCTGCTTGAGGACAGCCTTGATCTGTGAGAAGCAAGAATGGACCTGCTCCCTTTATCAGTGACGTAACGAAAGTTGAAGGGGCCCCCTGCAAGGTACACAGAGGGGCCCCCGCTCCGGATTTAATCTGATGCTCTCCGGCCTGAGTACAGTGCTGAGGGGGCCCCCTGCAGCTCAGGGGCCCCCGCACTGCGGGGGCTGCGGGGGCCTTTGTTATGCCCCTGCCCTTTATTCTATTCTACCTGAGTGACTGCAAGGGTCAGTTAGCTGACCTTCTGTCTGATCTACTGGGCACAATAAGCTTCTGAGGCCTCCTTGTACCTGCCCAGCTGACCTGCAGCACTGGACCTGCGACTGGACCTGCCTGAGCCCTACTCGCCTCTGCTGGAGGGAATTCCTGATCCCCTGGAGGAGACTCCCCAGACCCTGTCTCCCATCAGTTGAGATCTTCCTGTGAAGAAAAGAGAATTCCTAAATTTTGGGCTCTTCGTGTCCACAAACAGGCCCATTGCAATGGACTCTGCCTCCAGTGATGACCGCCAACGTGAAGTTCCAGTGAACCTCCCACTACAACGACGAGCAGCAATGCGAGATCTGCACTTTGCACTACAGCAACGATAGCCCACAGTGACACCAATGTGAAGCTCCAGCAACAACTGTCTGTGATGCCCGTCCTGATCTCCGTACTACAGCAACACCCATCTGTGCCACTATGCCTGTTCTTCACCTTATGTGGATGAGCATTCGTGATGTCCAACCTGCTCTTTGTAGCCTCCTCTACAGTGAACAGAAATGGTGATTGGCCTAAACTTGTGACCTGGTTGGACTAAGCTTTTAACCCGGTCTAGCACAACCAGAGGCCTGTGAGTGGTGCTTTGTGCTTTTAGGAGCTATACCTACCTACAATGTTTAAATGAGATATTTCCGGTTCTGCTGATTTGATTTTGCCATTCTGGTCTCATTTTGTTTACTAACAGTTACTCTATTTCTCAACATTGGATTGTGATATTTTCTCTGTTGTGTTTTTACTTTATTACTGTTTTTGTGCTGCATGAATACATCTCACCTTGACTCTCAGTTAAGCCTGACTGCTTTTGTTCAAAGCTACCAGAAGGTTAAGCACATGTTAATTTAGTTTATTTTGTGGTTCGCCCTGACAAGGATTGTGGTTGTTGCTTAAGTAAGGTTTCCACCCCTCCCCAAAACCAATAACTCAATTTGCTGCATAATTAATGTAAATTTTTTAATTATCCTTAACCTACTAAAATACTAAATCAATTTTTTTAATTAATTTAACCTAAATTAAATATTTATTTCAGTTGTATTTAATTAACCTTTATTGTTAATTTAGCTATATTAATTATCTCAATCAGTGTTCTGGCTGTCTTTGTATTAGTAATCGATGCAGTAGCTACATTGATTTAGTGGCATTGATCAGCCGCGGCCTGTGTAGGTAAGGGTAGTGGGGTGTGGTAGCGGGGAATTTCGACAGACAACGACGAGAGAAAATTAATTATTTTAAAAATGTTCCCTCGTGGTCGTCTGTCAAATCCCCCCCCCCCCCCAACCCAGCCCCACCGCTCTTACCTGCACGGGCCACAACTGGCATTGATGTTGTGCTCCAAATATATATTGCCTTCAATGTAGTGCAGGTATTTAGCAGATTCATCAAACTTATCAGCAATTAAGTTCTTCATTTTCTCTGGAAGCCTCAACTCAATCATAACTACATTGTTGCTGTGGGCAGACTGTTGTAATTATAAAGCTGCTTAGGATCATCATCTCCTTGCAAGTCAGAATCCATCGAAGATCAACATGTTTCCAGTACTTTAACAGAAAAGGAAGCCTTTCTTCTGTTGGGTGCTGCACTGACCTTAGAAGGTACTGACTTCAAAGGTCTTGTTCTTCCTCAGTGGTAGAGGTTACAGCAGCCTTAATACAGTCGTGGATAAAGACTTGGAGTTCAGGCCAACAGGAAGCTGTACATCTGCCCAGCTGGGGCCTTTCAGAAGGACCTGTCAAACCCATGTCCTTCAAAAATATGGTGAATGCATCATCCTAATTTAGAAGAGGTAGTCACACATCGTAATGAGGCAGACACACAGTATCTGAGGGGCATGAGCTTGGACACAGTCTGTTCCTTGCTTGCAGTTTAAATAAGAAACAGTGACACACCGCACCTGCTGTTACCCATTAAAGGTTCAGTGCTACTTATCTGTAGTTAGATCAGAATGGAAAGGTAGTTGTATAAAATGAGGCTAAGAAATACTTAGGGTCTCTGTTTGTGCCCCTGAGCACCATTAATGAGGTGCACCAGGCGCAAACCAGGACAGAAAACCCTATAACAGATAATGCACTGCCCCCCCAGCGCAGACACTAACTTGAGGCTGATCTGAGGGCAGCACATTAGTGAAAGGCAGAGCGCCTGTTTGACACAAATGCTCTGTCTTTCAAAGTGCAGGAGGCACCCGACCTGCACTTCAAAGGGGGGAACAAATACTTCCCCCTGCAGGCAAGTGACTGACTGTACCTGCGAGCAGGGAAATGTCTGGTAGGCCCTTGGGACCCCCTCTTGCCACTTTCAGAGGGCACCTCTGAGGGGGTGTGCAATACCTGTGCACTACCTCTTAGTGCCACACACCCAGTGAGCAGCCTGATGGTCTCTTTGCCTCTGCGCTCAAATCCATAATACGGCAGAGCCAAAAAGGCAAAGTGCTACATTCATTAGCACGTGACCAACCCCCATACTAATGAGGGAATGACCGCTTAAGATAGCACCAGCCCTATATGTGTTTCGGGACTATCTATATTACCAAAGTGACCGTACAAGGGGCTGCGCCCCTTTATGTAAAGCTTCAGTGCCGGGGCGCATAGGAAACGGGAGCATACATCTGTTGCACCTTCGGGGCACTGCATGTAATACAGCCCCAGGTCTGTAAGAGAATACTGGTTTTCTTGTCATTAATAGCTATCACATTCTTAATTCAACCTTCCCACTTTAATAGATGCATTCTGACATTCACGGTCTCTGACAATTTTTAAATACATAAATCAATAGGAATAAAGTAACAGATCTGCGACTGACTGGTGCAGAAGAGGCAATCCCTCATATTAAGCCACAATTTTTTTTTTTAAATGTGAATGTCAGCATTTGTTGTTCTTTTTTGACAAAGCAGTTAATCAACATTTCTTCCATTTCTATTTAGTAAAAGTTATCCTTTCAGTGTCGGAAACATATGCCATCAACCTAGCTCTACTCTCTTTTATTTAATTTTATTTATAGACAACTAATAAAGACATTACATAAAATGTTATTATTTAGCAACAAAATACCTAATAACAATTCACAAATTGACCAAAATTATTTAAAAATTACAATAGGTATTGAGATATTACATATTGAAAAGATACATAAAGGGGAGAAGGAAGGAAAGGGGAGGGAGGGGACAAATATAACAATTAATGCATAAGATTTACTCAGAGCTACTATATTTTATCATACGTATAATCTATTTGAGTTAAAGTCAACATTAAAGATATAAATACAACATTAAGAGGATAAATATACATCAACAGGTAACCAAAAAGATTGATAAGCGAGCGAATTATGTGAAATCCCATTCATGGATAATTGAGCACCTCTTCTAGTAAAGATAACCCACGACCACTAGGCATTAACAGATAATATAGAAACATCTTTCCAACAAAAAGTGATGGATTTTATAGCTGCTGAGATTAGGAAATTAAAAGTTTGCTTTCTAAATCATGTAAGTTTTGTGAAATAATAGCAGATTTACATATTATTAATTGATAGGAAACATCAATATGGAGTTTTAAAATCTTTTGTATGATAACCCAAACTTCAGACCAAAATTTAAAAACCATAGGACAGTCAAAAAGCATATGTTGTAATGTACCTGGATGTAATTTACAATGCCAACAATCTGCAGAGGGAAGAAGTTTAGCCTTAAATAAACGTGATGGAGTCCATAAACAATTGTATAGGATATAAGAGTTGGTTTGGTAGATCGAAACAGGCAGCCAACCAGATATACTACTAAGCCAAATATCCTTCCATGTGTCAATAGATAAAGAAAGCGAAAGTTCATTGTTCCAAAAGATGAAATCATCTCTAAATTGCTACCTAGAGTATCTGATAATTTTTTATATAGAATGGAAACCCCATGAGACGATCTAGAGACTGTTTGAATGTAAATTGATAAATCTGCTGTAACATTAGACGGAATAGCATTGGGGAAGGAATCTAAGATTGAATTGCACAAATATTGATACTTAATAAGGTCATATTTAAGTAAACCAAATCTTGCTTGCAACGTTTCAAAAGCAATAAAGGTATTATTGGAATAAACATCTTTAAGATAAAAAATACCAGCTCTAATCCATGAAAACCAAAAACTAATATTCTTGTTTAATTTAATGACATTACTATACCACAGTGATAACTCATCAGTATTATTCATGGGAAAGAGAAAAATTAAGTCAAGGTCATTAAATAACATTTTAGTAGATTTAATAATAACTGATTTTTGAAAAAATGTAGCATTGTTATGCATAGACACTAAAGTAGGTAATGGAAATGGACTTACTATAGATGTCTCAATACATAGCCATGCAGGAGGATTATTTAAAAAGGAATGGTTAAACCATAATGAGCTTTGTTTTAAAATAAAAGCTTTATGATAAAGAAAGAAGTCTGGGATACCGAAACCAGCATTACGTTTAGACACTTTTAACTTTTTATAACTAATACGAGGAGATTTGTTGTTCCATAAAAACTTTGACAAAAGTTTATCAGCCTCTTTATAAAACTTTAATGGAAATTGAGTGGGGATCATGGCAAGGGTATTAAAGATTTTGGGAGCAATAGTCATTTTGATAGAGTCCATTCTGCCCCACCATGAAAGATGTAATGATGCCCATTTAGACGTTTTATTTTTAATGTAATTTAGGATGAAATCACAGTTTAAATTTATTGTTGATTTTATGGAAGAGGAAAATTCAGGGGCATATTAGCAAGAAGAGGCGATAATCATCGCTAACCCTGCTTAGCGTGCTTTTTTTATCGCCGGCTATCGCTGGAATATATTGCCACGCTAACGCTGTATTAGCAACGATTAGCGCTATGGCGATGAATATTCCAGCGATAGGGGAAATGGGCCAACATCGCTGAAAAACCAGCGATGTTGCATGGAGAAGGGAGAACACCTTGCTGATACGACCCTGTGGTCGTATCAGCATAATCCACCCCCATGTTAGGTATGGCTAACACCTGCTAATTGCAGGTGTTAAATAAATAGGCGATGACCCGGTTAGCGCAACTTTTCACGTCGCTAACTGGGGCCATGGCCACCTTGCTAATAGGCTATAGGCCTGTTAGCGAGTGTTTCCCAGGTTTGTTCGTCGGGAACGCCCACTTTGCATGTCATTAGCGATAAATATCGCTGACATGCAAAGCGATAAAAACGGGCGCTAATGCCCGCAAACTGTCGCTAACTGCTGTTAGAGACAGTTTGCTGATAGGGCGATATAAATATCGCCGCTTTAGCGGCAAAAAGTGCCGCTAAAGCGGCGATAGTGCCCTTGCTAATATGCCCCAAAATTCCAAGATATTTTAACTTATTCTTTTGCCAAATAATTTCACGCATGGGAAGCATATCATGAGTGCAATAAACATTTAGGGGAAAAAATTCAGTTTTCTTGGTATTTAAAGTGTAGCCCGAAACTGTAGAATAATTTGTTATAATATCCATTAATGAGGGGAACGAAGATATAGGATCACTAACAAATAAAAGCACATCATCCGCATAAGCAAGAGTTTTAACCATAACATCCTTAATATTAATTCCTTTAATATTGTCACATTTTCTTATAGAGGTAAGAAAAGGTTCAATGCCAATTAAAAATAAAAGAGGAGAAAGAGGACATCCTTGTCTTGTACCTCTAAAAAGCGAAAATTGATTTGAGACTTGTCCATTAATAAATAAACGAGCAGTAGGGGCAAAATATAGAGCTGAAATCATGCGTATAAAAGTATCTCCAAAATTAAATGAGGACAACGTATGAAATAAAAATTGCCAATGGATTTTATCGAATGCTTTCTCAGCATCTAAGGCTAAAATTCCAGATGGTAACGTTAAAGTAGGACTTTGTTCAATAATATGTAGCAAAGTTCTTGTATTATGAGCAGAATACCTATTCTTCATAAAACCAGATTGATCCGGGTATATAATAGAATCTAATATGGGGCCCAATCTAGTAGCAAGTATTTTAGCATATCATTTACAATCTTGATTAATTAAGGATATTGGGCGATAATTAGACACAAGATTGGGATCTTTATCTGGTTTCGGAAGTACTATAATTAACGCTTCTGTAAAAGAACCAGAGGTAGTTCCTGTGGATCCGAAAAACGAAAATAGTTGGTGTAAAAAAGGTAAAAGGTATGACTGAAATTCTTTGTAGAATTCCGCTGGAATCCCATCAGGACCAGGAGATTTGTTCTTTTTAAGGGATTTTATAGCTGATAAGATTTCATCTTTGGTAATAGGTGCATCAAGTCCAATTTTATCTGATTGTGGAATCTTGGGTAACTCACATGAATTTAAAAAGGAGTCGATTAACGAAGCATCTTGAAAATCAGGTTTATTATATAATTCAGAATAGAAATTTAAAAATTCATTAAAGATTTCATTGTGAGAAAGAGCAATTTTACCATGGGCACTATGAATTGAATTGATTTTAGTTTTATCTTTTTTTATAAGTAGATCATTAGCTAATAGCCTTCCAGATCTATTTGTATTAAAACTAAATCTGGCTTTAGCATTAGAGATTTGGATACCTGCTCTTTTACTAAGGATTGAATTAAATTCATAACGCAATTTTTGTAGCTTAAATTTATATTGAGGGTTGTTGGATGTAATAAAAAGTCGTTCAAATTTCGCAATCTGTTTTTGAAGATTTTTAGCATTTGCATGAACGGTTTTATTTTCGTGGGCCATAATAAATATAGTTACACCCCTAATATAAGCTTTAAAAGCATCCCATCTATTAATCATAGAAGTAGAACCTTCAGGGTTGAGTATAAAATATTCTTGAATGGCAGTTAAAAGTTTAGGCTTGTTATGCTCATTTAAAATTATACCAGTGTTCATACGCCATCTAGATTGTTTAGTAAAAGTTGATTCCAAATTCAAAACCAAAGAAATCATAGCATGATCTGAGATGTCAATGTTACCAATAGTAGGAGTAGTTATTGAACCAATTAGTTGCCTAGAAACCAATAAACAATCAATTCTAGAGTGGGAATTGTGAGGATTTGAGAAGAATGTAAAACATTTTTCTGTAGGAAAATGTAGTCTCCAAATATCAACTAACATGGGGGCCGATTCCGATTCCGGCCGGAAATCTCTCCGACCGAGCCGGACCCGGAGAGAATTCCGACCGAATCGGACCCTAGCAGTCCGACCGGACGAGTACGATGCATTCGCATGCTATCGGACTCGATTCGGTCGGACTCCCATTGAAGTCAATGGGAGCCGGTCGTACAACGCGTACGCGGGCTCCCATTGACTCGATAGGTGCGAGGCGAACAAGGGCGCCCCCTACAGCGGGTGCGCGTCCATGCGCATCGCGGCGTACATGCACAGGTAGGGGGACCCATGGGTCCCCCTGTGTGCGACTCGCGCGCCTACGTGTACAGGGGGTCCGGCGCGGACCCCCAAAGTCCGGCTCCGACAGCTTTTTCGAGCCGGACGGCGCGAGTCGGTCGGACTGCTCGCGGCGCGCATCGTGCCTACCCGGCCGGGAAACGTCTCCATAGCGCGGTGCGAGTCGTGTCCGTGCGAGTCGGTCGGAGCGTGTTGAAGCCGCGTACGAGTCGGTCGGCGATTTCGCGGGAGCTTCCATCGTACTCGCTCGGCCGGACCCGCGTACGATTCGGTCGGGAAACAGGGCTCCGAATCGGATCCGGTAAATCCGAATCCGATTCGGAGCACTACCGGCCGAGATCGGAATCGGCCCCTTAGTGGCTTGAATAAATGATTTAAAAGCATAATAAACTTTAGAAGGGTGAAACTTAGTAAGAGATAATCTATCTAATAAACGGTCAGAGATAACATTAAAATCACCTCCAACAATTAAAGGGGCATTACCGACCTTTAGAACCTCTGTTGTAAGATTAGTCCAAAAACTGGGTCATCTGCAGTAGGACCATAAACATTTAATAAAAATAGAACTGAGTCATGAACTTTAATTTTAACGAGAATGTATCTACCATCCTTATCAGAAATTTTACTCAAAATTTGACAGTGAAGTTTTTTGCAAACAAAATAGCTACACCATTTTTCTTACCATTAGCAGGGGAAGAAACAATAACATCTACCCATTTCTTCTTCATATAATCTAAAATTTTATCATCTATATGAGTTTCTTGCATAAAACAAACATCCGTTTTGCAACTACCTAGATAATCTAGAATTTTTGTACGTTTAACTGGATGGCGCAATCCTTTAACATTTAATGAAACTACTTTAAAATTATGTGTATTAGCCATAATAGAAAAAAGGAGAAAAAGAGATCAAAAGGAGGAAGATAAAAGAAGATCAAGAGAATGAGAAAAAGGTAGCTCCAAATAAGGAAAAGGGAAAGGAAAAATGAAAAAAGATGGAAAAAACGACAAACAAAAGACATAAATATGAAGTGTGAAACGCACACACGCTTTACAAGCATGACCGGAACCGCTGAAGCCCTTCACAAAGAAATTTCAGTACTGTGTCAGAAAGGACATAACTGGTAAAAATCTTAACTGGTAAAAATCATGCAGCAGAGTCATTGGTATCCATTGAGAGCTGTGACTGATGAACCAAAAAATGTCTCAAATCTTCTGGACGTTGAAAAGATTTCGAAAAGTTATCCTTCCAAATGCACATCGTCGACGGATCAAAAAGACCATATTTGTAGCCTAGACTTCGTAGTTGAGGACGAAGAGCAGTGAATTCTTTGCGAATTGAGACAGTTTCTTTGGCGAAGTCCTGATGAATAAATATTTTATTTCCATTTACCATCAATGAAGGTATTTCTCTAGCTGCTTTTCTGATTAAAACCAAATGGTGGTGTCGAAGAACTTTAAAAATCATTTGTCGCGGTTTTGTGTGTAGAGGGTTCCTATGTGAGGGAATCCTGTGAGCCTTATCAATTTCAAACGTTTTTGGGAATTTAATTTGCAAAAGACCAGGCAATAAATTCTCCAAATATAATCTACAGTTATTTCCCTCAATGTCTTCCGGCAAATTAAATATGCGTAGATTATATTGTCTGTTACGGTTTTCCATGTCCAATAATGTTGAGCACATAGGTGAAGTTTTTGCCACAAGTGGAGAAAATGTGTCAATTTTGACCTTATTATCCTGTATTTTGATGGAATTATCCGATATTTTCATTGACAGACTGGCCATTTCTTTGCGCACATGTTTAACTTCAGAAGCAATAGTGTCTGTATTGACACGAAGTGCCTGAATTTCCTCCAATATTAAAGAGAGTGAGGGTTCAGAAGACTCCACTACTTTAGATTTATCAGGAGGAGGAGAAATTTGCTGCCTCCTTTTATTATTAATAGCACTTTTGTTTTCCATTTTGAGTAAAAAGAGACAAAATGAGACTTGCAGAAGTAAAATAGTGTATGAAAAAGCCAAAGCTGTGGAAATAACCAGGAAAGGACTGGTGCAGCAGCTAAAATGGGTTGGGGGAGTGGCTAGGCCCAAGCCAGGCCCTTTCCTAAAAGATCACTCCGCCCCCTTGACAGAAAGCATGGCTGTACCTGAAAGCAGTGCAAGGAGCAGGAACCAGGCGATGAAAAAACCCACTTCCGCTGCGCAGAATCGTCGACAAAAGCTCCACAACAAAGGTAATTTGTTTATGAATGCAGCGACCTCCACCAGAATGCCTTTCCTGACTGGAATTCATCGTTTAAACCCTAAAAACGGGCTTAATTAGCGTGAAGTCTCTCACGCGGCGGCCATCTTGAATCGCGCGCTCGCGCGTCTCAGCTCTACTCTCTTTTAATCGTGTTTAGAGTATACAATTGAACTTATCACTTAATCATTTTATGTTCCTACTCCAAGATGTATTTCTTATCAAAGACTGAGGGGCCGATTCCGATTCGGACCGGAAAACGTACCGACCGACTCGGAGCCGGAATTAATACCGACCGACACGTATAGGTGCAGGCCGACCCGCAAAGTACGATGAGAAGCGTGCAAAATCCGACCGACTCGTACGGAACACAAGCCGAACGACCGAGCCGCGCGGAAAACAGCCATCCGGCCGGAAAACCACGCGAATCGAACCGACCGACACGCACCAGGAATGAACCCGAACGAAACGTACCCGCAAAGTCCGACCCGCGCAGTACGATGCAACGCGTGGAAAATACGACCGAGTCGCACGGAGCCCAAGCCGTACGACCGACACGCATACAAAACTGCGAGCAGAAGCAACCCAATACACCGCGACCGACGCGTACGCAGCATAGAAAACAGCACAAACACATCGTGAACGACTCGGAGAAGCTCATACGAGACAACTGCAGGGTCCAACTCGGTCACAAGAACGTCTCCTACATGCACAAAAAGTACAAAGGGAAAAACACACAAAAAAAGACCAAACAAGCAATTACAAAGCCAATAAATACTGGGGGGGGGACAGGGAACAAAGACACACCCACAACTCCACCCATATAAAGGACACAAATCCCTACCATGATCCTTTGCAAATTCTAATGACCTGCCAGCACACAACAGACAGCAACCACCCACCCACCCACAGCTCATCCATCACACAAGCCACACACCATCAGCACCTCAACAAATAGCACCCTCACATACACCCAGCTAAACACACACTCACACACCCTCACCTGCACACCAACACACACATCACTCACCATCACCACCCATCACCATGCCCCCAAAGAAGAATCATAAGTTCCTAGATAGTGAATTGGAAATCCTGGTAGATGAGATCCTCAGGGTAGAGCCACAGCTGTTTGGCACGCTGGTCCAACAGACACCTATGTCGCAGAAAACCAAGATGTGGGAGAGGATCGTCGACAGGGTGAACGCACAATCACCATGTTTGCGGACAAAGGTAGACATCCAGAACAGGTGGTATGACGTGTGCAGGAGGGTCAGGGAGCTGTGGAAGAAGGACTACCTCTTGAGCCAACACACCGGCAGTGGCCCTCCTGCCAAACCAGTATACCTCAGGCCCTGGGAGGAGAAGGTGCGGGCCATCCTACCACCAGTGAGCGTCTATGGACTAGAAAACATCCCAGAGCCTGGTGAGTACACAACAAATGTACACAATATTGTGCGACAATACACACACATCACTGTCAAGGGAGAGTCAAACCATGCACCCTAAGCAAATACACACCAACCAGAACAGAATCATCCCAAAATGTGTATGTCAGTCAGATAAACACAACACATGCCATCTCATAGTGATATGTAACTGTGTCATCACATGTACAAACACAACTACAACTACAGCTAGGCAGTGGCACAAATATAACTAACAAACACATCCAGACATGTAGCCACCACTACAACACCACCTCACAGTGAAGCCCACTGAAAGGAAGGAATCTTGTGTATGCTGGGCAAGTCAGTGTAGCCAATAGCATCATGGGAGTCGTAGTCACAGATATTGCCCACCCTCACAATGCGCACATCAACACCACCATGAACCATGCTCACATCACAGGGAGTGGAAAACAACTGACAAGATGGCTGACACTGGCTACTGCTGTGGGGAGCACAAGGACCTGCTGGCAACTGTGCACCAACCAACAGCAGGACACCACTGACTGACATCCTGAAAGACAACTTGCACTCCCTGCAACGGAAGCACGTTCCATGGTGGAGAATCTGGCTGGGTGGGAAGGAGGACTCACAGCACTGACCATAGTTACCAGCAGCTCCACTCACACACACCCCTAACACAAACTCCACACAACTCACCTGGGAGAATGCATTGCCTCACACTCTAATCAAATATCCCACAAAGAACCACAACCCTGGGTCATGCAGTGTGAAGCACAGGGACACACATGGGACTTGTAGCAAAACTAACCCCAGGATAACACTGTCAGCCATCTTGTCAGCACAGGCACACGACCCCACAGGGAAGCAGAGTCAAAAGGAAGGAAGTATGGGCATGCTGGGAAGTGGGGTGGAGGCAATAGCATGATGGGAGTGGTAGTCACAGATATTGGTCACCCCACAACTGTCCCATCAACACCACCCTGAACCATGCGCACATCACAGGGAGTGGAAAAGAACTGACAAGATGGCTGACACTGGGTACTGCTGTGGGGAGCACATGGCCCTGCTGGGAACTGGGCACCAACCAACAGCAGGACACCACTGTCAGCCATCTTGCCATTGCTCTCACACTCACACACAGTGAAGTCCACCCAAAAGCAAGTAAGTATGGGCATGCTGGGAAGTGGGGTGGAGGCAATAGCATGATGGGAGTGGTAGTCACAGCCCAACATCCCCCACCCACATGGCCCAGCAAGCTCACACCCAAGCATGCACACCTCACAGGGAGTCAAAAGCCACTTCAAAGATGGCTGACACTGGTGCTCAGTTGTGGGGAGCACATGGCCCTGCTGGGAACTGGGCACCAACCAACAGCAGGACACCCCTGTCAGCCATCTTGCCATTGCTCTCACACTCACACACAGTGAAGTCCACCCAAAAGCAAGTAAGAATGGGCATGCTGGGAAGTGGGGTGGAGGCAATAGCATGATGGGAGTGATAGTCACAGATATTGGCCACCCCCACAACTGTCCCATCAACACCACCCTGAACCATGCGCACATCACAGGGAGTGGAAAAGAACTGACAAGATGGCTGACACTGGGTACTGCTGTGGGGAGCACAAGGCCCTGCTGGCAACTGTGCACCAACCAACAGCAGGACACCACTGACTGACATCCTGAAAGACAACTTGCACTCCCTGCAATGGAAGCACGTTCCATGGTGGAATATCTGGCTGGGTGGGAAGGAGGGCCGGATGTCAACCAAATACAACCAATGCAGACCATGTACACACCCCAACATTCATATAGAAATGCCCAAAGTATGCAGGACAATGTGCTACACCAATATCAACCTCTGACTGTGACAACTTAGGACAATGCAATGTACAGGCCCGCATCCAGAGGTACAGTCACAACTGTCATGTGTGTCAACCATTCATGCCTGCAGAAACATAACATACATTGTGTGTGTCTCCCAAAAACAGGTGATGATGGGGACACAGCAGCAGACGCTGAGGAGTCCCTGTCCCAGGCTCAAGGGGAAACGGAGCTCACTGGTGTGGAACAGCCTCTGCCCTCCTCGGATGACGAAGACCTACCTGGCACCTCCGGAGCAAGTCATCATGCAGCACCAGCAGGACCACCAGCTGCACCCCCTGCACCCACCCCTCCAACGACTGTCAACACACATACCACCCCTGCTGACACGGACAGACCAAGGAGCACCACCACCACCAGCACAGGGACCCTGGACCAACGTGGGGCTATGGACACCAACACCACCAACAACCCCCAAGGGGGCCCAGGGTCACCTGTGCGTGCCACCTCAGGTACTGCACGTGTCGCCTGGGGTGGTGGGAGGGGTGGGAGACATAGGTCACTGATCGCAGAGGGGTCTGGACTGCATGATGACCCACAACTGGTACGCATAGCCGATGCGTACCAGTCCAGCACCGGAGAGATCAGCCAGGTAGTGGGGCTCCTCAGGGACATTAAACAGCAGCAGGCTGCCCATCATGCCCGCTTGGACTCGCACATGTCCCGCGTGGAGTCCAAGTGGGATACACTGCAAGAGATGACGGCGGTGCATAGGGACATATTACAATGCCTCCGCCAGATGAGCAGCAACCAGTCAACACCTCTCTGTGTGCCCACAACATCTGGTGCTGAAACAACTGCAACTGCCACAGGGAGGGAGGATGACTCTGGCGGAGAGTCCCCTGCACCGCAGCAGCCTGCACTTGAGGGTCCCCCCCAAAGAAGAGGGGTCGTCCGAGGAGGGGCAAGTGAGAGGCCGATGGTCATGTGCAACCCCAGGAAGCCAAAACCTGTACTGGATAATCACCTTTGTGCGCAAACTGTTCACCCTGTTGACTTCAACACAACTCCCCCACATGACATGGGGAGTACAAGTTGGACCAATGTATCAGATGACTGTGGACTTTATTCTGGACATATCTGCTACCAGGACTTCCAATTCATCTAGGAACTTAGGATTGAAATCAAAATGTACAGCACCCACCATCATGTGCACTATACACACACATGTATGACAATAAACACACTAATACACCATACCTGCCTCTGTTGTGATTCCAACGTGGTTCCTGTCATGGAGATGATGACCTGCGAAATTACACTGTGCATGCTAACTGCTACAGCAAGTACAACACAGGCATGTGAGTCATGGCAACGTGACACATATGAGGGAGACACACCACCAGGGCTACACAACATATACACACCTAGCCCATCTGACTCATCGCCTACACTGATGTTGCCAGGAAATACGGTGCAATGCACAGACACAACACCTATTCACAGTCTCTGTCAACTAGCCCACTGGTGCAGTAAGCAAATGTCAGTCAGATGTGTGACCACAGACAACGCACATCACAAAGTGAAGCACAGGTTTATTACACATTTGCAACATGTTGTAACCACTACAGATGCAAGGCAATCCCACCTGGCAGCGGGCACACAGTCAACAAGTGTAGAAGGAAGGAAGTCCATGGGTGTGGCGCACATCACCTGTAGGGACACGACAGCTACCACCCTGGAAGTCGAATCATGGTGTCGGGGATCACAGTTGACCAAACCACTCTGAAAGTACCCTGTGAAGGACAGAAATGAAACACAGTCAAAAGCACTGAAGAACAGGACAGAACTGCAATACTCATGCCCAATACATGTCACAAGATACCCACCCAGAACCAAGTTAGCATGTCAACACTGTTGGGGAGTACAGACTACCTGTAAGGACACATCGCTACACGCATACAGTCATGTAGCACATGGACACACTCAAACAGCACCAGAGCACCACCAACACATATCATGCATACTCACATCATTGACATGACATCTCTGGATACTCACATTCAGCTGAAGAAGTTGGTGATGAGCTGTGTGCGGACATCACCATCATCATCATCATCATCCCTGGCATCGTGGTCCAGGCCAGGATCCTCCACAGGTGGCAGATGTTGGTCATCGTCATCCAGGATGAGAGGCAACTCCTTCCGCACTGCCAGGTTGTGTAGCATGCAGCAGACGATGACAATCTTGCACACCTTTGCTGGGGCATATGGGAGGGCCCCTCCTGTCTTGTCCAGGCAGCGGAAGCGGCTCTTCAGGAGACCAAATGTCCGTTCAATCACTCTCCTGGTCCGACCATGTGCCTCATTGTAGCGCATCTGGCCTGGTGTCACAGGGTTCCTGAGGGGTGTCAGCAACCATGGCATGTTGGGGTATCCGGAGTCACCTACATACAGACAATTGTACATTAGCTGAGTTAGGAAAAGAGGGTGGAACACTACATTGCAGAACACACACAATGGCACTAAGTCAGTACACACCAACAAGCCAGGCACGCTGGTTCCGCATCTGTGACATCATCCTCGGGATGCGACTACTCCTCATCACGTAGGCATCGTGTGCAGAACCGGGGAAACGGGCACAGACGTGTGAGATGCTCATATCTGCAAGACATACCACCAGTGCATTGACCGAGTGGTAGTGTTTGCGGTTCCTGTATGCCTGCTCTTGGGCCTGTGGTGGTACCAAAGCAACATGTGTCCCATCAATGGAGCCAATGACATGCAGCATCCTCCCCAGGGCATAGAAGTCACTCTTCACGTCAGTGAGTTGTTGGAGTCTAGGGAAATAGATGTACTGGTTCAGGTAAATCAACATAGCCTCCAAAACATCGCGGAGCACACGGCTGAACATGGTCTGTGACATCCCACCAGCAGTCGCCACAGTGTGTTGAAAGGTACCGGTGGCAAAGAAGTGTAGGGCTGCCATCACCTTCACCTTGGGGGTCAGCGCTGTAGGGTATGTCCGGCCAGCTTGCAAATGTGGGGCCAACCGCACCGTCAACACCTCAATCAGTGGCCTGGTGAAGCGGTACCGTCGGATGCAGTCCCGTTCCACCATGGTTGCAAGGTCAGGGAATGGTCTATGGACAGCTGGTGCCCTGCAGTGCAAAGGTGAAGAAAGAAAGATTGTCAGTCACCCCACATATGTGGCATTGACCATACTCAATATCACATGATACATCATTATGAGGCACAAGTACATGATGTGTGCAGTTCCGTAAGGACATGTATGGCACATACATGGCCAACATCTAACATCACAGTTCAACAAGTGGCATCAACAAGTCCCAGGTTGTGCCATGGGATATAGTGAGGCCGTGTCACAGTTCCCATCTCCTGCTGCCACGTTCCAAACACACCCCACAGTGACATGTGAGGACATATGTGCCCCAGGCATCACAGCTCAACGACAGGTAGATTTCCAGGGACCCTGTATTGCCACATGGACACTGGCATGACATGGTGTATCATGAATACACCACAGCAAAACAACCATGACCCCCACAGGTAGTGGTCCCTGTTGCCTCTGCAGGACAGACATGGACGTCTGTGACACACACACGTACAACATCAAAGTCCATGCACAAACAACGTGGATGTGGAGACTGTCTCCCATTGTGCACATGGAATCAGAGACATTGTAAACACAACATGCACACAGACTGTGGAGGACCATCACCATTGTGGCAATGGGTCACCCTGGGACGTACATACCGTCACACATGGGACTCAGGGGGTATGTGACATGACATACACATACACCACCGTGAAATGTGACCATGCCACATGCACAGAAATGAACAGTTGCACATCACAGTGGTCATGTACATGAAACACCAAGGATTCTGTCCCCATGAACACGTGCACAGCCTAGGAGTGGCTGCCCCCAAGTGCCACCCACAGAACAACATGTTCACCCGCATACACGGAATAGGTAATGCAGCCTTATATGCCTCAGGATACAGTGTGGACAGGGTGTGGTGTTGTAGGTGTGCCCCTCACTCCCTGGGAAGTATATGTTGCTGGCATATATTCACCTGTGACAGGCATGGTGACATATGCCAGTGACTTGTACAGGGACGCGTTGTACAGCAATGGACCGATCGGTGTGCCCGGCCGGCCCATTGCATTCAATGTGAGTGGGTACGCGTTGTATCCGCAATACGCGTTGAACAGCAATGGACCGATCGGTGTGCCCGGCCGGCCCATTGCATTCAATGTGAGCGGGTACGCGTTGTATCCGGGTACGCGTTGAACAGCAATGGACCGATCGGTGTGCCCGGCCGGCCCATTGCATTCAATGTGAGCGGGTACGCTTTGTATCCGGGTACGCGTTGAACAGCAATGGACCAATCGGTGTGCCCGGCCGGCCCATTGCATTCAATGTGAGCGGGTACGCGTTGTATCCGCAATACGCGTTGAACAGCAATGGACAGATCGGTGTGCCCGGCCGGCCCATTGCATTCAATGTGAGCGGGTACGCGTTGCATCCGGGTACGCGTTGAACAGCAATGGACCGATCGGTGTGCCCGGCCGGCCCATTGCATTCAATGTGAGCGGGTACGCGTTGTATCCGCAATACGCGTTGAAGAGCAATGGACCGATCGGTGTGCACGGCCGGCCCATTGCATTCAATCTGAGCGGGTACGCCTTGTATCCGCAATATGCGTTGAACAGCAATGGACCGATCGGTGTGCCCGGCCGGCCCATTGTATTCAATGTGAGCGGGTACGTGTTGTATCCGCAATACGCGTTGAACAGCAATGGACCGATCGGTGTGCCCGGCCGGCCCATTGCATTCACTGTGAGCAGGTACGCGTTGTATCCGCAATACGCGTTGAACAGCAATGGACCGATCGGTGCGCACCCATTGGCTATGGCCTGGCCTGGCAACGAACGCGTTTTCAAATCTTGAACGAGTCTGATGCTGGAAATTCAGTTGGTCACCCACAACAATGTTGCAAATTCATGGGTGTCATGAAGTTGAACTTTTGAAGGATGCTGTGGGCGTGTGTAAGTGGTGCAATTCCATGGATTGGCCAGATTCAGAAGATGCTAAAGACTTGGACCTATCACTTTGGACACATGGGATAGTATCTGCCTCTGCAGCACACATATAATGCTGGCTGTTCCCCTGAGAGCTCACTTGCCTGCACTACATGCTCCAGGACGACATCTGCCACCACCACTGCTGCTGTATCTGCACCCTCTGGACCCTGCAATGGCACGTACTGTGGAGAGAGCCCCAGCCTTCAGCACTGAGGAGAACCAGGCCCTGCTGGACAGCCTCCTTCCACAGTACAGCAAGCTGTATGGGAAAGCAGGGGAGCAGGTGAGTGTGCTGTCCACTGCCTTACTAAATGTGCATGTTGTCTGACTAGCAAGGCTAACAGTCTGCACGCCACTGGCTAGCAGGCTCACTGAGTAGTTGTCACCACCCATAGTGTGTAGTTACATGCACTGAACAGGTATAGTGCAGTGACAGTGCATTTAAACAAGGTTTTACTTCCCAGGCAATGATACCATGTAGTAACTGCTGGCATACTGTCCATAGCCATCGTTGCACTGCCTGTGTACATCATGTGCCCCTGTGATTGAGACATGTATATCCAACTGTGTAATGCACGGATATGTTGCATGTGTAGTAATGGCATTCTCACTTTGTCTTCCTCACAGGTTGATGCCCACCAGAAGCAGAAGATATGGCTGACCATCGTCCGGGCAGTGAGATCCGTGGGGGACTACAAGCGCCGGATCCGCAACTGCCAGAAGAGGTGGCAGGACCTTTGGGGCTGGACCCGGAGGATCGCACGGGTCCAGCTGAAGCTGTCGCCTCCTCGCAGGAGGGGCGGACACCGGACCCTGACCCCCACATGCTCAGGATCCTGGCGGTGGTCTTCCCTGATCTGGATGGGCAGCTGAAGGCTAGAGAGCAGCAAGGAGGGGGTGAGTCCATGACTGCATTGTGAACTTTGCCTGCCATGCTATGTGCCCTCCTCTGGCCTGGTTGAACTTCCACAGTACATCAGTCATGTGGTCCAGGACCCATGTCCCTCGATTGTGCACTGCCCACTCCTCATCTGATACCCAGGTGTGGCCCTTGCAGTCAGGTAATTGTGTCACTTGGGTACTGTGTCCTTGCAGTTTGCTTGACTCAAGGTGGGGGACAGCATCTGTTCCCCTAACTCTGTGGTGGGCATCATGGGTGGGTTCTTTGCTTACACAATGCCTGTGTTCTGACATGTAATCTGTGTGTTACTTTGATATGTGGTCCAATTTCTGAGCTGATCCACCACATGTGCCTGGGGTATCTGGCACACACCCATGCTGCGGGTGGGAACAATGCTTGGGCCCCAGGAGTGTGTATATTACGTGTGTCACACATACTTAGCCAGCTGCCTACTGTCCAGGGCTCATCCCTCATTCATGTGGGGCAGGACAGTCATGCCTACTCCAGGCCATACAATACACTCTGTACTCCCACTCCCGTGTATCATCTGACACGTTGTGCTCAGTGATTGTCCCCTCAGGTGTCTGCCTCTGTGTCAGTGTGCTGTGGCTTCCTTGTCATGACTGCTGGGGTGTCTCTGGGTTGGGGCTCAGCATGCCACCGGAGATGTGACCATAGTGTTTGATCACCTGACCGTGCAGACTGGGGTATGCGAATGTGAAGTTCAGGCAGCTGTTTCCCATTCACAGCAGATTGTGAGGTGCTCAGGTTCAGAGGGTTGTGTTACAGGTCTCCTATATGTCCAATCGGTATGACGTGGACAGATAAGGGTTCAGATGATGTGGTGTGTGGGGATGTACATGTGCACTTGTTCAGCTCCAGGACTTGCATTCCCCATGACCTACTATTGTGACACAGTGCAGACTGTTGTTGTCTGGCTGCCCTGCCCATGTGACTGGAGACAGTGATGTATGACTTAGCAGGCATGCCTGTGCCATGGCATGTAACTTCCTATGAGTGATCCTGCAGGGGAGTGACATGTGCTACATGCACACCATTGTGGCAATGGCTATCAGGACATGGGTGCATCATGGTGTCTGTCGCTGGTATGCATCACATGCATTTCATATTTGACTCTGGGCATCCCTTTCATCCGGACACCTGTACTGACTCAGTGGCAAGAGTTGTGATGTGTGCATGTTCACATGCTTCACCGTGTTTTCTGCACTGTCCAACTACTGTGTAGGTGGTGCCTGTGTCCACACTGGGGTATTGCCATCCAACAGACACCAGACAGATGTGTGCAAGGCCAGGAGGGATGTGAGTGCCATGGTTGACCATCAGACTGACAATTGGCTACTCCTATTCTGTTTGGGCACTTTGGGCAATGTTCAACTAAGGATGCCAGGGCTTGCACTGTAATGTGCTGTACTTACTGTGGTGTGTGCGTTCGGTGCAGGTGACTGATGTCTGTCTGTTTCCCTATTGTTTGCAGATACATCCACAGCCACAGGAGGGGACAGCTCCACGGACCAGGAGGAGCCGCAGAGCCAGACTGGGTCAGCAGCCGAGGAGTGGTCGGAGGGACCCAGTGGCACGGAGGGCGAGGGGAACCACACCGAGGAGTCCTCAGCACCATCCACCTCAGCTGAGGACCACAGCAGCTCGGAGGATGACTCCCTTGTGGATGCGGGTGTCAGCAGCCACCACACCCCAGCTAGTGTTGCTGTCCCCGCCACCACCACCACCACCACCGCCCTCCCATCGGCTCCCATTCCCGAGGTCCGTGGAGGCTCCCATGTTCGGGAGCGTGTCTCCTTCGGGCCAGGCACCGCACCCCTGCCCCTGTGTCCCCTGCTGCCCTGAGTGAGGAGTCTGTGTACCTCCTTCGCCAGCTCCATGTAGGGCAGACAGCGATGCTGAGTGTCCTCCATGCACACACCACTCTGTTGACTCAGCTGGTGTCGTTCATGGAGGGCATCTCATCGGGCATGTCTGCCCTACAGAGGGGATATAGGTCCATGGACTCCTCCCTGACGGCAGCAGTGTCCCTCCTCCAACAGTCCCTCACCCCTCCTGCCTCTGCCCCATCCACACTCCCCAGCACCTTACCTGTCCCAAGCACACACACACACCGGCACAGGCACACACCAGCACAGACACGAGCAGCACACAGACACACACACCACAAACAAGATGCACATGCACGCACAGTCAGGGGACTGAAACCACACTCACAGGGGATGGGGCCCAGGCACACACACACGCATCCACGAGCACTGCGCAGTCCTCAGTTGCCTCTCCCTCCAAAGCCCCCTCCCTTGCCTCACCTGCAACCCCAAAGACACAGCGGCTCTTCCTCAGTGACCTCGGCCTCTTCCCCTCTGATCCAGCTGATCCAGCATTCAGGGGGAAGAGGAAGCCCACCCACACGGAGCGGAGTGCCGCTCGCCCCTGGACACCCTCCCCCAGGAGCAGACCGACTGACGCCCCCATCCGCAAGTCCCCCCGGACCCGGAAGAGCAAGACCCCGCCGCCGCCCTGCAGCTCAGGCACCAAGTCTCCTTCCTCCATCCCTCAGGCCCCCACTCCACAGGTGCCACCACCGCACCCTGCCCCAGGTTCCCCCACCCACAGATACACCATCCCCAAAAAGATCCGGCCTTCTCCCCCTGCCACTTGCTCTTCCGGCCCCACACCCCCGCTGCGCTTGTCTGTGCCACTGGTGTGGAGACGGTGTCCTCCCCCTCTGTCCTGCCCACCTTACCTGATCCCCATTCTCCTCCCCTGGAGGTAGGCACTGCAGTGGAGTCCACTACCACCCTGTCTGACTTGGGCACTGCAGTGGGGGACCTGTCCACTCCATCTGCACGGTCCACTGCAGTCGTGCCGGCACCCACACCATCAGTGTCATGCCCCCCAGTTGTGCCGGCACACACCATGTCAGACACCTCCACTGCAGTTGTCAGTGGCTCTTCAGCACCCACCACCCCTTCCCTGCCTCCTTCTGGTGAGCCCTGATCCTGTCCCTGCGGTGCCTGGCCTGCCCCCCGTATACCCCTCCGAGGGGATTGTCCCTGGTTTTTATCAGTGCAGGCATACGTAGGGTGACATCTGCCACTGTCACCCTGTTTAGACTTTCAGGATGGACTGGCCATTGGCCTTTGTTTCTTTTTTACTGGACTTCAACTTTTGAACCCACATATGCTGAATAAAGCGACATTCTGTTCTCTAGTGTTTTTGCTTCTGATGTACATGATGTTGATGATGCTAACCATGCCCTTGCTGCAGTGATGGTGATATTTGGTCTCATGAAAATGAAGTGTTACTGTTCAGGAACCCATGGGGTCCAGGGGGAATGTGTCCTATCCTGTGGTGTATCCATGTCATCCTTAGCAGCATCTGAGGGTGTCATATTTTCAATATTTGGCAATGGGATTTCCTACTTACATTAGCAATGTCACATCTGTGATTTCCACCCCTGCACATCTGTTGTGCTTGCCATTGTTCAATTATTCTACTTCCCTGACCGTGTGGTCTTCTCCACTGGACATGCAGGTTTGGGCATCAATGGGGAAGGACTCATCTGTGTTGTCAGTGCAACTTGCTATACATGTGTGTTGGATCTGTGCTGATGATTTCGTTGGCACTCCCATGACCAGGCTGATGTGACGGGAGCCTTCATTTGGTGCAAATTGTTGACTGTGTGACCAAATGTTCTGCAGACATGATGGAGCCCTACTGTGGCAACATATGGCACAGCTTTCCTCACACAGGAGTGGAGTCCCCTCATGGCAGTGTGTACTCCTGTGACATCGCCTGCGCCCAAGGTGTGTGTTGTATGAGCATGTCTGTGTGTTCACTTCCATTTTGCTGTGCATGCTGGGATCCCTAGTGGTGTTCCTGTTTGTGATGCTTGCTGAGTTGACCTATGTTCCCCCAAATTCTTCTCCCTGGGTTCTCTGTGATGTGGGTGCATGGCACATTACTGGTCATCAGGGTGTCACCCATAGGTGTGTTGGCTGTGAGGGCTGAGTTTGTGGGCAGACGCAGATGGGTCACAGTCAGGATTCCCTTGGCACTTGTTGTTTACACCTGTCATGTGATTTCCAGTTTGTGTTAGCTGTCAGTGATTGTGACACGTTGTGTGAGTGACTGCTGGCACTCCTCAGGGTCAGGGCTGCAATGTTGGTAGTTGTCTATGTGTGTTCTTTGTGGGTGACCTTGGCTTCTTCATTGGTGTGGGACTGTGGCTGGGATCCCATTGGTTGGTGTGGTATTGCCGTCATGTCCATGTACAGCGTAGTGTGCAGTGTGTCAGACATTCAAGGGTCTTGTTGAGTGGCCATGTGTGATGTGTTTCTGCACCTTGGTTCCCACCACCACCCATGGGATTGTCATGGGTGCATGTGCAATGTCACCAGTGCATGTGAGCTTCACTGCTGCACATTGTTGGAGGTCGAGGTGTGTGGTGTTGAGTGTGTGCAGATGAGAGTTGTTGCACGACTAGACCCCTGCCTCCATGTTGGCCTTGGCTTACTGGCCGTGCTGATTGATTTGTGCTTGTGTAGGTGTGATGGTAGTTTGTTGCTCAGGACACATGACTGTGGTTCACAGTGTGAACGACATCTAGCTTTGTCATCACAGTGGGATTGTAATGCAGCCCAGGGTCACCACATTGTGGGGACCCTGGGGGTAGTGCTGTCGTATCTCTGTGTCTTGCTGTGTCAGTTGCTGTTCCTACATGCTTGTGTGACATGTGTGATTTGTGCTCCCTCTCATCTAACAATGCCTGATTGCCCACATAGGGGATTTGGATCCATGAGTTACCTTTGTGTGGCACTGTATGCACATCTGTGTAATTGGTATTCAGGCCTCATAATGTGTTGTGTGGTTGCCTGGGGACACTGGACCCCCGCCCCCCCCCCTCACCTGTTGTGTTTGATGTGCAGTGTGGGTCTGCCTGTTTGTGTTTGTGCATCTGCACCACTGCATTGGCATGTCTTTAGTGTGCCATTGGCTGTATGTTATTTGGTGGGTTTCCCCTGCTGTCCCTGGGACTCCTAGGTCATCAGTCAGCACAATGATCATTGTTTGTGTGTCCCATTGCTGCCATGGTATGGTATCTGTTCACCTCACATCTACAGTCTCCACAGGGTAGTTGCATTTGTGTGCCCATTGGTGCAAATATGTGGGTCTGCATTATCATGGTCACTTCTGTCATTGATGAATGTTGACAGTGTCAGCCCCCATGGGTGATGTTTGTCTGCACATGGCCAAAGGTATGTCTTATTTGCACTGCAGTGTTTGCCTCCCCCAATCTATGTTGCTATGGGACACAAGCACTACTTTGCCACTGATGTGTTTGTTGTTCTGTGACCAGGAATCATCCATGCAGTTTGGCATTTGCAGCTTTTTCAATGTCAACACTTACATTTTGGTCACTGTGATGATGGGGGTTTGAACCCTATTGCCACAATGTTCAAGATGTGCTTCAGCTATGGGCCCCACACTTACCTTTTGGTCACTGTGATGATGGGGGTTTGTACCCCATTGCCACAATGTTCAAGATGTGCTTCAGCTATGGGCCCCACACTTACATTTTGGTCACTGTGATGATGGGGGTTTGAACCCCATTGCCACAATGTTCAAGATGTGCTTCAGCTATGGGCCCCACACTTACCTTTTGGTCACTGTGATGATGGGGGTTTGTACCCCATTGCCACAATGTTCAAGATGTGCTTCAGCTATGGGCCCCACACTTACATTTTGGTCACTGTGATGATGGGGGTTGGACCCCATTGCCACAGTGGTCATGGTCTGCTTGCATTGTGGGGGCCACACACATTTATGTGTGGCACACGTGATAGGGGGTCACATTGTATGTTCAAAGTCATGTTCAGTGTTGTAGCCATTTGACACAGTCTACACACGCTTGTCATGGTGTTGGGGGGATGTCTTTATGTTGCATTGTTTATGTTGGTGTGTGCTTGTTGTGTCATGTATTAGCCATCCTGTGAGTGGGGGTGGTAGTAGTTGTAGGCATCTGGCACCCCTGGGTAGAGGTGGGAGTAGTGACAGGCATCCAGCCCCCCATGGGTAGAGGTGGTAGTAGTGGTAGCCATCTGGCACCCCCTGGGTAGGGGTGGTAGTAGTGGTAGGCATCTGGCACCCCCTGGGGAGGGGTGGGAGTAGTGGTAGGCATCTGGCACCCCCTGGGTAGAGGTGGGAGTAGTGACAGGCATACAGCCCCCCATGGGTAGAGGTGGTAGTAGTGACAGGCATCCAGCCCCCCATGAGTAGAGGTGGTAGTGGTGACAGGCATCCAGCCCCCCATGGGTAGAGGTGGTAGTAGTGGTAGGCATCTGGCACCCCCTGGGTAGGGGTGGTAGTAGTGATAGGCATCTGGCACCCCCTGGGTAGAGGTGGGAGTAGTGACAGGCATCCAGCCCCCCATGGGTAGAGGTGGTAGTAGTGGTAGGCATCTGGCACCCCTGGGTAGGGGTGGTAGTAGTGGTAGGCATCTGGCACCCCCTGGGGAGGGGTGGGAGTAGTGGTAGGCATCTGGCACCCCTGGGTAGAGGTGGGAGTAATGACAGGCATCCAGCCCCCCATGGGTAGAGGTGGTAGTAGTGACAGGCATCCAGCCCCCATGGGTAGAGGTGGTAGTGGTGACAGGCATCCAGCCCCCCATGGGTAGAGGTGGTAGTAGTGGTAGGCATCTGGCACCCCTGGGTAGGGGTGGTAGTAGTGGTAGGCATCTGGCACCCCCTGGGGAGGGTGGTAGTAGTGGTAGGCATCTGGCACCCCTGGGTAGAGGTGGGAGTAGTGACAGGCATCCAGCCCCCCATGGGTAGAGGTGGTAGTAGTGGTAGGCATCTGGCACCCCTGGGTAGGGGTGGTAGTAGTGGTAGGCATCTGGGACCCCCTGGGTAAGGGTGGTAGTAGTGGTAGGCATCTGGCACCCCCTGGGTAAGGGTGGTAGTAGTGGTAGGCATCTGGCACCCCCTGGGGAGGGTGGTAGTAGTGGTAGGCATCTGGTACCCCTGGGGAGGGGTGGTAGTAGTGGTAGGCATCTGGCACCCCCTGGGTAGAGGTGGGAGTAGTGACAGGCATCCAGCCCCCCATGGGTAGAGGTGGTAGTAGTGGTAGGCATCTGGCACCCCCTGGGTAGGGGTGGTAGTAGTGGTAGGCATCTGGCACCCCTGGGTAGGGGTGGTAGTAGTGGTAGGCATCTGGCACCCCTGGGTAAGGGTGGTAGTAGTGGTAGGCATCTGGTACCCCCTGGGGAGGGGTGGTAGTAGTGGTAGGCATCTGGCACACCCTGGGTAGAGGTGGTAGTAGTGGTAGGCATCTGGCACCCCCTGGGGAGGGGTGGTAGTAGTGGTAGGCATCTGGCACCCCTGGGTAGAGGTGGGAGTAGTGACAGGCATCCAGCCCCCATGGGTAGAGGTGGTAGTAGTGGTAGGCATCTGGCACCCCTGGGTAGGGGTGGTAGTAGTGGTAGGCATCTGGCACCCCCTGGGTAAGGGTGGTAGTAGTGGTAGGCATCTGGCACCCCTGGGTAAGGGTGGTAGTAGTGGTAGGCATCTGGCACCCCCTGGGGAGGGGTGGTAGTAGTGGTAGGCATCTGGCACCCCCTGGGGAGGGGTGTTAGGCATTTGGCACCCCTGGGTAGAGGTGGGAGTAGTGACAGGCATCCAGCCCCTATGGGTAGAGGTGGTAGTAGTGGTAGGCATCTGGCACCCCCTGGGTAGGGGTGGTAGTAGTGGTAGGCATCTGGCACCCCTGGGTAAGGGTGGTAGTAGTGGTAGGCATCTGGCATCCCCTGGGTAAGGGTGGTAGTAGTGGTAGGCATCTGGCACCCCTAGGGAGGGGTGGTAGTAGTGGTAGGCATCTGGCACACCCTGGGTAGAGGTGGTAGTAGTGGTAGGCATCTGGCACCCCCTGGGGAGGGGTGGTAGTAGTGGTAGGCATCTGGCACCCCTGGGTAGAGGTGGGAGTAGTGACAGGCATCCAGCCCCCATGGGTAGAGGTGGTAGTAGTGGTAGGCATCTGGCACCCCTGGGTAGGGGTGGTAGTAGTGGTAGGCATCTGGCACCCCCTGGGAGAGGGTGGGAGTAGTGGTAGGCATCTGGCACCCCTGGGTAGAAGTGGGAGTAGTGACAGGCATCCAGCCCCCATGGGTAGAGGTGGTAGTGGTGACAGGCATCCAGCCCCCATGGGTAGAGGTGGTAGTAGTGGTAGGCATCTGGCACCCCTGGGTAGGGGTGGTAGTAGTGGTAGGCATCTGGCACCCCCTGGGAGGGGTGGTAGTAGTGGTAGGTATCTGGCACACCCTGGGTAGAGGTGGTAGTAGTGGTAGGCATCTGGCACCCCCTGGGGAGGGGTGGTAGTAGTGGTAGGCATCTGGCACCCCCTGGGTAGAGGTGGGAGTAGTGACAGGCATCCAGCCCCCATGGGTAGAGGTGGTAGTAGTGGTAGGCATCTGGCACCCCTGGGTAGGGGTGGTAGTAGTGGTAGGCACCTGGCACCCCCTGGGGAGGGGTGGGAGTAGTGGTAGGCATCTGGCACCCCTGGGTAGAGGTGGGAGTAGTGACAGGCATCCAGCCCCCATGGGTAGAGGTGGTAGTAGTGACAGGCATCCAGCCCCCATGGGTAGAGGTGGTAGTGGTGACAGGCATCCAGCCCCCATGGGTAGAGGTGGTAGTAGTGATAGGCATCTGGAACCCCCTGGGTAGGGGTGGTAGTAGTGGTAGGCATCTGGCACCCCCTGGGGAGGGTTGGTAGTAGTGGTAGGCATCTGGTACCCCCTGGGGAGGGTTGGTAGTAGTGGTAGGCATCCAGCCCCCATGGGTAGAGGTGGTAGTAGTGGTAGGCATCTGGCACCCCCTGGGTAGGGGTGGTAGTAGTGGTAGGCATCTGGCACCCCTGGGTAGGGGTGGTAGTAGTGGTAGGCATCTGGCACCCCTGGGTAGAGGGTGGTAGTAGTGGTAGGCATCTGGCACCCCTGGGAGGGGTGGTAGTAGTGGTAGGCATCTGGCACACCCTGGGTAGAGGTGGTAGTAATGGTAGGCATCTGGCAGCCCCTGGGGAGGGGTGGTAGTAGTGGTAGGCATCTGGCACCCCCTGGGTAGAGGTGGGAGTAGTCCCAGGCATCCAGCCCCCCATGGGTAGAGGTGGTAGTAGTGATAGGCATCTGGAACCCCCTGGGTAGGGGTGGTAGTAGTGGTAGGCATCTGGCACCCCCTGGGGAGGGTTGGTAGTAGTGGTAGGCATCTGGTACCCCCTGGGGAGGGTTGGTAGTAGTGGTAGGCATCCAGCCCCCATGGGTAGAGGTGGTAGTAGTGGTAGGCATCTGGCACCCCTGGGTAGGGGTGGTAGTAGTGGTAGGCATCTGGCACCCCTGGGTAAGGGTGGTAGTAGTGGTAGGCATCTGGCACCCCTGGGTAAGGGTGGTAGTAGTGGTAGGCATCTGGCACCCCCTGGGGAGGGTGGTAGTAGTGGTAGGCATCTGGCACACCCTGGGTAGAGGTGGTAGTAATGGTAGGCATCTGGCAGCCCCTGGGGAGGGGTGGTAGTAGTGGTAGGCATCTGGCACCCCCTGGGTAGGGGTGGTAGTAGTGGTAGGCATCTGGCACCCCCTGGGTAAGGGTGGTAGTAGTGGTAGGCATCTGGCATCCCCTGGGGAGGGGTGGTAGTAGTGGTAGGCATCTGGCACACCCTGGGTAGAGGTGGTAGTAGTGGTAGGCATCTGGCACACCCTGGGTGGAGGTGGGAGTAGTGACAGGCATCAGGCACCCCCTGAGTAGGGGTGGTAGTGGTGGTGGGCATCCAGGCCCCTATGAGTATATGTGGTATTGGTGATGGTCACCCCGCCCCTATGGTGCTGCTGTTGCTGGTGTAAGTAATTTCTGCATCCCTCTGTGTGTGTGTGATATGTCGGGTACGTGTAGCTTGTTTTTGTGCTTGGTGTCTGACTTACCTTCTGCGCCGTACGCATCCGTGCCTGTTCCGGTAGTAGATGTAGAGTATTGGTAGGATCGGCACGATGGGATTCATAGTTGGTTCGTCTCGTTCGTCTTTCTCTTTGCTTCGCCTCGTCCTCGTCGCTGGCGTGTTCGTCTCGTAGCCGTGGATCGTGTTGTGGCGCGAATCGGAGCTTATGTGCACCTCTCCCGGATGCTTTGATGTGCTGTGCGTAGCGACGAGTTCGGCGTGTACGGAAAGCGCATCGTACTTGTCCGGCCGGACGGGGCTGCATTTTGGCTTCCGTGCGACTCGATTCTGCGCTTACGGATCCGGCTCGGTCGGAGAACAGGACCTGGATTGGGTGAGTACGACTGGGTCGGAATCCACCCCTGGCTTTTTTCCCGGCCGAATGGTGTTGGGTGCGCCTCCGACCGAGATCGGAATCGACCCCTGAGTTCCTGAAGGAATTGTTTGAAAGTGTTGGAGGGGTCGTTTTCTCTATTTTATCAGTCAGGGTCATGATGGCATCCTCTGGCTTCTAGACCAATCACCTTTATCAGCATCCTCTTCCACTCAGCTCTGGACCGAGGACGCAGAAAGATTTTTCATGCCTTCAGTTGCCTTAAAGACCCATTTTGCTCTGCTCCTTCTTTGACCCAGCCAAACAACAGTACATGGTATGCCAGAGGCCCTCATTAGGAGCGGCCTTGTAATTGGTGTCATATTTATTGTGCCTGATAATATCAGACTCTGCTGAGTCCGAGTTTACCAGGTGTGAAACACACCACCTAAGTATGAGTTTTTGGGCAATAACATATAGATTTTGGAGATTGCCACACCAAAATCCACATGTTCAAGTGAACACCAGGCATTTTCCCCCAAAAGACACTGCTGATATTTATCACAGAACTCATAATTGCAATTTGTGCGGTAACTACACTTATCCACATTTTGTAATTTACTGGGTCTCTCCTAATGAGGGCCATGGAGTCAGACCCTCAGCAGGCTGCTTCAGAGGCAGTCTTCTCGCAGATTGAGGCTATCATCCACTACTTCCCATATGCATAAGCTAACTGCCTCTGGGGTGAGGTACACTATAAATGATAAGAAGGCCTCCAACAGTGGTGTATTTTTTTCAGTCCTACATCATCACCAGTGGAGATAATCACCAGCCATAACAACATGTTCAATGTAGATACTTAGTTTTTAACCTCAAAAAGATTCCTGGATTTTAGTCATTGTTTTCTCCTCTCTCATCTTAGTTCTCAGCATGGGAAGACAGATACTTTGTCCCAATTATACCTATCCATATCAAGAAAATGTGTTCCACCGGATGAGTGTTCATGTAAATTAAATAAGCAGACTAGCTGGAAATTGAGGAATACGGAGGACCTTGGTGGTTCTGATGTACACTTCCGAAAAACTTTCTGGACAAATAAATGGCAAATGACAAATAAATGCCTGAATTATCATCTAAGGCCACTACTATTGGCCATCCAGTCTTGGTACTTGTGATCAATAACAAGATGTCTGAAACATTATAACCAAAGCTCATGGGCCACAATTCACATAGTGTACACAGTCTGCATAAGATTAATTGTAACTGACAAGTTTGTGGGAAATTATGGTTAGTATGATGGAGGAAATTCCGTCGGTGGATTCCCCTCTGGATTTCCCATTAAGCCACATATAGGAGGATTTTACATTACAGCACAATGCTAAGTAAGACTTTTAGTCAGTGGTAGTATTTTGATACATGGTAGGGATTTTGTTCACAATCTTATTTTAAGAAACTGTAACAGAAAAAGCCTGTGCCTACTTTTCATGCTCTCTTGGAGGGTCCTATGATTTTAAGAGCCTTCTAAATCTTCTCTTATGTGTTTCAAGTAATCTATGTCTTAACCATTCTCATTGTTTAATATTAAGGTCTGCTCTGCCATAAAATAAGAGCATGAGCAAATAGACTATGTTGCCAATACAATTTGCAACTAGATATTATCTACAATATCTAAACTGTTGTGTAGTCCTGAAGAGAAATTCTGAAACCCGACATACCCTTTCATAATTTGAAGAAGCTGCTTTGAAGTTTTCAAGTTCTAAAATTGAATGCTGGTTGAGATGAAAGAGGAGTTAATCACTTGATTCAGGATGACTGGAGATATCCCTAATATTATGTTTGCCTTTTTAACTTTTGTTAAAAGTGAACTTCTGTTTAAATTAAAAGCAGCTTAAAGTAAATGATATAATTACGTGCAAAAAACAGCAGATCACATTAGATTAGATACACTGCCGCTTTTTCGTTCGTTTGTATCATGTGTTCAAAAATTTGAAATATTTGTAGAGGTATTGTTGCTCTTATAAATGTATTACTTTTATTAGAGTTTTCTTGCTTATGAAGATATGTTCGTTACTTTTAGTTTCTCAGAGAGAGGTGGGTATAAGAGGGCATGACGGAAATAGCGAACCTGACATATTTCTGCATTGACGTCATTTAGGGGTTGCCAGATGTAGCCGCTTCTCCCCTTGTTTTGTCCTATGGCACCACAGGCACTGGCCATGCGAATCCTGGTTTCTGGTATTGAAGGCAACAGCAGCAACAGAAAGTAAGTATAGCTGGATGAGAGAAAAGTGGAGGGAGCTTTTCCACGGGGAAAAATATTTATCTTCTGGGAAAGCAAGCAAAATTAGTTCAACATGCAAATACATTTTGCCATTCACTATACGCATGCAGAATTGGTGTAGCCATGTCCCCTACCCCTGGCTCTTAGATAAATCGATGTCCATATTTTTTGTGACCATCATAAATTAATGGGGTAACCCAAAAAGCTTTAGGACCTGGGTAGCATATAGTACATGTAACAATGTGGCCCTACTAGCGTTGATTTAGACAAGAAATGCAATATTAATTTGCAATGTCGGTGTGCGAGAAACACATTGAATAGAACACAATTAGAACTGTTTGAAATCATAAAACAAATTTATATATTTTCCAAAATCATTTATAACATATACATTTTATTATGGAGATTCTCTAATCACGGTTGCTCCAAAAAGAGTGCAAGAAGAGGTCTATATAGAAGTGCTCGTGTATACAGTAATCAGAAAGGAGAAAGAAATAAAGAAATAATAGTAATCCACACAAATTTCCTAGGTTTCACCAATGGCTATGAAAAACTCAGATCAGCCAAAGACAGTAGCCTGTCTGAAATAAATCAAATGTCCGTAAACCTTATTTCGAGAGGGTGGTATATGAATCTTAGCCCAACCCTCATGGGGATGGATATATTCAATCCAGGCTTAGAAAATCATTGTTGACGTTTCGACCCGACTGCTGCATGTGGTGAATTAAGCCCTTACACGTGGGTCTTCAACAGGACAATAAAGAGGGATTGGGTAACCTAAATCGGTGTAGCCGCACCTTGCAGGTGAGTCTCTTTTAAAAAACGATTAAGTCGGGATCTGTGACTGATCCCTGTCCTCCGGAGGTACTCTATCCTGTCTCAGATACAATCGCTGTCTACCTCACTAGTATCATAAATAAGATACTGGATTTGGGTTATTTCCAGACAGCATGGAAAAAACATCCATCCTACCTTAAAAAATCCTCTCTTGATTTCTCAGACGTGAAAAACTATAGGCCCATTTCTCACCTACCATTACCGGCAAAAATATTGGAGAAAGCGATGAATAAAGAAGTTATTTCTTTTCTGGACTCTAAATAACCTTTTGATTCCACACATCACGGTTTTAGGACAAGACATAGCGCAGAGTTGGCTCTTCTGACAGCTACAGAAAAGATCAGATCTATACTTGATATATATAGTCTTATTAGACTTATCGGCCACATTCGATACAGTGCACCACCCGGCCGTGGCCCGGGCAGGTAAGAGCGGTAGGGCGGTGGGACGGGTGGGGGGGATTTCGACAGACGACGAGGATAAATTAATTATTTATTTCATTTTCTCTTGTCAATGTCTGTCAAAATTCCCTCCCACCCGGCCCCACAGCCCCACTGCTCTTACCTGCACAGGCCGTGGCTGGGACCACCTCGCACTAATTAATCGTCTTGAGAAAATAGACATGAAAGGAGCGTCTCTTAAATAAGACTCATCTTTTCCTACTAATAGAGAGTAAGCAGTGATGCTAGAAGGATATACCTCCACTCCTTTTAAACATCCCTGTGGGGTCCCAGCAAGGGTCCTGTTTAAATCCAACTCATTCTAATGCATATGGTTATTCAGTTGATCAGAGCATATGGTTTTTTAGTTTGTTCATTTTGCCAATGATACACAGTTAGTGGTAGCAGGTTCATCTAATCCAGAAAGCGTAGCCTTGCAGTTCAGCACATGCATGAACAGTATTGCACAATGGATGCAACTGAACTCTCTTATGCGTAACACAAATTGAACAGAGGTGCTAATGTTTTGTAATAACAATACCTTCTGGAACTCCACCTGGTGGCTATCTAATCTTGGTTTGCTACCAATTCCAGTACAGAAGGCAAGAAATCTGGGTCTCATTTTTGATAACAAATTAACCTTCATAGATCTTTCAAATTATATGACCTCCTCCTGCTTCTTCATGTTGAAAACATTTAAACATATTTTACCATTGTTGCCATTAGATCATAGGAAAGCAGTAATCATTGCCTTAATAATATAAAAAATTGATTACTGCAACGCATTATTTGTAGGCTGTCAAGTACATCTTCTCAATAAGCTTCATACTATGCAAAACGTAGCTGCGAGAATTTTGTTGAATCTACCAAACATTCTGCTCAGTTTCCTATTCCCCTAGGGAACTTCACTGGCTTCCAATTAGGGAACGTATTCAATTCAAAGCGCTCTGTTGGGTTTCCAAGGGATTACATCAAGATGGTCCATTTTTCTTGCAGGAAATATTTAACTGGTACTCCCCCAAGTACTTTACAATCTAGTACTGCCAACAAAGTACAAGTACCCAGAATACAAAAGGCCTACTGGGGTGGAAGATGCTTTACCTACACTGCAGCGAAATGGTGGCATTGACTGCCAAAACATCTAAGAGCGCAATCTAACCTTTTGAAATTTGGGAAGCATTTGAAAACCTGACTCTTTCTTTAGATCAATGGGTCTATATACTTCAAAGTCTGGATTGCTTTTGTATTTGATTATTGACATTGCTTAGGGTTCTTGCCACCATGCGCCAAGATGCCTATTTGGTTTAAACGTGCTTCACAAATTCTTTAACAATAACATTTAGCATGGGGGAGGTTTCCAGAACAGTCCTAAATGCTCCTGATGGAGCAATGTTTCAAAATTGAAACTTGCTTGTATGCAATCTTCCTCATAGTATTAATATATAAAAATTTGTACTGTCAATACTAATCCTTGCATTCACAAACACGAAAGGGATAGACGCTTGCCTATGTGTTTTACTAATGAATAACGCTTGTCCATAAACCAAGATGGCCGCTAAAAGTGCGGGACTTTATTGCGCATGTCACAACCTGATCACATGGTGTGACGTCTTTCTTTGCTTGGTGGGAAACTTCTGCTTCTGCGCAGTGTGTATTATAATGGCCGCTAAATGTTTTCACATGCTTAAGCTTGCTCTTATGTCATTATTAAATTGTCGTTTTCTTAACGCTACTAATGCAGGATAGTATTATGATTAAATGGGAATAGAGTTAGGGAAAGTGGGTATACAGTGAAACTTTTATTTGTGATTTTAATATTTTCTTCTTGCACTTTTAGTAATTCATAAACTTGGGCCTGGGTTGGTGTCTTGAAACTCGAGAGACAGAGGGTTCTGCGCATGTGTCCTGTATGCCTGCCAAGTGAAGACAACTTGGACGTCTCCCAAGGCCACGACCTATTGGCCGAAGATGATGTACCCAATGTTTCCGGCGGAACAATTTGTTACTTTTCTCCTGTAAAATATATAACATTTGTCATGAGACGGGTGGGAAATAAAGCGAATGTATTAATTTGAAGGGGAGGGAACGTAAAGACAATAGGCTTTACAATTTAGGCCAAAACGATATGGTGCGAGAATCCACCCCCTGTCCCTGTCCAATCAGAAGTAGTGGTCCCATATTTTAGCAACATTAAGGGGAGGTATATGGCGTAGAAGGGTATAATAGATATAGAATTAGCTAATTAGCACACAGGAGAGCGGAGATGCTGACAGAAGAGCTCCAGACTGCCCAGCTGATCGGTTGCTGACTGAATTCCTGTCCGGAAGAGGTCCTGAGGAGGGGCGGCGGAGTCCATTAGACGGGAGAATCGAGAGAAGTCGAGTATCAGAGAGGGGAACGGCGCAGGCGTCGTTGTAGAGAGGTCACCGGTCCTGTCCTGATCCTGGAAGAAGTCTTTACTCTTCATCCTTCCTGGGTCCTATCTTTTCCAACTCCTTGGCTAAGGGGCTTGGTTCTCGCATTTTAGGTAATTATACTGCAACCTTTAGTTGCGCTGCTGTTTCTATCTTCTCCTCTTCCTTAAACACCGTCATTTATTAGCAAAATCATTTTTATGCTTTTTCTTGGGTATTTTCAATCAAGTACCGTGTTTTCTGCATTTTACTCTGCCAAAACTTTAGATAAACATTTTAAAAACTTCCTGACTCAGTGGTTATTTCAGGATTATGTACTATAATGAATGTCACTCATTTTAAACTTCCCAATTAGCAAAGGATCCATTGATAAGTTATTACTCTTCAATCAGAAGGTAATTGGTAGCAGGGATTTTGATAAAAGAGTACATCTGACACCCAGCGTAAGTATTAGTGTAGTGTGAATGTATGGGCCCAAGTGAGTATATGGTGTATGAATGTTGTTGGCTAATATTGCGCTGGATCAGTTTTCTGGTAAGCAGAGGACGGTTGTTGTTACTCTTTGTTAATTGGGTAATGAGAATTTTATTTGTATTTTTATGAACTAACATCCGCTTAAATTTTGAGTTTTTGTTATATGTTGTCCAGAATACCCCGGGGTAGGGAAAAAGAATAGTGGGTGGCAAGTGGAAGCCATACTGCAGTGAGGTTATCTGTCAGGCAGAAATAGTACTGAGAAGTTAAGCAGGACTTCAAGTACTCGTTAGGGACTCTATGCGTGTGAGTAAAAGCAAAAAATGTGATGTTATATCACCTAGTAAGGGTAACATTGGAGAAGTAACAGGTACTTCTGGAGCTTGTGTGAAGAGTAGACGGAAGTGTTTTACTCGTAGTGTATGTATTAGTAAACGGAAAGGTTTTACTAAAGTGTGGAAGAAACTATCTTTTCGAAATTAGTGGAAACTGGCACGATAGCGAATGTTTTATGTTGTTACTGAAATTTAATTAAGATTTATAGAGAAAATAAGTTTGCGTAAATTTTTGTAAAGGGAGGGTCAGTTGCCGGAGAGGGAACTGACGTCACAAAACGCCGCGCTGTGGTAGGTTGAAACAGCGGGTGTGGAGAGACACTTGTAAAGGAGGGGTCAGTAGTCAGGAGTAGTACTGACGTCACAGGTGCCGCGCTGGGATTGGTTAAACCAGCAAGGACAGAAAAGAGCAGATTGTAAAGGAGGGGTTGACAGAGAAACGTCACCAAAAAAAGGCCGCGCAAGGATTGGTCTGGAAATAAAAGATAGCAGACATTTGATTGGTCAAAAATATAGAAGCAAAATTCTTAGTGGATAAGGATTGCATGTTAAAACGCGATCCGACTTTAACAGGAACTCGTCCGGATAGGAGATTCCTAGGTTTTGCAGAATATAATTTTGTATACAGAAGATTAGATAGAATGTACGGAGAAAAGAGAAAAATGTCATTCTTACAAAAGATTAAGAATTATTTTAAAAAGGACAAACCAATCAAAACTAGGGAAGGAATTATTATTCCACCAGCAAAAACGCCAGCATCATTTATGATGATGGAGAGAGGTTATCATACCTGTGTATGGATGGAAAATTGGATAGAATACACCAAAAATGATGGAGTATTAGCATTTCCCCAGAATGGCACGTTCAATGGGCGAATTCTTCAGAATTTGAGATTGAGGATGAATGACTTAGAACCCAGACCTAGATTAACCCAGTACGAAGCTCTAGAAGAATGGGAAACCGAGGCATTTGAGCGGGATAGATCTAGAAGTAATAGGAGTTATCCAGGATTTTACCCCAGATATTTACGTGAGTCGAGAGAGGGTCAGATGAAACAATGGAGAAGGACAATGATTACAGAGGGACTGTATCCATTATTCACAGAAGGAGAGAAATCAGGAGGGAAATGTACGGAAAAGACAAAACATTTAATGAGAAATGAGGATTCAGAAGACGAATTTATGGAAGAAATGTTAAGAAATCCCCCACCATATCAGGAAGGGACAAGTGGATGCCCTCCTAGTGCACCACCACAAACTCCCATGGTACCAAAGGTAATGCATGAGTTCACCCCGACAAGAATACTTCATGACAAAGAAAAAGAAGCCCTAGAAAAGACCAGAACAGAATTAATACAGAAAATAACTCAGATAAAAGTACATCCTGATTCGTTGACCATACCAGTAACAATTGGTCCAGTAGTTCCATTATATGGTACTCAGGGAAATTGTCCTCAACCCATACTTGTACCTACTCCTGTGAGTAATTCCAGACCTGAAGCTCCAGTTATAATTGAGGATCAATTTAGTGACTGTGAATCCACAATATCACTTATGGATTTGCCTATTCGAGGTTCTGTAAATAGTACTCCAAGAAAAGATGTGCCTGGAGGTTCAAAAGATGTAAGTCTAGTAACTTCATCAGGAGAAAAAAGTGCTACCATAGTAACACCTGAAGATCTAGAAAGATGGGAACAAGGGTCAGTTAAACAGTGCACACCTCCAAAAGTACTGGATATCCATAAATTGAAAGTTGAATTAGAAGAAATAATAGCAGGAAATGTAGGAGTAGAACGCTTGAATACCTATGATGAAGAAGAATTATTATTCTTGTGCAGGAGTATCACTAGAAATGTAAAGATATTCCATGAAAAATTGTCCAACTTAGCATTACAGATGGGAATCGAAATAGGGAGATCAAAAGTATTACAGAAACCCTATAGAGCAGAATTTGCAGACAAAGATTTAGAAAATATGAATGCATCTGGAAGAAGACTACAAATAAGAGAATTAATGTTAGTTTTACAAAAATGGGGAGATCTAGATAAATGGAGATCTAGATGGGCCAAGAAAAAGGAAGAAGCACGAACAAGTAGAACAGCATCAGAATATGTGATGAAGGAAGCAGGAAAAGCAGACCAGATGTATCCAATGCGAGAAGTTGCGGGAGGAGGATATGTACATGTCCCATGGAGCAGACAGGATATTTTATCATTTACGAATGATTTTCCAAAGCTGAGAGAAAAACCAATAGAATGGTACAAGCAGGTTGAAAGGTTTGTGAAAGTGTCAAAGGTATTGTTGAAGGATTTAGATGGTTTGTTTGACATAGTGGTACCTGCCGATTTATGGACAGATTGTAAGATCACAGTCGATTGGCCTAGTGATGAATATCCTAGAGATCCGAAAACAGGTGCCCCGTCAAATGATGTGATGAAAAAGTATCAACAGGTGATAACATACCTGATAGGGAAAATACCCCCGAAAGAAACAGATTGGGTGAAGATAGATCGAACAACTCAAGAAGCCAGTGAAACAGTACATTCCTATTATGAGCGTTTATTGCAAGTATTTAAACAGTATAGTGGATTCGAGGACATTGGAGACAAAAACATGAGTCAGTTTGTGTATCGATTTGTTTACGGTCTGAAGCCAGAGATTTGCCAGATGATTAAACAACATATGCTGTGTTGGCAGGGAAAGCCCATAGATGAGATTCTGAAGTATGCAAAATATTGTGGAGACGATATTGAGGATAGACACAAGAAATTGCAGGAAAAAGTGATGTGGGCTCAGGTGAAAATGGCAGAGAAGCAGGGATTTAATTTGGAAAATCCGAGTGAAAATCCAGGAAAAGATTCTGGAACGAGTGGTGATACGGGAAATGGTGGAAAATTTAGAGGACGAATGAGTAGAGAAGAAGCTAAAAAGAAATTTCCTTGTCATGGATGCGGAAAATTGGGGCATTGGAAGGATGAATGTAAAAAGATTCGGAATAATAATGGCCCAAATCAAAACTTAAATCCACAGACGCAGAATGACTCACAACAGGGTGTAAATCACCAGAGTCAATTACCACCTCCACCTGTTCAGGGTAATGTAAGCAGAGCAAAACATTGTACAGACATTGGATACCCAGGAGGGAGTGGTAAGAATGATTATATGACATCACAATTTCTTTTGCAGGACAATTATTGTAAATTCGACTCATGACGGTGCCTAGGAGAGGAGAAGAAGGAGTGCATACTTGGCGCATCCTTACAGGTAGATCAGTCTGGTCCATATGTTGAAGGAAATGTGAAAGGTAATGATATTACTTTCCTTTTGGACACTGGTGCTACCAGGTCTACTGTGAGATCAGCAGACATCCCAGACCTTCCTCTCTCTGGTGAAGATATCCAAGTAGTCGGGGTAGCTAATCAAAGAATTAGAACACCTCTTACAGAACCAATGGAAGTCAAAATAGGAAACTTCAGAGAAATGCACCAATTTGTAGTGTGCGATTCTAGCCCAGTAAATTTATTAGGTAGGGATTTATTGTGCAAAATGAACTGTACAATTTTCTGCACGCCGGATGGTGTGGCAGTTCAGACACCAGATGAGGACCATGTTTATAAAATTATGGTTGCAAAACAAGGTACAGAAATAGATTAAATGTTTTCGCTGATAACAAAAGATGAGTTGCCAGAAGAATTAAAAGGTACAGTAAACTCAATAGTATGGGATTTCACCGGAAAAGAAGTAGGACTTATGGCAAAAATAGATCCAGTTCAAATTACAGTAAAAGAAGGTGCAATTTTCCCAAATACTAAACAATACAAAATGAGTGCAGAAGTAAAAGCAGGAGTCATTGAAGAAATCAATCGAATGGAAAAACAAAACATACTAAAAGAAGTAATGAGTAGCCCATGTAATTCACCAATCATGGGACTAAAGAAACCTAGTGGAAAATATAGGATTGTTCAGGATCTGAGGAAAATAAATAAAATTGTAGAACCATGTTGTCCCATAGTACCAAATCCTGCAGTAATTCTATACCAGATCCCTTGGAATGCAGGATGGTTCACAGTAATTGATTTGTGTCAAGCATTCTTTTCAATACCATTGTATCCAGACACCCAGTATCTTTTCTCATTTAAATTTGAGAACAAAGTCTATGTGTGGAACCGTGTTCCTCAGGGGTACACAGAAAGTCCTTCAATTTTCAATCAGATACTGAAAAAGTGCCTTGAAAAACTAGTGATGCCAGGAAGCTCAGTTTTAGTTCAATATATTGACGACTTGTTAGTAGCTTCAACCACCAGAGAAGACTGTGTTGTTGATTCCATAGCATTATTAAATCTTTTGGCTGAGGAAGGGCATAAAGTCTCACCTGAAAAGTTACAGTTTTGCAGGACAGCTGTTAAATATCTGGGACACCAAATTGAGAGGGGAAAAAGAAGAGTAACCTCTGAAAGAGTAGAATTAATAAAGAGAATGCAAATGCCTGTAACTCAAAGACAAGTGAGAATGTTCCTAGGAATAGTAGGATACTGTCGACAATGGATACCAAATTTTTCCATGTTGGCTAAACCCTTAATTAACATGACGAAAAAGAAAGCAAAGGACCCTGTTGAATGGGAGGATGAAAGTGTAGAAGCTTTTGTAAAATTGAGAAACACACTTTGTTCAGCACCTGCCTTAGGCATGCCTGATTATAAAAGAGAATTCACATTATTCTGTCAAGAGAGAGAAAATTGTGCACTTTCTGTCCTAACTCAGAGACATGGACTAGACAGACGTCCTATAGCATATTTTTCTGCTACATTGGACCCAGTAGCAGCCGCGTTGCCAGGATGCTTAAAAGCAGTAGCAGCGACGTGTTTGAGCATTGAACAAAGCGAGTCAATTGTGATGGGACATCCTGTAAAAGTGTATGTTCCACATGCAGTTGTCATTCTGTTGACAAGAACCCGAACTCAGCATCTTACTCCTAGTCGGCTGACTAAATATGAGAGGATAATAATGGGTGCTGAAAATGTGACCATGGTAAGGTGTACAATAATAAATCCAGCAACTTTATTGCCAGACCCATATCATGAAACAAATAAAGATGACGAAGAAGATGAACATGATTGTGTACAAATTACAGAATTATGTACAAAACCACGCCCAGACATAGAGGAACAGCCTCTTAAAAAGCCAGACAGGGAGTTATTTGTCGATGGTTCATGTCAAAGACATAAAGATGGTAAACAAACTGCTGCCTATGCGGTATGTGAATTAACTGGAATAGTTGAAGCATCCTATTTACCAGGAGTCAAATCTGCACAAGTAGCTGAATTGATTGCTTTGATAAAAGCTTGCAAAATTTGGAGGAATCAGAGAGTGACCATATTTACTGATAGTCAATATGGTTACGGGGTTGTGCACGATTTTGGCCAACTGTGGATGCAGAGGGATTTCATGACTTCTTCAGGATCTCCCATTAAAAATGGACAATTAGTAAGGGAATTGCTAGAAACAATACAATCACCAAAAGAATTGGTTGGGGTGAAATGTGCCGCACACCTGTCAGGAGATGACTGGGTGGTTGTCGGCAATAGATATGCAGACTTGGTGGCTCAACATTGTGCCAAAACCAGAACGTCAGTCAATAAGAGGGTGGAAAGAATGGGAATCAGCTGCCAACTTATGCTGTATATGCCACCTGAAACTTGGAATGAAGTGAAGAAATTGCAAGATGAGGTTGATGAAAGTGAGAAGAATTTGTGGATCAAAGTGGGTTGCTCCCAAAGAGGAGAAGATGAAGTGTGGATCAGTGCAGATGGCAGACCAGTCATGCCAGACTGTTTACTCTCACAAATGGCTAGAATGCACCATGGAGACTCACACATAGGGAGAGATGCAATGATTAGGCTGTTCAGACAAAATTGGTACAATCCCAAATTCAGGGCTGTTGCAGAGAGTCTTTGCCAGAGATGTCTAACTTGCCAAATGCATAATCCAGGCAGGAAAACGATAATTGGGTTTGGGAAAATTGGAAAGGCAGAGGGCCCATTTATAAGACTCCAGTTCGACTTCATACAGTTACCCCCATGCAGAGGACTAAAATATGTACTAGTCATAGTGTGTCTGTTTTCAAAGTGGGTGGAGGCTTACCCTACTAGGAGAAATGACAGTATTACAGTTGCAAAACTGTTGTTACGAGAGCTCATACCTAGGTTTGGTTTCCCAGTATCTTTGGAATCAGATAGAGGAAAACATTTTAATAGCGAAGTGATCCAGATAATCTGTGAAGCATTTCAAATCAAGCAGAAATTGCACTGTGCATATCGCCCAGAGGCTTCTGGAGTGGTTGAACAATTAAATGGCACTATAAAGTCAAGATTGGGAAAAATGTGTGCATCAACATCATTAGAGTGGCCAGACGCATTGCCACTTGTCTTGATGGGACTCAGAAGTATACCTGACAGAACGACAGGATTGAGCCCCACGAAATAATGATGGGAAGAGCAATGAGACAAACACATGTTCCCACAAACAAACTGGTGAATATATCTGATGATATGGTTTTGGATTATTGCAAAGGATTGGCTGACCTAGTGCGTTCTGTCTCTCATCAGGTTGGAGAAGACGCAGTTTCCAGGCAGCCTGAACTAGAACATGATCTGAATCCTGGTGATTGGGTGGTAGTGAAGAATCACACCAGAGAAACCTGTCTATCACCCAGGTGGAGCAGACCTTGTCAAGTCATATTGACCACCAATACAGCAGTGAAGTGTGCAAGATTTCCTAATTGGATTCATGTAAGCCACACAAAAGAGTACCAGAACCTGAAGAAGAGAATCCACAGACAACGCCAATCACTGAAGAAGCTGAAGGTTTCCCAGCTGAGGAATCTCAGGTTAGAGGTTCGAGAGAAGCTGACGGAGAACAACCGAGCACAAGTCAGGATTGGATACCAGTGGTAGAAGTTCCTGAAGTATATTACAGAACGAGAAATCAAACAAAATTGGAAGAAATTGAAGAAGATCAGATAGGTGAAGAAGAAGAAGTTCAGGATCAAGAAGAAAAGATAGTAAAAGATCCTGAACTAAATCAGATAGGGAAAGAAAATTGGACTAAAAGCAGTGAAGATTTAATTGACTTTACACAGGGAAAGACAGGTTTAGAAGAATCAGGTCAGGCTGCAGAAGTTCACAGTGCGATAAGCCCTGATCAGAAGCAGTTAGATCAAGAAGAATTCACTAAAGAAAAAGGGGTTAATACAAATGAACATAAAGAAATAAAAAAGGAACAAAGCCAACATCTTGAAAGTCATTGTGGAGCTACTGAAAAGAAACCAATCAGACCTGAAAAAGAACAAACAAAAGAAACAGTAATCAAAGAAAAAAAACCAGTATTGAGCAGTGAAAATAACGAGATCTTTGAAGACGTAAACAGAGAAACAGTGCCAACAAAGAAAACAAGAAAAGGAGATCATTGGCCAAGTGTCATTAAAAGAGTAAAATACCACATAACAACCAGAAGTGAAGATCCAGAACAAGTACCTGAAGTAACAAGTCAAACTGAACAAGAGAAAAAGTCAGGAAAAGAAAAAGTAAAAGACTGAGACTTGTGAATAACAAATTCAAAGGTCCTGACTGGACTTATATCATTCTTGAAGATTTTGAAAGCTCAGAGTCAAGTGACAGTGGTGGCGAAGGAACAAGTGCAGAACTAACATACGAAGAAGAAACAAGACCACCCTGACTAAACAAAAGAATCATCTAAAGAAAAGAAGAAGAGCAATCTTCCTTGTCGAAAAATGCCTGATGATAGAGTTACTGGGAGACCAAAACGAAATTGTTGTAGGAGATGCTGTGCAATCTGCATATGTAGTCTAGTATTGGTGCTTATAATATGGTTAGTCCTGATTGTAGCAATTCCTTACCTTATGATAATAGATAAGAAAATAAATAATGAAACTAAAAGAAGGACAGCAAACATGAAGGGCAATAGAGTAGAATTAACGACAGAAGATGAGGCAGAAATTCATCATGAAATAGCTGATAACGACACTAGTTTAAATGTTTTCACAAAGTTATTATTTCAGTATGTAGACACAATGGAAGTTAGTAATTGTTATGTCTGTATGAAGTTACCTGAATCAGTAGCGGATGGATTAACATACCATCATTTACCACTGACATATGGCATCTCATGTAGTGTATTAACAAGTTTATTTTATAGAACAGGTAGGCTACAATATTATTATTCAAACTTAGATGTGATATTTTCTGAGGTTCCGATTCGCAAGAGTATGAACCCAGTGCTTACTAGTCAAGACGCACAGTTTATGGGAGAGTTTTTCTTAACAATGAAATCGATAGACATAACACATGCACATAGACACAATCTAACATGTTCTTTACTAGAAGAAGAAAAGATATTTTTGAATTTAGTAGAAGATAGAAGACATGATTTTCAAAAGAAAGCTTCAGAACATAAGGCTCAGTTGCCACCTTGGGCGAAGAAGGAAGGGAGTTATACACCTGGTAAAGCTCAAGCTGCAATGGCTCTGGATTTCGTAAAGAAAGGGAAAATTTGTCTTCATAGGTTAAAGACTGATTATAACAATGTTTTCATCGGTACCAGTGAATGTGAACACAATTTTTTAATTATTGGAGGTTGGGGACTTAAAGGAGGAACAGATTCAGTTTTTCCTGGAATCTATTATGTATGTGGGAATAAGGCTTACTTTAGGCTTCCTGCAAGGTGGTATGGAAGTTGTTATTTTGGAATAGTTTTTCCAAAGATATACCACGTAAAAAGAAACACTGGAAGCAATGAAAACAATAATGAGTTAGTACGTAGAAAAAGAGCTAGTTTTTCAGAAATTGTAGGTGATATATTTGGTGCATTGATACCTTCAGTGGGAATAATTCTGAACTCAAGGAAAATATGTAAATTGTCTACAGTGGTTGATCGTTTATCAACGGATACTGCTGGAGGTTTTCTAATGATTAATACGGAGATGGTTGCAATTAGATCTATGGTGATGCAAAATCGACTTGCTCTTGACATTCTACTGGCAAAAGAGGGAGGAGTCTGTAAATTATTGAACACGAAACATTGTTGCACTTACATTCCTGATAAGAGTGCAGAAATTGGAACGTACATTCAGAACATAACTAAACTTGAGAAAGAACTTAAACCACTGGAAGTTGATAGTGTATGGGAAAGATTGACAAATAGTATATCGTCAATTGGAAACTGGTTTGCTAATATAGGGAAAGGACTTATAGGTCAAATATTAGTACCCTTAGCAGGGATAGCAATAATAATTTTAGCAATAACAATATGGTGCAAATGCTGTAGAAAGAATGTGACATATAAAGTGACAGGAAAAGGAAAGAAGAGAAAACTAGATGAAATCGAACTAGAAGAATGGAGAAGTGATTTATACAAGAAATTAAAAGGAGAGTGTAAGAATAGAAAAAGTACAATTGAGAATGAAACGAATTGCTAGAAGTTGGCATCTGATTGAGGGTAGTATTTTGATGGCTCAGAAACGCCATCAGAGAGGGGATTGATGGAGCAAGGTTTCAAAATTGAAACTTGCTTGTATGCAATCTTCCTCATAGTATTAATATATTAAAATTTCTACTGTCAATACTAATCCTTGCATTCACAAACACGAAAGGGATAGACGCTTGCCTATGTGTTTTACTAATGAATAACGCTTGTCCATAAAACAAGATGGCCGCTAAAAGCGCAGGACTTTATTGCGCATGTCACAACCTGATCACATGGTGTGACGTCTTTCTTTGCTTGGTGGGAAACTTCTGCTTCTGCGCAGTGTGTATTAAAATGGCCGCTAAATGTTTTCACATGCTTAAGCTTGCTCTTATGTCATTATTAAATTGTCGTTTTCTTAACGCTACTAATGCAGGATAGTATTATGATTAAATGGGAATAGAGTTAGGGAAAGTGGGTATACAGTGAAACTTTTTATTTTTGATTTTAATATTTTCTTCTTGCACTTTTAGTAATTTGTAAACTTGGGCCTGGGTTGGTGTCTTGAAACTCGAGAGACAGAGGGTTCTGCGCATGTGTCCTGTATGCCTGCCAAGTGAAGACAACTTGGACGTCTCCCAAGGCCACGACCTATTGGCCGAAGATGATGTACCCAATGTTTCCGGCGGAACAATTTCTTACTTTTCTCCTGTAAAATATATAATATTTGTCATGAGACGGGTGGGAAATAAAGCGAATGTATTAATTTGAAGGGGAGGGAACGTAAAGACAATAGGCTTTACAATTTAGGCCAAAACGATATGGTGCGAGAATCCACCCCTGTCCCTGTCCAATCAGAAGTAGTGGTCCCATATTTTAGCAACATTAAGGGAGGTATATGGCGTAGAAGGGTATAATAGATATAGAATTAGCTAATTAGCTAGCACAGGAGAGCGGAGATGCTGACAGAAGAGCTCCAGACTGCCCAGCTGATCGGTTGCTGACTGAATTCCTGTCCGGAAGAGGTCCTGAGGAGGGGCGGCGGAGTCCATTAGACGGGAGAATCGAGAGAAGTCGAGTATCAGAGAGGGGAACGGCGCAGGCGTCGTTGTAGAGAGGTCACCGGTCCTGTCCTGATCCTGGAAGAAGTCTTTACTCTTCATCCTTCCTGGGTCCTATCTTTTCCAACTCCTTGGCTAAGGGGCTTGGTTCTCGCATTTTAGGTAATTATACTGCAACCTTTAGTTGCGCTGCTGTTTCTATCTTCTCCTCTTCCTTAAACACCGTCATTTATTAGCAAAATCATTTTTATGCTTTTTCTTGGGTATTTTCAATCAAGTACCATGTTTTCTGTATTTTACTCTGCCAAAACTTTAGATAAACATTTTAAAAACTTCCTGACTCAGTGGTTATTTCAGGATTATGTACTATAATGAATGTCACTCCTTTTAAACTTCCCAATTAGCAAAGGATCCATTGATAAGTTATTACTCTTCAATCAGAAGGTAATTGGTAGCAGGGATTTTGATAAAAGAGTACATCTGACAACCAGCGTAAGTATTAGTGTAGTGTGAATGTATGGGCCCAAGTGAGTATATGGTGTATGAATGTTGTTGGCTAATATTGCGCTGGATCACTCCCACTCAATACATACAAACATGTCATTTTTCAGTCCCCACTCTTGATACTTCCCCTTCTAGGTCCATTGGAAATCAGTCTGTAAATCTGACTGTAATGACCTCGAGTCCTGTTATGTTAGTGGTGCCAGAACGTTTTATTGGAGATATCGCTAAATACAGCATTTTTATGAATCAGTGTCACCTTCAGTTTCTTTGTCATCCTGCTTTCCTTGCAGACGATGCCACCAAGCTGGCCCTTGTAATATCATACTTAGTGGGTAATGCTGCCTCTTGGTTTTAATAACCTTTTGATTCCACACATCACAGTTTTAGGCCAAGACATAGCGCAGAGTTGGCTCTTCTGACAGCTACAGAAAAGATCAGATCTATACTTGGTATATATAGTCTTATTAGACTTATCAGCCACATTCAATATAGTGCACCACCTGGCCGTGGCCCGGGCAGGTAAGAGCGGTGGGGCGGTGGGACGGGTGGGGGGGATTTCGACAGGCGACGAGGGAAAATTAATTATTTATTTGATTTTCCCTTGTCAACATCTGTCAAAATTCCCTCCCACCCGGCCCCACAGCCCCACTGCTCTTACCTGCACAGGCCGTGGCTGAGACCACCTCACACTAATTAATCGTCTTGAGAAAATAGGCATGAAAGGAGCGGCTCTTAAATTAGACTCTTAAATTAGACTCATCTTTTCCTACTAATAGAGAGTAAGCAGTGATGCTAGAAGGATATACCTCCACTCCCTGTGGGGTCCCGCAAGGGTCCTGTTTAAGTCCAACTCATTCTAATGCATACGCTTATTCAGTTGATCAGAGCATATGGTTTTTTGGTTTGTTCATTTGCCAATGATACACAGTTAGTGGTAGCAGGTTCATCTAATCCAGAAAGCGTAGCCTTGCAGTTCAGCACATGCATGAACAGTATTGCGCAATGGATGCAACTGAACTCTCTTATGCATAACACAAATTGAACAGAGGTGCGAATGTTTGGTAATAACAATACCTTCTGGAACTCCACCTGGTGGCCATCTAATCTTGGTTTGGTACCAATTCCAGTACAGAAGGCAAGAAATCTGGATGTCATTTTTGACAACAGATTAACCTTCATAGAACTTTCAAATTATATGACCTCCTCCTGCTTCTTCATGTTGAAAACATTTAAAAATATTTTACCATTTTTGCCATTAGTTCATAGGAAAGCAGTAATCATTGCCTTAATAATATCAAAAATTGATTACTGCAACGCATTATTTGTAGGCTGTCAAGTACATCTTCTCAATAATCTTCATACTATGCAAAACGTAGCTGCGAGAATTCTGTTGAATCTACCAAACATTCTGCTCAGTTTCCTATTCCACTAGGGAACTTCACTGGCTTCCAATTAGGGAGCGTATTCAATTCAAAGCGCTCTGTTGGGTTTCCAAGGGATTACATCAAGATGGTCCATTTTTCTTGCAGGAAATATTTAACTGGTACTCCCCCCAAGTACTTTACAATCTAGTACTGCCAACAAAGTACAAGTACCCAGAATACAAAAGGCCTACTGGGGTGGAAGATGCTTTACCTACACTGCAGCGAAATGGTGGCATTGACTGCCAAAACATCTAAGAGCGCAATCTAACCTTTTGAAATTTGGGAAGGATTTGAAAACCTGACTCTTTCTTTAGATCAATGGGTCTGTATCCTTCAAAGTCTGGATTGCTTTTGTATTTGATTATTGACATTGCTTAGGGTTCCTGCCACCAGCGCCAAGATGACTATTTGGTTTAAGCATGCTTCACAAATTCTTTAACATTAACATTTAGCATGGGAGAGGTTTCCTGAACAGTCCTAAATGCTCCCACTCAATACATACAAACATGTCATTTCTCAGTCCCCACTCTTGATACTTCCCCTTCTAGGTCCATTGGAAATCAGTCTGTAAATCTGACTGTAATGACCTCGAGTGCTGTTATGTTAGTGGTGCCAGAACGTTTTATTGGAGATATCGCTAAATACAGCATTTTTATGAATCAGTGTCACCTTCAGTTTCTTTGTCATCCTGCTTTACTTGCAGACAATGCCACCAAGCTGGTCTTTGTAATATCATACTTAGTGGGTAATGCTGCCACTTGGTCAGTTCCTTTGGATGAGGATGACAACTCAATTTTGTACAACTTTTCAATGTTTAAAGAGAAAATGCAGAGTTTATTTGCAAAAAATGCTTTCATGCAAGCAGGTGACAACAAATTGCTTAATTTAAAACAAGGGTCGAAAGATCTTTTGACTTATGTGACAAATTTTAATAGACTACTTGCAGAAACGCATTAGCCAGAAAAGATCATCTCTCTTCTATTGTGGACTCCAACATGAGATCAAGGATATTCTTTCCCAGATCCTGGATTCTCCTGAGGATTTGTTAAATTTGAAAATCCCATTCCTGCTATGCACTCGTATCATGCTACATTAGGTTAGCAGTGTGTGGCTAAATATACGCCATTTGTATTCACGTTATGCAACCCACTGAGTTATCCCTGCAACGTGCAAGCTTTTCTGTAGTTAGCCAGTGTGACTCCATTTTGTATTTCATAATCCCTACTGAGCCGCTTAGGCCGTGTCTAAACTAGGCCTCATCATTCGTATTGCTTGCCTCAGCAGAACACTGTATTTTGTTATTATTTTCTCTCTGTTCAAGGCTGTTTTCCGACTTACTAATGAATAGGCCTGTGGCCGCGTGTGCTATCGGTGGGTATGAGGGAATCACAAGACGTAGTAACGTGGAGTATTTAAGTTTTATTGCTACACTTATAGTAGTGAGGATGTTCAGGAACTTCATAAAGTCACTCAAATGGTCCAAGTAGAAAGGTGGCACAAAACAAAAAAATAGAGAAAAGAAAAGAAAAGAAAATGGTCCTCTGTTTCTGAGGTCTGGTTCTGGTCCGTCACAGGCAGGTCTTCCGGGTCTCTCTCTCGTGTAGCCGGTGGGCAGGGCCGGGAAGAGAAAATAAATAGGTCGGGGTCAATTCCTGATCTCGTTGTTTTATAGGTTTGTGCTACCGTCACCATAAAAAAAATGTGTGGTAAGGGTTAGGTGGATGTCGGGAATTTTAACTCGGTACACCCGTGCGCCCTACCTCCCCAGACCTCCCCACCACCCCCACCAGAATGATCCCTTGAGAGGTACTCGCCTTGGGCCACGACCCGTCTCCAGGGCCGTGGCGTCGGGACCCGGGGCGTCTTCTCCCTCCTCTAGCCTGCCGGGTATGGTAGTGGTACACAATACTCTCTTTGGATTCTGCTTTGCTTGCTCCTCCGTGCCTCCACCGTCCCCCTCCTCGCTGGTACACTCCGCGTACTCCGTCCGTTCACCTCCGATGCCGCCTTCCTCTGACTCCTTGCTCCGCTCTGCAATCTCCGTCCGCTCTCCTCCTCCGATCCAGCCGCACGCCGTCTCCTCTCCTCTCGTCCTATTTGTGGGTCTCTGTTCCGCATTCGTCACTGGCGCCTCCCGCCTGGCTTGATCCGCAACTAGACCGCTGACCACTTCCGGTGGGGATGGACTCGGCACGCTCTCATCCCACTTCCGGTCCGCCCCGTTGAGATCCTCATTACACATCTCCCCCTCAGGAATGGACGGTGGGGCCATTCAGTGGAGGGATTCCTGGATAAATAGTCAGCACAGACTTGTCGGGTGCCAGGGACATGCAGGGTCTGAAATGAAAAAGGTTGCAATGCCAGAAACCATCTTAGTATACGTGGGTTGGAGTCTTTGTTTTTCACAAGCCAGGTGAGCGGGGCATGATCAGTGAGTACGGTGAATGGTCGTCCTAGCAGATAATATTGAAGAGCCTCAATCGCCCACTTGATGGCTAAACACTCTTTTTCGATAGTTGAGTATGACTCCTCCCGGGGAAAGAGTTTCCGGCTAATATACAGAAGAGGTTTAAGATCACCATGTGAGTCAGGCTGATATAGCACGGCACCCAGACCTAGTCCCGAGGCATCGGTTCGTAAAATAAACTGTTTGTGGAACTCAGGACAATGTAATACTGGTGCTGTGCAAATGGCATTCTTTAAGTCCTGAAAACTATTCTCATGGGTGGCACTCCAGGCAGTTATTCGGGATGGGTGGGTTTTAGTCAGGAGGTTGGTTAGGGGACTGGCTAAAGAAGAAAAATTAGGGATAAACCGTCTATAGTAGCCAATGAACCCTAGGAAGGAGCGTATGTCACGTTTTGTTTTGGGAGTAGGGAGTGTTTTGATGGCCTCGATTTTGCTCATTTGAGGTTTGATGAGTCCCCTCTGGATCGTATATCCGAGATACTGTATGGAGTCAGTGACCAATTGGGATTTATTTGGGTTTATCTTGAGACCGGCGGCTTGGATGGCTGAAAACACAGCAGCCAGATGTTTGAGATGTTCTATCCAGCTCGGGCTAAAAACGACTATGTCGTCTAAATAGGCGGCAGCGTATTCTGTATGGGGCTTCAATAAACGGTCCATTAACCGCTGGAATGTCGCCGGTGCCCCATGGAGGCCGAAAGGGAGCACTTTAAACTGATAAAGTCCGGAGGGAGTTGCAAAGGCGGTTTTTTCTCTGGCTTGAGGCGTTAGGGGTATTTGCCAATAACCTTTGGTAAGGTCCAGGGTTGACATGTATTTGGCGTTTCCCAATCGCTCGATTAGTTCATCAATCCGTGGCATCGGATAAGAATCGAATTTGGTGATGTTCACCTGACGGAAGTCGATACAAAAACGAAGACTTCCGTCCGGTTTTGGTACTATCACGATTGGGGAACACCAATTACTTGTAGAAGGTTCTATGATATGTGAGTGTAGCATAGCTGTTACTTCCTTCTCTACGGCTTCCCTACGGGCTGCAGGGATGCGATATGGTCTCTGCTTTATGATGGTTGGGGCCAAGGGTATGATGTCGTGTTGAACCATCGAGGTCAACCCTGGTGTGGAGGAAAAAAGACCGGAAATTGCTCCAGCATAGCCTGTAATTGAGGCTGTTGCTCTGGGGACAATATGTCTCCTGTGGGGGGTCTCTCATTTGGGGTTTCCTGACTATTTATGGTAGAGATCTCAAGGGGTCTTTCGGTGCTTACATATAGTACTGACCCTCCTGTTCCATCAGGCGCTGCAGAGTCATTCCATTTCTTTAAAAGATTTACATGGTAAATCTGTTTGCCCCCAGGCCGCTTTGGTTGTAGGACGCTATAAGTAACAGGAGTTACCTTTTTTTCGATGATATAGGGTCCTTGCCATTTTGTCAATAACTTTGTGTCTGAAGACGGGAGTAAGAGGAGTACCTTTTCTCCTGGTCTGAACTCTCTCAACTGGCTGTTCCGATCATAATACTGTTTTTGAGAGCTTTGAGATTTTTCCATGTTCTCATGCACTAGACCCCAAATCCTAGTGACTGCTGATGGAGCACGGTAAATATAAAAATTTTAACCTCCTAATATTTTTGTACAATATTAATAAACATGTTCGTTCAAGTAAATAACCAACAATGTATGTAAAGGGTTAATGGTAACACGCAATTCAGTGTGCAAAGTAATGGACTAATAATTGTTTACGTTTCTAACATAACATAATATTTGCGTACTAAAATAATAATAAAATGCATGATTTGTGCTTTTAAATAAAACGTGTGGTTGCAAAATAAAGTGATGGTAAGTAAGGGATAACTTTATATGTTGCTTCTGCTAGGTAATACCTAATTGGGGTACATAGAAAGACAGGAGGGAAACGAAAGGGTTTATATTTCTTTGTTTTAATAACATTTTGTTTTCTTTAAAAATAGTGCGCTTAGGCCTGCCGAGCAGCAATATAAAATGGCCGCGAGTTACTAGAGTGCGCATGAGCGGATGCGACCATGTGATAGAGGAGAGAGGCTGTGGAAAAGGGATGATCACGTGCTGATGCCGAGAGGCTAAGATGAAAGTATGGTCAAGGCTGCTGTGACCCTTCTGAGCAGATGTGTGCCAAGATGATCAGCAAGAAGCGTGAGAAGCCTGGTTGAATCAATAGAAGGAACTGTGTTATACAAATTGTAGCAGAAAAGGATACAATTTGGACTGATCGAAACGGATGAGCAAGGGCATGAACTGTGGGAAATGATGCTTGCATGGACATTCCACACGGAACTGGTTAAGACCAGGAAGTTTGATTAAAATGTATAGGGACCTGAGTTTTTGACCAATGAGAATGAATCGCGCCATGTAAGAAGAAACATTTTATGCTGTAAGCTAGAATTAGGGTATAAGAAGACCTACTCTTGGTGGGAGGGGTTAGAATGCTGGAGAATAGAATGCTGCGGGATGCTGCGGGAGATGCTGAAGAAGTTAGATGCTGTAGATGGGAGAGTTTGCGGTTGCTGATGCTGACGAGCTGATGCTGCTGCTGTTATTTTCCTTTTCCAGTTGAGTATAAAATGCTGCTTTAGGAGAACTCTTATTTGATAGATTTTTATTTAGAATTATTAGGATTTCCCAGAGAGATAGATAGGTTGATCTATAGAGTTCTTAGTATGATAACCTCATTTTCCGTCTAATAAAAGTGCCATGCAATTTCAACTATTCTTATATTGATGATAAATGAAATGATCTGAATAATAAGATTAATCTCAAATTTCCTGCATTCAAAACTTTATATAAACTTTATTATTCTTTAAACAAATGATTTTTCTTTAGTATAATGACTAATAATGAAATGGTAAAGAGTTCATTGTGATTGAGCTGGTCTTAATCACCATCAACTGATTCCTACTAGTTGGTCCATCGACCAATGAGCGGAATACCTTAAAAGCAAATGAGAATTATTGTGTCATTATAAAAGAGGTATCCTGTCTCCTTCCAGCGAATCGGTTTTCTCCTAGGTTTCATGACGGAGGAAATCCAGGGAACAAATGAGTAAGTGAATGTATATGCGGTGTTATGGGCCCCACCGTCATATGGATATAGTGTGTGTGTTAGAGAAATAATTGCACCTGGATGACCAATAGCATAATAGGAGAAATTATTTTTATTGTAAGCGCTGGATCAGATTTCTTGGTAGCAGAGTTATGGTTACTATAGATTAGTTTGGTGATTATTGATTTTTGATTATAGATTATTGATAAGTTTATGTCTAACACTTTTTGTTGAGTCGCGTTATGTTATATGTAAGTTTTCACGCTTCCGGGAAGTAGGAAGTGGAACACGTGTGGCAAGAGAAGTCGCATGGAATTTTACACTGTCTGAGTTCATTTTGGTAATAACACAGGTTGTGTTATTTAGGGACATTTTATGTATAAAAGGTGTGTAAGTGAAATAGTGATCGGTTTTCTTGTGAAACTCTGGCCTTAATTCTCAGGAGCAGTATAGTCTCCACATGTGTTTTATCCCCAGAGAAACAGGTTTACCGCTTGCTTGAAAGAAGGGTAAGGTAGAGGGAAGTGCTACTTTATCGACGAAACTGAAAGATCTGTGGTAGGGTAGAGGTAAGCGCTGCCTACTGGAAAATACAGAATTCTTGTGTGAATGGTCAAAGCTATCTTTTCGGTTTAGCGAATCAGACAATGGAAATGTGGATAAAATGTTGTAACTAACAAGAATTGTTGAAAAAGAAATTGCCGATAAATTTTGTAAAGGAGGGGTCAAGAGTAGAAGTGACGTAGACAAGAGCCGCGCTGGGATTGGACAGTGCGATAGTCACATGAGAACAGGAGCAAAGTGACGTAGACAAAAGCCGCGCTGGGATTGGACAGTGCGCCGTAGAAAGAAATCGTTGTGATTGGAGGGTTGGTGTGAGTCGCGCTAGTATTGGTTGAAATAACGCATAGGGAACAGTGTTGAATTGCGGATTGTTTAAGGAGAAAAAGGTTGTGAATCATGTCGTACTATGAGTATGGAAAAGAGAAAACGTCTTGGATGTCGAAAGTTAAGAACTTCTTTAAGAAGGACAAAAAGGTAGTGACTAGAGAGGGACAAATAATTCCTCCGCCGAAATCACCAGCTTCACATATGATGCTGAAATATGGATATCATACATGCATATGGTTAGAAAATTGGACAAAATACACCAAGAACGATGGAGCATTGGCTTTTCCTGAGAATGGTTCATTTAATGTAGCTGTATTACGGAACTTGAGAGAAAAGATGGTAATGTTAGAACCTAGACCTAGACCGACACAGTTTGAAGCTTTAGCGGAATGGGAAGATGAGATGTATGAGCGAGAGAGATCTAGGGGATTGAAGAATCATGAGTTTATACCCGGAAGGTTGTGGGGAATAAATCATGAGGACAGAGTAAAGCGTTGGAGATACGCTAACATGGCAGGAGGTTTGTTTCCAGCTTTTGCGGTTGAGGAAGAAGCAAAGAGAAAGTGTACCGAGAAAAGAAACATGTAGTGGTAGAAAAGTATGTGTATGGTGGTAGTGAAACAGATGACGAATTGCTGGAAGATATTTTAAACAGAAACCCACCTCCATACCAACAGACTTCTGTAGTGGTGACACCTAATGCACCGCAAATGGAAACTGGGAGGAATAAAAAACCAGAACGAAGAAATAAAATAAATAGGTCACAAGAAACATTTAAAATTTCACAAAATGAAGAGACAGAAAGTGACAATGCAACTGAACTAGCAAAAACGACAAAAGAATTGACTGAGAAAATAAGAGAATTGACAAAGAATATGGAAGCTGTAACTGTACCAGTAACGATAGGTCCAGTAATGCCAATTTTTGAGAATCAGAAAATAAATGAACATTCTTTGGTGATTCCCATGAATTCACATTTGCAAAGAAAAAGAGAAGGGATGGAACTGAATAATGAAGGTGCACACAATTCGGCTAGTACGTGTAGACCAAGTCCACCTACAAATTTGACGATAAATGAGAGTGAGATTAGGAGAATGCCTATGGTGACAGAGTCCGCATCAGGAACACCAGAAAGAAGCAATGATTGGATAGAATTAAATAGTACGCCTGTGGGTCCGACTCCAGAAGAGTTAAATGAATGGATGAAAGCGCTAAAAGCAAAAGAACCAGAAGAAAAACCATTAGATGTAATAAGGTTGAAAATAGACATGGAAGAGTTGATTTTAGGAACAATTGGAACAGAAAAACTAAAAAATTATCAGGATGACGAGATTATGTTTCTGTGCAAGAGTCTTACTTGGAGAGCTAGAAATTTACATGACAAATTGGAAGAGATTGCAGGTGAACTAGGAGTGGAATTCGTGAAAGTAAGGACGTTGCAGAAACCGTACAGAGTAGATTTTTGTGAGAAAGACATAGAGAATTTGAACACATCAGGAAGACTGACCCAGATAAAAGAGCTGATTGTTTTATTGAGAAAATGGGGTGATGTGGATAGATGGAGAAATAGATGGACAAAGAGGAATGAGAAAACAACAGATAAAGCATCTTTGGCTTTTGCAGTGACAGATAGGGAACCAGTTACTAGGGAATACCCGATGAGAGAAACACCAGGTGGTAGTTATGTGCATGTTCCGTGGACCAGACAGGATATACTGTCATTTACAAATGACTTCCCAAAATTGAGAGAGAAACCAGTAGAATGGTACAGACAAGTGGAGAGATTTGTTAAGGTGTCAAAAGTGCTGTGGATAGATCTAGATGGATTGTTTGACATAGTAGTGCCTGCTGATTTATGGACAGAATGTAAGATTACAATTGATTGGCCAACTGTAGAATATCCAAGGGATGCCAAAACAGGAGCGCCAGGTCCAGAAGTGATGAGGAAGTATGATCAAGTAGTTACCTTTTTGAAGAATAAAATTCCACCAAAAGAAACAGATTGGGTGAAAATAGACAGAACAACACAGGAAAGCAAAGAATCAGTGCACGCGTACTATGAGAGATTGTTGTTGGTTTTCAAACAGTATAGTGGTTATGAGACGCTAAGTGAGAAGGACATGAGTCACTTTGTATATAGGTTTGTGTATGGATTAACACCAGAGATAAGTGAAAGGATTAAGCAGCACCTGATAGGATGGCAGAATAGCACAGTAGATGAAGTTTTGAGATATGCTAAGTATTGCAGTGATGAAATTGAGAGTAAACAGCGTAAATTGAAAGAGAAAGCAATGTGGGCACAGGTGAAAGTTGCAGAGAAGCAAGAAGCTCAATTGAATAATACTAGCAGTGAAACAGGACAGTTTAAATCCCGACCTAATATAGGTAAAGGAAAAGGACAAATGAGCATAGATGAGGTGAAGAAAAAGTGGCCATGCCACAACTGCGGAAAGCTAGGGCATTGGAGAAACGAGTGTAAATTTCCTCCAAAACCTAATGTGGAAAATCAATCATTAAATTCACAGGTGCAGAGTGAGGAAGTTACTCAACAAGGTCAGGTGCCACAACCACCACTTCCCAAGAGTGCTAACCAACAGAAATACAGTGCAGAAACAGGATTCTACGGAGGAGAACAGGTAAAACAGTTGTCACGTGCAGCTGAAATTTCACAATATTGGTTACGACAGAATGAAGATGAGTCGTATGAAAGTTCATGACGGTGTCTAAAAGAGAGGGAAGAGTGCGTGCTTGGCGCAACTCTAGAGGTAGATCAGTCAGGTCCATTTGTGGATGGAGAAGTGAATCGTGCAAATGTAACATTCCTTGTTGACACTGGAGCTACCCGTTCTACTGTTAGGTCAGTGGAAATTCCAAATCTTCCTCTCTCAGGTGAACATATACAAGTGGTTGGAGTTTCCAATCAGCAAATTGAAACGCCTCTTACTAGATTAGTAAAGGTAAGAATTGGTCCATTTAGTGAAATGCACCGATTTGTGGTGTGTGATTGTAGTCCCGTGAACCTTTTAGGACGCGATTTGTTGTGCAAAATGAATTGCACAATTTATTGTACTCAGACGGAATTGCATTTCAGACTCCAGATGAGGATGTGCTGTATAAAATGACAATGGTAAATTTAGAACCAGAAGTAAATGGCTTGTTTCCTGTATTTGATGCAGAGAAAATTCCAAATGAGTTGAAAAGGACAGTGAAAGAAGAAGTGTGGGACTTGACAGGAGAAGATGTAGGATTAATGAAAGGAGTAGATCCCGTTAAAATTACAGTAAAAGAAGGAACAAGTTACCCAAATACGCCCCAGTATAAATTGACTCCAGAAATAATTGAAGGAATAACGCCAGTAATAAATAAAATGATTGAACAAGGGATTCTAAAAGAAATCATGAGCAGTCCATGTAATTCGCCAATAATGGGACTGAAAAAGCCAAATGGAACATATAGAATCGTACAGGATTTAAGAAAGGTAAACAAAATTGTTGTGCCTTGTTGCCCAATAGTACCGAACCCTGCTGTGATTCTATACCAGATTCCACGCGAAGCAGAATGGTACACTGTAATTGATTTATGTCATGCATTTTTCTCTATTCAATTGCATCCAGATAGCCAGCCAATATTTGCGTTTAGGTTTGGAGAGCGTATTTTGGCATGGTGCCGAATTCCTCAAGGGTACACAGAAAGTCCCTCAATCTTTAATCAGATCCTAAAGAAATCATTGGAAGATTTAAGAATGCCAGAAAAGTCAGTAATGGTTCAGTATATTGATGACCTACTGGTGGCATCAAAAACGAAAGAAGCATGTGTCAATGATACAATTGCTTTGCTGAATCATTTAGCAAAAAGAGGACATAAAGTGTCCCCTTCAAAATTGCAGTTTTGTCAAAAGAAGTCCAGTATTTAGGGCATAAAATTGAGAAAGGAGTGCGAAAGGTAACGACAGAGAGAATAAAAATGATTCAAGGAATGAGAGCTCCAATGACACAAAGAGAGGTAAGAATGTTTTTGGGAATGGTTGGATATTGTCGACAATGGATAAGCGGTTTTTCACTAATTGCTAAACCATTGCAGAAACTGACAAAGAAGGATGTTAAAGATCCTTTTGAAATGAATGATGAAGAAATGAAAGCATTCAGAGAGCTGAAAAAGAAATTGTGTGAGGCTCCAGCATTGGGAATGCCTGACTATGAGAAAGATTTCGAACTGTATTGCAGTGAAAGAGATGGATGTGCATTTTCAGTTTTGGTGCAGAGACATGGAACTATGAAAAGACCAATTGCATATTTTTCAGCTGTTTTAGACCCCGTAGCTGAAAGCGTTGCCTGGATGTTTGAAAGCAGTTGCTGCTACTTGTGTGAGTCTGGAACAGAGTGAAGGCATAGTGATGGGGTATCCATTGAGAGTGTACGTTCCCCATTCTGTGGAAATTCTTTTGACAAGAACGAAAACCCAATACATGACACATAGTCGGCTGACTAGGTATGAAAAGGTAATTTTGAGTGCAGATAATGTGACCATTGACAGATGTATGAATGTGAATCCTTCAACATCATTGCCAGATGAAGAGAATGTGATTGAAATGGATGAGGTAGATCACGATTGTCTGAATGTGCTCGAATACTGTACAAAACCAAGAGCTGATATACGAGATGAGCCTTTAAAAGAATCAGATTATATTCTGTTCGTGGATGGCTCATGTTTAAGAACGAGTGATGGAGTTCTAAGTGCAGCATATGCAGTTTGCACAGTAGCAACTGTATTGGAAGCATCTTGTCTGAAAGGTGTACGGTCTGCCCAAGTTGCAGAATTAGTAGCTCTGATTCAAGCATGTAAGTTGGGAAGAAATGTACGGGTTACAATTATGACTGACAGCCAGTACGGCTTTGGGGTCGTGCATGATTTTGGTCAGATTTGGTCACAAAGGGGTTTCTTGACGTCTGCAGGGACACCCATCAGAAATGGAGATTTTGTGAAAAAGTTGCTTGAGGCGATACAGCTGCCTAAACAGATCGCTGTCGTGAAGTGCAATGCACATAAAAATGGGGAAGACTACATTACTGTTGGCAACAAATATGCTGACGAAATGGCACAGTACTGTGCAAAGAATGTGGTTTCTTTGAATAAATGTCGTGAAAGAGAGCATATTTCTTGTCCTTTGCTTTTTACTAACTCAATTGAAACATGGGATGAGGTGAGACAGTTACAAGAAGCTGCAGAAGACGAAGAGAAAGATACTTGGCTAAAAGCAGGATGTAGAAAACATGAAGAAACTGATGTATGGGTTTACAGGGATGAGAGACCAGTTATGCCTGATAGCATGATTTCTGACATGGCACGGATGTACCATGGACAAGCCCATATTGGGAGAGATTCAATGATCAGACTTTTTAGACAAACATGGTACAATCCAAAATTCAGAGCCATAGCTGAGAGTCTTTGTCAGAGATGTCTTATTTGTCAACAGTTAAATCCAGGAAGGAAGACAGTAGTGAGTCTAGGAAGAATAGGACGAGAAGGGGTCCTTTCACCAGAATGCAGATGGATTTCATTGAAATGCCACCTTGCAGCAGATTGAGGTATGTTCTGGTGGTCGTCTGTTTGTTTTCTCGTTGGGTGGAGGCATATCCAACAAGAAGGAATGACAGTATAACAGTAGCAAAACTTTTGCTGCGAGAATTCATTCCAAGGTATGGTTTTCCAGTCACGATTGAAACAGATAGAGGAACACATTTCCAGAGCGAATTAGTTAAACTGATTTGCGAAGCACTTAGTATTAAACAGAAACTGCATTGTGCATACAGACCAGAGGCTTCAGGAATAGTAGAGCAAGTAAATGGAACGATCAAGAACAGGTTAGGAAAAATGTGTCAAGCTACAGGACTCAAATGGCCAGATGCTCTGCCATTAGTTCTGATGACAATCAGAAGTATTCCGGAAAGGAAGACTGGACTCAGTCCACATGAGATAATCATGGGACGAGCAATGAGACAAGCACAAGTACCTGTCAACAAGCTACTGACTATAACTGATGATCTAGTACTGGATTATTGCAAAGGATTGGCTGATGTGGTGCGTTCTGTGTTTCATCAGGTTGGACCGGATGCGACCACTCTTGAAAGAATACCAGCTCACGACTTGAATCCAGGAGATTGGGTTCGAATAAAAGTCCACCGGAGAAGAAACTGTTTGGTTCCTCGCTGGGACGAACCACGACAAGTGATCCTAGTGACGACCACCGCAGTCAAGTGTGAAGGAGTGAAACACTGGGTACATGCCAGCCACACCATCAGAGTTCCAGAACCTAAAGATCGACCTGTAAGTCGGCTTCTGGAAATATCAGATAACAGTTCAGCATCAGAAAGAGAAGAGGAGACAGACAGGGTGCCAGAATCTGAAGATCGACCTGTAAGTCGACATCTGGAAGGCCCAACTACAAGTGAAACGATAGAAGAAGAAGAGGAAACAGAAGAAATAGCTGAAGTTCCAGAATTTGAAGATCGACCTGTAAGTCGACATCTGGAAATATCTGATACCAGTTCAGAATCTGATACAGAACATTCAGAAAGAGAAGAAATTACAAAAGAAAGTGGAATTTTGAAAGCATAAGAGAAGAAACTGAGCCAGAAGACAGTGACAGTGAACAACCAAGTACAAGTTGTGGTAAAATTCCTTCGAAGATAATATTAATAGATGAAGAAGGGAGAGTTTCAAACCAAAAGTTAGAAAAATCGGAAAAACCCGAGGAGCAGTAGGGACAGATAGTCAAACACAAGAACAGGGAAATTTAGAAGCAGATAGAGAAACTGATACAAAATCGGAAGATCCTCGAGGAGGGACGGAAATAGGTGAACGAAGGAAGATAAGAAATGAACCACAAGTAGATGAAAGCGAAATCATAAGCTTCAAAATAAGAGAAAGTAACGAAAAGATTGAAACAGAATCAGAAGAAAGTGGAGAAGAAAGAAATGAAAAAATAGAGACAAGAAAGAGAAATTTGAAAACTGAAAGAGAGGAAAAAGGAAGTGAAGCAAAAAGGCCAAGAAAAGGAGACAATTGGCCCAACCAAGTAAGAAAATTAAGATACAGAATAATAAAATTGGATGGGAAAAGTGCTGAACAAGTGAATGAAATAACAAGTCAAAAGAGCAAGGAAAACAAGGTGGAAAACACTTGCAGAAAACGAAAAGAATAAAGAAAGTAAATCAAAAGTACAGATCGCCTGAATGGTTGTATCGTGCTTTGACTAGTCACAAAGAAGAATTGAACACTCACGAAAACCCAGAACAAAGAAACCTGACGGGAGAAAGTGAAGTGCAACAAACCTGAAGCAACGAAACTGAAGAAGTTTAGATAGTTTACCGGATTTGACAAAACACTGAACTGACGAATTTACCGGATGTGATAAAGAAAGAATTCTGAAAAGAATTAAAAGAAAGTACCAAGCAAAGACAAAATATTGGAAGTACAGAGTGGCAAGCAAGTCATTTCTGAGGTGTAGTGACACAATTTTCTAGAAAACAAGTAAATAGGGTTAAAAGACAAAATGGAGAATATTAGAGATAGAAAATGTAGATGTGAGTTTTTAAGTAGATGGTGCAAAATGTGCTGTTTTTGTACAGGTTTATTAATAACAGTATGGGTGGTTTTAGCAATAACTATTCCAATTAGTTTAGCTGTAGTGGAAAAGTCTAATAACACTGAGAAAGAAAAAGGAGCTAACACTCAAGAGCCAGTTATTTTAAAGAGTAGTGCAGAATTACATAAGGATAAATCAATAACAGATTTTTCAAAGAATGTTTTTACTAAATTACTGTATGAGTATGTAGAAACAATGGATGTAAGAGATTGCTATGTTTGTATGCAGTTACCTGCATCTGCAGCAGAGTGTGTGACTTATCATCACCTCCCTTTGACATATGGAATAACATGTAGTGTTTTAGCAAGCTTATTTTATAAAACAGGTAGATTAGAATATTATTACACTGATATAGATAAGATTTTTGCAAAAGTTTCTGTAGTTCCCGAGCTTAACTAAATAAAAGAGGGAAAGACGTTTGGTGAATATTTCTTAGAAGATAAGATTTTAACATCAGATAATATATTTAGGTACAACCTTACCTGTGAGTTACAGAAAGAAGAAAAGGTATTTCTAGAAATGGTTGAAGAGAGAAGAGTGAAATTTGAAAGAAAAGTGATAGAAGAGACAAAAACACCTCTTCGGGCGTTTGAGGAAGACCATCATGATAAGAAAAAGATAAATGCAGCTATGACTCTGGATTGGCCCCAACAGGGAAGGTTGAGCATTAGAAGAAATAAGACAAGATATGATAATTATTTTGTGGGTTCCAGCAATTGCTATGACAATTACAAAATTTTAGGTGGATGGGGATTCAAAGGGGGAAAAGATCCAATATTTCCAGGGATTTATTACGTTTGTGGGAATAGGGCTTATTATAGGTTGCCGGACCATTAGTATGGGTCATGTTACTTAGGCCTGGTCTTTCCAAAGATTTTTCATGTGGATAGAAAAGAAAAAGGAACACACAAAATGATAAATACCTTTACACGTAGAAAAAGGAAAGTTTTTCAGAAATAATAAGTGATATTTTTGGTGCATTGATACCAGCAGTGGGAATATCTTTGAATGCATTTAGAATTCGGAAATTATCCACAGTGGTAGATCGTTTATCTACAGATACTGCTGGAGGGTTCTTAATGGTAAATACCGAGATGGTTGCCATGAGAGCTATGGTGATGCAAAATCGTCTTGCCCTTGACATTCTTTTGGCAAAAGAGGGCGGAGTCTGTGGAATGCTGAAAGTCCAACATTGTTGCACTTACATTCCAGATAAAAGCGAAAATATACAGAAGTATATAACAAATATTACAAATTTGCACAAAGAACTTGTTCCACTGGAGGTTGAAAGTGTGTGGGGAAAACTTGGTAAAGGTTTTTCTTCTGTAACAAATTGGTTAACAAGAATGAGTGGATTAATAATAGGGAAAGTTATAATAATAGCAACCATGATAATAATAATAATATTAATACTGAAGCTTGCAGTAACATGTATAAAAAGAAGAAGAAAGCAGAATAAGATAGAAAAAGAAAACATGATAAATAAGGACAGAGAGAGAGAAATAGGTGAAATAGAGTTAGAAGAAATAAAAGAGAACATGTACAAGAAAACGAAGAAACAAGTTGAAAGGGATACAGAAGTATAAACTAACAAAAGCAAATGGATAAAAGATATATGCTGTCTGAGAAAATTGTATAACTTAGGTTTTTGTGGTGATATTAAAAATCACCAAAGGGGGAGTTGATGGAGCAGGGTAAATATAAAAATTTTAACCTCCTAATATTTTCGTACAATATTAATAAACATGTTCGTTCAAGTAAATAACCAACAATGTATGTAAAGGGTTAATGGTAACACGCAATTCAGTGTGCAAAGTAATGGACAAATAATTGTTTACGTTTCTAACATAACATAATATTTGCGTACTAAAATAATAATAAAATGCATGATTTGTGCTTTTAAATAAAACGTGTGGTTGCAAAATAAAGTGATGGTAAGTAAGGGATAACTTTATATGTTGCTTCTGCTAGGTAATACCTAATTGGGGTACGTAGAAAGACGGGAGGGAAACGAAAGGGTTTATATTTCTTTGTTTTAATAACATTTTGTTTTCTTTAAAAATAGTGCGCTTAGGCCTGCCGAGCAGCAATATAAAATGGCCGCGAGTTACTAGAGTGCGCATGAGCGGATGCGACCATGTGATAGAGGAGAGAGGCTGTGGAAAAGGGATGATCACGTGCTGATGCCGAGAGGCTAAGATGAAAGTATGGTCAAGGCTGCTGTGACCCTTCTGAGCAGATGTGTGCCAAGATGATCAGCAAGAAGCGTGAGAAGCCTGGTTGAATCAATAGAAGGAACTGTGTTATACAAATTGTAGCAGAAAAAGATACAATTTGGACTGATCGAAACGGATGAGCAAGTGCATGAACTGTGGAAACGATGCTTGCATGGACATTCCACACGGAACTGGTTAAGACCAGGAAGTTTGATTAAAATGTATAGGGACCTGAGTTTTTGACCAATGAGAATGAATCGCGCCATGTAAGAAGAAACATTTTATGCTGTAAGCTAGAATTAGGGTATAAGAAGACCTACTCTTGGTGGGAGGGGTTAGAATGCTGGAGAATAGAATGCTGCGGGATGCTGCGGGAGATGCTGAAGAAGTTAGATGCTGTAGATGGGAGAGTTTGCGGTTGCTGATGCTGACGAGCTGATGCTGCTGCTGTTATTTTCCTTTTCCAGTTGAGTATAAAATGCTGCTTTAGGAGAACTCTTATTTGATAGATTTTTATTTAGAATTATTAGGATTTCCCAGAGAGATAGATAGGTTGATCTATAGAGTTCTTAGTATGATAACCTCATTTTCCGTCTAATAAAAGTGCCATGCAATTTCAACTATTCTTATATTGATGATAAATGAAATGATCTGAATAATAAGATTAATCTCAAATTTCCTGCATTCAAAACTTTATATAAACTTTATTATTCTTTAAACAAATGACTCAGTGATTTTTCTTTAGTATAATGACTAATAATGAAATGGTAAAGAGTTCATTGTGATTGAGCTGGTCTTAATCACCATCAACTGATTCCTACTAGTTGGTCCATCGACCAATGAGCGGAATACCTTAAAAGCAAATGAGAATTATTGTGTCATTATAAAAGAGGTATCCCGTCTCCTTCCAGCGAATCGGTTTTCTCCTAGGTTTCATGATGGAGGAAATCCAGGGAACAAATGAGTAAGTGAATGTATATGCGGTGTTATGGGCCCCACCGTCATATGGATATAGTGTGTGTGTTAGAGAAATAATTGCACCTGGATGACCAAAAGCATAATAGGAGAAATTATTTTTATTGTAAGCGCTGGATCACTGCTGACTTCAAATCAGCCGTGTACTTAGTCAGGGACTGTCCCTCCTCATCCTCACCTTCCCATTGTTCCGCTGCCATATCTAAGAGAGTCCGTGGTTTTCTCCCAAACAGTATTTCAAACGGGGAATAGCCTGTTGATCTTTGCTCGTGCGTTCTTATAGCAAAGAGGATTAGGGGCAGCTTCTGGTCCCAATCCCTCCCAGTTTCGGAGATGACCTTGCGTAGCATGTGCTTGATAGTTTTATTGTAACGCTCCACAAGGCCATCTGTTTGGGGATGGTAGACCGAAGTACGGATTTGACGAATACCCAAAATTTCACAAACTTAGGCCATGATGCAGGACATGAAAGGGGTTCCTTGATCGGTAAGAATCTCTGATGGAAATCCCACCCGGGAAAATAAGGATACCATGGCCCTGGCTATGGTAGGGGTGGTCATTGTAGACAAGGGAAACGCCTCCGGATATCTACTCGCATAGTCCACAATGACCAGGATATACTTATGTCCTCTGGCCGAGGGTGGAAGCGGACCCACCAGATCCATACCGACCCTTTTAAATGGAACGTCTATAATAGGCAAGGGACATAGGGGGGCCTTTTTTATCCCTTCGGGGTTCGTGTATTGGCACCTCAAACAGGCCGCACAATGCTTCGCTACATCCCCATACACCCCTGGCCAGTAGAATCTATCCAGAAGATATTGTAGCGTATTCTCCTTCCCATAATGCCCGCCCCCCGTTTGGTTGTGGGCTAGGTGTAACACGTGAGTACGGAAGGAAAGGGGTACCAGTAGCTGTGTTTTGGGGTGTGTCCCCCCTTTCACCGATCTATACAGTAATCCCCCTTTTACAAAGAAATAGGGTCCTACCTGATCGGGTTCTGGCTCTTGTACGTGCTCCCAGGCATGGATAAGTGTGTTGTCGTCCCTCTGGGCTGACTGGAAGCTAACTGGGGCTGGTTCAACGGGATCTGTGTTGGAGAGAGGAAAAGCATGGCAGGGTGCTTATTCTCTCTTCTTCTTTCGTTCTTGCTCTTCCTGACCTTTCCTACTGTCCCGTCCAGGTCACTGTCGTTAAAAGGGGCCTCATACAACCAAGCCATGTCTCCCCTTGTCGTCTCGTCCAGATACTGCTCGAACCTGGGGTGGTCGGTGCGTATGATTACTGCTTCAGGTAGGGAGGGTATGACCCCTACCCTTCGTACTTGTGGGTCACTAGATACCTCCAGAAGGACCTCTGCTACGGGATAAGTTTTGGTGTCTCCATGTACACAGGTAACATGTACACGTTTGTTCTCTTTTATCTGTGGTTGGGGTATCAGGGCTCGGTCTACTACTGTCACATGACACCCGGTATCTAAGAGAGCCTGTTGTTTTTCCGTTCAAGAGGATATCCTTCCTGTATTGTTGGGGGCCTTTTCCGGTTACCATTATCCGCCCACTAGAGTATCCCACCTCCATAGGCTCGGCTGCTGGGGCCCGGTGAGGACAATGTCGGGCTATATGGCCCCACTCACCACAGTGATAACATTGCGGCCCTTGTCCGCTGGGGCCAGGGGTGGGCTGGAAGGGTTTGGAAAGGGCACGGGGAGTCGCCTGGGTTTTGATTCAGGTCTGGGTGTGTTTCTGGGAGACACAAAAGGGGTCCGTGATATACCCGCCTTAAACTCAGGTGATCTGTGGAAAGCACATGCTAGCTCCACTGCGGTTGTAGAGGTCAAGTTAGGGTGTTGTTTCACCCATGAACGGGTAGTCGCTGGCAGAGCGTCCAGATATTGTTCCATGATTACTTTTTCTGTCACTTCTTCCATTGTAGACACCTGGGGTGTCAACCAACAATGCCCCAGATCTCTGATCCTGTAGTATAGGGCACGCGGGTTGTCCTAGCGACCCATTTTCTTTCCTGAATTTGGTTCTGTAGTATTCCTGGTCACATCCTAATCGTTCGAGTATGGTTCGTTTCACCTCCTCGTAGGTGGTCGTACCAGCAGGGTTGGCTGCCTGATAGGCTGCTTGAAGTTCTCCAGACAAGAGAGGGCGATATATTGGCTCCACCTTTCTTGGGGCCATGCAGCGGTAGTGGCGACCCTCTCAAAATTAATAAAGAAATAATCGGGTCCTCCCCCTCCTGAAACTTTTGGAGAACGGACCCAGGAACATTGGGGCGTACTCTAGTGCTCACTATTGCATCCGTAAGTCGCAGTATAGCCGTGTCCTGGACCTGCTGGTTCGTGGTAAGCAGGGCGGCTTGATCCCTCAAGGCACCTTGTAGTGTTTCCCTGTCTTGTGTAACGGTTTGGACCTGCTGTTCCAAAACCAGCTGCAGGTGCCTTTGCCCTTCCGCTAGCTGGTTGATGATGCTTTCAAGAGACGCGGGTTGTGTCATGGTTCGACACCTTGTGCAAGTGTCCCACTTCTGACACCACTTTGTGGCCGCGTGTGCTATCGGTGGGTATGAGGGAATCACAAGACGTAGTGACGTGGAGTATTTAAGTTTTATTGCTACACTTATAGTAGTGAGGATGTTCAGGAACTTCATAAAGTCACTCAAATGATCCAAGTAGAAAGGTGGCACAAAACAAAAAAATAGAGAAAAGAAAAGAAAAGAAAATGGTCCTCTGTTTCTGAGGTCTAGTTCTGGTCCGTCACAGGCAGGTCTTCCGGGTCTCTCTCTGGTGTAGCCGGTGGGCAGGGCCGGGAAGAGAAAATAAATAGGTTGGGGTCAATTCCTGATCTCGTTGTTTTATAGGTTTGTGCTACCGTCACCATAAAAAAAATGTGTGGTAAGGGTTAGGTGGATGTCGGGAATTATAACTCGGTACACCCGTGTGCCCTACCTCCCAAGACCTCCTCACCACCCCCACCAGAATGATCCCCTGAGAGGTACTCGCCTTGGGCCACGACCCGTCTCCAGGGCCGTGGCGTCGGGACCCGGGCGTCTTCTCCCTCCTCTAGCCTGCCGGGTATGGTAGTGGTACACAATACTCTCTTTGGATTCTGCTTTGCTGGCTCCTCCGTGCCTCCGCCGTCCCCCTCCTCACTGGTACACTCCGCGTACTCCGTCCGTTTACCTCCGATGCTGCCTTCCTCTGACTCCTTGCTCCGCTCTGCACTCTCCGTCCGCTCTCCTCCTCCGATGCTGCCGCACGCCGTCTCCTCTCCTCTGGTCCTATTTGTGGGTCTCTGTTCCACATTCGTCACTGGCGCCTCCCGCCTGGCTTGATCCGCAACTAGACCGCTGACCACTTCCGGTGGGGATGGACTCGGCACGCTCTCATCCCACTTCCGGTCCGCCCCGTTGAGATCCTCATTACAAGGCCATTCTGCCCTCGCATACCTATCCAAGTGTGTAGTTCTGCTCCCACGTTGGGAGACGCTGAGACTCAGCGCGGTGACCTCGAATCACAGATAGCATGTACCCATCTGGCAGGTGGTGGCCCATCCTCCTGTGCCTTCTTTGTTCATGTTCGGCTCAGGCCGGTAACTTTCCACTGTGGGCGTGGTTGGAGGCTTCTTGGGAAGAATGATTACTCACTGCAGACTGTTGGGGGGGTCAGTCCCTCGGCAGACATCTTAGGGTGCAGGTCAGATTGGACTCCTCTGCAGAGTATTATTAATAAAGGTATGTTTGTATTCTCTACTGTCTGACCGACTCTTCATTTCTTGGGAAGGCCTAGCAGGTGGTTGTAGGTAACCCGGGTGGCCCCTAAGGGCCACTTCCTTCAGTTGGTGCCCGAACAGGGACCCCGCAAGGTGATCCAGCTCGCCCGTAATCGGGTTGCAGGGTCAGGGTTGTGTCTGGTCGGTCGGATTGGGGTACCCCACATGATCGAGCTTGGTTCTTGCAGCTGCCCCGCCCATCTGATCGGGCACCTCCTCGTCTAGTGGTCACCGGCTGGGGTCCTTAGAAGGCGAAACCTTGGAGTTGACCGTTTGGTCCGAAGACTTGGCAGTGGAGAATAACTTGACTCGACCTGTGTGCACCAGGTGAGTGATTTGATTCTTGGAAAAATGGCGCAAGTCTTGAGCGGCACGAGCCTACGGGCTGTGTCTTGGTACAGTCTCCGGACTGTCTTGGTGCAGTTTTTGGACTGCCTTGCTTGAACGGCACGAGTCGACGGGCTGTGTCTTGGTACGGTCTTCGGGCTGTCTTGTCTTGAACTTGGTGTTATGTTATGTTATGTTATGTTACTGGGTATTTGTAGAGCGCGCTGCTACTCCTAAGAGTGTCCCGGCGCTGGTGGGTCTGCGGACCCTTGAAAAAGGCACATAGTGTTTGTGAGCAGTTTACCAGACCAACTGGAAATTTGGCCCGCTCTTGAAAAGGTCTGGGACTGTTCACGAACAATCTGCCAGGCCAACTGGTAATTTGGTCAATGCTTGAAAAGGTCTGGGGCTAGAGCCTGTCTTCTTGAACTTGGTACAGTCTCCGGACTGTAGGGAGTGGTCTTTGGACCATTTGGTTTGGTTTTTGAATAACTTTTATTATTTATCTTTTCTTTATATTACTGTTGCTGGTGTTATACTTGTCCGTTAGGGACAGTGCATGTGTCTTATATTAAGATGCCTTGTTTAAGCAAATTGTGGGTTTTGGATGTCGGTGTTGGTCTGCTGAGGCACGTTTGGAAGAGAGTCAGCCTGCGCCTCCGGAGGGTACCCCAAATTTTGATGTATACGTCAAGCACGGTATTGGCCCTATTATGTTTAGCACATTGTGGAATAAATATACGAGGGACAATACTGAGTTATAGTGGCCACTTACTGGCTCGTTTGATGAGCAAAAATTGAATTTCTTGCAGGACAAATTGTTCGCCAAAAGGAGCAGACAGTCGATTGTTTGATTCCCTAAGAGTATGGCAGAAGGAAGCAAAGTAGTGGCGCATGAGAGCAGAGAAAGAGGCCCGGAAGAGGCAGACGCAAACTATAATGCAGAAAGCAGTGGCCTATGAAAGGGAAAAGATAGAGAAAGGCATAGAATGTGCAGATAGAAAGTTTTGATTGCAGACAGATAAATGTTATGTCACTAGAGAGGAAGGTGATGGTTTCGTTGAAGAGCTATTGGATTCTCGCCCCCCTCCACCTTATGCTCCTGAGCGGATATATCCGAGGGTCCCCACATCTCAGTCCCCGGCTTCTGGTGCCGCTCTCCCTAGTATTTCGGCCCCTAGTCAAACTGCTTCAGCCCAAGCCCCGCCTGCTTCCTCTCTGCTCACGCCAGTGATAGGGGCGGGAGCCGTTAGCTCTCCTATTCTGTCTACCGACTCTGTATCCACTGCTACACCCCCTTTCACCCCTACAGCAGTGTCTCCTTTCATGATGATACCTTTCTCCTCATCTGCTCTTTCTCCCTCAAGTATGACACCCCAGCACTGCCGAATGGCGAGCCCCTGTACGTGGAATACATGAAGCGAACTGGGCGGCAGCACAAGACCGTATGGACAAGGTGTTGGTGCGTTCTGCTGTGGGTGATGAGGAGAAGCAAATGGTGGTGAATCAGGCGGCTCAGTGGGCTCGGAGTCCGATCTATAGTGTGGAAGATGTATGGAGTGTGATGAGAGATTATGAGCCCTTCATACAGCAACATGCCCTTAAGCACATGTCGGCCACGCTAATAGGACTGTGGGAGCAGTGTTTTCAGGGTGTTGCACCGCAGATCATCTATGACATACGGGACAGGGTATATGCTGCAGATATGGCTCCTAATGAGGTTTTTAGCAATGTAACGACATTGGTGGGTTTTCGGGGCAGATTGCACCAAAAGGTTCTGACGATGGTGACCCAGTGCCCTATGAGAGAGGTCCATCCCATTTATCATCCTGAAGTACCAGAACTGCGCGACTCCACGAATACTGTAATTAGGCCACGAGTTGATGCTCGGTTTCAGGAACAGTGGATCTATACTCCTTGGAAGAGGAGTGAGGTAATATCCCTTAAAAGTCAGTTGCCGGACCCTTGGAAAAACCCGACTGCATACTACAAAGAGTTGACTGAGGCGGCCTCCTCCACGGTGATGACGTTAGCTGATATTGAATTGTTGTTTGGCTTGTTGGTACCGGTGGCTATATGGAGGCAAGTGCATACACAGGATCATGTGGTAGAATTGGGAGGAACATGGGATCAGATCAGGGCGTGGGATAAGGACCGCAAGCCCGGTGACAAGCCGAGGGCGGAGATATTGGCTTTACCGGGCCGCATTATCACCTATACGCATTCCCTTATCCCGCCGAGACGGGTGGATTGGGACAAGTTTACTGCATGTCGTCAGAAGAAAGACGAGAGTGTGTCTGATTTCTTTACTAGGTTTGAAGGGGTGTTTCTCGACTTTAGTGGCCAGGATCTGTTATTGGAAGGTGGTGTCCGGTTGTGTGTTAGCAGATTCGTTACTAATTTGCTTCCTGAGATTGCGACTAGGTTGCAGGCTTCAGAAAGCACCTGGAGCACTTCTTCCCCATCAGTAATTTTGAGTATGGCACAGTACTACGAGCATAGAGAGAATGAGGACAAAGAGAAGGTGGAAAAGAAGTCAAAGGATTTGAAGACGAGGGTGTTGATGCAGCAAGTTGCAAGAGGAAGAGGTTCGGGTTCGGTCCAGCGGCTGCCCCGGACTAACAGGGATTGTTCTTTGAACGCATCCCTTGGGCTCAATCAATGTGCATATTGTAAGCAGGAGGGACATTGGCAGAATGAGTGCCCGGAGTTGTCGCAGAGAGGTGAGGCCCCGAGAGGTGGAGGGTTTGGAGGATGTGGACGGGGAGGAGGAGGTCTCGAGGACATGCGATCAGAGAACACATCATCTAATAGACAGAGCGGGAACTACTTCGACGACCCCCGAGGGAGACAGTACTATCAGGATGACTATGACATGGACGAAGTGACAGGGATGTCTCACAGCTACGACAGCCACGGACAGGGTAAGGGACCAGTTCCGGTGCCTATAGATCAGTGTGGACCCTATGTCACCGCAGATTTACATGGTACGACCTAGAAATTCTTAATTGATATAGGGGCTATGAATAGCTCTGTTTCCCGTTCACTGGTCCCGGGGGCAGCTCTGTCTGGCCAAAATAATTTTTCGGTGGGTTGCTCAGGCGTGCCGGTTGTCAGCCCCATTTCCAAACCTCTTGCTTTGACTATTGGCCCCTTCACGGTTGATTCACCATTTCTATTAACCTCCAATTGTGTGGAAAATTTGTTAGGGTTAGATTTGTTGAAAAGGTTGCATGCGACAATTTTTTGTTCCCCAGACGGTGTTTACATGACTATTGGACCGCATGTGGCCCGTGCCAAACAATGCCTCGCAAAAGATGCCCCCCTCCCCGCTGAGTTTCAGGATGTGCCACGTACACTGTGGGCTACAGGAGACACGGATGCGGGGTTACTCCAGATCCCACCGGTCTCTATACAGATCAAAGACAATGCTAAATTGCCGCGTATTCCCCAGTACAAGATATCCCAGGCAGGAGGAAATGCCTTGTTGCAAATAATACAGGATTTGATTAAGTCTGGTGTGATTGAAGAGACAGTAGCAAATGTGTGTAATAGCCCTATCCTTCCTATATTTAAAAGGACACCTTTGAATTCTTCTGATGCCCACTCTGATGTATACCGTTTTGTCATTGACCTTAGAGAGGTTAATAAAATTGTGGTTCCCCAGTATCCTGTGGTTCCAGACATTACCGCTATTTTGACAATGATTCCCCCGTCTGCAAAATTCTTTTCAGTCATCGATTTGAAGAATGCTTTCTTTAGCATTCCGATCCATACAGATAGCAGACATCTGTTTGGATTTGCAATAGCCGGAAGGAGCTTTAGATTCTGCCGTGCTCCACAAGGCTATACAGAAAGTCCGAGTATCTATAGTCAAGCTTTGAAAGCTCAATTGGATTCTTTGGACTTTTCCCCTGGTAATGTGCTGTTGCAGTACGTTGACGACCTCCTGGTGGCTTCAGACACTGAAGATGGATGTAAAGAGGCCACAGTTAAATTGTTGTTACATTTAGCCCACCATGGACACAAGGTGTCACTTTCGAAATTTCAATATTGTCGACAGGAGGTCACCTATTTAGGTCACCTACTGTCGAAGGAGGGTCGCAGACTAACACCTGAACGCATAGCTGCTATTACTAATAGGCCTGTTCCTGCTCCTGCGCTTGGTACTCCTGATTACCAGAAGCCTTTTGTGCTTTATGTGCATGAGGCGGACGGTTGCGCGCTTTCTGCTCTAACACAGGGTTTTGGTGGTAAGCAGAGACCCTGCGCGTATTTCTCTGCTATTCTTGATAACCTGGCCAGAGCTCTCCCGAGCTGCCTGAGGGCTGCCGTGGCGGTGGCAGTTTCTATCAGACAATCGGCACGGCTCGTCCTTGATACTGACCTCACAGTCATGGTACCTCATGCTGTGGACACACTGTTGAATAAGACAAAGACACAGCACCTTACTAGTGCGCGTCTCACTGGATATGAGTTAACCTTGTTTGCTCCGCACATTACCATCAAACGATGTGCTACTCTGAACCCAGCCACGTTACTACCCCTCCCTTCGGAAGAAAAGGACAATGATGTCCATGATTGTTTATTTCGGACCAAAGAAGAAACAAAGGGACGGGTAGACCTGACTGATGTTCCCTTATCTGACCCCCAAGCGGAACTATATGTCGATGGCTCTTGTTTCAAACTACCAGATGGCACTACCACTGCAGCTTATGCAATCACAACGTTACATACTGTAGTTGAGACATCCTGTATCCCATACCAATCAGCCCAGGCTGCAGAGTTGGTTGCCCTTCTTAGGGCTTGTGAGTTGAGTGAGGGACTGACTGTCAATGTCTACACCGACAGCCAGTACGCTTTTGGGGTGGCCCATAATTTCGGGCGCCTCTGGGCGGAGAGAGGGTTCTTGACTTCGCATGGATTGTGCATACAGCATGGTCCATTGATACATAGACTGTTGACAGCACTGAGACTTCCTGATAAGTTGGCAATAATAAAATGCAGCGCTCACAAAGCAGTAACAGACGATGTTGGAAGGGGCAATGCTTTTGCAGATCAGACAGCTAAGGAGACAGCTAGATCGAAGATGAAAAAGATGTTCGTGGCAGGTCCCGCTAGGTGGGTTCCAGACAATGGAATGTTCGGGGACACGTTAGACAATGTCAGGGAAATACAGAGTGAGGCAACAGTAGATGAACAGGCAGAATGGGAGGAGAGGATAGGGCGTTTGGACGAGGATGGGTGTTGGACTGGTTTGTCTGGGAAGCAGAGATGGCTGCTGCCCAATGCATAAGTGCTCCCTGTTGTTACCATGGCCCACGGCCCAGCGCACATTAGTGCCAAAGGAATATGTAAGCTACTGGACCCAGTATGGCAACATGATAATATCCCTAAGTTAGCCACACACTTAGTGAAACACTGCATCATTTGTCTGAAACATAATCCTGGGAAAGGCACTCCTACACCCGCAGGTAATTTTGCACCACCTTCCTTCCCTTTCGAGGTTCTCCAGATGGATTTCATTGAAATGGAACGAGTTAACAATTTGAAGTATGTGCTGGTAGTGATTTGCGCATTCAGTAAATGGATTGAGGCTTACCCCACTAAGGAGAATACGGCCATGGCAACGGCGAAGGCTCTCTTAAAAGAGATCTTCCCGCGCTATGGATTACCACGTGTGATCTGGAGTGACAACGGAAGTCACTTCAATTCAAAGGTCATTGAATTGGTGTGTAAAAGCTTGCATATTAGACAGAAGTTTCATGCAGCGAACCACCCTCAGTCAGCAGGCTTGGTTGAGGAGTACAATTGTACTCTCAAATTGAAGTTAGCAAAGATTCAAGAAAGCACAGGATTGCGATGGCCCGATGCTCTACCTTTGGCTTTGTTATCAACCAGAGCGACAGTGCATTCTAGAACAGGGTTGTCCCCGTACGAGGTGGTCTTTGGACGCCACACCAACGTCTGGGGCGTCCCAAGACCCAAGCACTTTTCCGAGATAGAGTACCCCCTGCATGTGGACTATTTGTATGAGTTGACTAAAGATCTTCGTTCTGTCCACCAACAGATTCACGCCACGCTACAACCAGTACCAGAGGGGCCCGGGCATCAGCTACAACCCGGGGACTTCATGCTTGTGAAGAATTTTCAACGGAAGAACTGCTTGGAGCCGAGGTGGAAAGGGCCCCTGATTGTTCTGCTCGCCACCCGCACTGCAGTGAAGCTTGAAGGCCGGAAGCACTGGGTGCATGCATCCCATGTCAAAAGGGTGCCTCTACCACTTCCGTATGATCAGTGGGCCCTCGAAGGAATTGCTGACCAGGAAGAGGAGCGCGTGCCCCGTTTCGTTCCTTTCTCTGACGCCCGATTGAGGTGGGCGCAGACAGAAGAAGAAAGTGACGAGGCCTTACTTGAGGCAGCCCCCCAGAGATAAGGGCCGCCCCGGATGCTCCTGCTTCTGGTGCACAGTCACCTGAGTCTCAATGCCCTGCTGAGCCTGAATTTCTTCCCCTTTTTGTTGATGAAGAAGTGCCTGTGGTGGCCAGGTACAACCTGCGGCCCGACGGAAGGACAGTGCGCCAGTAGGACAGTCCCGAGTTAGGGAAGGACTCGAGCTTAGGGCGTAGGTGCTATGCCTAAGGTGCATGCTTTAGATTAGAGTGAGTTACACTGGTGCACTGCCCTGGACACTGGACAGGATTAGCTGAGGGTGTCTTCCAAGGAGGGAGAGTGCTCTATCCTGAAAGAAGAGGATTTGTTTTCCAGCAAGGGCTGCGATCGCGCAGCTCCCCCGTGGGAGTGCTTCATAGCACCGTCGTTGATGAACAATAGGAGTCTACCAGTGAGGCTCTGAAGGACACTGGGTGATTTGTACCCCTCTGGTCGGTTGTATTTTTGTGGCTCCAGTCTGTGATATTTTTTTCTGTGACGCATATAAGTTGCTTTTGACGTTTTGAAAATGTATTCTTTTGGTCGTCCTACCCATGATGAGGAGCAGCCCTTTGCGGCTCCGCGTTCCACTTCAGATGGGCCTGTTTGGTCTTCTTGGTCCACTAAGAGTAAAATAGTGTTTGTCGCAATGATTTTGCTTTCCTTGATAGTTGTATTTGGGGTGCTGTTCTTCCTAGAAGAGAAATACCCTGTGCACGGTTGGATAAGTACTACGCCAGCCCCACCTGAACATATTTTTGGTACTTTAGCGCCTCATAAAGAAGAGCACCGGAAGTCCTATAAGGACAATGTTTTTATTCAGACGTTGCACCAAACGCATGCTGCCTATAATACGACAAAATGTTGGGTGTGTGGTTTGCTGCCTTCTACTACACATCGAAGTGAGAACCTGTTGCCTATGCCCTTATCCTATGTTAATAGTTGTGAGGGGTGGTTTACCTTACTTAGTATGATCCGCTCGTTCTCTCAGGTTGACTCCTCGGAACAAAAAAACACCCATTTCCGTTCCTTGACAATGAATGTGTACTCCCAACATAGGGCCCCACCTGGCGTTTCCCCCGGGAATGGGAGGTTTGATCGAGTATTCTTGAATTCTTGCCTCAGAGCAGCAGATCGAGGTAGAAATGCAAACAGAACAGAGATGGACAGGGATGGGTTCTTGAAGTTCAATGTATCAGAATATTATCAATCCTTCCAAGCCCGCAATGTCACCGAAGATAAGCCCATACCCCTGGCAGTGGTAGATGTACTGGCTCCTTTTTGCGTTCAAGGGGCAGGAGACATAGAGGTGGGAGACAGTAGATGCAACACCACTTCTATATTGAGGATGCCCAAAAGTCCGCCCTTGATCCCGCCGCCTAATGTTTATTTTGTTTGTGGTGCTCGTGGTTATGTGTGGCTCCCTGAGGGATGGTCCGGGCGGTGTTAGCTTTCCTACCTCCTTCCCCCAGTTTATATAGCCCCTCCCAACTACCACAAAACTCATCGCCTACAGCGTAGAGGTGTCCTAGCCTACCGGTTTAAGAGGATGATTAGTACAGACGACATAGACCAGACTGACACGACCTTGCAACAGTTTACTGATGCAATAAAAGGCATTCTACCCTTCTGGGGCCCTATGGCCAATAGCCTCAATATTAGACGACTCACCCGGGTGGTAGAGGGGGTTATCAATATGACGGCAGGAATATTGACCAACATTACAGTAGAGCTTCAGGCTCTGAGACTTGTTGCTTTTCAAAACCGGATGGTTTTAGACGTCATTCTCACAGATAGGGGTGGAGCTTGTCGCGTCATCGGTAGCAGTTGCTGTGTCTAGATCCCTGACCACGCCCCCACTGTATATTCTGCTATACAGAAGCTCCACAAGCTTGCATCTGACATTCAGCAAGATAATGGGTCGTGGTCCTTGACAGGGTAGTTCTGGGGTCTGCTGACATCATGGGGTTGGAAGATACTACTTGCCCTCATAGTTATCGCAGGTCTCATCTTCACATGTTCCTATGTATTAATTGCCTTCCAGCATGTTGCACTTATTGTATGCAAAACCAAAGGGGATGATGGACGGAGTGTTGAACATTGCAAGCACTCACCCCCAGTCAACTGATCTGGGTTTAATCCATCATCATTCTTTAGCTCACTCCGCCACCCCAGTTCAGACATGGCCATATGCAAATCAGTCTGACCCTGTGCCTCATGGGAACAGTCCAGCCCGAACTGCCAAGCCATGTCATCCCTGGACCGGAAACAAGCATCCTGGGACCGGTTTCTGGCTTACAGCCGTCATCAGCCAGGCTATCTTGAATCCAGTGGCAAAGTGAGCAAGGGACCCACGTCTGGGCATACCCTGCCAACTTAGGGCGAACATAGCAAAACCAAAGGGGATGATGGACGGAGTGTTGAACATTGCAAGCACTCACCCCCAGTCAACTGATCTGGGTTTAATCCATCATCATTCTCTAGCTCACTCCGCCACCCCAGTTCAGACATGGCCATATGCAAATCAGTCTGACCCTGTGCCTCATGGGAATAGTCCAGCCCGAACTGCCAAGCCATGTCTTCCCTGGACCGGAAACAAGTGTCCTGGGACCGGTTTCTGGCTTACAGCCGTCATCAGCCAGGCTATCTTGAATCCAGTGGCAAAGTGAGCAAGGGACCCACGTCTGGGCATACCCTGCCAACTTAGGGCGAACATAGCAAAACCAAAGGGGATGATGGACGGAGTGTTGAACATTGCAAGCACTCACCCCCAGTCAACTGATCTGGGTTTAATCCATCATCATTCTTTAGCTCACTCCGCCACCCCAGTTCAGACATGGTCATATGCAAATCAGTCTGACCCTGTGCCTCATGGGAACAGTCCAGCCCGAACTGCCAAGCCATGTCTTCCCTCGACCGGAAACAAGCATCCTGGGACCGGTTTCTGGCTTACAGACGTCATCAGCCAGGCTATCTTGAATCCAGTGGCAAAGTGAGCAAGGGACCCACGTCTGGGCATACCCTGCCAACTTAGGGCGAACATAGCAAAAACCAAAGGGGATGATGGACGGAGTGTTGAACATTGCAAGCACTCACCCCCAGTCAACTGATCTGGGTTTAATCCATCATCATTCTTTAGCTCACTCCGCCACCCCAGTTCAGACATGGCCATATGCAAATCAGTCTGACCCTGTGCCTCATGGGAACAGTCCAGCCCGAACTGCCAAGCCATGTCTTCCCTGGACCGGAAACAAGCATCCTGGGACCGGTTTCTGGCTTACAGCCGTCATCAGCCAGGCTATCTTGAATCCAGTGGCAAAGTGAGCAAGGGACCCACGTCTGGGCATACCCTGCCAACTTAGGGCGAACATAGCAAAACCAAAGGGGATGATGGACGGAGTGTTGAACATTGCAAGCACTCACCCCCAGTCAACTGATCTGGGTTTAATCCATCATCATTCTTTAGCTCACTCCGCCACCCCAGTTCAGACATGGCCATATGCAAATCAGTCTGACCCTGTGCCTCATGGGAACAGTCCAGACGTGGGTCCCGTGCTCTCCATGCCACTGGAATCAAGCTATCCTGGCTGAAGAGGGTTGAAACCCCGAAACCGGTCTTAGGATGCTTGTTTCCAGTCCAGGGAGGACCTGGCTTGGCAGTTCGGGCTGGACTGTTCCCATGAGGCACAGGGTCAAGACTGATTTGCATATGGCTGGGTTCAAGCTGGAATGGCATGGTGAGCAAAACAACGATGGATTTAGGCCCAGATCTCTGTACTGGGGTGAATGTATGACATTGTTCTGCATTCTGTCCATCAACTGTTGTTTTTGCATTTGTCACCCGAGTGGGACGGGTATGCCCAGACATGGGTCCCGTGCTCTCCATGCCACTGGAATCAAGCTATCCTGGCTGAAGAGGGGTGAAACCCTGAAACCGGTCTTAGGATGTTTGTTTCCAGTCCAGGGAGGACCTGGCTTGGCAGTTCGGGCTGGACTGTTCCCATGAGGCACAGGGTCAAGAGTGATTTGCATATGGCTGGGTTCAAGCTGGAATGGCATGGTGATCAAAAAAACGATGGATTTAGGCTCACCCCCTACCCCTAAATTGCCAGGACGTGATACTAAGGTCTCTGTAATGATGATGCAGGATATCCAGGATATCATGCTCATCGCCGAGGGTATTTTTGAGTACTAAGTAGATGTTGATTCTCCTATGCTGTTTTATTCTTTCTTGTAATGTGAAGTGAGCATGCATTCTCTTCCTTCCACTTAGAATTGTAAAGACCCTACCGGATAGCCTAATAAAGCATTTAGCCACCCCTGCTAAAAGGAGGGTCTGTTAGATTTGAAAATCCCATTCCTGCGATGCACTCGTATCATGCTTCATTAGGTTAGCAGTGTGTGGCTAAATATACGCCATTTGTATTCATGTTATGCAACCCACTGAGTTATCCCTGCAACGTGCAAGCTTTTCTGTAGTTAGCCAGTGTGACTCCATTTTGTATTTCGTAATCCCTACTGAGCCGCTTAGGCCGTGTCTGAACTAGGCTTCATCATTCGTATTGCTTGCCTCAGCAGAACACTGTATTTCGTTATTATTTTCTCTCTGTTCAAGGCTGTTTTCCGACTTACTAATGAATAGGCCATTCTGCCCTCGCATACCTATCCAAGTGTGTAGTTCTATTCCCACGTTGGGAGACGCTGAGACTCAGCGCGGTGACCTCGAATCACAGATAGCATGTACCCATCTGGCGGGTGGTGGCCCATCCTCCTGTGCCTTCTTTGTTCATGTTCGGCTCAGGCCGGTAACTTTCCACTGTGGGCGTGGTTGGAGGCTTCTTGGGAAGAATGATTACTCACTGCAGACTGTTGGGGGTCAGTCCCTCGGCAGACATCTTAGGGTGCAGGTCAGATTGGACTCGTCTGAAGAGTATTACTAATAAAGGTATGTTTGTATTCTCTAAAGTCTGACCGACTCTTCATTTCTTGGGAAGGCCTAGCAAGTGGTTGTAGGTAACCCGGGTGGCCCCTAAGGGCCGGGCCACTTCCTTCAGATTGCCCAGCTTTTATCAATCTTGTGGTCAAACATGATCACATGCTAAGGGAAAGAAAAGGAGACAAATCCAGAAATGACTTGCCCCATGGCATGGTGTTCTAGAATGAGAAGAAAGAGACCCTGGAAAGAAAAACTCAAAATGGCATTGAACCTATGCAACTAGGAGGGATTTGTAGTCCGCTTTCTAATGAAGAAAAAGAAAAAAAGAAGTGAGCTTAACCTGCGTCTGCATTGCGGAAAAGGGGAACATTTTGCTAGAGAATGCCCCGATAAACTAAAGACCCCTAAAAAGACTGTTGCTCTAGCTGACCTTCAAGATTCCCTGTCAGAAAACTGAGAAGCCAAAGCGGTTGATGGATCTGAACTCTCCTCTGGACTCATCACTTATCGCTTTAATTATAGTCATGGTATGTGACAATGGACATTCTGAAACAGTTCAATTTGAATCGATGGACATCCCAATTTTTGGGGCGATCTTTGGAGTCCCTTGGCCTCAACTGCATAATCCTCTTATTGATTGTTCTCTGGCACTGTGACCATGAGTTCACAATTCTGTTTATAACATTTTTATCAGGAAGCAACTGATTGGAAAATCCTGGTTATTTGCGCAGCCTCTATGATGGTGCATTCCTCAAATTTACCCTTACAGTATCAGAATTCCGCAGTGTTTGATCAAACTAAAGCCATTTCCCTTCCCCCTCATAACAGTTTTGATTGTAGAATTGATTTGATCCCTGGGGCTGATTTTCCAGTCAGTCACATTTATGCCTTGACTGAACCTGAGACAAAACATTTAAAGGATACCTAGATGAATTGCTTACCTGTGGATTCATTCATCACTCTTTGTCTCCCATTTCATCGCCACTGTTCTTCATTATCAAAAAGAATGAAAAGCTGCAGGTCTGCATCGATTATAGAGTATTAAACAAGGCGACAGTCAAAAACAAATATCCGTTACCACTCAGCCCTGTCTTTCTGGATCAGGTTAAGAACTGTACCATATGCACCAAACCTGATTTCAGGGTAGCCTACCACTAATCAGAGTTTGTGAAGGGGCTGAGTGGAAAACAGCCTTCCGCACTAAGTTGGGCATGTTTGAATATTGTGTCATGCCATTCGGTTTGTGCAATGCCCCGTGGCCTTTCAATTTTTCATTAACGAAATCCTGCAGGATTTTTGGGATCCATTTGTCATTGTTTTATCGATTATATTTGAATCTATTCTCAAACAGAAGAAGAACATGTTCTCATTGTCAAAAAGGTCCCACAATGTCTACAAAGCCATCTCCCATTTCCCAAACTTGACAAGTATGTCTTCCATACAATTTGAGTTGAGTTTCTAGGATTCAATCTATCCCCATCTGGTATTCACATGGACCCCAAGAAAATGTAGGCAATCCTACACTGGGCAAGCCCAAGTTCAGTATGAGAAGTTCAATCATTTCTTGGATTTGCCAGTTTTTACAGGCCGTTCATCACCCATTTCTCAGATGGTACTCCAATCACAAAGCTCATAAACGAAGTACCTTTAATTGGTCAGAAGATGCTGAGAATGTCTTTGCCTTATTAAAAGAGAAGTTTACTCGAGCATCAATCCTGAAGCACGGAGATCCCTTTCAACCCTATTTCATTGAGGCATCCCAATTTGTTGTAGGTGGAGTATTATCTCAGCAAGATGTGTCATCGGGTAGAATGCACCCGATAGCCTTTTTGTAAAAAAACTACTACCGGCTGAGCAAAACTACACTGTTTCTGAGCATGAATTGTTAGCCAACAGGTTAGCCTTTTAAGAATATAGGCATTAACTCTTAAGTTCACGTCACAACATCATGATTTATTCTGACCATAAGAATTTACAGTTTTTTAGGTCAGCCAGGGCGTTCACACCTCATCAGATGAGATGAGTTCTTTTTTTTACTGAATATGACTTTGTTACACATATCACCCAGGTGAAAGACAAGGTAAGGCAGATGCACTTTCACGTCTCGATAAAGAAACAGTAACACAACCTGATGAACAGTCTCCTATTATTCCACTAGGGAAAATGATAGGTTCAAGTGAGAGTAAGGAAGATGAGTCTGAAATATTTTTTAAAGACCTATCTTTAACCCTTCATCCCTTTAAACCTCATGAGTGGTTGACCAATCCTGTCCATAGTATTAAAGATGGTAGTTTCTACCATGCAAATAAGCTATTTGTTCCTACTCCCGAATTGCAGCAGAGAGTCTTCCACTGGTGTCACTTTACTCTGTTAGCTTGGCAGCCGGGCGAGGAGAAGACAAAACAAGAATGTCAGCAATGGTTTTGGTGGGATAGTATGATAAGAGATGTGCAGACTTTTGTCCAGTCGAGCCCCACCTGTGCCCGACAAAACACCTCCATTCTTCTACCGCAGGATTATTACAAACCTTGCCCATTCATCCCACTCCATTCCATCAGTATGGATTTTATTATAGACCTTCCCCCTACCAATGGATTTACCACTATTCCAGTAGTAGTGGACCTTTTGAACAAGATGCCCACTTTATTTGCCTCAAGAAACTACCCACTGCTGAAGATCTGGCAGAAGAGTTATTTAACCAGGTGATCCATTTACAGGATCTTCCCACCACCATCATTTCTGACTATGGAGTACAATTTGTCTCCAAGTTCTGGCAGGAAGTCTGCACATCTCTTCGTATTGATCATAGTTTTTCCTCTAGTTACCATCCCCAGACAGATGGACAAACAGAACAAATGAATCAATCTATAGAGCAATATTTACGATGCTTATTCGGCACCTGTACCAGCATGGGTACAAGTAGTACTACGAGCCAAGTTCACATACAATAAAAACACACACTTTTCGACCAAGGTGTTTCCCTTCTCCTTCTCTTTCAGATATCACCCCAAAGCCATTCCTATGCAAATACCTCAGGAACTTTCAGCTATCCCAGCTGTAAAGGCTCATCATGAAAATCTCATAAAAATTTGGAATAAATCTAACATGGAAATACAACATTCCAAGAAAGTGATGAAAACCCAAATATATCGACACCATCGTCTGGCTCTGCCCTAATTAGTTGGTGATCAAGTATGGATAGCAACCAAGAATTTACATTTAGCCAGGACCCATAGCCCGCCACAGCAGCCGCCGCATCACCTCACCAGCACCAGGGACTCCAATCCCCAGAGGCACTTGCGCCAGGAAGCGCCAACGTTTGGGACCGTGCCCGGTGGGGCATAAAGAGAGCTCGGGGCTCCCGCAGCGCGGGACACGCGTGGGCATGCCCTGGCCAAGGGCGGGTCCATCTGCGCCCGTCAGAGCCCGGAGGAGGCTGGGCAGGGCCATCCCTCTGAGGCCTGCTCCTGGAGATCTTTGGACTTGATTTACCAAACCATAACGGGATCCAAGGTCAGTGCTCCAACACTTTGATTTGATACATTGCTATTAAGCCCACGTAAGTTGTTCTCATTTCTCCGTGGCTGTCCACAACCTTGTTTTACTATTGACCCCACTAATTCCTCCCCTTATGTTCTGGGTAGCCACTCATAGCGGGACCTAGCAACAGGGCAGAAAGTGGCTAAAAGTTCTGAAGGAGATTTGATTTGCCCCAACGTGTCATCCTTAAATATGGGGAAGTGAACCTGTGCTGGGAAAAAGCAAATGCCACCCCCGCAACCTGTAACGTCTTTCCAACCAACCTCGATTGACAGGATGCTCCAGAGGGCTATAGGCGTAGTGGCTACCAAAATTGAATTGACTGAAAGGCGTTTATCGCTAACCCCGGATTTAGCTTTATCCATCATCAAGCATGACGCCCCAAGTTCACCACCAGCTTTGGCTTCGAATTCTCCAATGCTCCAGCCAAGGACTCGTGCAATGGGATGCGAAACATCCAGTACTGACCTGCATCCGGAGGGTGTTCATCATGGCCCTGCTTGAGAAGGGAAACCTAAACCAGCTGCAGGCTTGGGGACTAAACGCAAGAAGCATGCTGTAGAGCCTTCAGTGAATGGTGTCTCTGGGGAGGGTGGGACAGGGGTTTCTTCACAAGAAGGCATGGAGCAGCCAGCTTGGGTGACCAACCTGGTGGTGGATTTACAGGTCCAAGTAAGGGTCATTGTTAAGGCTGAACTTAACACTCTGATGGAGCGGGTGGACAAGCTTGCTACCTTGGTCGAGTCCTGGGTTGGCAAGACAGAGGCAATCTTAAGGGGGATGGAGCCTGTAAATCACCTGGTATCGCAGGTTGCTTCTCCCAATACTAGACTGGAATCCACATCTACAAATAACACAACCCCAATTACAATTCCAAACCAGATTAATAAGGAGGGTATAAATAAGCATATGAGTATCCCAGCCAGCCGAAGATCAGATGATAGTACACACTGCCAGGGGCGTACCTATGGGATGGAGACTGGAAGTAAACACAGGGCCCACACAGCAAGGCCACCAGTACATGATTACTTGCCCCAACAGTGGGCCAGTCACAGGGCTGGTCATGGATCAGTTTTACGTGCAGAAGTTAACGAAGAAAGGCCAGCTTTGCCATGCATCAATCTCCCCCGGCCTCAACACCTTATTTTATCATTCTAACTGGAGTACCAGAGTTGAATAAGGGTCTTAGGGAATCCCACTCTGAACTGAAAAATAAATGTATATTTTGGCTGGCCAAGCAGCGGCAATTTTCCTACAAAGATGCAGACGAAATCCTTATGACAAGTAGGGTGGGATGGGTGGGCTGGAGGCCGAAAGATGTTCCTGGGGACTGTGTTGTGATTAACTTCAGAAACCCAATTGTTGTACAAGCTCTCCTTGATCGGAATCATCGAAGGCAGGATGGGGGCATAAGGTATTTTCCACTGGGTTATTTCTTTCCCCCAGGTTTTAACCCACACAACAGAAGATGGGGTGGCCATGAGGTGGGGGTGTGCAAACAGAATAAGCAACACACCATCTTGGGCCAGGATCAACCCAGTCCATTATTCTTCAACCTATCATTTTCTAACAGATTTGAGTCTCTAGAGTCCATAGATTGACTTGACCCCTTAGGGCCCCCGTACGAGAGATTCGATCACCAGAAGGAGATCATGGTGAGCCCAATCCAACAGGGGGAGTCTGTACGGAGGTGTGGGCTTCCAAGGCAGGAAGGGGAATAGGTGAAGGTGTGTGCGGTGGAGAGAGAGGAGTTGAAAGTGGCGGAAGGTATGGGGCTCTTATTAACCAACTTTTGCCTGATCCATCCCAAGAGAGCACACAAGCAATCAATTACCAACCGTGGGTGACTGTAAAATCCCCATCCCCCTTATCTGATCACCCTGATGCTAGCAATGGCCTAAGGACAGTGGGGATGGAGACGATCAGCCCACTCCCACAAGATCATGGCATATCAATGTCTGGTGATCAGTCTTATATTCCAGACAACTGCGCGGGCCCTCCTAGGCTGCAGGTACTTTAATGGAACATTACAGGTCTCACCACCAAATTAGATAACCCGGAGTTGGGGTTATTCATAGAACAACATGAGATCTGCATGTTCCATGGAACCTGGGCTAGGGCGGACACGCATAGATTAGACTATGCGTCATTTAGCATAGCAGCCACTTTTGGAGGTAGGGGAAGGCCCTCAGGGGGACTTTGTACCTGGGTCGGTGTGCACTTGGGCTGTGCAGTGAAACAGATAGAAACATCTTCACGTGACATTCTTTGTATCTTCCTGACCTTTCCTACAAAGGTCAGAATTACCCTGATAAATGTCTATTCATGGCCGGTTGGTTACAGCTAAGAGTCAACGACTCTTGATCAACTGACCGCCTTCCTGCTAACCATTCCTGACAATTTTTTGGTGATCCTAGGTGGTGATTTCAATTGCCAGTTTGAACCACTGAATGGCCTGATTACATGTAACCTCAGTGAAAGAATGATCTACATTGGGCCATCCCAGAGCCCAACATCCCGCCAACTCGGGCATGGACTCCACTGGTGTTGCAGATGAATACCCTCACATTAAATCTCTCATTAAGAGTGTGTAATGGCCGCACAAAATCTGACACACCGGGAATTACACTTTTAATAGACCAGGACATGACTCTATTATAGACTACATTCTGGTAGACACAAAATCCTGACATAGGGTGTTAGATTTTAAGATCGTGCCCCACTATGATAGGGACCACAATGCTCTTATCATAGAGGTGATCTCGCCCTGTGCTAAGATTGTATCTGAAACACAACCACCACTCGACTCCAGACTAACTCTGACCAATGGCAGGAGGAGAGTTCGTTGGGGGGAATTCTCCCAATCCCAAGGAAAGCTTGCCTCCCTATACCAAACAATCATCCCATTTCTCATGGCCGCGAACCAATTTACTTTGAACGATGGCATTCCTACTTCTCTTTCTAAAATATTTGATAATCACCAAGATCTAGTATCTACTATGGCTAATATTTTCTATCCCAAGAAAAGATCAAGGGGGAATAGAAGACCACGACATTATTGGTACAATGATAGCTGCGGTATGTCCAAGTCAGATCTTATCACAGCTATAAAACTTAAGGATAGGCTGTTAATAAGAGAAAAAAGGACAGCCCACAAAAGTACCATCGATAAGGCAAAAAGAAGTTGGGAATGTCATAAATGAGATACCCTGAGAAGCGCCTTAAATACCCATGATATGAGGTCCTTTTGGAATGTGGTAAATACAGGCTCCCAAGATGGAAAACTGGCTATAGAACCCAATATAGGGGCAGATGTATGGAAGGCTCATTTCGAATCCTTATATCTAACGTGGAAGACGAGGATGGGCCTGTTGGTAACGTGCATCCCCCCCTCAAGCCAATTTGTCTAGATGCCCCTTTGATCTCCCTGAAGGAGATAACTGACGCATTGAGCAGGGTAGTATCATCCAAGGCTCCAGGGTTAGATAAGATCCCCAGGGACCTCTTCAGTTGTGAACCTGCTATTTGGCCCCCTACTTGTGGTCTTTGTTTAATGCTGTCCTGCAGGGAATGTCGATTCCAACCACCTGGGCGGGGGCCGAAATTATACCAATTTATAAAAAGGGATCTCCGCTCCTCTCCGCTAACTATCTCCCTATCAGCCTTATCGACGTAAGCCAAAAAATATTTGCCCGCGCACTCTTGGGGCAACTCCAGAGCTGGATGGAGGAGCACAATGTCCTTAGTCCCCTCCAAGCCGGGTTTAGAGCCAAATCCCCGCCTACATGGGAAACCCCTGGAGAGGGTGTCCATTTTTTAATACCTTGGTATCACCCTCACCGAAAAAATGGACTGGGGTGCGCAAACTAAGAAAGCAAGTTTAAAGTTGGCCCAGACAACGTGGGGACTGAAAAGGTATATAGGAGCTGTACCCACAAATTTGTTGGCCCGGCGGTGGAAATTTATAAAGCCAAAGCTAGAGGTGCCACCCTGGATGGAGCTGAAATCTGGGGTCATTGTCCATCTGGCTCTATATTGAGAATTCCTTTGCCAGGCAATTAGTGGGTCTTACCCCAAGCTCCCCACTTGCACCTCTCCGAATGGACCTTGGGATCAGACCAATCGCAGACGAAGCCGCTCTTAGACCTCTTCTATTCTGGCGACGTCTGTGGAGCACTCCGGAATTGGCTGCATATAGGGAAGAGCTGAGTGAAGTACTGAGTCTACAGGGTGTGGGCAAACTACCATGGCTGGCTTTCATTAAGAACTCTTTTGTGGCCATGGGTAGGGGTAACCTGTGGAACAACGCAGAAGAAATCTGCCCCACAACATCAAGGAAGGATAGGGAGCATAAACTTACCCAGATACAGGGGAGGTCTATGTCTGGCCCACTGACCTTAGGGTTTCTAGAAGTAGAAGATCAGTACAGACTAGAACCTGTCCTGGATGACATCCAGCCGGTCCATGCCAAGAAGTTATATTTGCAGTTCAGACATGGGGTGCTCCCGTTGCGTGCTTTTACAAAAAATGGGCGGGTTCATCTAATATCATGTAATATTTTTCTGTCAAGGATACAAGAGGGCAAGAGACCGATGGCTTTTACAGCTATGTAGAAATATGGGAACCAGCCACTGCACTGAGGTTTTTAGGTTATTGAAATATGACACCCACATGCCTATTGTATTCTCAATATCACGTTTTCTATTTTCTATGTGGTGTATACGTAGGGCCATCCTAAAGATGAGCCTATAGGTTTTGCCGGTCTATTATTTTATATTCTATAAACCAGGCCTGATCTTCTTTTAACTTGAATGAAAGTATTTTATGACTTTTAAACTAGTATTTTTTAATTATAATGTGCTGTATATGTTGTTTTTACATCTTTCTAATTGTATATACCTTTGAATGCTACTAGGTGAGGGCCGCTATGATAGCATCATGAACTCCGGTACTGGATTACTCTAATGGCCTTCTTGCTGCTCATGAATTGCACACGCACTTTATTGAACCCGGTTTCCGAATACGGTAAAGGCCATTATGCTGCTCATTTATTGCACACGCACTTTATTGAATCCTATATTTATAGGTTAACTTGTGGACCCTTGAGGCTGGCATGTGGGATAGCCGAGTGCTTTTTGTAGTACTACTGTAAGCTTACACCAATTATGTGCAATTCTGTGCCTCACATAGAGCAATGACCGTTTTTATTCAATGGAATGAAATGTATTGTATTTTTACTTGTGCTTTTATGGCCATATAGGCCGAAATAAAGATCTTTGATGATGATGATAAACTTCAACCCCATTATATTGAACTCTACAAGATTTCCAAGGTCATCATTCCAGTGACCTTGAAAGTGGACTTGCCACAAGAACTTCAAGTGCACCTGGTATTCCATACCTCCCTCCTGAAACCCTATAATCCTTCCTCATACGCTGAGCCACCTTTACTGCTTATTGTCATTGAGTGTCATGTAGAGTTTGAGATTCATCAAATCATGGATTCAAAAGGCAAATTGACAAGCTTTACTATATAGTGGACTGGGTGGGTTATTCCCCTGAGGACAGGTCTTGGGAACCCGCAGAACATCTTCACCACCCTTCTCTGGTGCGCCGGTTCCATGCACTTCATCCTGACAAACCCCACCCATTGGGTTGGCCTTTGGAGGGGGGGGAATGTTCATCCTGCGCCTTGTATTGCCCATGGTCAGCTGGGGTTTGGGACCTAATGCCCTGATGGATATTTTCTAATGTAACCCCCTAGACCCTACCCACCACATCCACACCACATTGATAACATGTGCCAAAATTTGGCTCACATAATGACCCCCTAGGCTTCTACCCTCCACACCCATTTGGGTTCCAGAAGTAATGGCCCTCAGGATTCTTTATTTGAGGCACGGTCAGTATCATGCTCATTATTTAGTTAGATATGGGTAAATTAGTGACCTTTACACAAATTCACCCTTCCTCACATGCCCTTGTGTGCATGACATTCCCTCTGTTGTCTCGCCCGCTTCTACCGAACTCCTGTGCGATTTGGCTATCGGGCAAGTCCTGGCAGCCATCTTGGGCATGGCTTTGTATAAAAGCCACACCCATGCTCTCAGCCTTGTTTGGCTTTGCGTTTTTCTTCTGGTTAAGTCATGTTGAAGTCCTTTTTCCAGTTACTTCTTCACTTACCTGTGATCCAGCGCAACACTTTATCAGGGATCGATACTCATCAATATTTCATACAAATGGCCCATTCACATTCACCCAACTCACAAATCCCTGTTCTGCTGGATGGTCAAGTTTGAATGTCATGGAAAAATTATTTCCTTTACAAATTCACGTTTAATATTTCTAAATACATAACTAGACTCATATATCAACTCTCTTTCCTCTCGGTCGACGGACCAATTAGTTGAGAAGTTGATGGTAATAATAGAACTAACTAACTATATAATTAGTTAAATAATCACAGATTCTCGATAAGATTAATAAAGTTTATCTCAGATAAAATTAATTGATAAATGCTCATCGCATACAGATCGCAATGCAAACAATGAATTCCCCAAAGGAGAGATAATCAATTTAACAGAATGCAAACAGTGTCAAACTCATCTTTCATGAAACGATATGCACATGAGGGAGTGGATAGAGAGAGAGACATAAGTTTCAGCAAAAACAATGTGAAACAAATATAATATTTATAACGGAGTGGAAAGATGAAGAGACATAAGCTTCAGAGACAAAAATACATTTGCAAGAAATTATGCAAATTACGAGTCCGAGAATAATACAAGCCCAAGGATAAATGAAATACCACCCCCCTGGCCAAGGGAGTAGTGTGGGTCTCCTGAAATAGAATCAGGAAACGAAAGATTTCAGGAACAGGACAGGACAAGGACAGGAACAGCAAGGCCTCTCTGCAAACCAACGATCAGCGACGCATCTCCCCTCTCAATCTCCTCTGCACTGCACACCCCTGCTCGCTCTAACCACACCCCCAAAGGCACCCCAGTTATACCCTTAAACCTACATGTCCAACCCACATTAATTGAAACATTGCACAGAATTCGACCGCTGATTGGATGCTTGGGGAGGTGGTGCATCACACCACCGTGATTTCATTCAAAATTTTTCATACTCATTGTTCTACTTCCTTTCCCATGGAATATGTATTGACCAGTTCATACAAATTTATTATTGTTACATTCGATTAAATTCTCAGCCACGCCTATGGACGAAGTCCTGAGTCCCATGGCCAGTCTCATCCTTTGGCAGGCAACCAACGTTCTCTGAGCTGTTTATCCTTGAACTTTTTTATTCATCATCCACAGCGCTCAGCACTTCTGTCTGTCTTGTCAGGTCATTTCTGCTCATTTTTTCCCAGCCCCTAATCTATCCGGACAACTTAAGCAAATACAGGCCCATTCGGCTCACTATGACAAAATAAACATATACAATATTAATTTCATGGAAAAGCATCTTTCACTGTTTACCACCCTCCTTTACACTATTCCCTGTTAGTATTTTTCTTAGCATAAGCTTCATGCAAAGCGGCATTATTTATTATCGTTTTTAAAGCAAGATGCAAAAATGCGAAATGCGGCCTAAACGTGCATTAGTCTCGTTTCTTTGAAACGCACTGTAAAATGCGGCCTAGTTCTTTCATGCATTAGTTCACATTAGTGCACGCATGCTAAAGCGGTTTCCCATGTAGCTTATGTGATTTGTATGTTGGTTTTTCACTGCACACTGTTAATAAGTATTATGGGGAGTTAATTTCGAGCAGGTTTCTTTTTACGAAACCCTGCTCCATCACCTGCATTCCCAGAGCTGCGGTCCCTCATAGGCGCCTTCTCACCATCTCAAACATCAGCTCTTCACATTCCTGCAGAACAAAGACAAAATGATAAAAAGGTCAGTGCACTAAGCTTTCAGTACAACAGCTTCAAGTTAAACAGAAAATCAAGGAAAAGACAAACGACTGCTAGCATTTCTTTTGCCCGCAAGCTCGAGTAAAGCCTTGACTTTGTTTTTAAAGACGTAGGGGCATATTCACAAAAAGCTATCGCCGAATTAACGGCACTTTATCGCAGCCAAAGTCGTGATAAATTTACCTCCCCATTCACAAGCCCGTGTTAACAGCCCACAGCACCAGTTTACCCGCGATAGCAGCCGCAAAAAACATCGCCACAGAGGACCCCCGCAAATATCGCTAATGAGATGCAGAGTAGGCGTTCCCGTGCCAAAAGTCGAGACACCCACATGGGTGTGTGAGGGCAACACTTCCAAATAAGGAAGATCCCCCCTGAACCATATATTCCAACCACACCTTTTCTTTAACGTTTTCTATATCCTCTCCACATAGGAACAAGTACCCACACTGATTAGACGTGTCAATTACAGTGAGGAGCACGGGTACTGGACCTTAAACTGGCTCCTTGTCCCCCTGTTTATGATTCATGATTTAAGACTATGAGAACTAGGACCCCGCAGTTGTGGCCGGACTCAATGAGAGAATTATGTAACCATTTGAGGAGGTGTTAAGGTGTGGTCATTAACGGTTAGGAGATAATGAGAAATGAAGTTGAATGTTGTATACTGGTGAATAAGGACGTCAATTCCAAGCTCTGTGTGTGGCGTGTTCATTTTGCATGCTACCGGGCTGGGGAGGATGCTATAACTGGTGACGAGGGTGAGATCTGTGCCCGAAGAAACAAGACTGCTCTCCCTGATAGTTTGCAATGCTACAACGAATTGGTTGTGTGTGCCACGTACACCTCTTTGATGCAAATCAGTTCGAAGTTGGCGTGGTGGAATGGGTGCCCTGCTCCAGCCCATATATGTCCCTCGAAGAAATCAAAGGCCCTGCTGGGAAGTATCCTTGAACATCCTCCAGAAACCTACTTGTAAAGCCAAAAGAAGAGATACTGTGCCACAGCCTAACACAGAGCTGTCATTGATACAGAGAGAAACAAACAGGTACAACTAAAAAGAAAACAACACTAAAGGCAGCCACAACCAGGCACGGTGTGAAAATGCTACAGACAGTGACAACCAGACCCCAAAGTACAAACATACTTACCGGATTGAGCAAGGGAAGTGACACAAGACCTTGAATTGGGCAAAGTAGCAAGTGGCATCCAGTGCATCGACAATGCCTTCGGAATAGGGAATTTTTGTAATGGCTGTGGAAAAGAGCGGAAAGTATGACACAGTTGCTTTCCTGAAACTACCACCACCATTCCACACCGCCAAAAAGTTGAATATAGGCGCCAGGTGGACCACATGGATCGAGGCTTTCGATGACATCATAAATGCTCTAGAAGGAGTCACAAGGGGGGAGGGAGCACACCGCCTCTCATCCAAGCACAGTTCTCCCCATTGCATCCTGGTAAATGCAGTACGCTTACTATCATAATTGCTGTAGTTTCTCACCAAAGTTGGTGCAGGTAGTGCTGTTATCTCTAGACACGTGTTTCTGGGTTTAGCCCTTCATCAGTAGAGATCAAAAGTGGTAAAGACAGAGAAAAGTCTTCAGGGGTTGCTGAAATGGTGCCCAAGTCTTCACAGGTCAAAGTACCTCTCCACAGACACACAGGTGCATCCCAGGAGAGCTCATCAGCTCATTGGCTCAAGGGAGCCTTTCAAACACAAGGGGGGAGGGAGCACACCTCCTCTCATCCCAGCACAGTTCTAGAAAAAGTAAATGATGAGAAAATCATTAAATATTTAAAGAATCTTGCTGATGATGGAGTAAAAGAAGTGACAAAGAAAATCTCACAGGCTGAGACAATCTTGTACTATCAAATCTAAGAAGCACTAGGACCCAAGTTCAATCTGATGCTATACGTTGACTATGAAAGGTACATTTTCAATTAAGCGAGACAGCAAGCTGGTGATGGATGAGTTTGTTGAGAGACTTGATGTGCTTATCAAACGTTGTGAATTTAAAGAATTTAATGATGAAGAAGCCATGTGCCTCAGATTCATTGATGGCTGTCTTTTGAACTCATTTAGAAGGCGCATGCTGAGAGAGATGCTCAGTATAGAAAAAGTGCTAATGGCTGCAAGAACCCGAGGAATGAGCAGATCAGCAAGCTGCTGACATGTAAGCTGGAATCGCAAAGAGTGAATCGGCACTTATCCCGAAGAGCAAATAGAAGCTCAAAGTAGATACACATGAGTCGACATTCTCAACGAAAGGGAAGCTGTGTTTCCAATGTGGATTTTCATTTTCACATGAGGGTAAATGTCCAGCCATCGGACAGATGTGCACAGGTTGCGGAAAGGGAAACTACTTCATAACAGTTTGCAAGGCAAAAGAGAAACCATGTGCATCACGGTGAGATGAAAAAATGGACACCAGAAAGTTCCAGGCGCATTCTCGCCACACCTACAAACACAAAAAACAACCTCAATTCTGAGAGGTGGAAACTAAATGAAGTTTATCGTCATCAACTTCATCCAACAAACGTTTTTCAACGTCACAATGGAGTGACAGTGAAGAGGGTGAATATGCAATGATCATATCCGCCAAAAACTGACATGCACACGTGGGTCTTGATGCTTGCAAAAAAGATGAACAAATGACAAAAACAAGTGAGTCAACGAAACAAAAGAATTCATATGGACAGTGACCCAAGATCACACTGAAAGTCAATGGTTGTCCTTAACCTATGTAATTGACAGCGGTGCATTGACCAACATCATGCCAGTCGAAATAGTTTCACAATTTGTAATGTATATCGCAACTCAACACGTCAAACATGAATACAAGCTGCTTCGAAACCGTTGCAGAGTCAATGATCATTCACAGCGACCTTACTACATAAAAAGACGTCTGTGCAAGCCCCAATTCACTTTCTTTAAGGTACTTTGTCCAGCGCATGTCTACTCAGCTTTGCAACTGCTGCTGACATGGACTAATATCTATCAAATATAACCTACATACACATTCTGAAATTGTGAGTTAGTTCCCGTCATTAGTTCATTTCCTAGGAAATCTCAAGACAATGAAGGTGTAACTTCACAACAACTAAGGCATTTCACCTGCAAGAAGCGGTTGAAAAGGAACTAGAAACGCTGTTGTAGCCCGACATCATTGAGCGCTCTACTGGTCCTACACCATGGGTATCGCTCATTGTGGTAGTGCCAAAAAGGAACATTGGAGGTGCAGTGCGCATTTTCGTCCATATGAGCCAGACCAATAAAGCAATCGAGAGAGAAAGACATCCGGGTCTGCACATTGCAGACATGATCATGCAGCTAACGGAGCCAAACTTTTCTCCCATCTTGACCTGAACAAGGGATACCATCAACTTGAATAGGAAGAAAACTGTAGGTACATTACCACTTTTTCCACTCATGTTGGTTTGCTCAAATACAAAAGGTTGAGTTTTGGAGTGTCATCTGTTGTAGAAATATTCCAAGATGTCATACTTAGAATAATTCAACCTGATAAGCATGTTTTCAAATTCCAGTGATTATATATTGGTATTTGGGACCACTCAGAAGAAGCATCATAATCCTCTCAAACAAGTGTACCAGTAACCCGGTATTTGTAAAGCGCAAACTAATCACCCCTAAGGGTCTCAAGGTGCTGAGGGCCATCTGGAAGATTAAGGGAGCTATTGCCCAGAGTCACATGGTGCAGGGCTACCCCGCCGCCGCCGGAGATCGAACCATGAGCCCCGTGTTCCTGAGTCAACTTTCCTGGCCACTGCACCACACCTCTTCTACTTCCAGTTACAAATGCAGGTCTCACTCTAAATGCAGACAAGTGTGAATGTCACAAAACCAAACTCAAGTTCTTTGGGCACATATTCTCTGATAGGGGAATGACTCCTGACGCAGATAAAGTGCAAGCACTGTCAGCTACCCACCCCCCACAAGATGTCACCATGCCACAATCCTTCTTGGGCATGGCCAGCTATTGTTCAAGGTACATTTATGACTTTGTCACAGTGAGTGCCCCACTGAGAGACCTGACTAAATGAAATGCCCAGTTCTAATGGTCCTCTTAATGAGACCAAAGCTTCAAAAGAATAAAGTATGCTATTGAAAATGCCACTGAGATGACTTACTTTGATCCTAAATTGCACACTGAGATTACTGTTGTTGTGAGCCCAGTAGAGTGGGAAGAAATCCTTGCTCAGCATAATTGACATCCAAATGCTCAGAGACACATTGTGGCGTATGCTAGCCGAAGTCTGTCTGACACAGAATGTGCTTATTCCCAGCCAGAAAAGGATGAAGGACGTGGCCCTCTAAGGCCATGCGGATCTTTCACAACCGCCTGCTATGCCTTCCCCAAAATTAAGAGTCGGTCAGACAGTAGAGAAATACAAACTTACTTCATTCGATATATACTCTGCAGAGGAGCCCAGTCAGACCTTCACCCTAAGATGTCTGCCGAGGGGACTGACGCCCAGGGTACGCTAATACATAATAAACCCTTCTGGAGATTTTGGCCACGCCTCTAATGGAAAGTTACCGGCTTGAGCCAGGCATGAACAAAGGGGGTACAGAGAGATGAGCTAACACCTGCCAGATGGGTGCATTATCAATACTCCAAGGCCACTGTGCCGAGTCTCAGCGTCTCCTAACGTGGGAGCAGAGCTACATGTAGAGATTGGAATGTGCAAACAGAATAACAGTGTATTAGCAAGTCGAGTTACAGCCTTGAACAGGAGAAAGAAAAAATAATAACGAAGTACAGCTCTCTGCTGAGGCAAGCGGGTTAGGAAATAAGGCCTAGAACGAGCACAGCCCAAACAGTCTTCTAGTGATTGCGAAATACAAAATGGAGTCACACTGGCTAACTAAGGTTCACATGCGGCAAGGATAACTCAGTGGGTTACATAACATGAATACAAATGGAGTCTATTTAGCAACATATGGCTAACCTAATATAGCATATCGAGTGCATCATGGGAAGGGGAGTATTTCCAACCTAACAAGGAGAGTCTGGCTATGGTGTGGGCCTGCAAAAACTTTCATGTGTTTCTTCACGGAAAGCATTTCATGATTGTGAAAGACCACCAAGCGCTCCTCACTACATTCTAAAACCCCAAATCTAAGATCCCCCCTAGCATTGAGAGGTGGGGTTTGCGTTTACAGGAATATGACTATACACTTGTCCATAAGCCAGGCAAGAACGAAAACTCTGGAGATTACTTCTCATGAGTACCCATACATCAGTGCGACTCAACATCAAAAACAGCTGAGGAGTACATCAACTTCATTGTAAGGTCCAGCATGCCAGTGGCCTTACCATTGAACAGATGATTACTGCTACAAATGCCGCTAAAGACACGCTTGCCCTTAAAGACATTATTTCAGTGCAGCCTTGGAGACAAAGTGTTCAACCTCTAAGTGATGATCTTGAATTTCAAAAGTTCAAGGAGTTTCTAACTAGAATGAATGTCAAGCATCACAAGAGTACAACCCTGTGGCCATAAGCCAACGGTGTAGTGGAACAATTTATGGGCACCCTAAAGAGAGTGAGGTAATGTGCATCGACGGAGGGTATTGAGCTGAGTCAGGCCTTATGTCAAGCCTCCGTGCCTATCATTCGACTCCCAACTCCACCACTGGTGAAAGTACTGCCAACTTGCTGTTTAGGAAAGCTGTAAGAACCAAACTACCACAGTGGACCAATGAACGAACTCGGACTGCTGGCGAGGTTCATGCCACTGACACTGCTCGGAAACGTCAATGAAGACATATGCTTATTAACGTATGAGAACTCAGGAACTCGTCTTCGATGAAGGTGCCTGCGGTCTTGTCAAACAATAACAGATTCTCAGTTGGCTGCCGAGCCTTTGAGAGTTGTGACGCACAAAGGACATATGATAATGGCGCAAAGCCTCAGAAAATTAATCGCAAGGGATTCATCACATTTCAGACATTTATCTCGACAGTCATCAGCCCCTGTAATTCCAGATGGGGCTGCCCCACCTGGCAGCCCCGATCAAACATCAGCTCCTGTACCCTCAGTGTCCACTCAGGGTGCATCTCAACTACCTCAGACCACGCGATCTGGCTGAATAGTGTGAGACCCTAGACGACTTATCAAAGAAATATAAAATGCTGCTGTTGTTTACACCTTTTTATTTAACAATAGGAGAGATGCAGTGTCTTAAGAGTATGAGCGCCAGGACCCTGCGGTTCTGGGCAGACTCAATGAGAGAGTTACATAACCATTTGGAGAGGTGTTAAGGTGTGGTCATTAACGGTTAGGAGATAATGAGAAGTTCAGCTGCATGTTGCACGCTAGTGAATAAATACATCAGTTATGAGCTCCGTGTGTGGCATGTTCATTTTGTATGCTACCAGGCTGGGCAGGATGCTACAGTTAGCATGTTCAGGTGGAAACTTTATGCGGGTGAATGCTTGTGTAGGTTTCTAGGAATACTTCCATAATTCCCCAAAAATTTGACATTTACTACAAATGTAGGATTTACTCTGCATGAACACATTTCCAATGCTTTTCCCTTTCCCTATGGAAGTAGTATCTTCAGAGATGATGAGGCTCTGGTCCAGTGGTGTATGAATGGCATCTGAAATGAACCATGGAAATAGTGCAGCTTTAAAGCATAGGCTATGATCATCATTGCCTCTGGCTGTATGGCATGCCCTTTGGTCACCAAAGACAATGGGAATTTATTACATCATGAAATCATCTACCAAGCCATTTCGTCTGCATACCTTGCTATGTTATGGAGTGTCTGCATTACTGCATCCTGCTAAATGTGTAACTTCAGCTGGACACTCCAGTTCCTGCAGCTAAGGCCCTTATTTTAAGTAGCCCAGAGAAGGGTATGATATACAGCACTGATTATGACATTTTCTTCAATAATGGGAAAAACAATAAGATTTCAGTGCTTACTTCTCCAAAATCCACATCTCCTTGTAATTACCAGGTATTTTATCCCCCTCGGGTATGACCTACCAAAGTTTGACCTTTATTGCATCCAATAGTTATAGTAAGTATCCCTGCATTAAGAGGGATTTGCGGAAAGATTGAAGTTATCCAGAATTCCTCATAATCATGGCCTAAGAGTCCTGTTCAGCAGATATTTCTTCATGCAGCAAAGCTTTCCTATCATTTAACTTGATAGCTCATAAACCCTGTTCTGTAAAAAGTACAGGCTTAGGATATCTGTTAAAATTTTTGATGTATGCAGAACATTCCCCATGAATTGTGCCATATATATCACTGATGTTGAGAGAAATATCTGCTGTATTCAGGGTGTTTGCAGCCTCAAGGCCTTTGAGTGGCATGACATTTTCCCTAGAATATGCATAAAGGAAATTGTTTGGTATTGCTGCCTTTGAGCTGGTCACGGTTGCATGCAAAAGCAGTAACAAACCATGTGCAATCTGATTTAACCACATAACAACTACTTAACTAGATTAGTAAACTGAGTAATTGAGTAATTGAGTGCCCACACAGAGAGATGGGCAGATCACTAGCCCGAACAACTTACCCATGTGTCATTCCAAGGATGGTAAAATAGATGTGATTAACCAGTTTAGTAATAAAATGAAAATTTTAATAACTTAAGACAAGTTGATTTGTGATGTGAGTTACATAAATTGAGATTATTTCAAGAAAGCCCTTTTTTCCAGTACCCAAAGACTTGAGCAAGGAGTGGTGCCAGGACAGATGACAATAAAAAGATTTTTTTTAAAAACACACATTGTAAGTATGTTTTTTAAAAGAAAATACAAGCAACTGGCCTTAGAGAGGACAGAACAATTTAAAAAAAAATTGAAATAATAATGATGAAATTCAGCAAAGTCCACAGAGCTTTGGGAGAAATATTTTCTGGGAAACCTGCAGCCCCCAGAAACTCGGGAAATAATATTTTTAGTTAGTGCTGGACCTTACCCTTTTTGCAGGGATATGCCCAAAGTTTTTGCATTCCTCCTCCTATTTTTCCGACCCTCTTTTTGTTGGCTTTAGGGTCCTTGGCACTGTACCACTGCTAATAAGTGCATGTGCTCTCTTCCCTAAAACATGGCAATATTGGTTTACACCTGTTTGGCATATTTAATTTACTTATAAGTCCCTTGTAAAGTGGAATAATATACCCAGGCCCTGTAAATTAAATGCTACTAGTAGGCCTGCAGAGCTGATTGCACCACCCACAGAAGTAGCTTTTCAAACCTGTCTCAGGCCTGCCACTAAAGGGCCTGCATGCACAGTTTACTGCCACTTTGACTTGCCATTTGAAACTACTTTGCAACACACTCAGACAAGGGGGAAGAGGAAGAACAGTAGGAGTAAACTATAACTCGCTTCTAGAGGCTTATGGCAAAGTTAATATGTTTGAAAAACGGCCTTCACCTGCAAAATTGTGGCATGCTTCATCATTGGGCTGCTATTGGGCAATTGGGTTTTGCTTGCTCAAAGGACTCACCTGGACTGCTCTCCTGCTGTTTCCCTGCTGCCTGCTAATAGCTGGGTAGCAAAAAGAACTCACTGGATTGCCTTTCTGCTTGTTGCCCTGCTGCTGGCCACTCCCTGACTTTGTTCTGCCAAGGCGCTGTGGTGCTGCCAGGAGAAACCCTTTGTCTGGTGTGTATTCAACTGCATGCCTGTTAGGTTACTGGAGAGATTGCCACCTTGCAAGAAGGACTCTTGTGCTGGCCTGCTGCCTGCCCTGTTTTGTGCCCAAGTGTTCCCCTAGGAGTGAAGCGCGTTGTGAACACTGTGCACCACTCGTGGCTTCTCCTTACAACTAGTCCATGGTGAACACTAGTTTATTGCACCTTTTAAACCTGACCAGGAAGGTGCAGACCTTGTTGGAGGAAGTTTTAATGAATGCTATTATTGGAACCCATTTTCTCTGCCCTAGCACTTGATATGTAATAAAAGCATGTGGAGAGTGCTTCATACCACTCCCCGTGCTGGGGCGAGTGCTGTTTTCAGCGTGTAGTTGCTGGCATCTGGCGGTCCCCAAACAGCATGTGGAGAGTGCTGCACCTGCCTTGGTGCCAACCAGGGGAGAACTGCCACAGCCACAAAAGAAGTCGTCGCCTCTGGTTTCCCTGGAGGGAACCAGACTACAGTGTGTCGTGATCAGCAGGGAGGCCCCAGCTGCAATATCCGGTTCTGAGCCATAAACCCGAAGGCACAGCCAGGCTCTGTACAAGAGTCGAGTCATGGCTCAGACCCCCAGCAGTGGTGTGAGGTCGCCAGGATCAAGCAAAGGAGGGTACCTGACCTGCGCTGCTGGCTTCACGCTGCGTGGGCCACCGAAGTCTCAGGGGACAGATTGGTTTGCATACTGCCGGTATTCATGCCACCCTCATTGCCGAGTGGAGCGGGAGGGCAACCCTGCAATTCCCTTTAGGAGTCCTGGTGTTGATCCCTAAAGGGATTGTTGTAGTGGAATAGAAATCCCAGGGAATTCCCATAAAAAGCACCTAAAAAGATTGCAAGCCTGCCGCTGCTACATCGCTTTTGTGTCCCCACCTGAGGAGGGTCCCTCTGCCTGTTGGGGACTACTGTGAGGGTTCTCCTGCAAGCAAGGATGCTATTGGTCCGAGCTCCAAGTGGTGCATTTAAGGTTGTGAGGGGGATATATCTCTCTATGTGATCAGCTCTGTCTTGCTGTGACAATGGATTACCATAGTAAACATAATAGGAGGGCAAGTGTTCCCGTACCCTCTGTTTGGAGCCCAAATTACTGTATAGCATTTGCTAGGAGCACAGGTGTATTATGTCCTGTATGTGATTAGTGATTCATAGGCCTTCTTACCCTAAATATCCTGCAACATTTGTAAAGCCATTACCGATGTGTCTTTCTGTGCCTACATCGGCTTATTGTGGCTGGTGTTGATGGTGATATATCGGGATTTCTGCATCCCTGGTGACATTTGATAACTAAGGTGCCGTTTTCAAAACCTGATTTGCGTTCTTGCACTCATGTGATTATTCATGTTTTATTACCCAAACTGCTGCACTTCATGCCCTGATGTTATGTATGTCATTTTTCATGCTTGCATTCACAGGATAATGAGTACTATTTAAGACATTTCATGATATGCACAATACTTATGACTCATGTCATTTTGGTCTATGTTTTATGTACAATATACAATCTATATTTTTATATAATCCTGTGTGGAGTCTCTTTTGTGGCGTAGTTATTGTGTTACTGCTGTTAGTGTGTTGTGCAAAGGCTTAACACATTGCTTCTGAGGATAAGCCTGACTGCTGTGCGCCAAGCTACCAGAAAATGAGCACAGGTTATCTATGGTGTTTAACTTACTTACCTTGACTAGAGTGGTGGGTTCTGCCTGGCTTAGGTGCATACCCTAGCCAACCAGAAACCCCATTTCTAACAGTTAGAGAGATATTTGGAGAGCCAGATTTGCTGCTGGAAATTTCCCCACCAATCAGGGGCACAGGAATGAGTTTCCAGTGGAGGCTTTTTCTGACAGAAGTGGCTCATCTGATGATGGATTCAGACATTTGGTGGAGGAGATCCTGCCACCATGGGAGAGAACTCTCATATTCCACATTGTAATTAAAATGTATGACAGGAGAGTTTAAGTTTTACATGCCTTGGTAGTGAAAAACTTCTACATTTGTTTTCCACTACTGTAAGGCCTATTACTCCCATTGGATTGTACTGGGTTACATTATTACAGACAATAAATGGTAACATTGGATTGGGAGCAGATAATAATATATTTGGACTCAAATAAATTTTAATTTAAAATTCTCTTTCATGATAGTCAGATGGCTGCGGGCAGGGCTGTTCCCAGCCCCATCTACACTTCAAGGGGCTTGTCTGTAGGAAACATAAAGGAACCTGACACTAGCCTTTTGTCATCCCAGACTTCTTGGAGCCTTTGCAGGTTGAGGTAAAAACTGTCCATAACCAAATGTGGGGGGTCAGACAGGATGTCCCCGCACTTCAAAGGCTGGCACCAAGTATAAATACTGGACCCTAAGAACTCCTCCAGAGTACACTCCCGAATCTGTGCACATTACAGAAGAAAGACTGCCTTGAATCCCAGAGGACTGTCCTGCTGTTTAAAGCCTGCCTTGCACCTCAAAGTCCTGCCCTGCTGCTAACAGAGGACAACCCTCCTGCTTGAGAACTGCCTTGACCCACCAGAGGGCTGCCCTGCTGCTTGAGAACAGCCTTGATCTGTGAGAAGCAAGAATGGACCTGCTCCCTTTATCAGTGGCGTAACGAAAGTTGAAGGGGCCCACCTGCAAGGTACACAGAGGGGCCCCGCTCCGGATTTAATCTGATGCTCTCCGGCCTGAGTACAGTGCTGAGGGGGCCCCCTGCAGCTCAGGGGCCCCCCGTACTGCAGGGGCCTGTGTTACGCCCCTGCCCTTTATTCTATTCTACCTGAGTGACTGCAAGGGTCAGTTAGCTGACCTTCTGTCTGAACTACTGGGCACAATAAGCTTCTGAGGCCTCCTTGCACCTGCCCAGCTGACCTGCAGCACTGGACATGCGACTGGACCTGCCTGAGCCCTACTCGCCTCTGCTGGAGGGAATTCCTGATCCCCTGGAGGAGACTCCCCAGACCCTGTCTCCCATCAGTTGAGATCTTCCTGTGAAGAAAAGAGAATTCCTAAATTTTGGGCTCTTCGTGTCCACAAACAGGCCCATTGCAATGGACTCTGCCTCCAGTGATGACCGCCAACGTGAAGTTCCAGTGAACCTCCCACTACAACGACGAGCAGCAATGCAAGATCTGCACTTTGCACTACAGCAACGATAGCCCACAGTGACACCAATGTGAAGCTCCAGCAACAACTGTCTGTGATGCCCGTCCTGATCTCCGTACTACAGCAACACCCATCTGTGCCACTAGGCCTGTTCTTCACCTTACGTGGATGAGCATTCGTGATGTCCAACCTGCTCTTTGTAGCCTCCTCTACAGTGAACAGAAATGGTGATTGGCCTAAACTTGTGTCCTGGTTGGACTAAGCTTTTAACCCGGTCTAGCACAACCAGAGGCCTGTGAGTGGTGCTTTGTGCTTTTAGGAGCTATACCTACCTACAATGTTTAAATGAGATATTTCCGGTTCTGCTGATTTGATTTTGCCATTCTGGTCTCATTTTGTTTACTAACAGTTACTCTATTTCTCAACATTGGATTGTGATATTTTCTCTGTTGTGTTTTTACTTTATTACTGTTTTTGTGCTGCATGAATACATCTCACCTTGACTCTCAGTTAAGCCTGACTGCTTTTGTTCAAAGCTACCAGAAGGTTAAGCACATGTTAATTTAGTGTATTTTGTGGTTCGCCCTGACAAGGATTGTGGTTGTTGCTTAAGTAAGGTTTCCACCCGTCCCCAAAACCAATAACTCAATTTGTTGCATAATTAATGTAAGTTTTTTAATTATCCTTAACCTACTAAAATACTAAATCAATTTTTTTAATTAATTTAACCTAAATTAAATATTCATTTCAGTTGTATTTAATTAACCTTTATTGTTAATTTAGCTATATTAATTATCTCAATCAGTGTTCTGGCTGTCTTTGTATTAGTAATCGATGCAGTAGCTACATTGATTTAGTGGCATTGATCAGCCGCGGCCTGTGTAGGTAAGGGTAGTGGGGTGTGGTAGCGGGGAATTTCGACAGACAACGACGAGAGAAAATTAATTATTTTAAAAATGTTCCCTCGTGGTCGTCTGTCAAATCTCCCCCCTACCCCCCCAACCCAGCCCCACCGCTCTTACCTGCACGGGCCACAACTGGCATTGATGTTGTGCTCCAAATATATATTGCCTTCAATGTAGTGCAGGTATTAGCAGATTCATCAAACTTATCAGCAATTAAGTTCTTCATTTTCTCTGGAAGCCTCAACTCAATCATAACTACATTGTTGCTGCGGGCAGACTGTTGTAATTATAAAGCTGCTTAGGATCATCATCTCCTTGCAAGTCAGAATCCATCGAAGATCAACATGTTTCTAGTACTTTAACAGAAAAGGAAGCCTTTCTTCTGTTGGGGGCTGCACTGACCTTAGAAGGTACTGACTTCAAAGGAGCTTGTTCTTCCTCAATGGTAGAGGTTACAGCAGCCTTAATACAGTCCTGGATAAAGACTTGGAGTTCAGGCCAACAGGAAGCTGTACATCTGCCCAGCTGGGGCCTTTCAGAAGGACCTGTCCATGTCCTTCAAAAATATGGTGAATGCATCATCCTAATTTAGAAGAGGTAGTCACACATCGTAATGAGGCAGACCCACAGTATCTGAGGGGCATGAGCTTGGACACAGTCTGTTCCTTGCTTGCAGTTTAAATAAGAAACAGTGACACACCGCACCTGCTGTTACCCATTAAAGGAAATCGAAAAATAGAGGGAGGTAGAGGTTTTTTTGAGCTAGGTCCACCCTCCTTTATCAATATAGAACCTAAAACCCGAGGTGTCAGATAAAGCGCCTAGCCATTAGACAGGGAAAGGGTTTCCAGTCAATGAGATCCGGAAACAACAACAGGAAAGAAGAATTTCTTTCTTGAGTCCCCTCACTCACCAGGGTTTCCCCATGGTGACATGCTTCATCATAGGGGCCATCTCAGCTCTCTACGAACCGAGGCGTGCTGCGACTTGCGAAATTTGCGTAGGAGCACTTTAGTGGAAGACTATGTGTAGTGCAAGAGTGTGGTGGAGTGGGCTAAAGTGAGTTAAAAATACCTTGCTAGAGGGCGAAATACTTTATTGTTGCTCCTAGTTTGGTATATCTAAAAACGGGGTGTGAAACAAGTAAACCTAACTATAATGAGTCAGAAATCCTTGGTATACATCAACATGTTTCGAGCTTCCCAAAGCTCTTCGTCAGGATCACACAGGGACCAGCCCTGTGTTTGCCACTCCTAATCAGCCAAAATAAGGCAATCTAAACAATAAATAAATAAACGCTGCAAGAGTAAAGCATGCGTTAATCTGTACATACGATCAAGACTTTCTCACGTAGTATTTCAAAAGAAGCATGTATATGCTTCATGGACCGTGGGGGTCGAGGAATCTCTTAGTCCTAAATCCGGAAAATGATGTGAGAGTGCCTCGCAGGAGAATACCTAGTCGTCTCCCCACCGGACCGTATATGCGGTCCGGTGGGGAGACGACTAGGTATTCTCCTGCGAGGCACTCTCACATCATTTTCCGGATTTAGGACTAAGAGATTCCTCGACCGTATATGCGGTCCGGTGGGGAGACGACTAGGTATTCTCCTGCGAGGTACTCTCACATCATTTTCCGGCTTTAGGACTAAGAGATTCCTCGACCCCCACGGTCCATGAGGCATATACATGCTTCTTTTGAAATACTACGTGAGAAAGTCTTGATCGTATGTACAGATTAACGCATGCTTTACTCTTGCAGCGTTTATTTATTTATTGTTTAGATTGCCTTATTTTGGCTGATTAGAGTGGCAAACACAGGGCTGGTCCCTGTGTGATCCTGACGAAGAGCTTTGGGGAAGCTCAAACATGTTGATGTATACCAAGGATTTCTGACTCATTATAGTTAGGTTTACTTGTTTCACACCCTGCTTTTAGATATACCAAACTAGGAGCAACAATAAAGTATTTCGCCCTCTAGCAAGGTATTTTAACTCACTTTAGCCCACTCCACCACACTCTTGCACTACACATAGTCTTCCACTAAAGTGCTCCAACGCAAATTTCTAAGTCGCAGCACGCCTCGGTTCGTAGAGAGCTGAGATGGCCCTATGATGAAGCATGTCACCATGGGGAAACCCTGGTGAGTGAGGGGACTCAAGAAAGAAATTCTTCTTTCCTGTTGTTGTTTCCGGATCTCATTGACTGGAAACCCTTTCCCTGTCTAATGGCTAGGCGCTTTATCCGACACCTCGGGTTTTAGGTTCTATGTTACCCATTAAAGGTTCAGTGCTACTTATCTGTAGTTAGATCAGAATGAAAAGGTAGTTGTATAAAATGAGGCTAAGAAATGCTTAGGGTCTCTGTTTGTGCCCCTGAGCACCATTAATGAGGTGCACCAGGCGCAAACCCTATAACAGAAAATGCACTGCCCCCCCAGCGCAGACACTAACTTGAGGCTGATCTGAGGGCAGCACATTAGTGAAAGGCAGAGCGCCTGTTTGACACAAATTCTGTCTTTCAAAGTGCAGGAGGCACCCGACCTGCACTTCAAAGGGGGGAACAAATACTTCCCCCTGCAGGCAAGTGAAGTGACTGACTGTACCTGCGAGCAGGGAAATGTCTGGTAGGCCCTTGGGACCCCCTCTTGCCACTTTCAGAGGGCACCTCTGAGGGGGTGTGCAATACCTGTGCACTACCTCTTAGTGCCACACACCCATGAGCAGCCTGATGGTCTCTTTGCCTCTGCGCTCAAATCCATAATACGGCAGAGCCAAAAAGGCAAAGTGCTCCATTCATTAGCACGTGACCAACCCCCATACTAATGAGGGAATGACCGCTTAAGATAGCACCAGCCCTATATGTGTTTCGGGACTATCTATATTACCAAAGTGGCCGTACAAGGGTCTGCGCCCCTTTATGTAAAACTTCAGTGCCGGGGCGCATAGGAAACGGGAGCATACATCTGTTGCACCTTCGGGGCACTGCATGTAATACAGCCCCAGGTCTGTAAGAGAATACTGGTTTTCTTGTCATTAATAGCTATCACATTCTTAATTCAACCTTCCCACTTTAATAGATGCATTCTGACATTCACGGTCTCTGACAATTTTTAAATACCTAAATCAAGAGGAATAAAGTAACAGGTCTGCGACTGACTGGTGCAGAAGAGTCAATCCCTCATATTAAGCCACAATTTAAAAAATGTGAATGTCAGCATTTGTTGTTCTTTTTTGACAAAGCAGTTAATCAACATTTCTTCCATTTCTATTTAGTAAAAGTTATCCTTTCAGTGTCGGACACATATGCCGTCAACCTAGCTCTACTCTCTTTTAATCGTGTTTAGAGTATACAATTGATCTTATCACTTAATCATTTTATGTTCCTACTCCAAGATGTATTTCTTATCAAAGACTGAGTTCCTGAAGGAATTGTTTGAAAGTGTTGGAGGGGTAATGTTCTCTATTTTATCAGTCAGGGTCATGATGGCATCCTCTGGCTTCTAGACCAATCGCCTTTATCAGCATCCTCTTCCACTCAGCTCTGGACCGAGGACGCAGAAGGATTTTTCATGCCTTCAGTTGCCTTAAAGACCCATTTTGCTCTGCTCCTTCTTTGACCCAGCCAAACAACAGTACATGGTATGCCAGAGGCCCTCATTAGGAGCGGCCTTGTAATTGGTGTCATATTTATTCCGCCTGATAATATCAGACTCTGCTGAGTCCGAGTTTACCAGGTGTGAAACACACCACCTAAGTATGAGTTTTTGGGCAATAACATATAGATTTTGGAGATTGCCACACCAAAATCCACATGTTCAAGTGAACACCAGGTATTTTTCCCTAAAAGACACTGCTGATATTTATCACAGAACTCATAATTGCAATTTGTGCGGTAAATACACTTATCCACATTTTGTAATTTACTGGGTCTCTCCTAATGAGGGCCATGGAGTCAGACCCTCAGCAGGCTGCTTCAGAGGCAGTCTTCTCGCAGATTGAGGCTATCATCCACTACTTCCCATATGCATAAGCTAACTGCCTCTGGGGTGAGGTACACTATAAATGATAAGAAGGCCTCCAACAGTGGTGTATTTTTTTCAGTCCTACATCATCACCAGTGGAGATAATCACCAGCCATAAAAACATGTTCAATGCAGATACTTAGTTTTTTAACCTCAAAAAAGATTCATGAATTGTACTAATTGTTTTCTCCTCTCTCATCATCTTAGTTCTCAGCATGGGAAGACAGATACTTTGTCCCAATTATACCTATCCATATCAAGAAAATGTGTTCCACCGGATGAGTGTTCATGTAAACTTTAATAAGCAGACTAGCTGGAAATTGAGGAATACGGAAGACCTTGGTGGTTCTGATGTACACTTCCGAAAAAACTTTCTGGACAAATAAATGGCAAATGACAAATAAATGCCTGAATTATCATCTAAGGCCACTACTATTGGCCATCCAGTCTTGGTACTTGTGATCAATAACAAGATGTCTGAAACATTATAACCAAAGCTCATGGGCCACAATTCACATAGTCTACGCAATCTACATAAGAGTCATTGTAACTGACAGGTTTGTGGGAAATTATGGTTAATATGATGGAGGAAATTCCTTCGGCGGATTCCCCTCTGGATTTGCCATTCAAGCCACATATAGTAGGATTTTACATTACAGCACAATGCTAAGTAAGACTTTTAGTCAGTGGTAGTATTTTTATACATGGTAGAAATTTCGTTCACAATCTTATTTTAAGAAACTGTAACAGAAAAAAGCCTGTGCATACTTTTCATGCTCTCCTGGAGGGTCCTAAGACTTTAAGAGCCATCTAAATCTTCTCTCACGTGTGTCGAGTAATCTATGTCTTGATCATTCTCATTCTTTAATATTAACATCTGCTCTTCCCTAAAATAAGAGAATGAACAAATAGACTATTTTGCCAATACAATTTGCAACTAGATATTATCTAGAACATCTAAACTGTTGTGTAAGCCTGAAGAGAAATTCTGAAACCCTGCATACCCTTTCATATTTTGAAGAAGCTGCTTTGAAGTTTTCAAGTTCAAAAATTGAATGCTGGTTGGGATGAAAGAGGAGTTAATCACTTGATTCAGGATGACTGGAGATATCCCTAATATAATGCTTGCCTTTTTTACTTTTGTTAAAAATTAACTTCTGTGTAAATGAAAAGCAGCTTAAAGTAAATGATATAATTAATTCCCAAAAAACAGCAGATCACATTAGATTAGATACACTGCAGCTTTTTCGTTCGTTTGTATCATGTGTTCAAAAATTTGAAATATTTGTAGAGGTATTGTTGCTCTTATAAATGTATTACTTTTATTAGAGTTTTCTTGCTTATGAAGATATGTTCTTTACTTTTAGTTTCTCAGACAGAGGTGGGTATCTGAGCGCATGACGGAAAAAGCGAACGTGACATATTTCTGCAGTGACGTCATTTAGGGGTTGCCAGATGTAGCCGCTACTCCCCTTGTTTTGTCCTATGGCACCACAGGCACTGACCTTGCAACTCCTGGTCTCTTGCCTTGAAGGCAACAGCAGCAACAGAAAGTAAGTATAGCTGGAGGAGAGAATAGTGGAGGGAGCTTCTCCACGGGGAAATATATTTATCTTCTGGGAAAGCAAACAAAATTGGTTCAACATGCAAATACATTTTGCCATTCAATATACGCATGCAGAATTGGTGTAGCCATCTCCCCTACCTCTAAGATAAATCGATGTTCATATATTTTGTGACCATTATAAACTAATGGGGTAACCCAAAAAGACTTAGGACCTGGGTAACATATAGTACATGTAACAATGTGGCCCTACTAGCATTGATTTAGGCATGAAATGCAATATTAATTTGCAATATTGGCGTGCAAGAAACACATTGAACAGAACACAATTAGAACTGTTTGAAATGATAAAACAAATTTATATATTTTGCAAAATCATTTATAACGTATACATTGCATTATGGAGATTCTCTAATCAGGGTTGCTCCAAAAAGAGTGCAAGAAGAGGTGTATATAGAGGTGCTCGTGTATACAGGGATCAGAAAGGAGAGAGAAATAAAGAAATAATAGTAATTCACACAAAATGTACTAGTTTTCACCAATGGCTATGGAAAACTCAGATTAGCTAAAGTCAGTAGCCTGTCTGAAAGAAATCAAATGTCCATAATCCTTATTTCGAGAGGGTGGTAGCTGGATCTTAGCACACTCCTCATGGGGATGGGTATATTCAATTCAGGTTCAGAAAGGTGAATTAAGCCCTTGCACTCGGGTCTTCATCAGGACAGTAAAGAGGGATTGGGCAACCGAAATCGGTGCAGCCACACGGTAGGTGGGTCTGGGTGTTCAACCTAGATACACCCCCTTTCCAGTCGAAGGCTTAGAATCCAAAAAGTACACCGATATAATCTCCTCATGGGCTGCTGATCAGAGAGATTCAGCTTAGTCAGTGTCAGAAAGCAACACATCCATGATTGGAAAAGCCGGTTCAACTAGGCCTTCTATTCTTTCTTTGTATCCTTCTATTCTTATTCTCAAGTGGAAATCAATTGTAGCGTACCGGCATAATGGCGATTCAATCCTTTCTCTCGTTCATTTGTCTCTGAGAGTCTGTTCAGATCTCTCAGACTCTAATTAATGAGAGAAACGAAACTGACTAAGCTGAATCTCTCCAATCAGCGGCCCAAGAGATATATCGGTGTACTTTTTGGATTCTAACCCTTCGGCTGGAAAGGGGGTGCATCTAGGTTGAAAAAGCAGACCAACCTATAGTGCAGCTGCACCGATCTAGGTTGCCCTATCCCTCTTTACTGTCCTGATGAAGATATGCATGCAAGGGCTTAATTCACCTCTTGCAGCAGTCGGGTAGAAACGTCAACAATGATTTTCTAAGCCTGGATTGAATATATGCATCCCCATGAGGGGTGTGCTAAGATTCAGCTGCCACCCTCTTGAAATAAGGATTACAGACATTTGATTTCTTTCAGACAGGCTACTGACTTTGGCTAATCTGAGTTTTTCATAGCCATTGGTGAAAACTAGGAAATTTTGTGTGAATTACTATTATTTCTTTATTTCTCTTCCTTTCTGATCGCTGTATACACAAGCACTTCTATATACACCTCTTTTTGCACTCTTTTTGGAGCAATTGTGATGATTAGAGAATCTCCATAATAAAATGTATATGTTATAAATGATTTTGGAAAATATATAAATTTGTTTTATGATTTTAAAAATACTAAGTGTGTTCTGTTCATGTGTTTCTCGCATGTCGACATTGCAAATTAATATTGCATTTCTTGTCTAAATCAATGCTAGTAGGGCCACATTGTTACATGTAACATATTTTGTGAAACACTTGATCCACCATAAACAAATTATGTATAAGACGTATAGTAAAACATATTGATGTAGGCAGAAAAAAACCATTTGTAAATGTAGGAGCAGATTTACAAACTATTTGCACCAGGTTTGCATCATGAAAGTGAAACAAACCAGACTGTGCTGTTGATTTGCGATTTACTTTCAATGCAAGCCGTTATTTGAGCTGAAAGTAGGGTGAAAGTAACACAAAGCAGATTTAGGGCTGTTTTGTGTCAAGGTGGTGTACCATGAGTGGTACACAGGCGATCACATGCAACCACAGATGGTTTCTGACACAAAGCCCTATAACAGTTGCAGGTAGAGCTTTGCTCTAAAAAAAACACTGCTTTGTAGCTGCCGTTATCTTGAAGACATTTTTTTATTTCTCAAAACTTTTCCAACTCTGGGCCTCATTTACTTTATTCTGACGCACGGCGGTGCAGCAAGCCTTCCTGCTCCACTACCGTGCATCAAAATTAAAAGGGCAGGAATGCGTTGTATCTACAAGATACAACGCATTCCTGTCCTTCTCCCAGGGCCGGCGCACAAACAGCAGCCGAGCCCCAATGCTGACACCCTTGCACCATGGTGCAAGAGTACCTGTGTTGCGGGATGATTGATGTTGTGCAGGAAGGGACACTTTCCTGCACAAAAACAATAATTAATGGCATTTTGATCCTTCTATGAGTGCTGCAGAATGCAGCACACAAAAAAAGGACAAAAAACAAGGAGAAATAAAAGTATTTCTCCTCGTTCTGCCACTCCTACATCTGCCCTGGGGAGGCATAGGATTGTGGCGCATTCCCAGGTTTACAACACTTTGTAAATCTGTAATGTATCAGGTTCCATGGATGTTGCATGGAAACACCCACTGCAACCCCCATGGAACGTCCCTTTTACACAGAGAAATGCGTGAAAGGGGCCCATATTTACAAGGCCATGAAAAGTCTCGTAGGGTGACTTTAAGTGGTCTTGTAAATATGGACAGGCACACTGCGCGGCCGGTGCATCTAAAAAAAAGTGATGCACTGGTGGCACAATGGGCTTGTAATTGAGGCCCTTTGTGTATGTGCTACAATCCACAGAACCCATAAAAAGTGGGAAAAGTGTTAAACTATGTTTAAGCATAGTTTTTTTTGTACTGAAAGGGAACCTTTCCAGCATAAAACTTATGTTTGACATGACAAACATACACACCCTTACATTATGGTGCAAGTTGCGCATGGCAGCCTAAAGTGTGACAGCACAGGGAAAAAGGAAAACAGTGCATATCTTAGTAAATCCAGCGTTGTTGTTCTCTCTCTTTTTCACAGGACGTAGTGCAGCAACTGTGGTTGCTGTGCAGTTCTAAATGAAAAGTTAGTATATCTGGGGGAGCTAGAGTGCCTGGACCCAAGATGGTCACACCTGAGTGAGGTTGCTTCTGCCAGGGATAAAATCCAACATCATCTGCGCAAGACACACCCACCAGGGAGGGGCAATGGTGATCAGCCTTGTTGTAATGATGTTGTTTGCTGCTTGAGGCACTGGGGAGACCGAGGTGTGGCAGATCGGCCTGATATTTGCCCCTGGGTTGCTGATGGAGACCAGACAAGATGGCGGCCCCCATGGCTTGACCATGCTGCGGGGGCTGCAAGACAACATTGCTGGAACTGCTTAACAGACTGGTCACTCCCCGAGGATGACACACTGAGCAGGACCGACCGAGGGGTGATAGGGCGACAGCACCATTGCAACAGCTGCTATTGCATTGTGCCATCACTCAGTGCCTGGGTGAGCGCAGCACATGGGTGCAAAGGCCTGGAACTGTCAGTCTGCGAGTCTAGCCTTCGAGGTGCCCCCATGTGGCACTTATGAGTGACTGGAAACCTGCCAGTGCCCGGAGATGCATGGTGAGTATAACACCTCGTTCATCCCGCTTCTTGTATATCCCATGGTGAGCTGGCATTTGGGACATAATGCCCTGATGGATATCCGCTAATTTCACCCCTAGGCCCTACCCACCACATCCATATGACATTGATATCATTACACCATAATTTGGCACACATAATGACCCCCTAGGCCTCTACCTTCCACACTCATTTGGGTTCCAGAAGTCATGGTCACAGGATGGGCCTGGTCGTTATCATGCTCATTATTCAGTTAACCAAGGGTAAATTAGGGACCTTCCCCCTTCTCCCCCATGCCCTTGTGTGTATGGCTTTCCCTCTGTGGTCTTGCGTGCTTCTGCCAAACTCCCGCAACAGCTGGCAATCCCGCAAGACCTGGCGGACATCCTGGGTGCAGCTTTGTATAAAAACCGTCCGCATGTTCTCAGCCAAGCTTGGCTTCAAGTCTTCCTTCCGGTGATGTCCTGTTTCCCGTTCCTGCTTCACTTTCCTCCATTCCCAGAGCCACGGGCCCTCGTAGGTGCCTTCTCACCATCTCAAATAACGCCTAGACCTCAAGCTCTTCACCCTCCGGTTTGCAATCCCTGTAGAACAAAAATAAAAGGATAGAAATGTCAGTGCACTTCCCACTTTAATAGATGCATTCTGACATTCACGATCTCCGACAATTTTTAAATACCTAAATGAAGAGTAATAAAGTAATAGGACTGTGTCTGACTGGTGCAGAAGAGTCAATCCCTCATATTAAGCCACAATTTTAAAAATGTGAATGTCAGTATTTGTTGTTGTATTTGACAAAACAGATAATCAACATTTCTTCCATTTCTATTTAGTTTAAGTTATCCTTTCAGTATCGGAAACATATGCCATCAACCTAGCTCTGCTCTCTTTTAATCGTATTTAGAGGATACGGTTGATCTTATCACTTAATCATTTTATGTTCCTACTCCAAGATGTATTTCTTATCAAAGACTGAGTTCCTGAAGGAATTGTTTGAAAGTGTTGGAGGGGTAATGTTCTCTATTTTATCAGTCAGGGTCATGATAGCATCCTCTGGCTTCTAGACCAATCGCCTTTATCAGCATCCTCTTCCACTCAGCTCTGGACCGAGGACGCAGAAGGATTTTTCATGCCTTCAGTTGCCTTAAAGACCCATTTTGCTCTGCTCCTTCTTTGACCCAGCCAAACAACAGTACATGGTATGCCAGAGGCCCTCATTAGGAGCGGCCTTGTAATTGGTGTCATATTTATCGCGCCTGATAATATCAGACTCTGCTGAGTCCGAGTTTACCAGGTGTGAAACACACCACCTAAGTATGAGTTTTTGGGCAATAACATATAGATTTTGGAGATTGCCACACCAAAATCCACATGTTCCAGTGAACACCAGGCATTTTTCCCTAAAAGACACTGCTGATATTTATCACAGAACTCATAATTGCAATTTGTGCGGTAAATACACTTATCCACATTTTGCAATTTATTGGGTCTCTCCTAATGAGGGCCATGGAGTCAGACCCTCAGCAGGCTGCTTCAGAGGCAGTCTTCTCGCAGATTGAGGCTATCATCCACTACTTCCCATATGCATAAGCTAACAGCCTCTGGGGTGAGGTACACTATAAATGATAGGAAGGCCTCCAACAGTGGTGTATTTTTACAGTCCTACATCATCACCAGTGGAGATAATCACCAGCCATAAAAACATGTCCAATGCAGATATCTATATATATATATATTTTTTTTTAATCTGTTTATTGAGTTCAATAGTAATCATATACACAGTACCAATTATCGTTCATTGCAATTATCCAACACATCGTACAGTAATCAGGGGTCCCCAAGTCACAATTACAACATGGTTACAGCTCCGTTCCCACCTCTACGCAGTTCCAGCACCACCATTGGGGGTATGCATACATTTCCACGGTAGACATTCCAGTTGTTCCATTTCCTGTCCCACTTTTTAGGGCATCCACGCGTTATGAATACCTCCTTTTCCGCTACCATACACTTGTCAAGTTCCTTCGCCCATACATTGATGGATGGTGGGTCCGCCGCCCCCCATTTTCGTGCTAGCTCTCGCTTAACTAATGTAAAAACTAGTGTTACCAGCTGCTGCGCAACTTCTGTGAGGTCCGTGGCTGTCCAAATATTAAGTAGGCCTAGTTGCGGTGTGAGAGCTAGCTCCTTCCCCAGGGCAGTCTGAATGTGAGTCGTGGCTCCCTCCCATATATGCTGTATAACAGGGCACTCCCAGATCGTATGATAAAAGGTAGCTGTTTGTTTGCACCCCCTAAGACAGAGCACATCCGTCCTTGCGCCTATTTTGGCCAGTATGACCCCTGTCAGGTAGGACCGATGTAGGATCCTAAGTTAGATATCTATTTTTTAAAGCTCAAAAAGATTCATGAATTGTACTAATTGTTTTCTCCTCTCTCATCATCTTAGTTCTCAGCATGGGAAGACAGATACTTTGTCCCAATTATACCTATCCATATCAAGAAAATGTGTTCCACCGGATGAGTGTTCATGTAAACTTTAATAAGCAGACTTGCTGGAAATTGAGGAATACGGAAGACCTTGGTGGTTCTGATGTACACTTCCGAAAAAACTTTCTGGACAAATAAATGGCAAATGACAAATAAATGCCTGAATTATCATCTAAGGCCACTACTATTGGCCATCCAGTCTTGGTACTTGTGATCAATAACAAGATGTCTGAAACATTATAACCAAAGCTCATGGGACACAATTCACATAGTCTACGCAATCTACATAAGAGTCATTGTAACTGACAGGTTTGTGGGAAATTATGGTTAGTATGATGGAGGAAATTCCTTCGGCGGGTTCCCCTCTGGATTTGCCATTAAGCCACATATAGGAGGATTTTACATTACAGCACAATGCTAAGTAAGACTTTTAGTCAGTGGTAGTATTTTGATACATGGTAGGGATTTTGTTCACAATCTTATTTTAAGAAACTGTAACAGAAAAAAGCCTGTGCATACTTTTCATGCTCTCCTGGAGGGTCCTAAGACTTTAAGAGCCATCTAAATCTTCTCTCACGTGTGTCGAGTAATCTATGTCTTGACCATTCTCATTCTTTAATATTAACATCTGCTCTTCCCTAAAATAAGAGAATGAACAAATAGACTATTTTGCCAATACAATTTGCAACTAGATATTATCTACAATATCTAAACTGTTGTGTAGTCCTGAAGAGAAATTCTGAAACCCGGCATACCCTTTCATAATTTGAAGAAGCTGCTTTGAAGTTTTCAAGTTCTAAAACTGAATGCTGGTTGAGATGAAAGAGGAGTTAATCACTTGATTCAGGATGACTGGAGATATCCCTAATATTGTTTGCCTTTTTAACTTTTGTTAAAAGTGAACTTCTGTTTAAATTAAAAGCAGCTTAAAGTAAATGATATAATTACGTGCAAAAAACAGCAGATCACATTAGATTAGATATACTGCCGCTTTTTCGTTCGTTTGTATCATGTGTTCAAAAATTTGAAATATTTGTAGAGGTATTGTTGCTCTTATAAATGTATTACTTTTATTAGAGTTTTCTTGCTTATGAAAATATGTTCTTTTCTTTTAGTTTCTCAGACAGAGGTGGGTATCTGAGCGCATGACGGAAATAGCGAACCTGACATATTTCTGCATTGACGTCATTTAGGGGTTGCCAGATGTAGCCGCTACTCACCTTGTTTTGTCCTATGGCACCACAGGCACTGGCCATGCCAATCCTGGTTTCTGGTATTGAAGGCAACAGCAGCAACAGAAAGTAAGTATAGCTGGAGGAAAGAATAGTGGAGGGAGCTTCTCCACGGGGAAATATATTTATCTTCTGGGAAAGCAAGCAAAATTAGTTCAACATGCAAATACATTTTGCCATTCACTATACGCATGCAGAATTGGTGTAGCCATGTCCCCTACCCCTGGCTCTTAGATAAATCGATGTCCATATTTTTTGTGACCATCATAAACTAATGGGGTAACCCAAAAGCTTTAGGACCTGGGTAGCATATAGTACATGTAACAATGTGGCCCTACTAGCGTTGATTTAGACAAGAAATGCAATATTAATTTGCAATGTCGGTGTGCGAGAAACACATTGAATAGAACACAATTAGAACTGTTTGAAATCATAAAACAAATTTATATATTTTCCAAAATCATTTATAACATATACATTTTATTATGGAGATTCTCTAATCACGGTTGCTCCAAAAAGAGTGCAAGAAGAGGTCTATATAGAAGTGCTCGTGTATACAGTAATCAGAAAGGAGAGAGAAATAAAGAAATAATAGTAATCCACACAAATTTCCTAGGTTTCACCAATGGCTATGGAAAACTCAGATCAGCCAAAGACAGTAGCCTGTCTGAAATAAATCAAATGTCCGTAAACCTTATTTCGAGAGGGTGGTAGCTGAATCTTAGCCCAACCCTCATGGGGATGGATATATTCAATCCAGGCTTAGAAAATCATTGTTGACGTTTCGACCCGACTGCTGCATGTGGTGAATTAAGCCCTTGCACGTGGGTCTTCAACAGGACAATAAAGAGGGATTGGGTAACCTAAATCGGTGTAGCCGCACCTTGCAGGTGAGTCTCTTTTAAAAAACGATTAAGTCGGGATCTGTGAATGATCCCTGTCCTCCGGAGGTACTCTATCAGGTCTCAGATACAATCGCTGTCTACCTCACTAGTATCATAAATAAGATACTGGATTTGGGTTATTTCCAGACAGCATGAAAAAAACATCCATCCTACCTTAAAAAATCCTCTCTTGATTTCTCAGACGTGAAAAACTATAGGCCCATTTCTCACCTACCATTACCGGCAAAAATATTGGAGAAAGCGATGAATAAAGAAGTTATTTCTTTTCTGGACTCTAATAACCTTTTGATTCCACACATCACGGTTTTAGGCCAAGACATAGCGCAGAGTTGGCTCTTCTGACAGCTACAGAAAAGATCAGATCTATACTTGATATATATAGTCTTATTAGACTTATCGGCCACATTTGATACAGTGCACCACCCGGCCGTGGCCCGGGCAGGTAAGAGCGGTAGGGCGGTGGGACGGGTGGGGGGGATTTCGACAGCCGACGAGGGAAAATTAATTATTTATTTCATTTTCCCTTGTCAATGTCTGTCAAAATTCCCTCCCACCCGGCCCCACAGCCCCACTGCTCTTACCTGCACAGGCCGTGGCTGGGACCACCTCGCACTAATTAATCGTCTTGAGAAAATAGGCATGAAAGGAGCGGCTCTTAAATAAGACTCATCTTTTCCTACTAATAGAGAGTAAGCATTGATGCTAGAAGGATATACCTCCACTCCTTTTAAACGTCCCTGTGGGGTCCCGCAAGGGTCCTGTTTAAATCCAACTCATTCTAATGCATATGGTTATTCAGTTGATCAGAGCATATGGTTTTTTAGTTTGTTCATTTGCCAATGATACACAGTTAGTGGTAGCAGGTTCATCTAATCCAGAAAGCGTAGCCTTGCAGTTCAGCACATGCATGAACAGTATTGCACAATGGATGCAACTGAACTCTCTTATGCGTAACACAAATTGAACAGAGGAGCTAATGTTTGGTAATAACAATACCTTCTGGAACTCCACCTGGTGGCTATCTAATCTTGGTTTGATACCAATTCCAGTACAGAAGGCAAGAAATCTGGATGTCATTTTTGATAACAAATTAACCTTCATAGATCTTTCAGATTATATGACCTCCTCCTGCTTCTTCATGTTGAAAACATTTAAAAATATTTTACCATTTTTGCCATTAGATCATAGGAAAGCAGTAATCATTGCCTTAATAATATCAAAAATTGATTACTGCAACGCATTATTTGTAGGCTGTCAAGTACATCTTCTCAATAAGCTTCATACTATGCAAAACGTAGCTGCGAGAATTTTGTTGAATCTACCAAACATTCTGCTCAGTTTCCTATTCCCCTAGGGAACTTCACTGGCTTCCAATTAGGGAGCTTATTCAATTCAAAGCGCTCTGTTGGGTTTCCAAGGGATTACATCAAGATGGTCCATTTTTCTTGCAGGAAATATTTAACTGGTACTCCCCCCAAGTACTTTACAATCTAGTACTGCCAACAAAGTACAAGTACCCAGAATACAAAAGGCCTACTGGGGTGGAAGATGCTTTACCTACACTGCAGCGAAATGGTGGCATTGACTGCCAAAACATCTAAGAGCGCAATCTAACCTTTTGAAATTTGGGAAGGATTTGAAAACCTGACTCTTTCTTTAGATCAATGTGTCTATATACTTCAAAGTCTGGATTGCTTTTGTATTTGATTATTGACATTGCTTAGGGTTCTTGCCACCAGCGCCAAGATGCCTATTTGGTTTAAACGTGCTTCACAAATTCTTTAACAATAACATTTAGCATGGGGGAGGTTTCCTGAACAGTCCTAAATGCTCCCACTCAATACATAAAAACATGTCATTTTTCAGTCCCCACTCTTGATACTTCCCCTTCTAGGTCCATTGGAAATCAGTCTGTAAATCTGACTGTAATGACCTCGAGTCCTGTTATGTTAGTGGTGCCAGAACGTTTTATTGGAGATATCGCTAAATACAGCATTTTTATGAATCAGTGTCACCTTCAGTTTCTTTGTCATCCTGCTTTCCTTGCAGACGATGCCACCAAGCTGGCCTTTGTAATATCATACTTAGTGGGTAATGCTGCCACTTGGTTTTAATAACCTTTTGATTCCACACATCACGGTTTTAGGCCAAGACATAGCGCAGAGTTGGCTCTTCTGACAGCTACAGCAAAGATCAGATCTATACTTGATATATATAGTCTTATTAGACTTATCGGCCACATTCAATATAGTGCACCACCCGGCCGTGGCCCGGGCAGGTAAGAGCGGTGGGGCGGTGGGACGGGTGGGGGGGATTTCGACAGACGACGAGGGAAAATTAATTATTTATTTGATTTTCCCTTGTCAACGTCTGTTAAAATTCCCTCCCACCCGGCCCCACAGCCCCACTGCTCTTACCTGCACAGGCCGTGGCTGAGACCACCTCGCACTAATTCATCGTCTTGAGAAAATAGGCATGAAAGGAGCGGCTCTTAAATTAGATTCTTAAATTAGACTCATCTTTTCCTACTAATAGAGAGTAAGCACTGATGCTAGAAGGATATACCTCCACTCCTTTTAAACGTCCCTGTGGGGTCCCGCAAGGGTCCTGTTTAAGTCCAACTCATTCTAATGCTTACGCTTATTCAGTTGATCAGAGCATATGGTTTTTTGGTTTGTTCATTTGCCAATGATACACAGTTAGTGGTAGCAGGTTCATCTAATCCAGAAAGCGTAGCCTTGCAGTTCAGCACATGCATGAACAGTATTGCGCAATGGATGCAACTGAACTCTCTTATGCGTAACACAAATTGAACAGAGGTGCAAATGTTTGGTAATAACAATACCTTCTGGAACTCCACCTGGTGGCCATCTAATCTTGGTTTGCTACCAATTCCAGTACAGAAGGCAAGAAATCTGGATGTCATTTTTGACAACAGATTAACCTTCATAGAACTTTCAGATTATATGACCTCCTCCTGCTTCTTCATGTTGAAAACATTTTAAAATATTTTACCATTTTTGCCATTAGTTCATAGGAAAGCAGTAATCATTGCCTTAATAATATCAAAAATTGATTACTGCAACGCATTATTTGTAGGCTGTCAAGTACATCTTCTCAATAATCTTCATACTATGCAAAACGTAGCTGCGAGAATTCTGTTGAATCTACCAAACATTCTGCTCAGTTTCCTATTCCACTAGGGAACTTCACTGGCTTCCAATTAGGGAGCGTATTCAATTCAAAGCGCTCTGTTGGGTTTCCAAGGGATTACATCAAGATGGTCCATTTTTCTTGCAGGAAATCTGTAACTGGTACTCCCCCCCCCCAAGTACTTTACAATCTAGTACTGCCAACAAAGTACAAGTACCCAGAATACAAAAAGCCTACTGGGGTGGAAGATACTTTACCTACACTGCAGCGAAATGGTGGCATTGACTGCCAAAACATCTAAGAGCGCAATCTAACCTTTTAAAATTTGGGAAGGATTTGAAAACCTGACTCTTTCTTTAGATCAATGGGTCTGTATCCTTCAAAGTCTGGATTGCTTTTGTATTTGATTATTGACATTGCTTAGGGTTCTTGCCACCAGCGCCAAGATGCCTATTTGGTTTAAGCATGCTTCACAAATTCTTTAACATTAACATTTAGCATGGGGGAGGTTTCCTGAACAGTCCTAAATGCTCCCACTCAATACATACAAACATGTCATTTCTCAGTCCCCACTCTTGATACTTCCCCTTCTAGGTCCATTGGAAATCAGTCTGTAAATCGGACTGTAATGACCTCGAGTGCTGTTATGTTAGTGGTGCCAGAACGTTTTATTGGAGATATCGCTAAATACAGCATTTTTATGAATCAGTGTCATCTTCAGTTTCTTTGTCATCCTGCTTTACTTGCAGACAATGCCACCAAGCTGGCCTTTGTAATATCATACTTAGTGGGTAATGCTGCCACTTGGTCAGTTCCTTTGGATGAGGATGACAACCCAATTTTGTACAACTTTTCAATGTTTAAAGAGAAAATGCAGAGTTTATTTGCAAAAAATGCTTTCATGCAAGCAGGTGACAACAAATTGCTTAATTTAAAACAAAGGTCGAAAGATATTTTGACTTATGTGACAAATTTTAATAGACTACTTGCAGAAACGCATTAGCCAGAAAATAAAAGATCATCTCTCTTCTATTGTGGACTCCAAGATGAGATCAAGGATATTCTTTCCCAGATCCTGGATCCTCCTGAGGATTTGTTAAATTTGAAAATCCCATTCCTGCTATGCACTCGTATCATGCTACATTAGGTTAGCAGTGTGTGGCTAAATATACGCCATTTGTATTCACGTTATGCAACCCACTGAGTTATCCCTGCAATGTACAAGCTTTTCTGTAGTTAGCCAGTGTGACTCCATTTTGTATTTCGTAATCCCTACTGAGCCGCTTAGGCCGTGTCTGAACTAGGCCTCATCATTCGTATTGCTTGCCTCAGCAGAACACTGTATTTCGTTATTATTTTCTCTCTGTTCAAGGCTGTTTTCCGACTTACTAATGAATAGACCATTCTGCCCTCGCATACCTATCCAAGTGTGTAGTTCTGCTCCCATGTTGGGAGACGCTGAGACTCAGCGCGGTGACCTCGAATCACAGATAGCATGTACCCATCTGGCAGGTGGTGGCCCATCCTCCTGTGCCTTCTTTGTTCATGTTCGGCTCAGGCTGGTAACTTTCCACTGTGGGCGTGGTTGGAGGCTTCTTGGGAAGAATGATTACTCACTGCAGACTGTTGGGGGGGTCAGTCCCTCGGCAAACATCCGGTGGGGATGGACTCAGCATGCTCTCATCCCACTTCCGGTCCGCCCCGTTGAGATCCTCATTACAAGGCCATTCTGCCCTCGCATACCTATCCAAGTGTGTAGTTCTGCTCCCACGTTGGGAGTCGCTGAGACTCAGCACGGTGACCTCAAATCACAGATAGCATGTACCCATCTGGCAGGTGGTGGCCCATCCTCCTGTGCCTTCTTTGTTCATGTTCGGCTCAGGCTGGTAACTTTCCACTGTGGGCGTGGTTGGAGGCTTCTTGGGAAGAATGATTACTCACTGCAGACTGTTGGGGGGGTCAGTCCCTCGGCAAACATTTTAGGGTGCAGGTCAGATTGGACTCCTCTGCAGAGTATTACTAATAAAGGTATGTTTGTATTCTCTACTGTCTGACCGACTCTTCATTTCTTGGGAAGGCCTAGCAGGTGGTTGTAGGTATCCCGGGTGGCCCCTAAGGGCCACTTCCTTCAGTTGGTGCCCGAACAGGGACCCAGCAAGGTGATCCAGCTCGCCCGTAATCGGGTTGCAGGGTCGGGGTTGCGTCTGGTCGGTCGGATCGGGGTACCCCACATGATCGAGCTTGGTTCTCGCAGCTGCCCCGCCCGTCTGATCGGGCGCCTCCTCGTCTTAAGAGTGTCCCGGCGCTGGTGGGTCTGCGGACCCTTGAAAAAGGCACATAGTGTTTGTGAGCAGTTTACCAGACCAACTGGAAATTTGGCCCGCGCTTGAAAAGGTCTGGGACTGTTCGCGAACAATCTGCCAGGCCAACTGGTAATTTGGTCAATGCTTGAAAAGGTCTGGGGCTAGAGCCTGTCTTCTTGAACTTGGTACAGTCTCCGGACTGTAGGGAGTGGTCTTTGGACCATTTGGTTTGGTTTTTGAATAACTTTTATTATTTATCTTTTCTTTATATTACTGTTGCTGGTGTTATACTTGTCCGTTAGGGACAGTGCATGTGTCTTATATTAAGATGCCTTGTTTAAGCAAATTGGGGTGTTTTGGATGTCGGTGTTGTTCTGCTGAGGCACGTTTGGAAGAGAGTCAGCCTGCACCTCCAGAGTGTGCCCCAAATTTTGATGTATACGTCAAGCACGGTATTGGCCCTATTATGTTTAGCACATTGTGGAATAAATATACGAGGGACAATACTGAGTTATAGTGGCCACTTACTGGCTCGTTTGATGAGCAAAAATTGAATTTCTTGCAGGACAAATTGTTCGCCAAAAGGAGCAGACAGTCGATGTTTGATTCCCTAAGAGTATGGCAGAAGGAAGCAAAGCAGTGGCGCATGAGAGCAGAGAAAGAGGCCCGGAAGAGGCAGACGCAAACTATAACGCAGAAAGCAGTGACCTATGAAAGGGAAAAGATAGAGAAAGGCATAGAATGTGCAGATAGAAAGTTTTGATTGCAGACAGATAAATGTTATGTCACTAGAGAGGAAGGTGATGGGTTCGTTGAAGAGCTATTGGATTCTCGCCCCCCTCCACCTTATGCTCCTGAGCGGATATATCCGAGGGTCCCCACATCTCAGTCCCCGGCCTCTGGTGCCGCTCTCCCTAGTATTTCGGCCCCTAATCAAACTGCTTCAGCCCAAGCCCCGCCTGCCTCCTCTCTGCTCACGCCAGTGATAGGGGCGGGAACCGTTAGCTCTCCTATTCTGTCTACCGACTCTGTATCCACTGCTACACCCCCTTTCACCCCTACAGCAGTGTCTCCTTTCAGAATGATACCTGTCTCCTCATCTGCTCTTTCTCCCTCAAGTATGACACCCCTAGCACTGCCGAATGGCGAGACCCCTGTACGTGGAATACATGAAGGGAACTGGGCGGCAGCACGAGACCGTATGGACAAGGTGTTGGTGCGTTCTGCTGTGGGTGATGAGGAGAAGCAAATGGTGGCGAATCAGGCGGCTCAGTGGGCTCGGAGTCCGATCTATAGTGTGGAAGATGTATGGAGTGTGATGAGAGATTATGAGCCCTTCATACAGCAACATGCCCTTAAGCACATGTCGGCCACGCTAATAGGACTGTGGGAGCAGTGTTTTCAGGGTGTTGCACCACAGATCATCTATGACATACGGGACAGGGTATATGCTGCAGATATGGCTCCTAATGAGGTTTTTAGCAATGTAACGACATTGGTGGGTTATCGGGGCAGATTGCACCAAAAGGTTCTGACGATGGTGACCCAGTGCCCTATGAGAGAGGTCCATCCCATTTATCATCCTGAAATACCAGAACTGCGCGACTCCACGAATACTGTAATTAGGCCACAAGTTGATGCTCGGTTTCAGGAACAGTGGATCTATACTCCTTGGAAGAGGAGTGAGGTAATATCCCTTAAAAGTCAGTTGCCGGACCCTTGGAAAAACCCGACTGCATACTACAAAGAGTTGACAGAGGCGGCCTCCTCCACGGTGATGACGTTAGCTGATATTGAATTGTTCTTTGGCTTGTTGGTACCGGTGGCTATATGGAGGCAAGTGCATACACAGGATCGTGTGGTAGAATTGGGAGGAACATGGGAACAGATCAGGGCGTGGGATAAGGACCGCAAGCCCGGTGACAAGCCGAGGGCGGAGATATTGGCTTTAACGGGCCGCATTATCACCTATATGCATTCCCTTATCCCGCCGAGACGGGTGGATTGGGACAAGTTTACTGCATGTCGTCAGAAGAAAGACGAGAGTGTGTCTGATTTCTTTACTAGGTTTGAAGGGGTGTTTCTCGACTTTAGTGGCCAGGATCTGTCATTGGAAGGTGGTGTCCGGTTGTTTGTTAGCAGATTCGTTACTAATTTGCTTCCTGAGATTGCGACTAGGTTGCAGGCTTCAGAAAGCACCTGGAGCACTTCTTCCCCGTCAGTAATTTTGAGTATGGCACAGTACTACGAGCATAGAGAGAATGAGGACAAAGAGAAGGTGGAAAAGAAGTCAAAGGATTTGAAGACGAGGGTGTTGATGCAGCAAGTTGCAAGAGGAAGAGGGAGAAGAAGAGGTTCGGGTTCGGTCCAGCGGCTGCCCCGGACTAACAGGGGTTGTTCTTTGAACGCATCCCTTGGGCTCAATCAATTTGCATATTGTAAGCAGGAGGGACATTGGCGGAATGAGTGCCCGGAGTTGTCGCAGAGAGGTGAGGCCCCGAGAGGTGGAGGGTTTGGAGGACGTGGACGGGGAGGAGGAGGTCTCGGGGACATGCGATCAGAGAACACATCATCTAATAGACAGAGCGGGAACTACTTCGACGACCCCCGAGGGAGACAGTACTATCAGGACGACTATGACATGGACGAAGTGACAGGGATGTCTCACAGCTAGGACAGCCAGGGACAGGGTAAGGGACCAGTTCCGGTGCCTGTAGATCAGTGTGGACTCTATGTCACTGCAGATTTACATGGTACGACCTAGAAATTCTTAATTGATACACGGGCTATGAATAGCTCTGTTTCCCATTCACTGGTCCCGGGGGCAGCTCTGTCTGGCCAAAATAATTTTTCGGTGGGTTGCTCAGGCGTGCCGGTTGTCAGCCCCATTTCCAAACCTCTTGCTTTGACTATTGGCCCCTTCATGGTTGATTCACCATTTCTATTAACGTCCAATTGTGTGGAAAATTTGTTAGGTTTAGATTTGCTGAAAAGGTTGCATGCGACAATTTTTTGTTCCCCAGACGGTGTTTACATGACTATTGGACCGCATGTGGCCCGTGCCAAACAATGCCTCGCAAAAGATGCCCCCCTCCCCGCTGAGTTTCAGGATGTGCCACGTACACTGTGGGCTACAGGAGACACGGATGCGGGGTTACTCCAGATCCCACCGGTCTCTATACAGATCAAAGACAATGCTAAATTGCCGTGTATTCCCCAGTACAAGATATCCCAGGCAGGAGGAAATGCCTTGTTGCAAATAATACAGGATTTGATTAAGTCTGGTGTGATTGAAGAGACAGTAGCAAATGTGTGTAATAGCCCTATCCTTCCTATATTTAAAAAGACACCTTTGGATTCTTCTGATGCCCACTCTGATATATACCGTTTTGTCATTGACCTTAGAGAGGTTAATAAAATTGTGGTTCCCCAGTATCCTGTGGTTCCAGACATTACCGCTATTTTGACAATGATTCCCCCGTCTGCAAAATTCTTTACAGTCATCGATTTGAAGAATGCTTTCTTTAGCATTCCGATCCATACAGATAGCAGACATCTGTTTGGATTTGCAATAGCTGGAAGGAGCTTTAGATTCTACCGTGCTCCACAAGGCTATACAGAAAGTCAGAGTATCTATAGTCAAGCTTTGAAAGCTCAATTGGATTCTTTGGAATTTCCCCCTGGTAATGTGCTGTTGCAGTACGTTGACGACCTCCTGGTGGCTTCAGACACTGAAGATGGATGTAAAGAGGCCACAGTTAAATTGTTGTTACATTTAGCCCACCATGGACACAAGGTGTCACTTTCGAAATTTCAATATTGTCGACAGGAGGTCACCTATTTAGGTCACCTACTGTCGAAGGAGGGTCGCAGACTAACACCTGAACGCATAGCTGCTATTACTAATATGCCTGTTCCTGAGACCCAACCTGAGGTACGCGCGTTCATAGCTATAACTTCGTATTGTCGGCACTGGATCCCTAATTATTCCCTACTAACAAAACCCCTCCTTTACCTGACCACTAAAGACGTGCATCAACCCTTGCCTTGGACATCTGGATGCCAGCAAGCTTTTGAGCAATTAAAAGTTGGGCTTTGCTCTGCTCCTGCGCTTGGTACTCCTGATTACCAGAAGCCTTTTGTGCTTTATGTACATGAGGCGGACGGTTGCGCGCTTTCTGCTCTAACACAGGGTTTTGGTGGTAAGCAGAGACCCTGCGCGTATTTCTCTGCTATTCTTGATAACGTGGCCATAGCTCTCCCGAGCTGCCTGAGGGCTGCCGCGGCGGTGGCAGTTTCTATCAGACAATCGGCACGGCTCATCCTTGATACTGACCTCACAGTCATGGTACCTGAATGCTGTGGACACACTGTTGAATAAGACAAAGACACAGCACCTTACTAGTGCGCGTCTCACTGGATATGAGTTAACCTTGTTTGCTCCTCACATTACCATCAAACGATGTGCTACTCTGAACCCAGCCACGTTACTACCCCTCCCTTCGGAAGAAAAGGACAATGATGTCCATGATTGTTTATTTCGGACCAAGGAAGAAACAAAGGGACGGGTAGGCCTGACTGATGGTCCCTTATCTGACCCCCAAGGGGAACTATATGTCGATGGCTCTTGTTTCAAACTACCAGATGGCACTACCACTGCAGCTTATGCAATCACAACGTTACATACTGTAGTTGAGACATCCCGTATCCCATACCAATCAGCCCAGGCTGCAGAGTTGGTTGCCCTTCTTAGGGCTTGTGAGTTGAGTGAGGGACTGACTGTCAATGTCTACACCGACAGCCAGTACGCTTTTGGGGTGGCCCATAATTTCGGGCGCCTCTGGGCGGAGAGAGGGTTCTTGACTTCGCATGGATTGCGCATACAGCATGGTCCATTGATACATAGACTGTTGACAGCACTGAGACTTCCTGATAAGTTGGCAATAATAAAATGCAGCGCTCACAAAGCAGTAACAGACGATGTTGGAAGGGGCAATGCTTTTGCAGATCAGACAGCTAAGGAGACAGCTAGATCGAAGATGAAAAAGTTGTTCGTGGCAGGTCCCGCTAGGTGGGTTCCAGACAATGGAATGTTCGGGGACACGTTAGACAATGTCAGGGAAATACAGAGTGAGGCAACAGTAGATGAACAGGCAGAATGGGAGGAGAGGATAGGGCGTTTGGACGAGGATGGGTGTTGGACTGATTTATCTGGGAAGCAGAGATCGCTGCTGCCCAATGCATAAGTGCTCCCTGTTGTTACCATGGCCCACGGCCCAGCGCACATTAGTGCCAAAGGAATATGTAAGCTATTGGACACAGTGTGGCAAAATGATAATATCCCTAAGTTAGCCACACACTTAGTGAAACACTGCATCATTTGTCTGAAACATAATCCTGGGAAAGGTACTCCTACACCCGCAGGTAATTTTGCACCACCTTCCTTCCCTTTCGAGGTTCTCCAGATGGATTTCATTGAAATGGAACGAGTTAACAATTTGAAGTATGTGCTGGTAGTGATTTGCGCATTCAGTAAATGGATTGAGGCTTACCCCACTAAGGAGAATACGGCCATGGCAACGGCGAAGGCGCTCTTAAAAGAGATCTTCCCGCGCTATGGATTACCACGTGTGATCTGGAGTGACAACGGAAGTCACTTCAATTCAAAGGTCATTGAATTGGTGTGTAAAAGCTTGCATATTAGACAGAAGTTTCATGCAGCGAACCACCCTCAGTCAGCAGGCTTGGTTGAGGAGTACAATGGTACTCTCAAATTGAAGTTAGCAAAGATTCAAGAAAGCACAGGATTGCGATGGCCCGATGCTCTACCTTTGGCTTTGTTATCAACCAGAGCGACAGTGCATTCTAGAACAGGGTTTCCCTGTACGAGGTGGTCTTTGGACACCCCGCCAACGTCTGGGGCGTCCCAAGACCCAAGCACTTTTCCGAGATAGAGTACCCCCTGCTTGTGGACTATTTTTATGAGTTGACTAAAGATCTTCGTTCTGTCCACCAACAGATTCACGCCACGCTACAACCAGTACCAGAGGGGCCCGGGCATCAGCTACAGCCCGGGGACTTCATGCTTGTGAAGAATTTTCAACGGAAGAACTGCTTGGAGCCGAGGTGGAAAGGGCCCCTGATTGTCCTGCTCGCCACCTGCACTGCAGTGAAGCTTGAAGGCCGGAAGCACTGGGTGCATGCATCCCATGTCAAAAGGGTGCCTCTACCACTTCCGTATGATCAGTGGGCCCTCGAAGGAATTGCTGACCAAGAAGGGGAGCGCGTGCCCCATTTCATTCCTTTCTCTGACCACCGATTGAGGTGGGCGTAGACAAATTTCTTCCCCTTTTGTTGATGAAGAAGTGCCTGGGGTGGCCAGGTACAACCTGCGGCCCCGACGGAAGGACAGTGCGCCAGTAGGACAGTCCCGAGTTAGGGAAGGACTCGAGCTTAGGGCGTAGGTGCTATGCCTAAGGTGCCTGCTTTAGATTAGAGTGAGTTACACTGGTGCACTGCCCTGGACACTGGACAGTATTAGCTGAGGGTGTCTTCCAAGGAGGGAGAGTGCCCTATCCTGAAAGAAGAGGATTTGTTTTCCAGCAAGGGCTGCGATCGCGCAGCTCCCCCTGTGGGAGTGCTTCATAGCACCGTCGTTGATGAACAATAGCAGTCTACCAGTGAGGCTCTGAAGGACACTGGGTGATTTGTACCCCTCTGGTCGGTTGTATTTTTGTGGCTCCAGTCTGTGATATTTTTTTCTGTGACGCATATAAGTTGCTTTTGACGTTTTGAAAATGTATTCTTTTGGTCGTCCTACCCATGATGAGGAACAGCCCTTTGCGGCTCCGCGTTCCACTTCAGATGGGCCTGTTTGGTCTTCTTGGTCCACTAAGAGTAAAATAGTGTTTGTCGCAATGATTTTGCTTTCCTTGATAGTTGTATTTGGGGTGCTGTTCTTCCTAGAAGAGAAATACCCTGTGCACGGTTGGATAAGTACTACGCCAGCCCCTCCTGAACATATTTTTGGTACTTTAGCGCCTCATAAAGAAGAGCACCGGAAGTCCTATAAGGACAATGTTTTTATTCAGACGTTGCACCAAACGCATGCTGCCTATAATACGACAAAATGTTGGGTGTGTGGTTTGCTGCCTTCTACTACACATCGAAGTGAGAACCTGTTGCCTATGCCCTTATCCTATGTTAATAGTTGTGAGGGTGGTTTACCTTACTTAGTATGATCCGCTCGTTCTCTCAGGTTGACTCCTTGGAACAAAAAAACACCCGTTTCCGTTCCTTGACAATGAATGTGTACTCCCAACATAGGGCCCCACCTGGCGTTTCCCCCGGGAATGGGAGGTTTGATCGAGTATTCTTGAATTCTTGCCTCAGAGCAGCAGATCGAGGTAGAAATGCAAACAGAACAGAGATGGACAGGGATCGGTTCTCGCAGTTCAATGTATCAGAATATTATCAATCCTTCCAAGCCCGCAATGTCACTGAAGATAAGCCCATACCCCTGGCAGTGGTAGATGCACTGGCTCCTTTTTGCATTCAAGGGGCAGGAGACATAGTGGTGGGAGACACTAGATGCACCACCACTTCGATATTGAGGATGCCCAAAAGTCCGCCCTTTCCCGCCGCCTAATGTTTATTTTGTTTGTGGTGCTCGTGGTTATGTGTGGCTCCCTGAGGGATGGTCCGGGCGGTGTTACCTTTCCTACCTCCTTCCCCCAGTTTATATAGCCCCTCCTAACTACCACAAAACTCATCGCCTACAGCGTAGAGGTGTCCTAGCCTACTGGTTTAAGAGGATGATTAGTACAGACGACATAGACCAGACTGACACGACCTTGCAACAGTTTACTGATGCAATAAAAGGCATTCTACCCTTCTGGGGCCCTATGGCCAATAGCCTCAATATTAGACGACTCACCCGGGTGGTAGAGGGGGTTATCAATATGACGGCAGGAATATTGACCAACATTACAGTAGAGCTTCAGGCTATGAGACTTGTTGCTTTTCAAAACCGGATGGTTTTAGACGTCATTCTCACAGATAGGGGTGGAGCTTGTCGCGTCATCGGTAGCAGTTGCTGTGTCTACATCCCTGACCACGCCCCCACTGTATATTCTGCTACACAGAAGCTCCACAAGCTTGCATCTGACATTCACCAAGATAATGGGTCGTGGTCCTTGACAGGGTAGTTCTGGGGTCTGCTGACATCATGGTGTTGGAAGATACTACTTGCCCTCATAGTTATCGCAGGTGTCATCTTCACATGTTGCCTATGTATTAATTGCTTTCCAGCATGTTGCACTTATTGTATGAGCAAGCTCACCCCTACCCCTAAATTGCCAGGACGTGATACTAAGGTCTCTGTAATGATGATGCAGGATATCATGCTCATCGACGAGGGTATTTTTGAGTACTAAGTAGATGTTGATTCTCCTATGCTGTTTTATTCTTTCTTGTAATGTGAAGTGAGCATGCATTCTCTTCCTTCCACTTAGAATTGTAAAGACCCTACCGGATAGCCTAATAAAGCATTTAGCCACCCCTGCTAAAAGGAGGGTCTGTTAGATTTGAAAATCCCATTCGTGCTATGCACTCGTATCATGCTACATTAGGTTAGCAGTGTGTGGCTAAATATACGCCATTTGTAGTCACGTTATGCAACCCACTGAGTTATCCCTGCAACATGCAAGCTTTTCTGTAGTTAGCCAGTGTGACTCCATTTTGTATTTCGTAATCCCTACTGAGCCGCTTAGGCCGTGTCTGAACTAGGCTTCATCATTCGTATTGCTTGACTCAGCAGAACACTGTATTTCGTTATTATTTTCTCTCTGTTCAAGGCTGTTTTCTGACTTACTAATGAATAGGCCATTCTGCCCTCGCATACCTATCCAAGTGTGTAGTTCTGTTCCCACGTTGGGAGACGCTGAGACTCAGCGCGGTGACCTCGAATCACAGATAGCATGTACCCATCTGGCGGGTGGTGGCCCATCCTCCTGTGCCTTCTTTGTTCATGTTCGGCTCAGGCCGGTAACTTTCCACTGTGGGCGTGGTTGGAGGCTTCTTGGCAAGAATGATTACTCACTGCAGACTGTTGGTGGTCATTCCCTCGGCAGACATCTTAGGGTGCAGGTCAGATTGGACTCCTCTGAAGAGTATTACTAATAAAGGTATGTTTGTATTCTCTACTGTCTGACCGACTCTTCATTTCTTGGGAAGGCCTAGCAGGTGGTTGTAGGTAAACCGGGTGGCCCCTAAGGGCCGGGCCACTTCCTTCAGATTGCCCAGGTTTTATCAATCTTGTGGTCAAACATGATCACATGCTAAGGGAAAGAAAAGGAGACAAATCCAGAAATGACTTGCCCCATGGCATGGTGTTCTAGAATGAGAAGAAAGAGACCCTGGAAAGAAAAACTCAAAATGGCATTGAACCTATGCAACTAGGAGGGATTTGTAGTCCGCTTTCTAATGAAGAAAAAGAAAAAAAGAAGTGAGCTTAACCTGCGTCTGCATTGCGGAAAAGAAGAACATTTTACTAGAGAATGCCCCGCTAAACTAAAGACCCCTAAAAAGACTGTTGCCTCTAGCTGACCTTCAAGATTCTCTGTCAGAAAACTGAGAAGCCAAAGCAGTTGATGGATCTGAACTCTCCTCTGGACTCATCACTTATCGCCTTAATTATAGTCATGGTATGTGACAATGGACATTCTGAAACAGTTCAATTTGAATCGATGGACATCCCAATTTTTGGGGCGATCTTTGGAGTCCCTTGGCCTCAACTGCATAATCCTCTTATTGATTGTTCTCTGGCACTGTGACCATGAGTTCACAATTCTGTTTATAACATTTTTATCAGGAAGCAACTGATTGGAAAATCCTGGTTATTTACGCAGCCTCTATGATGGTGCATTCCTCAAATTTACCCTTACAGTATCAGAATTCCGCAGTGTTTGATCAAACTAAAGCCATTTCCCTTCCCCCTCATAACAGTTTTGATTGTAGAATTGATTTGATCCCTGGGGCTGATTTTCCAGTCAGTCACATTTATGCCTTGACTGAACCTGAGACAAAACATTTAAAGGAATACCTAGATGAATTGCTTACCTGTGGATTCATTCATCACTCTTTGTCTCCCATTTCATCGCCACTGTTCTTCATTATCAAAAAGAATGAAAAGCTGCAGGTCTGCATCGATTATAGAGTATTAAACAAGGCGACAGTCAAAAACAAATATCCGTTACCACTCAGCCCTGTCTTTCTGGATCAGGTTAAGAACTGTACCATATGCACCAAACCTGATTTCAGGGTAGCCTACCACTTAATCAGAGTTTGTGAAGGGGCTGAGTGGAAAACAGCCTTCCGCACTAAGTTGGGCATGTTTGAATATTGTGTCATGCCATTCGGTTTGTGCAATGCCCCGTGGCCTTTCAATTTTTCATTAACGAAATCCTGCAGGATTTTTTGGATCCATTTGTCATTGTGTTTATCGATTATATTTGAATCTATTCTCAAACAGAAGAAGAACATGTTCTCAATGTCAAAAAGGTCCCACAATGTCTACAAAGCCATCTCCCATTTCCCAAACTTGACAAGTATGTCTTCCATACAATTTGAGTTGAGTTTCTAGGATTCATTCTATCCCCATCTGGTATTCACATGGACCCCAAGAAAATTTAGGCAATCCTACACTGGGCAAGCCCAAGTTCAGTATGAGAAGTTCAATCATTTCTTGGATTTGCCAGTTTTTACAGGCCGTTCATCACCCATTTCTCAGATGGTACTCCAATCACAAAGCTCATAAACGAAGTACCTTTAATTGGTCAGAAGATGCTGAGCATGTCTTTGCCTTATTAAAAGAGAAGTTTACTCGAGCACCAATCCTGAAGCACGGAGATCCCTTTCAACCCTATTTCATTGAGGCATCCCAATTTGTTGTAGGTGGAGTATTATCTCAGCAAGATGTGTCATCGGGTAGAATGCACCCGATAGCCTTTTTGTAAAAAAACAACTACCGGCTGAGCAAAACTACACTGATTCTGAGCATGAATTGTTAGCCAACAGGTTAGCCTTTTAAGAATATAGGCATTAACTCTTAAGTTCACGTCACAACATCATGATTTATTCTGACCATAAGAATTTACAGTTTTTTAGGTCAGCCAGGGCATTCACACCTCATCAGATGAGATGAGTTCTTTTTTTTTTTACTGAATATGACTTTGTTACACATATCACCCAGGTGAAAGACAAGGTAAGGCAGATGCACTTTCACGTCTCGATAAAGAAACAGTAACACAACCTGATGAACAGTCTCCTATGATTCCACTAGGGAAAATGATAGGTTCAAGTGAGAGTAAGGAAGATGAGTCTGAAATATTTTTTAAAGACCTATCTTTAACCCTTCATCCCTTTAAACCTCATGAGTGGTTGACCAATCCTGCCCATAGTATTAAAGATGGTAGTTTCTACCATGCAAATAAGCTATTTGTTCCTACTCCCGAATTGCAGCAGAGAGTCTTCCACTGGTGTCACTTTACTCTGTTAGCTTGGCAGCTGGGCGAGGAGAAGACAAAACAAGAATGTCAGCAATGGTTTTGGTGGGATAGTATGATAAGAGATGTGCAGACTTTTGTCCAGTCGAGCCCCACCTGTGCCCGACAAAACACCTCCATTCTTCTACCGCAGGATTAATACAAACCTTGCCCATTCATCCCACTCCATTCCGTCAGTATGGATTTTATCATAGACCTTCCCCCTACCAATGGATTTACCACTATTCCAGTAGTAGTGGACCTTTTGAACAAGATGCCCACTTTATTTGCCTCAAGAAACTACCCACTGCTGAAGATCTGGCAGAAGAGTTATTTAACCAGGTGATCCATTTACAGGGTCTTCCCACCACCATCATTTCTGACTATGGAGTACAATTTGTCTCCAAGTTCTGGCAGGAAGTCTGCACATCTCTTCGTATTGATCATAGTTTTTCCTCTAGTTACCATCCCCAGACAGATGGACAAACAGAACAAATGAATCAATCTATAGAGCAATATTTACGATGCTTATTAGGCACCTGTACCAGCAGCTGGGTACAAGTAGTACTACGAGCCGAGTTCACATACAATAAAAGCACACACTTTTCGACCAAGGTGTTTCCCTTCTCCTTCTCTTTCAGATATCACCCCAAAGCCATTCCTATGCAAATACCTCAGGAACTTTCAGCTATCCCAGCTGTAAAGGCTCATCATGAAAATCTCATAAAAATTTGGAATAAATCTAACATGGAAATACAACATTCCAAGAAAGTGATGAAAACCCAAATATATCGACACCGTCGTCTGGCTCTGCCCTAATTGGTTGGTGATCAAGTATGGATAGCAACCAAGAATTTACATTTAGCCAGGACCCATAGCCCGCCACAGCAGCCGCCGCATCGCCTCACCAGCACCAGGGATTCCAATCCCCAGAGGCACTTGCGCCAGGAAGCGCCAACGTTTGGGACCGCTCCCGGTGGGGCATAAAAAGAGCTCGGGGCTCCCGCAGCGCGGGACACGCGTGGGCATGCCCTGGCCAAGGGCGGGTCCGTCTGCGCCCGTCAGAGCCCGGAGGAGGCTGGGCAGGGTCATCCCTCTGAGGTCTGCTCCTGGAGATCTTTGGACTTGATTTACCAAACCATAACGGGATCCAAGGTCAGTGCTCCAACACTCTGATTTGATACATTGCTATTAAGCCCACATAAGTTTTTCTCATTTCTCCGTGGCTGTCCACAACCTTGTTTTACTATTGACCCCATTAATTCCTCCCCTTATGTTCTGGGTAGCCACTCATAGCGGGATCTAGCAACAGGGCAGAAAGTGGCTAAAAGTTCTGAAGGAGATTTGATTTGCCCCAACGTGTCATCCTTAAATATGGGGAAGCGAACCTGTGCTGGGATAAAGCAAATGCCACCCCCGCAACCTGTAACGTCTTTCCAACCAACCTCGATTGACAGGATGCTCCAGAGGGCTATAGGCTTAGTGGCTACCGAAATTGAATTGACTGAAAGGCGTTTATCGCTAACCCCGGATTTAGCCATACCCATCATCAAGCATGACGCCCCAAGTTCACCACCAGCTTTGGCTTCGGATTCTCCAATGCTCCAGCCAAGGACTCGTGCAATGGGATGCGAAACATCCAGTACTGACCTGCATCCGGAGGGTGTTCATCATGGCCCTGCTAGAGAAGGGAAACCTAAACCAGCTGCAGGCTTGGGGACTAAACGCAAGAAGCGTGCTGTAGAGCCTTCAGTGAATGGTGTCTCTGGGGAGGGTGGGACAGGGGTTTCTTCACAAGAAGGCATGGAGCAGCCAGCTTGGGTGACCAACCTGGTGGTGGATTTACAGGTCCAAGTAAGGGTCATTGTTAAGGCTGAACTTAACACTCTGATGGAGCGGGTGGACAAGCTTGCTACCTTGGTCGAGTCCTGGGTTGGCAAGACAGAGGCAATCTTAAGGGGGATGGAGCCTGTAAATCACCTGGTATCGCAAGTTGCTTCTCCCAATACTAGACTGGAATCCACATCTACAAATAACACAACCCCAATTACAATTCCAAACCAGATTAATAAGGAGGGTATAAATAAGGTATGAGTATCCCAGCCAGCCGAAGATCAGATGATAGTACACACTGCCAGGGGCGTACCTATGGGATGGAGACTGGAAGTAAACACAGGGCCCACACAGCAAGGCCACCAGTACATGATTACTTGCCCCAACAGGGGACCAGTCACAGGGCTGGTCATGGGTCAGTTTTACGTGCAGAAGTTGACGAAGAAAGGCCAGCTTTGCCATGCATCAATCTCCCCCGGCCTCAACACCTTATTTTATCATTCTAACTGGAGTACCAGAGTTGAATAAGGGTCTTAGGGAATCCCACTCTGAACTGAAAAATAAATGTATATTTTGGGTGGCCAAACAGCGGCAATTTTCCTACAAAGATGCAGACGAAATCCTTATGACAAGTAGGGTGGGATGGGTGGGCTGGAGGCCGAAAGATGTTCCTGGGGACTGTGTTGTGATTAATTTCAGTAACCCAATTGTTGTACAAGCTCTCCTTGATCGGAATCATCGAAGGCAGGATGGGGGCATAGGGTATTTTCCACTGGGTTATTTCTTTCCCCCAGGGTTTAACCCACACAACAGAAGATGGGGTGGCCATGAGGTGGGGGCGTGCAACCAGAATAAGCAACACACCATCTTGGGCCAGGATCAACCCAGTCCATTATTCTTCAACCTATCATTTTCTAACATATTTGAGTCTCTAGAATCCGTAGATTGACTTGACCCCTTAGGGCCCCCGTACGAGAGATTCGATCACCAGAAGGAGATCATGGTGAGCCCAATCCAACAGGGGGAGTCTGTACGGCGGTGTGGGCTTCCAAGGCAGGAAGGGGAATAGGTGAAGGTGTGTGCGGTGGAGAGAGAGGAGTTGAAAGTGGCGGAAGGTATGGGGCTCTTATTAACCAACTTTCGCCTGATCCATCCCAAGAGAGCACACAAGCAATCAATTACCAACCGTGGGTGACTGTAAAATCCCCATCCCCCTTATCTGATCACCCTGATGCTAGCAATGGCCTAAGGACAGTGGGGATGGAGACGATCAGCCCACTCCCACAAGATCATGGCATATCAATGTCTGGTGATCAGTCATATATTCCAGACAACTGCGTGGGCCCTCCTAGGCTGCAGGTACTTTCATGGAACATTGCAGGTCTCACCACCAAATTAGATAACCCGGAGTTGGGGTTATTCATAGAACAACATGAGATCTGCATGTTCCATGAAACCTGGGCTAGGGCGGACACGCATAGATTAGACTATGCGCCATTTAGCATAGCAGCCACTTTTGGAGGTAGGGGAAGGCCCTCAGGGGGACTTTGTACCTGGGTCGGTGTGCACTTGGGCTGTGCAGTGAAACAGATAGAAACATCTTCACGTGACATTCTTTGTATCTTCCTGACCTTTCCTACAAAGGTCAGAATTGCCCTGATAAATGTCTATTCACTGCCGGTTGGTTACAGCTAAGAGTCAACGACTCTTGATGAACTGACCGCCTTCCTGCTAACCATTCCTGACAATTTTTGGGTGATCCTAGGTGGTGATTTCAATTGCCAGTTTGAACCACTGAATGGCCTGATTACATGTAACCTCAGTGAAAGAATGATCTACATTGGGCCATCCCAGAGCCCAACATCCCGCCAACTCGGGCATGGACTCCACTGGTGTTGCAGATGAATACCCTCACATTAAATCTCTCATTAAGAGTGTGTAATGGCCGCACAAAATCTGACACACCGGGGAATTACACTTTTAATAGACCAGGACATGCCTCTATTATAGACTACATTCTGGTAGACACAAAATCCTGACATAGGGTGTTAGATTTTAAGATCGTGCCCCACTATGATAGTGACCACAATGCTCTTATCATAGAGGTGATGTCGCCCTGTGCTAAGATTGTATCTGAAACACAACCACCACTCGACTCCAGATTAACTCTGACCAATGGCAGGAGGAGAGTTCGTTGGGGGGAATTCTGCCAATCCCAAGGAAAGCTTGCCTCCCTATACCAAACAATCATCCCATTTCTCATGGCCGTGAACCAATTTACTTTGAACGATGGCATTCCTACTTCTCTTTCTAAAATATTTGATAATCACCAAGATCTAGTATCTACTATGGCTAATATTTTCTATCCCAAGAAAAGATCAAGGGGAATAGAAGACCACGACATTATTGGTACAATGATAGCTGCGGTATGTCCAAGTCAGATCTTATCACTGCTATAAAACTTAAGGATAGGCTGTTAATAAGAGAAAAAAGGACAGCCCACAAAAGTGCCATCGATAAGGCAAAAAGAAGTTGGGAATGTCATAAATGTGATACCCTGAGAAGCGCCTTAAATACCCATGATATGAGGTCCTTTTGGAATGTGGTAAATACAGGCTCCCAAGATGGAAAACTGGCTATAGAACCCAATATAGGGGCGGATGTATGGAAGGCTCATTTCGAATCCTTATATCTAACGTGGAGGACGAGGATGGGCCTGTTGGTAATGTGCATCCCCCCCTCGAGCCAATTTGTCTAGATGCCCCTTTGATCTCCCTGAAGGAGATAACTGACGCATTGAGCAGGGTAGTACCATCCAAGGCTCCAGGGTTAGATAAGATCCCCAGGGACCTCTTCAGTTGTGAACCTGCTATTTTGCCCCCTACTTGTGGTCTATGTTTAATGCTGTCCTGCAGGGAATGTCGATTCCAACCACCTGGGCGGGGGCCGAAATTATACCAATTTATAAAAAGGGATCTCCGCTCCTCTCCGCTAACTATCTCCCTATCAGCCTTATCGACGTAAGCCAAAAAATATTTGCCTGCGCACTCTTGGGGCAACTCCAGAGCTGGATGGAGGAGCACAATGTCCTTAGTCCCCTCCAAGCCGGGTTTAGAGCCAAATCCCCACCTACATGTGAAACCCCTGGAGAGGGTGTCCATTTTTTAATACCTTGGTATCACGCTCACCGAAAAAATGGACTGGGGTGCGCAAACTAAGAAAGCAAGTTTAAAGTTGGCCCAGACAACGGGGGGACTGACAAAGGTATATAGGAGCTGTACCCACAAATTTGTTGGCCCGGCGGTGGAAATTTATAAAGCCAAAGCTAGAGGTGCCACCCTGGATGGAGCTGAAATCTGGGGTCATTGTCCATCTGGCTCTATATCGAGAATTGAGAATTCCTTTGCCAGGCAATTAGTGGGTCTTTCCCCAAGCTCCCCACTTGCACCTCTCCGAATGGACCTTGGGATCAGACCAATCGCAGACGAAGCCGCTCTTAGACCTCTTCTATTCTGGCGAATTTCTGTGGAGCACTCCGGAATTGGCTGCATATAGGGAAGAGCTGAGGGAAGTACTGAGTCTACAGGGTGTGGGCAAACTACCATGGCTGGCTTTCATTAAAAACTCTTTTGTGGCCATGGGTAGGGGTAACCTGTGGAACAACGCAGAAGAAATCTGCCCCACAACATCAAGGAAGGACCTGATAGAGAGTTATAGGGAGCATAAACTTACCCAGATACAGGGGAGGTCTATGTCTGGCCCACTGACCTTAGGGTTTCTAGAAGTAGAAGATCAGTACAGACTAGAACCTGTCCTGGATGACATCCAGCCGGTCCTTGCCAAGAAGTTATATTTGCAGTTCAGACATGGGGTGCTCCCGTTGCGTGCTTTTACAAAGAAATGGGCGGGTTCATCTAATATCATGTAATATTTTTCTGTCAAGGATACAAGAGGGCGAGAGACCGATGGCTTTTACAGCTATGTAGAAATATGGGACCCAGCCACTGCACTGAGGTTTTTAGGTTATTGAAATATGACACCCACATGCCTATTGTATTCTCAATATCACGTTTTCTATTTTCTATGTGGTGTATACGTAGGGCCATCCTAAAGATGAGCCTATAGGTTTTGCCGGTCTATTATTATATATTCTATAAACCAGGCCCCGATCTTCTTTTAACTTGAATGAAAGTATTTTATGACTTTTAAACTAGTATTTTTTAATTATAATGTGCTGTGTATATTGTTTTTACATCTTTCTAATTGTATATACCTTTGAATGCTACTAGGTGAGGGCTGCTATGATAGCATCATGAACTCCGGTACTGGATTACTCTAATGGCCTTCTTGCTGCTCATGAATTGCACACGCACTTTATTGAACCCGGTTTCCGAATACAGTAAAGGCCATTATGCTGCTCATTTATTGCACACGCACTTTATTGAATCCTATATTTATAGGTTAACTTGTGGACCCTTGAGGCTGGCATGTGGGATAGCCGAGTGCTTTTTGTAGTACTACTGTAAGCTTACACCAATTATGTGCAATTCTGTGCCTCACATAGAGCAATGACCGTTTTTATTCAATGGAATGAAATGTATTGTATTTTTACTTGTGCTTTTATGGCCATATAGGCCGAAATAAAGATCTTTGATGATGATGATGATGATAAACTTCAACCCCATTATATTGAACTCTACAAGATTTCCAAGGTCATCATTCCAGTGACCTTGAAAGTGGACTTGCCACAAGAACTTCAAGTGCACCTGGTATTCCATACCTCCCTCCTGAAACCCTATAATCCTTCCTCATACGCTGAGCCACCTTTACTGCTTATTGTCATTGAGTGTCATGTAGAGTTTGAGATTCATCAAATCATGGATTCAAAAGGCAAATTGACAAGCTTTACTATATAGTGGACTGGGTGGGTTATTCCCCTGAGGACAGGTCTTGGGAACCCGCAGAGCATCTTCACCACCCTTCTCTGGTGCGCCGGTTCCATGCACTTCATCCTGACAAACCCCACCCATTGGGTTGGCCTTTGGAGGGGGGGGGGAATATTCATCCTGCGCCTTGTATTGCCCATGGTCAGCTGGGGTTTGGGACCTAATGCCCTGATGGATATGCTCTAATGTAACCCCCCTAGACCCTACCCACCACATCCACACCACATTGATAACATGTGCCAAAATTTGGCTCACATAATGACCCCCTAGGCTTCTACCCTCCACACCCATTTGGGTTCCAGAAGTAATGGCCCTCAGGATTCTTTATTTGAGGCACGGTCAGTATCATGCTCATTATCTAGTTAGATATGGGTAAATTAGTGACCTTTACACAAATTCACCCTTCCTCACATGCCCTTGTGTGCATGACTTTCTCTCTGTTGTCTCGCCCGCTTCTACCGAACTCCTGTGCGATTTGGCAATCGGGCAAGTCCTGGCAGCCATCTTGGGCATGGCTTTGTATTAAAGCCACACCCATTCTCTCAGCCTTGTTTGGCTTTGCGTTTTTCTTCTGGTTAAGTCATGTTGAAGTCCTTTTTCCAGTTACTTCTTCACTTACCTGTGATCCAGCGCAACACTTTATCAGGGATCGATACTCATCAATATTTCATACAAATGGCCCATTCACATTCACCCAACTCACAAATCCCTGTTCTGCTGGATGGTCAAGTTTGAATGTCATGGAAAAAGTATTTCCTTTACAAATTCACGTTTAATATTTCTAAATACATAACTAGACTCATATATCAACTCTCTTTCCTCTCGTTCGATGGACCAATTAGTTGAGAAGTTGATGGTAATAATAGAACTAACTAACTATATAATTAGTTAAATAATCACAGACTCTCGATAAGATTAATAAAGTTTATCTCAGATAAAATTAATTGATAAATGCTCATCGCATACAGATCGCAATGCAAACAATGAATTCCCCAAAGGAGAGATAATCAATTTAACAGAATGCAAACAGTGTCAAACTCATCTTTCATGAAACGATATGCACATGAGGGAGTGGATAGAGAGAGAGACATAAGTTTCAGCAAAAACAATGTGAAACAAATATAATATTTATAACGGAGTGGAAAGATGAAGAGACATAAGCTTCAGAGACAAAAATACATTTGCAAGAAATTATGCAAATTACGAGTCCGAGAATAATACAAGCCCAAGGATAAATGAAATACCACCCCCCTGGCCAAGGGAGTAGTGTGGGTCTCCTGATATAGAATCAGGAAACAAAGATTTCAGGAACAGTACAGGACAAGGACAGGAACAGCTAGGCCTCTCTGCAAACCGACGATCAGCGACGCATCTCCCCTCTCAATCTCCTCTGCACTGCACACCCCTGCTCGCTCTAACCACACCCCCAAAGGCACCCCAGTTATACCCTAAAACCTACATGTCCAACCCACATTAATTGAAACATTGCACAGAATTCGACTGCTGATTGGATGCTTGGGGAGGTGGTGCATCACACCACCGTGATTTCATTCAAAATTTTTCATACTCATTGTTCTACTTCCTTTCCCATGGAATATTTATTGACCAGTTCATGCAAATTTATTATTGTTACATTCGATTAAATTCTCAGCCACGCCTATGGACGAAGTCCTGAGTCCCACGGCCAGTATCATCCTTTGGCAGGCAACCAACGTTCTCTGAGCTGTTTATCCTTGAACTTTTTTATTCATCATCCACAGCGCTCAGAACTTCTGTCTGTCTTGTCAGGTCATTTCTGCTCATTTTTCCCCAGCCCCTAATCTATCCGGACAATTTAAGCAAATACAGGCCCATTCGGCTCACTATGACAAAATAAACATATACAATATTAATTTCATGGAAAAGCATCTTTCACTGTTTACCACCCTCCTTTACACTATTCCCTGTTAGTATTTTTCTTAGCATAAGCTTCATGCAAAGCGGCATTATTTATTATCGTTTTTAAAGCAAGATGCAAAAATGCGAAATGCGGCCTAAACGTGCATTAGTCGCGTTTCTTTGAAACGCACTGTAAAATGCGGCCTAGTTCTTTCATGCATTAGTTCACATTAGTGCACGCATGCGCAAAGCGGTTTCCCATGTAGCTTATGTGATTTGTATGTTGGTTTTTCACTGCACACTGTTAATAAGTATTATGGGGGAGTTAATTTCGAGCAGGTTTCTTTTTACGAAACCCTGCTCCATCACCTGCATTCCCAGAGCTGCGGTCCCTCATAGGCGCCTTCTCACCATCTCAAACATCAGCTCTTCACATTCCTGCAGAACAAAGACAAAATGATAAAAAGTTCAGTGCACTAAGCTTTCAGTACAACAGCTTCAAGTTAAACAGAAAATCAAGGAAAAGACAAAAGACTGCTAGCATTTCTTTTGCCCGCAAGCTCGAGTAAAGCCTTGACTTTGTTTTTAAAGACGTAGGGGCATATTCACAAGGAGCTATCGCCGAATTAACGGCACTTTATTGCAGCCAAAGTCGTGATAAATTTACCTCCCCATTCACAAGCCCGTGTTAACAGCTCACAGCACCAGTTTACCCGCGATAGCAGGCGCAAAAAACATCGCCACAGAGGACCCCCGCAAATATCGCTAATGAGATGCAGAGTAGGCGTTCCTGTGCCAAAAGTCGAGACAACATCCCACCTCAACATTCACAACGACCAGCCACATCAGCGATAAGAACACAAAACAGGCGATAAGGCACGTTAGCACCAGGAAATTTACACCTGCTCTGACCTGGTGTAAAGTCGGACGGCAGCCAGCACCACAAAAGGGAGCACAGCCCAGGGCCACATCCGAAGGGCAACAGACAGATGCCATGGAGCCACTCATCATGCGGACCGGACACCCAAGAGGGCCACAACACCCACCGCCACCACCCCAGGACCCCAACCCACACCCGGAACACCCCCCCCCCCCGGACCACCACAGACACAGTGCAGACAAAGACAGCGGACCCCCAGGAAGCGTACCAGCCGCACAGACCCAACATCTGACAATGTCACCATCCACTACAGGCTGAAAGTGACAAACATCCTACGCATCCTGACCATCATCGCCTAACAGGCCTAAGGCACCAACACAGCGGACAACCAACATCCACCCCACACAAAGCTGCTGGCTTGGCTGCACCTGTTGGCCCCTGGTACCCCCCAACCAACACCCGCCAGAGTCTGAGGAGTCTCACAGCCAGCCACATCCAAGTCCCCCACACCTGTCCTGGACATCACCATCACCCTGGTACCCCAGTCCCCATACGTACAACACAATGCGCAGGATCCGCTGGAGACCAAGCAAGGACCATACGCCCAAGCAGGATGCACGCACGTGTTGGGGGCAATACACAGCACACATGTACTACCTGTGCCCCCTGGTGTCACAGCAAACAATCACCGCAACAGGAAGCACACGTCTCACATCAATGTGCAGGCAACAACAGAACACCGTGGAACCCCCAACAATGTCGCCTACAAATACCCAGCCAGTGTGCATGATACCTTCATCCTCCGACAGTCCATCATCAACCAGCGTCCCCAGGATGTCAACAAGGGAAATGCACAGCCCCTTGGCAATATCCAAATGAACACCCCACACACCTCAACTCCACAACCATGCAACTCACAACTCTGGCAATGCACACGTCACAAAATCACATACAACAGGCACAACAACATGCCTACCCACCAGACATGACAGAACAACTTACAATGTTCACATGGGCAAGCCCTGAACATGAGCCAGCAATGGCATGGCACCTCAGCCACATAATAGCCGAATATGGGGAGAGGTGGCAACCAGGCATGTGTGAAGGATGCAGTAGAACCATGATTGGGAAAGTACACAATGCCAAGAGTGGTGGAGATGTGCTGGACACACCGCAGTATGCAGAACACACCCATATCCATGGCGACATACACCGCTGGTGTATGGAGTGTAGTGGACAGTGGACGCCACCATGTCACCCCAGCCAGTGGGGGACCTCGCGGAAATGTTGCCTGTTACGCCCCCCCTAAGCGTCACCGGAGTGGGATGGCCGGGCGTACGCCACGCCAGCGTAGGGGTGTGAATAAAAAGCACGTAGGCCTGGGCGTGGTCCTCTTCCGGAAAGACCCACGTCTCTGCCAGGGCGGCACCTCCCACCCCGCCACGAGGCCGATGCCGTCCTCGTGAGCGGAGTTGCCTGCGATGCTGTGCGCCTGCCGGACCCCGTCACGCTGGACCACGAACCCGTCAGGCCCGCCCCTGCGCAGCCAGGCCACACTGATCACCTGCCGACACCAGCATTTGTCAAGGAGGGCCCACCACATGCTGGCGCAAGCTCCAAGCCCGAGGCCCGCGACCTTGGCAGCCTCCTCAGACCATCACTGCCTCCACGACACAGGCCCGCCTTACTTCTTTCTCGTTGACGCACTCTACTGCCGCCTTCGGCCCACTCGTCGGACCAGCAGGTCCCATGTGTGAAACTGTGTCCTGAGTCTTCAATGGCAGTGACCCCAAATCCGGGCCAGCGGCCACAGCACCAGACCCCCCCCGAACTGTGAGGTATAGTTCCATATGGGCATCTTGCGACACGTGGTGCCACTAACCCTGTTCAAGGCCAGCCGGTGACACGTGGTGCCACTAACCCTGTTCAAGGCCAGCCGGCGACACGTGGTGCCACTAACCCTGTTCAATGCCAGCCAGCGACACGTGGTGCCACTAACCCTGTTCAAGGCCAGCCGGCGACACGTGGTGCCACTAACCCTGTTCAACACAAGCCGATCCCACATGTGGAACGGTGTCCTGAGTCCTGAATGGCAGTGACCCCAAGTCCGTGGCAGCGACCACAGCACCAGACTCCCTTTGATCAGTGAGGCATATTTCCATATGCAAGGCCGGCTACAGGTGGTGCCACTAACCCTGTACAACACAAGGCGCGACAAGTGGTGCCACTAACCCTGTTCAACACAAGCCGATCCCACATGTGGAACTGTGTCCTGACTCCTGAATGGCAGTGACCCCAACTTCGTGGAAGCGACCACAGCACCAGACTCCCTTCGATTAGTGAGGCGTATTTGCATATGGAAGGCCGGCGACACGTGGTGCCACTGAACCTGAACTACGCAGGCCGGTGGGGCCACCAACCTATGCACGTGGCTGTGGGCCCTTGTTCACCGCTACCTCTGGCCTACACTGCGGTCAGCAGGGCTCACAATTCAGATACAGTCGCGATTGCAGATGACGCAGGCGACACGTGGATGAGGGACCAGGACTACCCTGCGAACCAGTAGGTCACACATCCAGCACCTAGTCGCAAAGCACGAATGGCAGAGTCCACACCAGTGGTCGCACGGAGAGGTGTAAGAGGAAGATGCGGCTCAGTCCGGACGAATGCCGGGTCACATACACGGAGGTGACCGAACACGTGGTGCCACTGAACCTGAACTACGCAGGCCAGTGGGGCCATCCAACCTATGCCGGCGACACTCGGTGAATGGGCCGTGCTGACCGCTGCCTCAGGCCTACACCACGGTCAGGTAGGTCACACATTTGGAACTGAGTCTTGATTACACCATGGCAGTGAACATTATTTAAGGCAGAGAACAATTCACTATACACCCTCCGATGTGGTGGGAACAAGTCTGTGCATGCCATCACAACCACACTTGTCTGTGGGCCTACGCGGACTACTGCCCTCGGCCTACGCTGCGCATGAGTGGGATCACAGATTTGGAACTGAACATCGGTAATTCAAAAGGCAGAATACATTTCATCGCACGCATGGAGAGGCGTAAGAGGATGATGCGTTGCAGTCCGGAGGGACAGGATCATCGTTACGGAGGTGATTGAACACTACCGACAACTGCCACTGTGTCACTAACTCTGTGCCTTGCGAGCCAACGACACGTGGCTGTGGGCCACTGCTGACCGCTGCCTCCAGCCTACACTGCGGTCCAGTAGGTCACAGAGTCTTGATTTGGCAATGTTGGAGTTCACATCTGTGTACCGGCATCATCGCAGACTGCATCCCCTCTCAGCACCTGTGCCACTAAGTGTGTTCCCCGACATTCATGGACACTCACTGGTCGTACATTGGTGGCGTTTGAGTCTATGGAATAGGGGCTAGTTTTCATCCTCATGTAGCTGATACCGAATAGTTGGTGAAAACGAGGGTTGCGCTTTCCACTCCTCCATTTGCTGCTTCCAGATAACATCAGACCTTCCGCTTCATGCCCTGGAGGACACCTTCCACTGTCCCCCGCAACCCTCCGCAACATACACCTCGGACATTGATGGGGACCCGCTCAGGTCGCATGGCCCATCAGACTGCACCGCAAGTCACCGTCCCGTGGCTGGGTGCCTGTGCCGGCCACAGTGCCGTCCGGGGCCACTAACTCTGTGCTGCTCAGGCCTGGGACCCCTTCTTCTGAGACATTGAATGGCCACTGTAGCGATGGTCTTGGGGTCATCAACGCCATGTGTCTGTGGCCCTGCGCTGTCCGCATCCTCCGGCCTCAACTGCGGGCCACCAGGGCTCACACATAGCATCGAGTCTTGACCGGCCCAGACGTCGCATCACCGCAGGAGGCACACACCACCACCGCAAGGACCATCTCCAACCGCCATCTGCCAGAGTCGAAACGGTGGTCCTGACAGACCTACGGAGTTGCTCAGACCTGTCGTGGATGCCATCATCGGCCTGATACCCTGCTCAGCACTCCAGGTGCCAGTGACTCAGTGCACCGCAAGCCATTGTCCGTTACTGATTGAGTTTTGTGCTGTTGTGAGGTTGCGCAGCAATGTCACCTCATGCAGTGGGGAAGACCTGGGACTATGATGAGGAAGATGTGTCAAGTGTGCGGACGGGAGAAGGCACAGACAATGGGAGGGCAGGAGGCAACAGCCCCAAGGCAGGAATGCAGACTGGTGGTTGTAGTCAAGCTACACACCCGGATCTATTACTGGGTATTGCGCTGTGGACTGCGGACGCAACTGCCACCTCAGGCAGTGTGGGAGACCTGGGACGTTGATGAGGAAGTTGATGCAGGTGTAACACACCCCACTGCATCTGCATCAGGACTAACCCGAAGGGACACAATCCTAGCAATTTCTTCACATGAGCGCGCTCTTCTCTAGTGCCCCTACCTCAGTGCACTGCAACTCACGGAACCTCCTGACTGAATATTGGGTGACCTCTGTCCTTACTCCAGATCCCTCCATGTTGCTCTGCAGTTGTCTCTGTTATTGTTAGAACTGGGGGTCTCTAGTTGGCAATGGTTTGCACCTTTGTCCAAATAGGGACCCTTGCTTCTAGTCAGGATAAGGGGGAAACACTCCTAAAATAACCCCTGCTCACCCCCTGGTAGCTTGGCACGAGCAGACAGGCTTATCTCAGAGGCAGTGTGTAAAGCATTTGTGACCACATACAGTAATACAGTGAAAACACTACAGATGGACACCACACAGGTCGTTTATGTAAAAATAAGTAATCTTTATATAGACTTATCACAAGACCCAATAGCAAAAATCCACAATACAGTACTCAAAAATAGACTTAAAATGATAGAGACAGTTCACGTTATCTTCAAAAATAGGATAGTCAATCAAATAAAGCTTGTAGCAACAAATAACTCCACTTGGAGTTATCACGACGTCGAGACCGGTGGAAATCCCAAAGTACGGCGCCGACCGCGAGGTGCGCGGCGTCGGGCCCGGAGTCGAGCAGACCCACAAAGAACAGTACCTGGAATTCGATGAAAACAAAGACGGTGCACGGCGTCGGGGAGGTGATGCTTCGTTGGCGCCGGCGGCGTCGGTTCCTTACGACCCCAGGGGAGGTGATGTCTCGGTTCCTTACTGCAGCGCAGGGAGGTGAGGCGTCGGTTCCTTACTGTGTCGGGGAGGTGACGTCACGGATGGCGGCGAGGCGTCGGTTCCTTACGATGGTGCGGCGTCGATGGATTCGGGGGTCACCCACGTCGAGGATCGGCTCCGCGATGATGAAGCCCTGGCGTCGGTGAAGTCGGGGCTGCGGTGCGAGTCGGGACGGTGCGTCGTGAGCGTCACGAGCGGTGTCCTCGGCTCCGGTGCAGGCAGCGGCCTCGATGACGGCTTCGGAGTCGATGTCGCACGGCGTCGGCAGGCGTCGGGCCTACGGTGCAAGTCGGGGCGGTGCGTCGTGCTCTTCACGAGCGGTGCCCACGGCTTCGGTGCAGGTTACGGCGTCGCTCGCCGGCGTCGGTGTTGCAATTTCCCTCTGTTAGCAGCTAAAACAGCAGTTCCAGATGCAGGCAAACAGAAGGGGTGAAGTCTTTGTGTCCCTGTGACTTCAGGCAGGAGGCAAGCTCAGTTCAAGCCCTTGGAGATTCCCTTCTTCAAGATGACAAAGCACAGCAAAGTCTTTTCTCCTGTCCTTGGCAGAAAGCAACCACTGCAGGCCAACCCCAATCAGCAAAACAGCACAGGGGCAGTACTCCTCCTTCAGCTTCTCCGGTTCTTCTCCTTGGCAACAGGTTTCTTGATTTCCCAGAAGTGATCTAATTTCCTAGGGGTCTGGGTCCCCTTTTTATACACAGTTTTCCTTTGTTCTCTGAAGGCAGAGAGGCCTCTGCCCAGCCCAAAACCAGTTCTGGTCAGTCCTGGAGCACTTTGTTTTTCTGTCTCCTTCTTTCCTTTCAGAATGTGGGGCAGGGTGCTCAGCCGCCCGGCAGGAGGTGGAGCCAGCATTGTGGAAGGCAGGCACAGCCCTATTCAGACCCAGGTGCAACTCCTCCCTCCACTCTGGATGCAGATCTTTCTATTCAGCCCTGTGCTGACTCACCCTGTCTCCTGTAGCCACCCCCAGCCCCTGTCACTCAATCTCCAGACAAGGAATACACAACCTAGCAGAGGCAGGCTTGGAAGTTTAGGCAAGAAAATACCCACTTTCTAAAAGTGGTATTTTCAAACACAGAATGTTAAAACCAACTTCACTAAAAGATGTATTTTATCATTCTGAGTTCAGGCATACTAAATTCGTTTTTCTACCATGTTCCCTGGGTCAGTTCTGACTATAAGGTGTAATAGTCAGTCTGCCCATTCTGGCCTATGGGGAGCAGGTAGCCTTGCAATAGTGAAAAACGAAAATGGCTGTAATTCACTATTAGGACATGCCACACACACCAGGGCATGTCCTACCTTGTACTTACAATGCACCCTGCCCTAGGGCCTACTTTAGGGGTGACCAACATGCAGTAAAGGGAAGGTTTAGGGACTGGTAAGTGGGTGTACTCACCAAGTCGACATGGCAGCCCTAGGCTGCACACAGGCTCTGAGATGGCAGGCCTGAGACACATTTTACAAGCCGCTTCTGTGGGTGGCACAACCAGTGCTGCAAGCCCACCAGCGGCATTGGATTTACAAGCCCTGGGCACACTCAGTGCACTGTACTAGGGACTGACAAGTAAACCAATCATCCAATCATAGAGTCACTAATCCATAACACAATTTACAATAGGGAGAGCATATGCACTTTAGCACTGATCAGCAGTGGTAAAGTGCCCAGAGTCATAAAACAGCCAACAACAGGTCAGAAAAAATATAGGAGGAAGGCAAAAAGTTTAGGGATGACCCTGCAAAAAAGGGCCAAGTCCAACACAACCCCCTTCCAGCCAAAAACGCAGGGGAGACCAATCACTACCCTGATGGGCTTCCCTGCTTTGGGCGATAGAACCTGGACCCTGGCCCACAACAGCAGGGGCATATTCCAGTTCTACGCCAATCTGAACCTATTGGAATCACTCTGTCCATACTCTCAGGGCCCACCAAGCTAACCCATGGGGAACCCTTCTCCTCAACTGTGGACACCACCTGTGCAGCACCTAACCTTAGCTTGCTCACAGGTGTGTCCCAACAGACAGACAGTACCCACATGGCCAACACAGAGGTGTGGCCTAGTCCACCCCCGGGGTGTGACTTCTGTCCCCCTCCCAGGGGCAACTCTGTCCACCAGGACAGCAAGCCACAGTGGCCACTGACAGCCGTCAGTGATGAGAGCCAGGCCCCAGGCCTTTCATGGCTCTCCAACCTCTGTGGTGTCAGAGAGCGGGGGGCAGTAGCCCCAGGTGCCTGGCACCCTTTGTCCACTCTCCCAACCGTCAGGTCAGGTATGACATCCTGACACTGACCCACCAGCCCCGGGCCTGTAACCGGCGGCTGGACAGGAGACTGGGGTGGGCTCTCCCACACCCGGTCCTCCTCCTTGGGGCTCTGTACCCTCCCACCTGGAGCGGTACCCCCTTCTAGAATTGTCAGGGCACCTGTGGTAGGGGTCCTGCACACTCGCCCACCAGTTCAGGGGTTCTATCCTGCAACTGGGAACCCAGCTTAGGGTCTGTACCCTTAGACTGGGCAGAGGTCAGGGGTGAGGCTGTCCTCTCCCTGCCTCCCTCAGTGGGGCCCTGCACCCTCCCACCTGGAGTGGTGCCCCCAGAAGACAAACTGGTAGGGGCACTGTTAGCAGCTGCCCCTTCCTCCAGGTCAGGGGGACACCCTGAACCTGGCCCTCCAACCCAGGGTCTGAACCCTTAGGCTGGACCTGTGCCTGGCAACCCAGGACTTCCGGGAGGGTACACCAACCCCCCAAGGGAAACACACTCCTCTAGAGTTGTGTAATAATCTGCCTGGCGCACCAGGACTTCCTGGGGAGCACGCATGCCCCCCAGAGGGTAACACATCTCTCATGTGTTGTGTGACAGTCCGCCTGGCGCAGATCTCCCGACCCCTGTCCATCTGACAGCGCGGGAAGATCCCCCAGGACAGAAGTGGTGTTACCATGGTCATTCACTGGTGACTCAGCCCTTCTGGCTGGTCCCTGACCCACTGGTTCTTCCACTGGGGACTCTCTCCCCCTCTCACCCCTCACTCTGGACTTCTGCACCCTCCCAACTGGAGCGGCACTGCCAGACACCAGAAACACTGGAGCTCCATTTACAGACGCTCCAGGTTCTCTAGACACTAGGAGATCCTCCTCAACAGGCGGCCCATCAGGACAGCCTAGGCTCCCTACCTGGTGTTCCCTTGAAGAACCATCCAGGCTCTGAGACTGGGTTTCGGGCACCTTGGGACACGCAGCCCCACACTCACTCCTTCTCCACTGAGACAGGACGTGAGTCCCTACACCCCTCCCATTACCACGGGACCTAGCTGGGCTACACTGAACCTCTCCCACCACTCTGGGTTGGAAGACACCTGAGCCACTCCTCTTAGGGTCACTCCCCAATGCCTCTTCAGACCCTCTGGAATCCACCAAAAGGTCTGCCTCCAATGTGAGCTCCCTGAGGTCAGAGAACTCACACTCCAACAGGTGTTGGCATAGCTCTGGAAAACAGGGACTTACAATATGCTCTCCCCAAATTGGATCACACAGTCCCCCACAGGGGTTAACCAAACTATCCTTCACCTCACCATCCAGTGCCTCACACACGTACTCCACACCACTCTCCTGAGACTGGCAAGACAGTATCTGACTGTCTCTGTCACTCAACCCACACTCTTCTGGGCGGTCTTCACACTCACATACCAGGACTTCAACCATGGGGGAACCCCTCTCCCTGCCCCTCTCATCTAGAGTCAGTAGAGTGTCCCTCCCACCACTAGGACCATGAATCCCTGTGTCAGTTTCCCTATTCCTCTCAGGGACACTGCGCACTACTGGAGCTACCTCATGTCCTTGAACCTCCTGGTGTATGTTAACCCCCTCCAAGTCAGGCGCCACATCTCTGGGTGTGTGCACTACTCTCTCAGCACTGAATAACTTAATTTTGCTGCCACCATCTGAGCTGGACTCCACCTCCAACTCAGCAAAGCTCACTTCCTGAGCTGCCCAAATTTCTTCTTCTTGGGCTAAGGCCCTCTGAGCCTCATCAATCTCTCTCAGTTCTTCATCAATCTCTTTCAGCTTCTGCTCATGAGCCAGAAGCCAGCTATCTTTTTCTGTTTCTCCCTCACTTTTAGAGAATTCCTCCTCCTCAGACTCAACTGGTAGTGTTGCCTTCCAGCGGGGTAACTCATACTGAAATAGGGATGCCTCTAGATCCTCCCTGGACCTTCTCTTCACAGGCAGCCCTCTTTCCTTGCAAAACACACGTAGCTCCTTCATTGTGTAGATAAACATGTGCCAGAAGTTGAGTTCCATTTTGCAACAACTAACCAGAGTCATGGTATCAAAAATACCTCCAGGAGGACACCATAAAACAGAAAAACAGTATGTGGTCGCGTTTGGTCTGCACTCACTAGTAGTGTTCACCAATCACTGTACATGAGTCACAAATGCAAGTCCAGAATCCTCACCGCTGCCACCAATGTTAGAACTGGGGGTCTCTAGTTGGCAATGGTTTGCACCTTTGTCCAAATAGGGACCCTTGCTTCTAGTCAGGATAAGGGGGAAACACTCCTAAAATAACCCCTGCTCACCCCCTGGTAGCTTGGCACGAGCAGACAGGCTTATCTCAGAGGCAGTGTGTAAAGCATTTGTGACCACATACAGTAATACAGTGAAAACACTACAGATGGACACCACACAGGTCGTTTATGTAAAAATAAGTAATCTTTATATAGACTTATCACAAGACCCAATAGCAAAAATCCACAATACAGTACTCAAAAATAGACTTAAAATGATAGAGACAGTTCACGTTATCTTCAAAAATAGGATAGTCAATCAAATAAAGCTTGTAGCAACAAATAACTCCACTTGGAGTTATCACGACGTCGAGACCGGTGGAAATCCCAAAGTACGGCGCCGACCGCGAGGTGCGCGGCGTCGGGCCCGGAGTCGAGCAGACCCACAAAGAACAGTACCTGGAATTCGATGAAAACAAAGACGGTGCACGGCGTCGGGGAGGTGATGCTTCGTTGGCGCCGGCGGCGTCGGTTCCTTACGACCCCAGGGGAGGTGATGTCTCGGTTCCTTACTGCAGCGCAGGGGAGGTGAGGCGTCGGTTCCTTACTGTGTCGGGAGGTGACGTCACGGATGGCGGCGAGGCGTCGGTTCCTTACGATGGTGCGGCGTCGATGGATTCGGGGTCACCCATGTCGAGGATCGGCTCCGCGATGATGAAGCCCTGGCGTCGGTGAAGTCGGGGCTGCGGTGCGAGTCGGGACGGTGCGTCGTGAGCGTCACGAGCGGTGTCCTCGGCTCCGGTGCAGGCAGCGGCCTCGATGACGGCTTCGGAGTCGATGTCGCACGGCGTCGGCAGGCGTCGGGCCTACGGTGCAAGTCGGGGCGGTGCGTCGTGCTCTTCACGAGCGGTGCCCACGGCTTCGGTGCAGGTTACGGCGTCGCTCGCCGGCGTCGGTGTTGCAATTTCCCTCTGTTAGCAGCTAAAACAGCAGTTCCAGATGCAGGCAAACAGAAGGGGGTGAAGTCTTTGTGTCCCTGTGACTTCAGGCAGGAGGCAAGCTCAGTTCAAGCCCTTGGAGATTCCCTTCTTCAAGATGACAAAGCACAGCAAAGTCTTTTCTCCTGTCCTTGGCAGAAAGCAACCACTGCAGGCCAACCCCAATCAGCAAAACAGCACAGGGGCAGTACTCCTCCTTCAGCTTCTCCGGTTCTTCTCCTTGGCAACAGGTTTCTTGATTTCCCAGAAGTGATCTAATTTCCTAGGGGTCTGGGTCCCCTTTTTATACACAGTTTTCCTTTGTTCTCTGAAGGCAGAGAGGCCTCTGCCCAGCCCAAAACCAGTTCTGGTCAGTCCTGGAGCACTTTGTTTTTCTGTCTCCTTCTTTCCTTTCAGAATGTGGGGCAGGGTGCTCAGCCGCCCGGCAGGAGGTGGAGCCAGCATTGTGGAAGGCAGGCACAGCCCTATTCAGACCCAGGTGCAACTCCTCCCTCCACTCTGGATGCAGATCTTTCTATTCAGCCCTGTGCTGACTCACCCTGTCTCCTGTAGCCACCCCCAGCCCCTGTCACTCAATCTCCAGACAAGGAATACACAACCTAGCAGAGGCAGGCTTGGAAGTTTAGGCAAGAAAATACCCACTTTCTAAAAGTGGTATTTTCAAACACAGAATGTTAAAACCAACTTCACTAAAAGATGTATTTTATCATTCTGAGTTCAGGCATACTAAATTCGTTTTTCTACCATGTTCCCTGGGTCAGTTCTGACTATAAGGTGTAATAGTCAGTCTGCCCATTCTGGCCTATGGGGAGCAGGTAGCCTTGCAATAGTGAAAAACGAAAATGGCTGTAATTCACTATTAGGACATGCCACACACACCAGGGCATGTCCTACCTTGTACTTACAATGCACCCTGCCCTAGGGCCTACTTTAGGGGTGACCAACATGCAGTAAAGGGAAGGTTTAGGGACTGGTAAGTGGGTGTACTCACCAAGTCGACATGGCAGCCCTAGGCTGCACACAGGCTCTGAGATGGCAGGCCTGAGACACATTTTACAAGCCGCTTCTGTGGGTGGCACAACCAGTGCTGCAAGCCCACCAGCGGCATTGGATTTACAAGCCCTGGGCACACTCAGTGCACTGTACTAGGGACTGACAAGTAAACCAATCATCCAATCATAGAGTCACTAATCCATAACACAATTTACAATAGGGAGAGCATATGCACTTTAGCACTGATCAGCAGTGGTAAAGTGCCCAGAGTCATAAAACAGCCAACAACAGGTCAGAAAAAATATAGGAGGAAGGCAAAAAGTTTAGGGATGACCCTGCAAAAAAAGGGCCAAGTCCAACAGTTATGCTGGTGTTTTCTGTTTCCATTACACTGGTGTCCACTGTTCAGGTTGTTGCCAGCACCAAGCACTCCGTGCGGGCTGGCTTATACTCACCCCACACACATCCAGCACAGGCGTCACTGTACATGTGGCCCTGCCAATAAAGGGGCCGGGCGCACGTGCCCGTAGCCAGTTCAACATGATATGTGCATGTGTCCCTGTGGTCTTGTTGTATGCATGGGGGCCCTGGGCCCTACGACATTACATTGTGCTGTGTACAGCGGACGCAGACATATCACCGCAGGCAGCGGGCTAGAACCTGGACATGTAGCTTTGTCGTCACCCACTCAATTCGTAAGGGAGTGGACTGTGCCGTCGTACGCAGAGCCAACGTGGGTGTGTGACTGATATGTGCGTGCCCCTGGGCGTGGTTCTGTACTGGGTATGTGCATCTGCATGTGTCTCTATGGCAGTGTGGGTTTCCTTTGTGGGGTGTAGGTGGTCCCTGAAGGGTATTGGACACCCACGTATGTGTTCTAGTTCGCATTCCATGGGTTCGGCAACACCCGCACCTGTTGGGCCACCTCCTTTTGGCGTTCTGACATCTGGCATTGGGGTGCCATGTGTGGGTCGGTGAAGTGTTGTGAGCCAGCCGTGGTTGCGGGTGCTTGATGCTGTGTGGTCTGTTGCAGGGGCTGGGTTCTCCTCTGAGTAGCTTGTCTGCCCTGGTCCTGGTGGTGGGTTGTGTGGGATGTCCATGGGCTGTTGTAGGGTGTCGGTGTCGAAGGTGTGGTGTTCGTCTCCGGCATCACTGATGGGTTGTCTGTTCTGACCTGCTGGAGGTGTTGTTTGTCCCTCTGCATTGTGAAGGGGAGGTGCATGTTGGCATTGTGTTGGCGCCTTGTTCTTGTCGACATGCAGACTGTGTGACAATGTACATTGTGACTGTTTGGGCGGTGGTGGCTATTTGAGTTGGGACAGTGGACATTTGGCCTACATGGCTGATGTGGGGTTGTAGTCGTAGATATGCATCTCACAGTTCCCTGCTCTGTCCAATGTGGTTGTTCTGTTTCTGCGCCTGGGCGGACCCAGTTGTGTCCCCTGTTCTGCAGTGTGGGTGTTGCACTTTGTGCCACATTGTCATGGTATGTGCTGTGATTGCTATGTGTGTGTGCTGCAGTGTGCCACGGGGAGGGGGGACATGTCCCTGGGTAATTGTGGGTGTGCAGTGTGCTACACCTCATTGTGCATGTGTGCCATTGTGCCCATCACCCCCCGTCCCCCAGTCCCTGTTGGATCCTCACCCTGTTGTTGTTGTGTCGGGTCCTGTCGAGCTGTGTCCGTACTCCCACCTCCTTGCACTGTCCCCACACTGATGACTGTGGCCTGGGTTTCCTCCAGCTCCTCCTGTGTCGCTGGACTGCCACCTCCTGTCGCCGTTGCTGCCTTCCTGTTGGCAGCGGGTTTGTGCCTGGTTTAGGTTGTCACGTCCTGGCGGCGCCTCTTGGCCTCCTGGATTAGCCTCCTCGGCACTCCGACTGCATTCCAGGTGGTCTGCTTGTGGGTCAGTTGCTGGTAGTGTTCTGTGACTCCGTAGCGCTGGTCTTGTTTTCCTGACGTCTGCACCCTCTCTTCCTCTCCCTTTTCTCCTTGGCCTTCCCCGACCCCGTTGTTCCTTGCTGGTGGTCTGTGGGGGTTGTGGGGTTCGCGTTGACCTCTGCGCTGGGTCAGGGTGCATCCATGTTGCTACGTGCTTTGGCTTGTTTCTGGTGTGTTGTTTCTGTGGTTTTTATGGTGCAATTTCCCGCCAGACGCGTGGGATTTGCAGGCCTGTGGCTGCTTTTCGCTACTTTTTGTACCGCGATTGGCCTCATCGCATAATTTCTCGCGTTTCGCATTTTTTCAGCGTGGAGTTGATTTTCACACTGACATTTGACGCGTTATCTGGTGACTATCACATGCTACCGCCTTGTTGTGAATTCCATGTTGACACGGGGTTATTTTCCCGCGATAGGCTGCGATATTGAAAGTTGCGTTACGCTACTCTTGCGGCAGTTATCGCACGTTCTTGTGAATATACCCCCTAGTTGTAATTCTTCACCTGCAAGATAGAGTTGAGCCTAGACTTTGGTTCTAAACCTCTTTACAAACAGCACGCAGAACACAAACTTAAAATGGGAAATGGGCAAGTGCAGTCAACTTGTCCAGAGTTAGCAAACAGCAGTATTTTGTCTTAAGTGTGAGTGATTGCATAATAGTAGATGTGCTATAGGGTGAACTCATGCTAATTGTGCCTCTTTGTTTCTTTAGAGGATCTCCATAAAGAGACTGGAATTTCGGTATAAATATAACATTGCCCATCTGTGAAAAGAGGTTGAAGTTTATTTCTTCCCTTCTCTCGTTCTTTTCCCTTCCCTAACCCCTTTCCCCCTCGGAACAATTGCCAGTATTTGTGCAATAGGTATGTTGAGGCTTGTTTTTGGAGGGATTGGTCAGGTCGTCTTTGCTCCTGCAGATCCTGCATCACAGGTTAGTAAAATCTTGACAGTGAGAGTGCAATGTAAATGGGCCACTGTAGCTTCCCTGGCCCATTAGTGCCACACCAGCCTGGGGACCACTGGGGTCTTCAGCTGTCCCCTAATCCTGCCTTATTGAGTTGTGCTTGCCATCCCCCCTCTCTGTCTGGATGGTGTCACTGGTGTGGTGGCTGTTGGAAGGGGGGGGGGTTTAGTCCTGAAGAGGTGCCTAAAGACTGACCCCCGAATTGGGCAGAAGCTACATCATCCGAAAGGCAAGGAGATCTGCCGGAGGACCTGGGTGCCTCACTGGTGGCTGGGGGAAACAGGGAGGACCCAGATATCAAATCGCCACTGTTGCATATGCAAAAGAGTCTCTCCTTCACAGATAGTAAAGTAGATATGCTCACGATAATGGTGAACAGGATTACAGCCAAGCTGGACAAGCAGGAAAATGTATATCAGATTCTGGAGCCAGGATTTCAACACTAGAGGACGCCACGACTGGTCATAACAGAAAACTGGTCAAAATGGCAAAAGTCCTGGAGGTAATCCAGACCAAGATCAAAGACCTTGGAGCCAGGTCTAACTGTAACAATCTCGGACTAATCAGCCTTCTAGAATCACTGGTAACATGGTAGACTTCATAAAGATTCTTTTCTGGTCACTGTTTGCTGCGGAGCACCTCTATGCGGTGGAGTAGACATATCGCTCCCATAAGAGCAAGACTCCTCAATTTCAAGGACACCATCCTGCAGCTTGCAAGGGAGAAGCGCGACTTTGCCCAAGAGGGTATCACCCTCTTCATATTCCCACACTTCACACTGGCCATCCAGGCAGCTCGATCAGAGTACTTTTTTGTGTGTGAAAAGTGTAAAGTTCAAACATATAACTTGGAATTCCTCTGAGTTAATGCTTCAACTGTAAACAGAATAAATCAGAAACTATGAGAAGGGATTGTCTTTCTCTGTCTAAAGTTCTGTCTCTATCCTAATGCAGCACTGCAACTTTGCTTGCTGCTCTGTGTTGAATGAAGATACTGTAAATTTGCACTGTAGTAACTTAAATATTCTGGATATCACTACTGAAATATTATGGCCTTTGGTAACGCATTTTCCATCATGCAGTGCCACGCCTATTCCTAAAATGTTTGGCTTGTTTTTTGTAAATGATCAGGGTCTGATTCTCATACACTTTTTTTGCATGTAAGTAGAACTCAGTCACGCACAAAAATCTTTAACAGATTTATGTAAAAGTCCAACCCTGATATAGATTTTCAGAAATATTAGAATTTTACATTTGTCAATTAAGAGTTACACAATTTAGAGAGTATAACAGAATTGTTGTAATTTCTCGTTCAGGGTTTGGGCAGCAATTTGGGTTTTTGATTTTTAGTGGAGTTAAATCTCCAAAATGGAGTGAACACCAGCAAACCTGAATACTTGTGTGTTTTCACAACCAACTTCCAGGTTGTTTTCTCAGTTTCTGATTCTGTGGATGCACTAATAACAACACTTATCAAAGAACAAGATTATGCACATTCCAGAGCAGAAATTGGAGGACACACAGCCATGGTGAATGTTTGAAAAGTGGAGGGGGCGTCTCCATGGGGGTGTGTTGCTCTCTGTAGAGCAAAACACACACAATATATATGTACATATTCACATTTGCTTTCTATCTACGCATTCTGAATTGGTTAGTATGTTCATGTGGAAACTTTATGCATGTGAGTGCTTTTATAGATTTCTAGGAATACTTCTGTAATCCAAAAAAGTTAGACATCTACTCCAACTGTAGGACTTACTCTGTAGGAGCACATTTCCAATGCTTTCCCTTTGGAAGTGGTATCTTCAGGGATGATGAGGCTCGGATCCAGTAGTATACTTATGAATGGCACGTGAAATGGGCCATAGCACGATCTTTGGTCATGTTACAAGTTCTTCCCTCTGCATACATTGCTATGATACTGGGGTGTCTGCATTACTGCATCCAACTATTGGGCCGATAACGATGTCGTTCAGAAAGGCTCCGAATGGGATTTGGTATCTCAGAATCCAAATCAGAACCCTTGTTTCCGACTGAATCGTACACATTTCCCAATGACCGATTATGATTCCCAGAAACTGTTTGGGCTGTCCGATTCGGTTCCAAAAGGCATTCGGACAGGCTGAGTCTTTCAGACCCGAATCATACAGCTCGATGGACACAGTTTCCGAGCGAGCGATTACGATGACCGATTCGGACAGCCGGTCCGATTCAGTCTGCCTGACACAAAACGGCTGTTGGAATCTGTCTTTGGGGGCCTGTTGCAGGCCCTCCTTCACCCGGAGGTGTCTGGTTGGGGCCCGTGGGGTACCCAAGGGACCCCTCTTTCCAACCATGCACAATGTGGCAGGCACCATGGGGTGCCCGCCACAGGGTGCAAGGTTTTCCCCAACCACCCCTTTTTTCAATGAGACCCTGTCTTCTTGTTTCGGAACACAGGCTTCCACTGAAGTCAATGCGAGTCCGACCGAACAATGTTGAGAAGCATCGTAATCGGTCGGTTGTACTCGCATAACCCGATTCGGTTCAAAACGATTCCAGAACCGATTTGGTCAGAACAGTTTCAGAACGACATCGTAATGTGCAATGTCTGCTCAACACTCCAGTTCCTTCAGCTAAGGCCCTCATTTAAAGTAGCCCAGAGAGTGGTATGATAAATAGGACCTATTGTGACATTTTCCTCAATAATAGAGAATAACCATGAGATTTTGGTACTTACCTCTCCAAAATACACCTGTCCTAGTAATTTCCTGTTTTTTTTTCCCCTGTTAACTTCCAGTAGGTTTGACCCACCGAAATGTAGCCTTTATTTTATTTATTTATTTATTTAATGCGATTTTATATAGCACGAACTTCACCCAAAGGTGTCAGAGCGCTTTATAAAAGAACCAGTTACATTACATAAGGACTTCGGAGTACGTGTTACATAAAAGATACAAACAGAAAAACTCTAAATTCACATAAGAATGGTAGTAAGTACATACGTCTACTACAGATACTAGTGGTTAGAGTTGCATATATACAAGTTGCAAATTCACTCAAGGAAAAGATACAAACAGAAAAACTCTAAATTCACAAAAGTATGGTAGTAAGTACATACGTCTACTACAGATACTAGTGGTTAGAGCTGCATATCTACAAGTTGCAAATTCACTCAAGGAAAAGATACAAACAGAAAAACTCTAAATTCACATAAGAATGGTAGTAAGTACATACGTCTACTACAGACACTAGTGGTTAGAGTTATGTATATACATGTTGCAAATTCACTCAAGATTACATTTTAAAAAGCGATTAGGGTTGGACAATTATATATTACATATTTACAGAGCATGAAATTCTTGCCATTGTTCATCCAGGCGTTCAGGTGGTGTTGCACTTATGGGCGGTCGTCTTGCGTCTGTAGGGATCCGGCATTTTCCCCGACGACTGGAAGCGGGCAGAGGTCAAGCCCCTTCTCAAGAAACCCTCGGCGGACCCAACGGACCTGAAAAACTACCGGCCCATCTCTCTCCTTCCCTTCGCAGCTTAAGTCACCGAGAGGATCGTCAATGCCCAGCTGACCGCCTTCATCGAAAAGAATGCCATCCTCGACCCCTCCCAGTCTGGCTTCCGCAGCAACCACAGCACCGAGACCGCCCTCCTCGCCGCCACCGACGACATCTGCATGCTACTCGACCAGGGCCACACCACAGCCCTCATCCTGCTAGACCTCTCTGCAGCCTTCGACACCGTCTCCCACCGCACTCTTGCAGCCAGACTCCACGACGCCGGCATACGTGGTACCGCCCTCAACTGGCTCCGCTCCTTCCTCGCCAGCAGAACCCAAAGGATCAGACTCCCACCCTTCCTCTCCGAACCTACAGAGATCAACTGCGGAGTACCCCAAGGATCATCGCTCAGCCCCACGCTCTTCAACATCTACATGGCCCCCCTCGCCGCCATTGTCAGACTACATGGGCTCAGCATAGTATCCTACGCCGACAACACCCAGCTCATCCTCTCCCTCACGAAGAACCCAGAAGACACCAGACTCAGTTTCCAGGAAGAAATGAAGGATGTAGCAGCCTGGATGAGCAACAGCTGCCTATAGCTCAACTCAGAGAAGACAGAGGTCCTCATCCTTGGACCCTCCCCCTCCGCTTGGGACAACACCTGGTGTCCCTCCGCCCTCGGAAACCCATCCACCCCGACGGATCATGCCTGGAACTTCGGCATCATCCTAGACTCCTCCCTCACCATGACCCGCCAGATCAACGCCGTCGCCTCCGCCTGCTTTAACTCCCTCCGCATCCCCCCGAAGCCAGAAGGACCATCACCCACGCACTCATAACCAGCAGACTGGACTACGGCAACGCCCTCTATGCCGGAATCAACAAATCTCTCCTTCACAAACTCCAGACCATCCAGAACACAGCGGCCCGACTCATCCTCGGAACTCCACGACACGAACACATGACCCAACACCTGTGAGACCTCCACTGGCTCCCCATCGAGAAGAGAGTAACCTTCAAGCTACTCACCCACGCCTACAAATCCCTCCACAACACCAGACCCAAATACCTCAACGAAAGAGTGTCTTTCCACGTACCCAAAAGAAACCTCCAATCCGCCGACCTCGCCCTAGCAGAAACACCACGCATCCGCAGAACCAGAGCAGGAGGAAGAGCCTTCTCCCACGTCACGGCTAAGGCCTGGAACGAGCTCCCAGTCAACATCAGATGCTCCCCTACCCGGCACACCTTCAGGAAGAGCCTCAAGACCTGGCTCTTCAGCTGATCCAGAGCTGCACCCCCCAATCGCCTACAGCGCCTTGAGACCCTCACGGGTGAGTAGCGCGCTTTAAAAACCCCTGATTGATTGATTGATTGATAGGGATCCCCGAGGTGGCGGTGGAGATGGCCGTAGGGGTAGAAGGCCGGGGTGGTGGTGGGCAGAAGCAGCATGCTGGATTCCCGGGCTGATCTTGAGGTCATGCTGGGCTCCATCTTGTGGAAGGAGGAGGACGCTCAGGGCAGGTGGATCTGTGCCACGAAGTCAGGTCTCCCGTCTGGCTCAAGCACCCGCAGTGAGGCCCCGGCAGGCCCAGCACGCCAACACCGCATTCAGGCCTCAGGGCTGCCGATCAGCCGCCAGGCTTGCTCCGACAAATCAAGGCCCCGCTAGATAGTTATTATCTCTGTGTAAACAGGGATGTGCGCAAAGGTTGAAGTTATCCAGACCCCTCATGATAATGGCCTAAGATTCCTGCTCAGCAGAAATGTCTTCACGCGGCAAAGCTTTGCTGTCATTTAGCCCAGAGGCTCATAAACCCTGTTGTGTAAAAAGTACTGGCTTAGGATATTTGTTAAAATGGTTGATTTATGAAGAACATGCCCCATGACTTGTACCATATATATAATTGATATTGGGAAAACTGTCTGCTCTCTTCAGGGTGTCTGCTGCCTCAAGACCTTTGACTTGCATGAACTTTTTCCCAGAAAATGCGTAGAGTAAATTGTTCAGTAGTGCTGCCTTTGAGCTGGTCAAGGTTGCAAGCTAAAGGCATAACAACCCATCTATAATCTGATTTAGCCACATAAAAGCCAGATATCTAGATTAGTAAATTGAGTAATTAAGTGCCTACATAGAGAGATCTGCAGATCACTAGCCCGAACAACCAAGGCATGTGTCATTCCAAAGTTGGTAAAATAGATGTGATTAACCGGATTAGTAATAAAATCACAATTTAAATACCTTGGGACAAGGTAATTTATGATGTTAGTGACATAAATAGAGATTATTTCAAGAAAGCCCTTTTTCCAGTACTCAAGGACTGAGTTATATGTACAAAATCAAATCTGGCACGGCACCTCTGTACCTGAATGCCTTAGTCCACCCTTACCATCCATCGCGCCTTCTTCGTTCTTCCACTCAGGCTAAATTTTCGGTTCCCAGGACTAGACTGTCGCGAATGGGTGGTGAGTCTTTTTCTTGTCTGGGCCCCTCTTTGTGGAATTCTCTCCCCTTGTCACTTCGTAACGAAACCATCTATGCGAATTTCCGAAAATGTTTAAATCGTGGTTATTCAATCAGTAGTTCCTTCTACTCTGTTCATGTCAGGCGGCGCCGGGTAACCTCTGGGTAGCTGTGCACCTTATAAAATTAAATAACAATAACAACAATAACAAATAACAATAACAAGGACTTGAGCAAGGAGGTCAATTAATAGACTGTGCATAGCTCCTTAAATTAACAAACCCCAATAGACGTTAGCAGCACTGGGAGCACCAGGGTTACTTTTAAGATTAAAATGGGGTGTCAGTTTTAAAGCAATTCAGTTTTAAACAGATGGCAATAAAAAGATCAAAAAACCAACACACATTTTAATTATGTTCTTTAAAACTAAGTACAAGTAACTGGACTTATTGATGACAAAACCCTTTCAAAGAATGGAATGGAAAGCATAATGGTGAAATTCAGCATAGCCAACAGGATTTTGAGAGGAATATTTTCAGGGACACCTGCTGTCCCCCAAAATTTGCGAAGAATGTTTTTAGTTATGGAAATATTTGGAGAGCCAGATTTGCTGCTGGAAATTTCACCACCATTCAGGGGCACAGGAAGGAGTTTCCACTAGAGGTTTTTTTCTGACAGAAGTTACTCATCTGATAATGGATTCAGACATTTGTTGAAGAAGATCCAACATAATGGCTGAGGAAAATCCACCATTAAGTAGTTCAGTTTAGTAGAGGAGATAATAAAGCAGCACCAGAAAAACACTTGTCTTATGTCTTGTTCAACCAGAATTGAATCACCGTGCCTGGTTTAGGGAACTGGATTGTGAGTGTTCTCAATGTCAGAGTTGTCATTGTCTTTGACTTGGAAAAGCCTTTTCTGCAACACATAATACCACTGTTAATGGTGCTTTATAGTGGTTTTGCGCAAAAACATAAAAATGTCTCTGACATATAGGGAGAACTTCAATAAAGGCAAAAATATTTTGATTGTGGCATATGAAAATATGTCACCATCGAAACACAGGAAATGCCTTTGCAATTGCAGCCTGTAGTGCACTTTAAGCTGCCATTTCGACCTGGCAAAATAAACCTTTTGCTAGACCAAAACCTTGCTTTTTAATATATATGTCACCCCTAAGCTAGGCCCTAAAGGTTCATAGGGCTGGGGGCGTTGTATTTAAAAAGTAGAGTAGGTGGGTTTAAGTTTTACATGCTCTGGTAGTGAACAACTTCTCAATTTGTTTTTCACTACTGCACGAGCTATAGATAACTTTGGGTTACCTTATTACATTTATTAAATGCTAACTTTGGATTGGGAGCAGATAGTGATATCATGTGTGAACTCAAATGAATTGAAATTTAAAATCCTCTTTTATGATAAAGTCAGATTTTAAGGCACCATTTACTGCCTGCTGCCAGTTTTCTGGGTCAAATAACTGTGAATGGCTCTGATGCTGGGTTTTGTGTATTCCTCCCAGACAGTGATAACAAAAGGGAGTAGGTGCGGGCAGGATGGGCCTTCCTCTCAGGATGGCTGTGGGCAGAGCTGTTCCCTGCCCCACTTACACTTTAAAAGGCTTGCCTCTAGCACCCACAAAGGAATCTGACACTAGCATTTTGTCATCCCAGACTTCTTGGAGCCTTGGCAGGGTGAGGAAAGAACTTTCCAGAACCAGATGCGGGGCTTGGCCAAGATGCCACCAATCTTTAAAAGGCTGGCACCAGGTATTAATACTGGACCCTTGAAAAACCTCCCCAGTACACTCCTGGACCTATGCACATTACAGACGAAGGGCTCCCTTGAGCCCCAGAGGACTGCCCTGCTGCTTGAGGCCTGCCATGCTCCCCAGAGGCCTGCCCTGCTTTTACCAGAGGACTGCCCTCCTGCTTGAGAACTGCCTTGACCCCCAGAGTGATGCCCTGCTGCTTGAGGACTGCCTTGCTCTGTGAGAAGCAAGAATGGACCTGCTCCCTTCAATCCATGCTACCTGAGTGACTCCAATTGTCTGTTGTCTGATCTCCTGTCTAAGCCACCGGGGCACAACAAGCTCCAGAGGTCTCCTTGCAACTTCCCAGCTGACATGTAGCACTGGACCTGCCTGAGCCCTTATGGTCTCTGCTGGGGTGAGTTCCTGATCCCCTAGAGGAGCCTCCCCAGCTCATTGGCCCTTGGCTGACATCCATTGAGTTCCTCATGTGAAAAAAGAAGAACTCCTAAAGTTTTGGGCTCTTGGTCCCCTTGAACAGGCCTGTTTGCACCGACACTCTGCCGCATGTGATGATCACCAACACAAAGCTCCACTGAACCTGACTCTTCACACTACATCGACCACCAGCAATGAAAAGCAATGCAAGATCTGCACCACAGCAGCAACAGCCCAGAGTGACACCAAATGGAAGCTCCAGCAATGACTGCCAGCAATGCCCAAGCAGATCTTCATACTACAATGGCAACCATCCATGCCACCAGGCATGTACTTCATATGACAGGGATGCCCATCCATGATGCTCTCCCTGCTCTTCGCGGTCTCCTCTACAACAAACAGAACTCTTTGTGCCGGACTTTGAGAAAGTAACTTTTTTAGTGGGACTAACCTGCCCCTGTATCCAGCACATGCTCCATCGCGGTTGGCTTAAACTTGTGACCCGGTTGGCCTAAACTTGTAATCCGGTCTAGCACGACCAGAGGGCTGCGAGTGATGCTTTGTGCTTTTGGACACTATATGTACCTAAAGCTTTAAAATGTTATTTTTCGAGTTCTACTGATTGGAGTTTTTGTCATTCTGGTCACATATTGCTTATGTAAATGTACTCAATTTTTCAAAATTGGTTTGGGATTTTGCGATTTTTCTTGTGTTGTCCTTTCACTGTATAACTGTTTTTATGCTGCATGAATACATCACACATTGCCTCTCAGTTAAGCCTGACTGCTTGTGTGTCAAGCTACCAGAGGGATAAGCACATGTTAATTCAGTGTATTTTGTGGTTTGCCCTGACAAGGATCGTGGTTGTTGCTTAAGTAGGGTTTCCACCCCCAAAACCAAAACCAAATCTCTTGCATAATTGGTTTAAGTTTATTATTATCCTTAAACTAACTGCATTACTAAATCAAATTTTTAATTAATTTACTTGAAATTAAATTAAATATCCATTCCAGTTTTATTTAATTAACCTTTATTATTAACTTAGTTAAATCAATGATCTCAATCAGTGTACTGACTGTCTCTTCGCATTAGTAATCTATGCAGTAGCTACATCTGTTAGTGGCATTGATGTTGTGTCACAAATATATATTGCCATTAATGTAGTAGAGAATTTTAGCAGATTCATCAAACATTATCAAAGTTATAAGCAATTCAAATTCTTAATTTTCTCTGGGAGACTCAACTCAATCCTAACTGCATTGTTGCTGTGGGCAGACTGTGGCAGAGACACAATTATAAAGCTGCATAAGATCATCAGCCCCTTGCAAGTCGGAATCCCTCGGATATCAACATGTTTCCTATGCCTTTATAGAAGAGGAAGCCTTGGATTCACTCTTTCTTCTGTTGGGGGCTGCTCCGACCTTATTGTGTACTGACTTCAATGAAGCTTACACCTCAGTGGTAGATGTTACAACAGCCTTAATAGTATTCTGGATAAAGACTTGGAGTTCAGTGCAACAGGAAGCTGCATATTTGTCCAGTTGGGGCCTTTTAAAAGGACCTGTCAAACCCATGTCCTTAAAAATATGGTGAATGCCTCATCCTATGTAGAAGGGGTAGCCTAACATAGTAATGAGGCAGACCCACAGTATCTGAGGGGCATAAGCCTGGGCACAGTCCTTACCTTGCTTGCAGTTAAAAAAAAAGTGGTGACACATTGTACCTGCTGTTACCCATTAACGGTCCAATGCTATTAATCTGTAGTCAGATCAGAATGAAAAGGAAGTTGTATAAAATGAGGCTAAGGTATACTTAGGGTCCTGGTTTGTGCCACTGAGCACATTTAATGAGGTGTGCCTGGTGCAAACTGGGACAGCATACCCTATAACAGATAATGCACTGCCCCCCAGGGCAGACACAAACTTGCGACTGATCTCAGGGCAGCACATTAGTGAAAGGCAGAGCGTCTGTTTTAAACAGATTCTCTGTCTTTCACAGTGCAGGAGGCACCCGACCAGCACTTCAAAGAAGGACAAAGACATCCCTCTGCAGGCAGGTGTAGTGACTGAATGCCCCTGCCAGCAGGGGAATGTCTGGTGATTCAATGCCCCCCCTTGCCCCTTTCAGAGTGAGCCCGAGAGGGGAGTGTGCACCAACTAGCCTCTACCTCTTTGTGGCACACAGTCAGTGATCCCCCTGATGGTCTCTTTGCCTCTGCGCCATAATCCATAAAATAGCACAGACACAGAGGCAAATGTTCTGTTCATTTGCATGTGGCCACCCCCAAACTATTGAGGGAATGACCCCTTAAGATAGCAACAGCGCTATATGTGTTCTAGCACTATCTATATTACCATAGTGGCTGTACAAGCATCTGCGTCCCTTTATGGAAAACTACAGTGTCCCAGGGGTACAGAAAACAAGGGCATACCCCTGCTGCATTTTCGGTGCACTGCATGTAATACAGCCCCAGGTCTGTAAGAGAATCCTGGTTCTCTTGTCACTAATAGTTATAACATTCTTTATTGAACCCTCCCACTTCAATAGATGAATTCTAACATTCGCTATCTCTGACAATTCCAGTACCTAAATCAAGAGTCAGAAAGTAACAGGACTACGTCTGACTGGTGTAGAAGAGGCAATCCCTCGTATTAGGCCACAGTTTTCAAAATGTGAATGTAGGCATTTGTTGTTGTATTTGACAAAGCAGATAGTCAACATACCTTCCATTTCTATTTAGTTTAAGTTCTCCTTTCACTGTTGGTAACATATGCCATCAACTTAGCTCTGCTCTCTTTTTAGGAATCGGGTTGCAAGGGCCTCAGGACCACGGGAACACTGCTGGTTTGCTGGTAACCCAGGCTGGGCAGGCTGGATGCACAGCAGGTAGGTCAGCCAGGCTCTGTGCCTCAAAAAGGTATTTGCAGTCAGGAGCAGACTGGTTGCAGGGATGATTCCAGACAGCTGGGCCACTCACCGAGTAGGTCTCAGGGGTCTCTATGTCCCTCGACGGATGCTTGCTTTCTGAGCAGTAGAAGTCTGGATTGGACTCTTTGTCTTGGTGTCACGTGCAGGGGGTCCGGTTCCTCGGATATTGCTAAGGCATAGCTCCAGTAGATCCTGGTGCCCTCTCACTTGGTGGGGGGACAGTTCCAATTCTCCAGAGCTGGTGTACTGCTTCTGGTTTGGTTGCTGCATTGGCGTCGCCAGGCAGTGGTAAGTTGGTAAGCTGGAATCTGCAGGTTCGGTGCCCTGTGGGCTGCAAAGGAGTAGTTCCTCTACTCCAAGGGGATTCTCTGGTGATTGTCAAAGGGCTAGAGGTACTCCTGAGTTCTTGGAGGACTCACAGCAGCAGGACGAGACAATGCATCTTGACGGTCGAGTCCTTGAGGCAGCAGGCAGTGTTTCGCACCATAATTCTGCAGCAGGAGCTTTGTTCTCGGCTCAACACCTCTTCTTTGTCTGTGTCTTCTTTAGGTCTGTCGAATCTGAATTTCAGGGTTGAGGGGTGCCAGCTAAATAATACATTTAGGGGTGTTACAAGAGTGACAGGTAGTAGCCAATGGGCTACCTTTCTTTAGAGTGTCTACACCCTTTATGTGACCACTTCCTTTGGGGAGTGGGCACAACCCTGACCCTAATTGGCTAATTCCATCCAACACAAGATGGAGAAATTGGAAACATGGGGTCCACATTGGCTGCCCCAACTTAGGGATGGTAATGGCTGAACGTGAGCCCACCTCCTAACCTAACTAATTTTCCCCTCTGTCCTGCTAAAAGTGTGGTCTGGACAGGGGGTTCGCATCCTCCCCTAACTGGAGAAGCCTGGGTTGCATATCAAAGGTGGCATCGCCTTTGAAGCTTCCTGCCCTGGAATTCAATTCCTGCCTCAATGAGGTTTGAAGCACCTCCGCCCAGAGCAGGCATTGTTCCTGGCCTCTGAGAGCATAGACTCTCACCCCCACTAGGTCAGAAACATGTCTAGTAGTGGCAGGCTGGCGGAGTCCAGTCAGAATCCACACTAGTAGCTGGTAGGTTTTCAGGGGACCCTCTAAGGTGTCCTGTGTGCATTTGTTAATAAATCCAGCACTTGTGTCAGTGAGGACTTATTAAGATGAGATGTTTGGTACCAAACATCTCAGGGCACACTGAAGTCATCATGAAGCTGGGGAACTCGTAATGACCAGTGTCCAGCCCATGTACTCTCTATGGCTTCCCTATACCGTTACAATATCCATGAATGGATTTAGATATTGTAGGGTCATATCTGCTCAGGCAGATATGACCACACATGTGATATAGTGCACCCTGTCTTAGGGCAGCAAGGCTTGCAGTAGGGGTGACTTACCTATACCTCATGCAGTGTCTGTGGGCATGACACACAGGGATGTGTGCCATGTCAACTCTTCAGTTTTCTCTGCATCAAGACACACAGCCTGCAATGGCAGTTTGCATGGGGTGGGTGGTAAAGGTCCCTAGGATGGCACAATGTGTGCTGTTGCCCTAGAGGACCTCTTCAGTACCAATGCCCTAGGTACCAGGGGTACCATTTACTAGGGACTTATATGATGGCTGAAGTTGTGCCAATTGTGGTACAGTTTTAAGAAAGAGCTCCTGCACTGGGAACCTGGCTAGCAGAGACCCAGTGCACTTTCAGTCAAAATCATATCATGTTCCAGGTAAAAAGTAGGGGGCTAACCATGTCACAAGAGGCACTTTCCTACAATCGTGTTTAGACGATATGATGGGTCTTTTCGCGTAATCATTTTTTGTGCCTCCACAAAGACTGAGTTCCTGAAGGAATTGTTAGAAAGTGTTGGAGGGGTAGATTTTTCTGTCTTATCTGTCAGGGTCATGATGGCATCCTCTGGCTTCTAGATCAATCACCTTTATCAGCATCATCTCCCACTTAGCTCACGACCAAGGACACAGAAAGATTTTTCATGCCTTCAGTTGCCTTAAAGACCCATTTTGCTCTGCTCCTTCTTTGACCCAGCGAAACAACAGTACATGGTATGCCACAGGCAATCATTATGAGTGGCCTAGTAGTTAGTGTCATATTTACTGCACCTGAAAATATCAGACTCTGCTGAGTCAGAATTTACCAGGTGCGTAAAATCAAACTCTATTTACGAGTTTTTGGGCAATCACATATGGATTTTGGACATTGCTACACCAAATCTGCATGTTCCATTGAACACCTGCCACTTTCCCCCAAGAAACACTGCTGATGTTTATCACAAAACTCATAATTGTGATTTGTGTGGTAACTACAGTTATAGCACGTTTTGCTCTTACGGGGCCACTCGTAACGAGGGCCATGGAGTCAAAACCTAGGCATGCTGCTTCAGAGCAAGTCTTCTCACAGGTTGATTCCATCATCCAGCACTTTCCATATACATAAGGTAACTGCCTCTGAGGTGAGGTACCCTATAAATGACAAGGAAGGCCTACAACAGTGGTGTATTTTTTGTCAGTGCTACATCACTACTATTGGAGAAAATCACCAGCCATAAAAACATGTTCAGTGCAGATACCTATTTTTTTAAGCTCACAAAAGATTCCTGGATTTTAGTCTTTGGGCATAATTGAGATTTTAGCGGAGGGGAATACTCCATCATAAACGAGGAGATCCCTCCTCTGTATTACTATCCCATTATATCCTATAGAGATCGTAAAACAGCAGATGGGATAACCGTCACTTTTGTGACAGAGCATTCCATCCGCGGAGATCTAAATAAGCCCTTTGTTTTCTCCTCACACATCAGCCTAATTCTCAGCATGGGAATACAGACACTTTGTCTCAATACACTTAGCCATATCAGAAAAAAGATGTGTTCCACCCTATGAGCATTTATGTAAACTTTATCATGCAGGATACTTGGTTTCGAGGAAAACGGAAGACCTTGTTGGTTCCGATGCTCATTTCCGAAAACTTTTGAGGACAAATAAATGGCTGAATTATCATTTAAGGCCAGAAAAAAGTGTAACTCTTCTTCTGTGCCTACTACTATTGCATTGGCCATCCAGTCTTGGTTCTTGTGATCAATAACAAGATGTCTGAAACATCGTAACCAAAGTTCATGGGCCACAATTCATGTTATGCACAGTCTGCACAAGATTCATTGTAAGTGACAAGTTTGTTGGAACTTATGGTTAGTATGACGGTGGAAATTCCGCCGGTGGATTCACCTCTGGATTTGGCACTTCATCCACATATAAGAGGATTTTACGTTACCGTGAAATGCTAAATAAGTCCTTTAGTCAGTGGTAGTATTTTGATGCTTGGTAGTGATTTTGTTCACATGCTTTGCAATCTTATTTTTGAGAAACTGTAGCAGAAAGGCACTCTTTATACATACATTTCATGCTCTCTAGGAAAGTCCTATGATTTTGAGATCCATCTAAATCTTCTCTCACATGTCGAGTAATCTATGCTAAAGTAAGAGAAAGGACAAAGAATAATTAGACTATGTTGCTAATACAATTTGCAACTAGATGTTGTCTACAACATCTAAATTGTTGTGTAGGCCTGAAGAGAAATTCTCCAAACCCATATTCCCTTTCATATTTTGAAGAAGCTGCTTTGAAGATTTCAAGGACTAAAATTGAAAAATGTGAAACCAGCTGGTTGAGATGAAAGAGGATTTAATCAGTTGATTCTGGCTGACTGGAGATAACTCTAATATTATGTTTGCCTTTTTCACTTTTGTTAAAAATGAACTTCTGTTCAAATGAAAAGCAGCTTAAAGTAAATTTTATAATTACTTGCAAAAATACAGCAGATCACTGTAGATTAGATTTTTCATCCATTTGTATCAGGTGTTCAGAAATTAGAAATATTTGTAGAGGGATTGTTGCTCTTAAAAATGTATTAATTTAATCAGAGCTTTCTGGCTTATTAAAATAGGGTCTTTACTTTAAGGGGCATATTCACAAGAACGTGTGATAACCACCGCAAGTTTAGCTTAACGCAACTTCTCACATCGCAGTCCATCGCGGGAAAACAACGCCGTGTTAACGTAGTATTCCCAACCTGGCAGCACCATGCGATAGTCCCACGATAACGCGTCAAATGACCGCGTTAAATTCAACTCGACGCCGCAAAAATGCGAAACATGAACGCGAATAGGGTTGCGATGAGGCCAACCGCGATACAAAAATCAGCGATAACCAGCGACAGGACTGCAATTCTCATGCGTCATGCGGGAAAATGCACCATAAAAGCTGAACAAGAAAAACACACCATAAACAAAATAAACTGCGTAGCAACATGGATGCACCCGGAATGAGTGCCCAGGTCAACGCGAACCCCACAAGCCACACAGACCACCAGCAAGGAACCTCGGGGTCGGGGAAGGCCAAGGAGAAGAGGAAGAGGAAGACGGGGTACAGTCCGCATGACAACCGGATCGTCGTCACGGAGCTGACAGAGCACTAACAACAACTGTCCTTGACCTCCACCGTGTCATTGGCAACACAGACGGAAAAATGGCATTCCATCGTGAATGCAGCCGGAGTGTCGAGGAGGCCAAGGTGCGCTGGCACAATGTGAAAAGCCAAACCAAGCAGAAACCCGCTGCCAACAGGAAGGCAGCAACGGCGAATGGAGGTGGGAGTCCTGCGCCACAGGAGGAGCTGGAGCAAATGGTGGCCACAGTCATCAGTGTGGAGACGGTGCAAGGAGTCGGGAGTCCCGACACTGCTCGACATGACCTGACACAACATCAACAGGGTGAGTAACGAACAGGGACTGTGGGGACGGGGGGGAGGGGCACAATGGCACACATGCACAACGACGTGTGGCACACCGCACACCCACAATGACCCTGGGTCATGTCCCTGATCCCCGTGGCACACTACAGCACACATACAAACATCAAGTAGGCCCCCGTCCACCATGTGCCCAAAGGGGTCCCACCCCACACATCACCAATTACACAACACACACATGCACCCGTGCGAAACACAGCAAAGATGCGTATGTGAGAGCCACACTGACAATGCAAGTGACACCACATGACCAGCAGCATGGCTGGAGTACAATCACCATGACATTGTGCACACCACGAGACTGAGGTGGCTGAGTGTGGACCACATCCGGAAAGGAGCAGGTCACACTCTGACACATCCACGTGCACAAACAACCACTGACATCAACAATACATCTGCAGACAAACAATGCACAAGAGTACAAAAACCGTCCAAGAGCACAAATGACCCAAGTCGCCAACATCACAGCACCTTAAAAGTACAAAAGCCAAAGGCACACCGCCTCCAAGGGATAAGGGGCAGCAAAATCACAGCTGCGACTCTCACACAATGCAGCACACACACATAGCAATGACAGCACATCCACATGGACGACAATGTGGTACACAGTGCAACACTTACACTGCAGAACAGAGGACACAACTGGGTCCGCCTGTGTGTAGAAAATGTCCAATCACATCTGACACAGCAGGAAACTGTGAGATGCAAATGTACGTGTACAACCTCACCTACGTCCTGTAGTCCAAATGTCCACTGTCCCGCATCAAATAGTCCGCCCCTCCCAAACAGTCACAATGTACATTGTCATGCAGTCTGTATGTAAACTTGAACAATGCGGCAACATACATGCCAACACAATGTCAACAAGCATCTCCCCTTCACATTGCAGAGGGACACACAACACATCCATCAGGGCAGACCAGACAACTCTACAGTGATGCTGAAGAGGACCTCCACACTCCCGACACCGACGCCCTACAACAGTCCATGGACATCTTAGGCAATCGACCTCCAGGAGCAGGGCAGCACCGCTGCATCGAGGATACCCCACCCCCTGCACAGACAACACAGCTGGATGCACCCACCACCCCGGCTGGCTCCCAGCAGCCCACCAAAGCACACATCGCATTCCAAGGCCAGGTGTCAGACTGCCAGAAGGGGGTGGCGGAACATGTGCGGGTGGGGTACTACCTCATGGATTCCGAACTAGATCACATACGTGGGTGTCTAGGTCCCATCAGGGACCACCTACACTCCCCAACGGAGACCCACACTGCGACAGAGACACATGCCTTTGCACATTTCCAGTACTGAACCACATCCAGAGCCACGGGATAATCATCCACACCCCCACGCTGGACTGGCGTACGCCGGCCCAGTTCACTCCTCTTACGTATTGAGTGGGGGACGACAAAGCTACATGTGCAATGTCTCTCCCGCTGCCTGCGGTGACATGGCTGCGTCCTCTGTACACGGCACAATGTAATGTTGTAGGGCCCGGGGCCCTAATGCATACATCATGAGCACACGGACACACTCAGATAGTTCGTTGAACTGGCTACGGGCATGTGCGCTCGACACCTTTATTGGCATGGTCACATGTACAGTGACGCATGTGCTGGATGTGTGTGGGTTGAGTGTAAGCCAGCCCACATGGGGTCGTTGGTGCTGGCAACAACTTGAACAGTGATCACAATTAAAGCGGAAACAGAAAACACCAGCATAACAGAAACAACTGTGAAGCATCATGGTGGTAGCTGGAGAAAGTACAGTGTTCACCCAACATGCAAGCAGAATGGTCCATGATTTGTGGTGCACTGAGTCAGTGGCACCTGAAGAGCTGAGCCGGGTATCAAGCTGGTGAGGGCATCCAGGACAGGTGTGAGGAACTTGGATGGGGCTGGCTGTGAGACTCCTCCGACTGGGGCGGTTGTTGTTTGGGGGGATAACAGAGGCCAACAGGTGCAGCACAGCCAGTAGCTTTGTCTGCGGAGGGATGTTGGTTGTCCGCTGTGTTGGTACCATCAGCCTGTGGGCAATGATGGCCAGGATGCGGAGGATGGTTGTCCTTTTGGGCCTGTAGTGGGCATTGGCATTGTCTGGTGTTAGGTCTGTGGGGCTGGTGCATTTCCTGAAGGTCCGCTGCCTTTGTCTGCGCTGCCTCTGTGGTGGTCCGGGGGGGTGGGGGGGAGTCCGTTGGGGGGGTGGCGGTCCTGGGGGTGGTGGCGGTGGGTGTTGTTGCCCTCTCGGGTCTCCGGGGTGCATGGTGAGTGGCTCCATGGCATCTGTTGTTCTTCAGGTGTGGCTGTGGGCTGGGCTCCCTTTTCTTGTGCAGGTTGACGTCCGACTTTGCACCAGGTCAGAGCAGGTGTTAATTTCCTGCTGGTAACTCGCTGTATCGCCTGTTTTGTGTTCCTATCGCCGATGTGGCTGGTCGTTGAGAATGTTGCGTTGTGGTGTTGTCGCGGCTTTTTGCTAGGGAACGCCTACTCTGCATCACATTAGCGTTAGTTGCCGGGGTCATCTGTGGCGATGTTTTTTGCGACTGCTTTCGCAGGAAAAGTGGTGTTATGGGCTGTTAGCACCAGCTTGTGAATGGGGCGATAAATTTAGCGCGACTTTGGATGCGTTAAAGTGCCAATAACTCGGCGATAGCTCCTTGAGAATATGCCCCTAAGTTTCTCAGACAGAGGTGGGTATCTGAGAACTTGACGGAAAAAGCGAGCCCAACATATATTTCTGCTGTGACCTCAATCAGGGGTTGTCAGAAGTAGCCGCTTCTCCCCTTGTTTTGTCCTATGGCACCAAAAGTACTGACCTTGTGACTCCTGGTCACTGGTATTGAAAGTAAAAGCAACAAAAGCCAGTAAGTGTTGGTGGATGAGGGAATAGCTGAGGGAGCTTTTACCTTGTGGAGAAGCAAGCAAAATCAGCTCAACATGTAAATACATTTTGCCATTCACTATAAACATGCAGAATTGGTGTGGTCATCTCCACTACCCCTGGCTCTTAGATAAACGCTGTCCATGTATTTTGTGAAACACTTGATACACCATAAACATATATAAGAAGTATAGTAACACATATTGATGTAGATGGAGAGGAAGATTTGCAAACTATTTCCGCTAGGCTTGCTTCACAAAAGTGAAGCAAACCAGAGGGTACTATGGGTTTGGAATTCACCTTCAATGCAAAGCATTAAATGAGCTTGAAAGTAGCGGTAAAGTACCACCAAGCAGCATTAGGGCTGCTTTGCGTCAAGGGGGTGTACCACGAGTGGTACACAGGCGATCACATGCAACCATGAATGGTTTCTGACAAAAAGCCCTATCTATAGCGTTTTTAGACAGAGCTTTGCTCCAAAAAACACTGCTTTAAGGCTGCCGTCAACGTTAAGAATTTTGTTTTATTTCTCAAAACATTTCCAACTTTGTGTGTGTGCTGCACTGAACAGAACACTTACAAAGTAGGAAAAGTCTTAAACTAGGTTTAAACATAGCATTTATTGTACTGAAAGGGCACCTTTCCAGCAAAAAAACCTATGCTTGACATAACAAACACACACACCCCGTACATTATGGTACAAGTGTGTCTGCATTGCCGCATGGCGGCCTAAAGTACGACAGCACTGGGAGAAAGGAAAACAATGCCATATTTTAATATATCTGGTGCAGTTCTGCTCTCTCTTTTTTACAGGATGCAGTGTAGCAACTGTGGTTGCTGTGCAGTTCTACCTGAAAAGGTAATAAATCTAGGGGCGCTAGAGTGCCTGGCCCCAAGATGGCCACACCCGAGTGAGGCACCTTGTGCCAGGGACAAAACCCAACACCATCCGCAGAAGAAACAGCCACCAGAGAGCTGCGACGGTCCGAGGCCATGTCGGTGTGATGTTGTGTGCTGCCTGAGCCACTGCAGAGACTGGGGTGTGGCTACTTGGCAAATCATTTGCAGCCCGGGTTGCTGCCAGAAACCAGATAAGATGGTGGCCCCCACGGCCTAACCGCACTGCGGGAATGGCAAGACAACACTGCCCAAACAACTGCTCAGCCTCTTCAGTATCTGGGATTACACAGTGAGAGGGCCAACTGAGGGGGGTTAGGGCGACAGCGCCACTGCAGTGGCTGCCATTTTATTACAACATCACTTGGAGCCTGTGCGAGTGCAGCACCTGGGTGCAGAGGTCTGAAATTGCTGCTGTGCTACTCTACCCTCCGAGGTGGACCCACGTGGCATTTGTGAGCAACCGGAAACCCACTGGTGCCCGGAGACGCATGGTGAGAGTGCAATGTAAATGGGCCACTGGCAGAGTGCCTGCAGCTGAGCTGGCCCATCAGCACCACACCAGTCTGGGGACAATGGGGGCCTTCAGCTGTCCCCTAATCCTGCCTTATTGAGTTGTGCTTGCCCTTCCCCTCTCCGCCTGGATGGCAGACTCAGTGCACTGGTATGGTGGCTGCTGGGGGGGGAGTTTAGTCCTGAAAGGTGCCTGAAGACTGAACCCTAAATTGTACAGAAGCTACATCCCCAAGAAGACTGTGAACCTAGTGGCAGTGTGGACCCTGGACCCAGGAAAGAAAAATGGGCAAAGGAGACCTTAGGTAGGCAAAATTACAATGACAATGAAGCGCAGCAAGGAGATCTGCCAGAGGACCTGAATGCCTCACAGGCGGCTGGGGGACACAGAGAGGTCCAAGATATCTAATCCCTACTGCTGCCTATGCAAAAGAGTCTCTTCTTCATAGATGGTACTAGATATGCTTACGACCAGGGTGGACAGGATCATATCCAAGCTGGACAAGCAGGAAAAACATATATCAGATACTGTATCCAGGATTCTGACACTAGAGGATGACACGGATGGCCACAACAGCAAACTGGTCGACATGGCAAAAGTACTGGAGGTAATCCAGGCCAAGAATGAAGATCTTGAAGCCAGGTTTCACCAAAATATTCTCCGACTAATAATCCTGCCCAAATCCACCAACACTAGTAAATGGTAGACCACATAAAGACTCTTTTCTGGTCACTGCTTGGTACGGAGCACCTCTCGCCCTCTTTGCAGTGGAGCAGGCACACTGTTCCCTGTGACCGTGCCCCCTTCCAGGTGCTCCTCCCCAACCCATAAAAGTAAGACTCCTCAATTGCAAGGGAGAACTGGGACTTCGACCATGAGGGTATCACCCTCTTCATATCCTGGGACTTCACCACGGCCATTCAGGCAGCACGACATGAGTGTCTGCCATTGAAATGAAAAACTGCATGAGCGGGAATCACCTATGCCATGCTGTACACTATGCATTTGAAGATAACGCACCTCAACTAGTCACACATCTTCCAAAATCCTTTTGTAAAATGACTCATCTCCGAAACTAGCACAACATTCAGTGCACAAACTCCTGGACCGGACGATAACCTGAATGGTGTGAAATGAGACTCCAGGCAGATGCGGGGGATGCTCCCCTGTGGATCACGAAAACAGTTTGAACTGGTTAGCCATGTGACCTGTCATGGTGCGGGCTGTAGCGCCACTGCTGTACTGAACTTATAAAATGATTCAACAAAAGGCACCGCACGTCACTGATGGGCTAACAATGGTCTTTCATATTAGACATTGTTCAGCTGCTGGATTCCAAATTGCATTTTGTGGCCCTGGCAAATGTCCCATGTACAAGGCTTTGGATTGGATAACTAGCACTCTGGTTTCCCCCAGGGGTAAGCTCCCATTGTATTAAGATAATTGTTACTAATGTATTTGATTGAGGTTGCAACATATTGGCATGGGTTAGGTGGGAGGGGTCACAAGGGGTTCACTGGCTTGGATGGCTATTATGGGAAGGTGCTGGAGGATCATTAGAACATGCAGCAGCTATATGCAGGAACCACCACATTTCAGACTGCACAAACTACATGGTCATATGGACGCCAGGAAGGGGCAGTATCAGGCTTTACACCTGCATGCAATTACATAGCTTGCTCCACTTGCTAACAGAAGGTACGATCCATTAGTAAGGATGAAGTGTCAAATTTGTATCTCATGACCTAGATCACCTAGGGACTTAACAGCCCCTGGAAGATCCAACAGGTACTCTCATACGTAGACAGACACCACATAGATATCGGTCTCCTTTAAGAGACACCCCTAGAGGACATGAGCAGTTTCTCCTTTGCTGCTAAATGGCATGGCCACAAAGCACTCACAACCTACTCCTCCTACACTGGAGTAGCTCTTCTTCAAGAGATGCAGGTAGTGGATGTGAGCAGCTTCCTCTTTGCTGCTAAAAGTTGTGGCCATATAGCGCTCGCGACCTACTCCTCCTGTGCTTGGGGAACAGCACTCCTAGTCAGATGGAGCATCCCCTTTCAATGACCTGCAGGGAAGATACAACTCGCTTCAAGCCATAATAAGTGGACAACACATCATGCTCCTCAACACAAATGGCCCAAGTACTGCCAACACTTACTCCATTGAAAAGGTCTGGCTAAAGTGCACATTGCTATCCCCCCAAACTATACTATGTGGTGGAGACTTTAACCTCATTCTAGACAAACAAACTGACTGCTAAAACCCCAACACTCATTCAACCATAAGACGGTGACTGTGCTGGTCACTATCATGAATGCCGGGGACCTAACTGATATATGGCTCCTGAAACATGCCGACGCAAGGGAAGGAACGCACATGTCCACAGCACATGCAAAATGGGCAAGGCTCAAATACTGGCTGTAATAAGCAAGGCATACACATGGGTGAAATGAATGGAACATCTACCTCACACTCTATTGGATCACACCCCAGTCAGACTAGTTTTGGGTTTACCAAACTTGACACATCTGGCATTCACCTGCTGCTGCCTCTCCCTGATGTCCCTCCTAGACAATATGTTTAAAGAGGAAGTTTGGACCAAAATTCAGAACTTCGTGGGCACTACCTGGGAGGCCTTTATGGCTGACATGTATGACGTATGTATACCCAAGAACTGCAGAGTTTGTGAAGCCCTGGCAACCAATTTGACAAACTAGAGAAGGAGCTAAAGTCTCTAGATAACCATCTCATACAGACAAGACTATTCACTAAAATAGATGAATTCCAAATACTAGTCGATCAGGAGCAGACACACATGCACAAACACTCCTGGGCCAGAGCATATGGCGTAATGGAGCACCAGGGTCAAACACTGACGGTGCTGACACACAGCAATGTATATCCCCAGCAGCCACCAAACTACAAAGCGATAGGGGGCAGACCCTATACGAGGTGGAGACAATACTTGCAGAATCCATTAGGCACTTTTCCATATTATATGCCTCATACACACATACCACTCCCAGCCATGACATCTCATACTTCAATCATACTTGTAGGAAAGTAGGATCTGCTTCTTATGGTTACCCCACTTTTTGCTTGATGTCTCACTGTTTTTGACTAGTCTGACTGATCCTGCTAAACAGGACCCCAGTCTATCTGTTTTCTCCCTTAAATTGACATACATGTACTTTGGTACACTGCAGATTGGATACTGGGGTACCCTTATAAGTCCCTAGTATATGGTACCCATGTACCCAGGGCATAGGTACCCCAGAGGCCTCCCATGGGCTGAAGCATGTATTATGCCACCCATGAGAGGCCATGCAAAATGGAACTCCAGGTCTGCTACAGCAGCCTGTGTAAGATGGTGCTTGCACCACTTACTTTAGATATAGGTTCACTATATCTATAGGTCACTACACTTAAAACTTATAAGTCCCCCTATAGCAGGCCTTATCAATCCTGAAGGCAGGGTGCTGGGTTTTTAGTGGGAGGGTGCCCCTGCATGAGCAGAGCCCCTCTGCAGCCTTCGGAGACCATTCTCCCGGGTTGTCTGTGACTCAGCCGGACATATAGGTAGAGGTGCATTATAACCTCGCGGTAAATGCTATCTCGAAAACGGCTGCATAGAAACATGTCGTGTTTGCTATCAAACACCTTGGAATCATACCTCCACACCAGTAACTGGTGTGGGAGGTATGATTCCACCCTTCAGAAGCGAGCTTCGTGGGTCACTGGTCTAACCGGTGCCAGCCTTCTCGACCCGGACAGCACAAAATGGATGCTGCCGACCAGAGCCACATTTCTGCCCTCCTGCTGCTGAGCCAAGCTCGAGCAGAGGAAGGCAGCACAATTGGCATCCTGTCACAAGGAGGTGTGACCACCTCCCAGACAGGATTTAGTGTATTGGGGCTGGGTGGGTGCACTCTGAGAGTGTCTGAAAGTCTGCATCTGGGGCACATTTGGTGTCCCTGTGCATAGTCCAGCTCAATCCAGTTCTGGGAGCCATTGGCTCCTGCTCTGGCGTGAAACTGGACAAAGGACTTGGGTGTAACAACCCCTCTGTCCTGGCCCTCCCCTAGGAGGGTCCCCTGAATCTGTCCAACCCTCTCCCGTGGGTACAAAAGGGCTTACCTGGCTGTAAGACTTTAGATTTTACATGGACAAGATTCTACAAGAAGAAACCACTGACCTTCGAGCGTCTGGACACGCTGGACTTCGCTGGACCTCGACTGGGCTTGACTTCGTCCCCCTTTCTGTCCGAAGCTTAGTTCGTACCTGTGCTCCATACAGGCTCTGTGCAGGACCTATGGTGCACTAAAGACAACTGAAAAATCTCCCTTGGAGTGAAGGAGTCACTCCCCTGCATTCGCAGGCACCTAAGTGCAACTGACCGGTCTGCTGCTCCTGAACTCCTGTGGACTCGAAAGATTTCAGCAACACAGGAGGTAGGTTTTTGAAGGTCCCTGAGGTCGATCTGCCCTCTCACCAAGTTTGAGGCCAGTATCCTTCGTGGGAACTGCATAACTTGAACCCCTGTGCGCTACATCCATTTGCAAGTGCATATGCTTGTTGGTGATTCCCGAGCTTGTGCATTGGACTCCGTGTATTCCTGACCCTGAGCAGTATTTGCACCAAAGAACTCCAGCCTCCTCACACCGAGTGCTTCGTGGGCTGGTACTTTGCAATCTTGCCCGAGGTCCCCTCGCGACTGCTGGTCCTTCGGCCTGTGGGTCGCCCTGAGGGTCATCTTGATTTCTGCTGCGCTTTCCTGGTTGCTCCAGATGTGCCCTGACTCCCCAGTGCTTGGTGAGTCCCCTGGACCTTGCTGGTCCACACCATAACCTGCTTGACCTTCTTGCGTAGGTTGCTTTTGCCAAGGCTTGTTGGTGCTCCAGCCAGACACCGACCCCTTAGCACTCGACATCCTTTGTGGGACAGCTCACCTCCGGCTCCTGGTCATCCTCGACGTCTCCTGGTCCTCGTGGCTGCAGAGTCAAGCATCCCTTCTTCGCACCTGAAGCAACCGACATCGCTGGGCATTCATCTACTGAGCCCCTGGTCACTCTGAAGTGACCCAGACTCTGTCCCCTCTGCTTTCAGATTCCATCTTCCTCGAATACAGGCTTGGATTCCACCGGACCCTTTTCACCTTCACGGCAGCAGTACTTCTTTGCAGCTCTCCATTGAGAACGACTGCAGTTTCCGACGCCACTTCAGACCTATGCACCCAGCTCCTCTGGGATAGGTAACTCTGGTACTTCTATATCCATGGGTGGGGTGGCTCTTCAAACTCTTAATTTCCAACAGGTTTGCTCGAAGTCCTCCTAGAAGGGTCCTTATACTCTAAAAGTGTAACCGGACTTCCCCATAGAATTGTATGGAGCCCGCGGTCGTGTTCCCAGACTGCACCCGGCCTCCGTGGGGTCCCTGTCTACTCACCTTGGGTGGTTCCTTGGGGTCCCAGCGATTCTACGTGCTCCAGACCTGGTCTTGATCTTAGTCGTGACTGTTATACCACTATTTTAGTATATGGTTTGGTCTCCCCCTGGAGCCCACTGTGTATTGTGCTACTTACAACTGTTCTATTGATCCCGTATTGTGTGCTTTGTGTTCTATCCTCGTGTAGAGGATACTAGAGAGTGTTATATTAATAAATACATATTTTTATATAACTTCTGTGTGGTTCTCCTTCATTTAGTCATTCAGGAGGTGATATTCTGGTAAAACAAGCTGCTTTACATTACTTCAAGATTAGGCCTGAAGGCTGCTCTCCACAGCTACCACTAGGATAGCTTTCTAAAGGTTATCTTTGACCTCATACATCATAAGGGTCGTTTGGACTAGTGCAATGTGCCCACTTTAATTAGTGGACAGCATTTACCAGGCCAACTTCTCACATTGGTGTGCAGCGGTTGGGATCCAAGCTTGCTATTGTTTTACCAGATAAATCTCATTGAGTGATTAACTGAAAACCACTAAAGTATTAGGCACATATAATACTTCAAGATTAGAATAAGTAAGTTCTACTGAACTTGGGGTTGGGTAAGACAAGGGTCTAGCACACCTTTTCTCCAACCTAAGAGAGTTTAGTTCCCACTAGGTTAGGTAGGTGCATACACCACACCACACTTAGTATGTCTTCTAAAGGAGAAGCCAGTGGCTCTCTGCCTTCTAGGTACAATGGTCTCACTTTTCAAGATTTGAAAGCCATGTGTGCTTCTAGGAAGCTGAAGACAGGGAGAAATGCAAACACCCAACGTCTCATTGAGGTGTTACTCTTAGATGACCTTAGGAAGACCCCAGGGTCAGATGGGGTAGAAAGAGTGGGTGGGGCAGGGAATGAGGACAGGCCAGGAAGTGAAACCTTCTTTGACCTAGAATCAAACCCTGACCAGGAGGATCAAAATGATTCCCACCTGGACAACTTAAATCTTCCAGGAGGTGGGGGAGAAGGCCCCTGTGGCCCTCTCTTTACTCCTCCAGGAAGAGTGCAGAGTTTACCAAGGAGATATAGATCTCCCTCTGCTGAATCTCACCATTCAGGAACTTCTATAGGGACCTCCATATCTCATAAGAGAGATAGCTCTTATGACAGAGAGTGCCAATTTCTAGAGCTTGAGAAAGTCAAGCTTAGGCTCAGGCAAGAGCAATTGGCACTAGATAGGGAATCCCTAGAGCTCCAGAAGGCTAGGAAGAGATTGGGACTAGAGTCCCATGGTGGCAGCAACAGTGTCCCTAGGAGTAAGGAGTATACTTATGATCATAGGAACCTGAGCAAGATAGTCCCTCCCTACCATGGTGGGGATGACATCCACAAATGGATAACTGCCCTAGAGAGGGCCTGTAAGGTACAGAAGGTCCCTCAAGAGCAGTGGGCAGCTATCTTGTGGCTCTCCTTTGCTGACAAAGGTAGAGATAAGCTCCTCACTGTTAGAGAAGAGGATGCTGACAACTATTCAGTCCTGAAGAGTGCTCTCATTGATGGGTTTGGCTTAACCACTGAACAGTGCAGGATTAAGTTCAGAGACACCCAGAAGGCACAGACTCAGGACTGGGTAGACTTTGTAGATTGTGCTACTAAGGCTCTGGAAGGCTGGTTACTTGGCAGCAAAGTGAATGATTTCAAGGGATTGTACAATTTGATTATGAGGGAGCAGATCCTTAATAATTGCCAAAATCAGTTGTTGCATCAATACCTGGTTGACTCTGATCTGACTTCTCCCCAAGAATTGGGAAAGAAGGCAGATAGGTGGGTCAGAACCAGGGTGAAGCAAAAAAACCAGACCACAGGTGGTGACCAAAAGAAGCAAGATGCTAAACCAGCAGATAAAGGTGAGAAGGGTAAAGACCAGAAGTCTTCTTCAGGGCCCCAGAAACCTGCATCTGGGGGTAAGTCACAATCTAACAAGGGAAAAGGCAGAAAGAAACCTTGGTGCTTCCTGTATAAGGAGAAAACCCATTGGACAAGGGATGCCAATTGTTCAAGGGCCAAGGATCCTCCTACCACCACCACTGCCCCTTAGGCAACTGTTCCCCCTAGTTCAGCTCCAAGTGGTGGTACAGGGAACAAGGGTGTAGTAGGGTTAACCCTGGGATCTGAGTTGGGTTCTGGCCTGGTCAGAACTCCAGCTCAGGCTGTATTAGTCTATGATGGGGGCATGGATATTGCCTCCCTATTTGTCAGTCCCAGTAATCTGGGCAAATACAGACAACAGCCCTTAATAAATGGTAAGGAGGCCATGGCATATAGGGACACAGGAGCCAGTGTCACAATGGTGACTAAGGATCTTGTGAGCCCTGACCAGATCATACTTGGTGAGATGTACCAAGTGACAAATGATAGCAATGTCAGGACAGATAATTCCTTGGCAGTTGTTAATTTCAGCTGTGGAGGGGTAACTGGCCCTAAGAAGGTTGTGGTTAGCTCAGACCTCCCTGTGGAATGCTTGTTGGGCAATGATTTGGAAACTTCAGCCTGGGCTGAAGTGGAACTCAGAACACATGCAGCAATGTTGGGCATCTCTGCAGATGTGTTTGCTGTGACTAGTTCACAGGCAAAAATGTCTTCCACTGAACAGGCCCTGGATCCTGGAAAAATGGACCAGGGGCCTTCCAAGAGAAGGAACAGTAGGGGTAAGGCAGTGTCTTCCCCCCAGACTCAGAGTGAGGATCAGTCTCCTGAGGAAGATGATTCCAGTCCCCTGAGGAAGATGATTCCAGTCCCTGTGAAGGAACTGTCCCAAAGGAACTTGAGCCTGATCAGGTTGAGTTCTTGGGGACAGGGGGCCCTTCCAGGGCAGAACTGAGTCAGGAGCAGCACAGCTGCCCCTCTCTTGTACCCCTCAGACAGCAAGCTGCTGCTGAGGCTGCTGGGAATGCCAGTGGGTCCCACAGGATCTACTGGGATGAAGGACTCCTTTACTCAGAGGGTAGAGAGTAGACCCCAAGCCTGGTGCTACCAGGAGGTTGGTTATACCTCTGAAGTTTAGGGGCTTCCTACTGACACTGGCACATGACATCCCTTTAGCAGGATTCCTAGGCCAAAGCAAGACTTGGGACAGGCTTGTCCCTCACTTTCACTGGCCTCACATGTCAGAGGACATAAAGGAGTTTTGTCGCTCCTGTACCACCTGTCAAGCCAGTGGTAAGGGAGGTGGTACCACAAAGGCCCCCCTGATACCACTACCTGTGGTGGGGGTTCCCTTTGAGAGGGCTGGGATTGACATAATTGGTCCCATGGATCCTCCTACTGCATCTGGGCACAGATATATTCTAGTGGTGGTGGATCATGCCACTAGGTACCCAGAAGCCATACCCCTTAGAACCACCACAGCTCCTGTGGTGGCCAGGGCCCTCCTGGGAATTTTTTCCAGAGTGGGTTTCCCGAAGGAGGTCTTAACTGAGGGGTGCAAACTTCATGTCCAGTTACATAACTGCTATGTGGAAGGAGTGTGGAGTAAATTACAAATTTACCACACCCTATCACCCACAATGCAATGGGTTAGTTGAGAGATTCAACAAAACCCTAAAGGGCATGATCATGGGCCTCCCAGAAAAGCTTAGGCGAAAATGGAATGTCCTGTTGCCCTGCCTTCTCTTTGCCTACAGAGAGGTTCCTCAGAAGAGGGTTGGCTACAGCCCTTTTGAACTTCTGTTTGGACATCCAGTTAGGGGTCCTTTGTGTTTAGTGAAGGAGGGATGGGAGTTACCTCTCAAACCACCTAAACAAGACATAGTGGACTATGTACTTGGTCTCCGCTCCAGGATGGCTGAATATATTAAGAAGGCAAGCAAAAACCTTGAGGCAGGCCAAGAATTACAGAGAGCTTGGCATGACCAAAAGGCTGTGCTGACTGTGTACCAGCCAGGACAGAAGGTATGGGTGTTGGAGCCTGTGGCCCCAGCAGCCCTCCAGGACAAATGGAGTGGACCCCATACCATTCTTGAGCAGAAGGGGAGGTCACCTACCTGGTGGACCTTGGAACTCCCAGGAGCCCCCACAGGGTGCTCCATGTGAACAGGCTCAAGCCATATGTTGACAAGGCAGATATGGGCTTGCTCATGGCTACTGATGAGGGACAGGAGGAAGAGAGTGACCCACTCCCTGACCTCCTCTCACAGAACCCTGATGATGGCTCAGTTGAAGGTGTAGCCTTGGCAGGCAGCCTCACTGAGCAGCAACAGACTGATTGCAGGAAGGTCCTCAATCAGTACAGACACATGTTCTCCCTGACTCCTAGTCAGACCACTTGGTGTACTCATGAAGTGGACACAGGAGAAAGTCTGCCTGTTAAAAATAAGATTTACAGGCAACCTGACCATGTCAGAGACTGCATCAGGACTGAGGTCCAAAAGATGCTGGAATTGGGAGTTATTGAACCCTCAGATAGCCCTTGGGCTAGTCCAGTGGTCCTAGTACCCAAACCTCATACCCAGGGTGGTAAGAGAGAAATGAGGTTTTGTGTGGACTACAGGGGGCTCAATGCAGTCACTAGGACTGATGCTCACCCCATTCCTAGGGCAGATGAGCTCATTGATACTTTGGCCTCAGTTAAGTTCTTGAGTACATTTGACCTCACAGCTGGATATTGGCAAATCAGACTAGCTGAGGATGCCAAACCTAAAACAGCATTTTCAACCCCTAGTGGGCACTATCAATTTGTGGCAATGCCCTTTGGCTTGAAAAATGCACCTGCCACATTTCAAAGGTTGGTGAATAAAGTTCTCACAGAACTGGAAGACTATAGTGCAGCTTATCTTGATGATATTGCTGTCTTCAGTTCCACCTGGGAGGATCACCTGGTCCACCTGAGAAATGTTCTAGAGGCCCTGCAAAAAGCAGGCCTCACTATCAAGGCCACCAAGTGCCAGATAGGGCAGAGTAAGGTTGTGTAGCTGGGCCACCTTGTGGGTGGAGGCCAGGTTCAACCATTGCAGAGCAAAATCCAGAACATCATGGACTGGGTTGCTCCAACTACCCAGACTCAGGTCAGAGCTTTCTTGGGCCTGACCGGGTACTACAGGAGATTTGTTAAAGGTTCCATAGTGACCCCTTTAAATGATCTGACCTCTAAGAAAATGCCTAAGAAAGTTCAGTGGACAGTTAGCTGTCAAAAGGCATTTGATGACCTGAAGCAGGCCATGTGCACTGCTCCCATTCTGCAAAGTCCTGACTATTCCAAACAATTCATTGTTCAAACTGATGCATCTGAGTTGGGGGTAGGGGCTGTGTTATCACAACTGAATGAAGAGGGTCAGGATCAGCCAGTAGCTTTTATAAGCAGAAGGCTGACCCCCAGAGAGAAACGTTGGTCAGCTATTGAGAGGGAAGCCTTTGCTGTGGTTTGGGCTCTGAAGAAGTTGAGGCCATACTTGTTTGGCACTCACTTCATTGTTCAGACAGACCATAAGCCCCTCTTATGGCTAAAACAGATGAAGGGTGAAAACCCCAAACTTTTGAGGTGGTCCATTTCCCTACAGGGGATAGCCTATTCAGTGGATCATAGACCTGGGAGTAACCATACCAATGCAGATGGACTCTCCAGATATTTCCACTTAGAAAATGAAGACTAAACTGGTCTAGGTTAGTCTCATGTCCTTTCGTTTGGGGGGGTTGTGTAGGAAAGTAGGATCTACTTCTTATGGTTACCCCCACTTTTTGCTTGATGTCTCACTGTTTTTGACTAGTCTGACTGGGATCCTGCTAAATAGGACCCCAGTCTATCTGCTTTCTCCCTTAAATTGACATACATGTACTTTGGTATACTCCAGATTGGATACTTGGGTACCCTTATAAGTCCCTAGTATATGGTACCCATGTACCCAGGGCATAGGTACCCCAGAGGCCTCCCATGGGCTGAAGCATGTGTTATGCTACCCACGAGAGGCCATGCAAAATGGAACTCCATGTCTGCTACAGCAGCCTGTGTAAGATGGTGCTTGCACCACTTACTTTAGATATAGGTTCACTGTATCTATAGGTCACTACACTTAAAACTTATAAGTCACCCCTATAGCAGGCCTTATCAATCCTGAAGGCAGGGTGCTCGGTTTTTAGTGAGAGGGTGCCCCTGCATGAGAAGAGCCCCTCTGCAGCCTTCGGAGACCATTCTCCCGGGTTGTCTGTGACTAAGCCGGACAAATAGGTAGAGGTGCATTATAACCTCGCGGTAAATTCTATCTCGAAAACGGCTGCATAGAAACATATCGTGTTTGGTATCAAACACCTTGGAATCATACCTCCACACCAGTAACTGCTGTGGGCGGTATGATTCCACCCTTCAGAAGCGAGCTTCGTGGGTTACTGGTCTAACCGGTGCCAGCCTTCTCGACCCGGACAGCACAAAATGGATGCTGCCGACCAGAGACACATTTCTGCCCTCCTGCTGCTGAGCCAAGCTCGAGCAGAGGAAGGCAGCACAATAGGCATCCTGTCACAGGGAGGTGTGACCACCTCCCAGACAGGATTTAGTGTATTGGGGCTGGGTGGGTGCACTCTGAGAGTGCCTGAAAGACTGCATCTGGGGCACATTTGGTGTCCCTGTGCATAGTCCAGCTCAAACCAGTTCTGGGAGCCATTGGCTCCTGCTCTGGCATGAAACTGGACAAAGGACATGGGTGTAACCACCCCTCTGTCCTGGCCCTCCCCTAGGAGGGTCCCCTGAATCTGTCCAACCCTCTCCCCTGGGTACAAAAGGGCTTACCTGGCTGTAAGACTTTAGATTTTATGTGGACAAGATCCTACATGAAGAAACCACTGACCTTCGACCGTCTGGACACGCTGGACTTTGCTGGACCTTGACTGGGCTCGACTTCGTCCCCCTTTCCGTCCGAAGCTTAGTTCGTGCCTGTGCTCCATACAGGCTCCATGCAGGACCTGTGGTGCACTAAAGACAACTGAAGAATCTCCCTTGGAGTGAAGGAGTCACTCCCCTGCATTCGCAGGCACCTAAGCGCTACTGACCGGTCTGCTGCTCCTGAGCTTCTGCGGACTCCGAAGATTTCAGCAACACAGGAGGTGGGTTTTCGATAGTCCCTGAGGTCGATCTGCCCTCTCACGGAGGTTGAGGCCAGGGACTGCATAACCCGAACCCCTGTGTTCTGCATCCATTTGCAAGTGCATATGCTTGTTGGTGATTCCCGAGCTTGTGCATTGGACTCCGTGTAGTCCTGACCCTGAGCAGTATTTGCACCAAAGAACTCCGGCCTCCTTGCACTGAGTGCTTTGTGGGCTGGTACTTTGCAATCTTGCCCGAGGTCCCCTCGCGACTCCTGGTCCTTCGGCCTGTGGGTCCCCCTGAGGGTCATCTTGATTTCTGCTGGGCTTTCCTGGTTGCTCCACACGTGCCCTGACTCCCCAGTGCTTGATGAGTCCCCTGGACCTTGCTGGTCCACACCGTAACCTGCTTGACCTTCCTGCATGGGTTGCTTTTGCCAAGGCTTGTTGGTGCTCTAGCCGGACACCGACCCTTCAGCACTCGACATCCTTCGTGGGACAGCTCACCTCTGGCTCCTGGTTGTCATCGACATCTCCTGGTCTTCGTGGCTGCAGAGTCAAGCATCCCTTCTTCGCACCTGAACCAACCGACATCGGTGGGCATTCGTCTACCGAGCCCCTGGTCACTCTGAAGTGACCCAGACTCTGTCCCCTCTGCTTTCAGGTTCCATCTTCCTCTAATCCAGGCTTGGATTCCACCGGACCCTTTTCACCTTCATGGCAGCAGTACTTCTTTGCAGCTCTCCATTGAGAACGACGGCAGTTTCCGACGCCACTTCAGACCTATGCACCCGGGTCCTCTGGGATAGGTAACTCTGGTACTTCGGTATCCACGGGTGGGGTGGCTCTTCAAACTCTTAAGTTCCAACAGGTTTTCTCGAAGTCCTCCTAGAAGGGTCCCTAAACTCTAAAAGTGTAACCGCGACTTCCCCATCGAATTGTACGGAGCCCGCAGTCGTGTTCCCACACTGCACCTGGCCTCCGTGGGGTCCCTGTCTACTCACCTTGGGTGGTTCCTTGGAGTCCCAGCGAATCTACGTGCTCCAGACCTTGTCTTGACCTCAGTCGTGACTGTTATACCACTATTTTAGTATATAGTTTGGTCTCCCCCTGAAGCCCACTATGTATTGTGCTACTTACAACTGTTCTATTGATCTCGTTTTGTGTGCTTTGTGTTCTATCCTCGTGGAGAGGATAGTAGAGAGTGTTATATTAATAAATACATATTTTTATATAACTACTGTGTGGTTCTCCTTCATTTAGTCATTCAGGAGGTGATATTCTGGTAAAACAAACTGCTTTACATTCCTTCAAGATTGAGCCTGAAGGCTGCTCTCCACAGCTACCACTAGGATAGCTTTCTAAAGGTTATCTTTGACCTCATACATCATAAGGGTCGTTTGGAGTGGTGCAAGGTGCCCACTTTAATTAGTGGACAGCATATACCAGGCCAACTTCTCACAATATTACTCTAGCATGGCTCAAAGGCCAAAGAAGACAATTCTAGGATGCACCCCTCACCTTGGAGAAGATCACCGCTACAATCTTGGGCCACCCAACTTGCAAGGCTACTGGCAGTGATTGATTCCCAGTGGAATTCTATGAAGCCTACTCATACCTCATTGCTCCCCAATGTCTGAGGGTATACAATGAGGCACAAGAGAAGGACCTCCTTTCACCCTCCTTCAGGGAAGCCAATTTTATCATTTTATTAAAACTGGGGAAATCTGCTGAATATTGTGATTCTTACCATCCCCTCTGTGAGAAGTTGGCCTGGCATATGCTGTCCACTAATTATAGTGGGCACCTTGCACCAGTCCAAACAACCCCTTATTGGAGATAGGTTAAAGACAACCTTTATTGAAAGCTATCCTAGTGGTAGCTATGGAGAGCAGCCTTCAGGCTAAGTCTTGAAGGAATGTAAAGCAGCTTGTTTTACCAGTCTATAATCTCTTGAGTGACCAAATGAAAGAGGACCACACCAGGTATATATTCAAAATATATGTATTTATTACTAAACACACCCCTCTAGTCTCTTTATGAGGCTAGAGTTCGAAGTACATAAATTATAAGTTAGTTATCTACAGTAATAGCACAAATACACGTTTGAGCCCTAGGGGCGTACCAAACCATATACCAATAAAGTGGTATAAGAACCACGACTGAGCTAGACACAAGGCCTAGAGCCTGTAGAAGTGCTTGGACCACAAGGAACCACCCAAGGTAGTGACACAGGGGACCCACGGGGACGCGTGCAGTGTATGAACACAGCCGCGAATCGCCGTTAACTTCTATGGGGAAAGTCGCGATTAGAATTTAAAAGAAAAGGGACACTTAGAGGAGGACTTGGAGCAAACCCTTTGAGAACTAGGCTGTTCTAGTGTCAATACCCATGGGAGCACCGGAGTACTCGAGTTACCTCACCCAGGGGAGCCGGGTGCATAGGTGTCTTTCGGGGTCGGTTTTCATCGTCGCTTTCAATGGCGATCTGCTGCAAAGTGCTGCTGGCGGCCAAGTCGAAAGTGTTCGGGTGGATCCAAAGGTGGATCGAAGATCTGAAGAACCTGAAAGCAGAGGGGACAGAGTCTGAGTCACTAGCCAGTGACCAGGAAGGCGATGAGCAGATGCCCACCGATGTCGAGTGCTTCAGGTAGGTTGACGGTCATCTTGACTCTTCAGCCACGAGGTCCAGGAGGCGTCGACGACGAACAGGAGCTGGATTCGAGCTGTCCCATGACGTCTGTCGATTGCAGGGGTATCGGCGACCGGATTGGACCCAACAAGCCTTGGCAACGGCAAGTCTCGTGGAAATGGAAGAAGGACAATGTTGCAGAGAAGCAAGGTCTGTGGGACTCACCCAGCGAGGGTAAGTCAGGGCACGCCTGGAGCAACCAGGGAGCCCAAGCAGAAAAAGATTGGCCTTCGGGACGGCCTACTAGCTAACGGACTAGCAACCGCGAAGGAGCCTCGAGTCGATGCACGTGGAGCTGGCTCACAGGACACTCGTGGAGTGGTGGCCAGTGATCTTCGGTACAGTTGGTGCTGGAGGCTGGGGCTACTCGGAGCCCAAAGCACGACTTTGTGGGAGACCCAGAAGAGGATGCACTTGCAAATGCGATTGGTGTCCAGGGGTCATGGTTCCACGTTACCCACGACAGCTACGGGCCTCAGCTTTGCTGGGGACTCAGGGCAGCCTCGAGAAAGTCTGGAAATCTACCTCTGGTGATGCAAAGACTTCGGCGTCCGGCAGGAGCTTCAGCGATGCAGACCGGACAATTGCTTCTTTGGTGCCTGCCAAGCAGGGGAGTCACTCCTTGACCCCAAGGGAGATTCTTCAGTCCTCTAATCTTAAAGTAGAGCGTCGAAGGTCCAGGATTCTGTGTCAGAGTTTCGTCCAGGTAAATCTAAAGTCCTAAGGACTGGGGTCCCATACTTATACTAAGGTAGGGGTTGGACATACTCTGTGGCCCCACCTATGGGAGGGTCAGGGCAGAGGGGCGGCTACACCCTTTCCCTTTGTCCAGTTTCAGCACCAGAGCAGGGGCTGGAAGCCCCTGAGCCGGTTTGAACTGGGGTATGCACAGGGACACCAAATGTGCCCCCAGTGCAGGACTTCAAAGCACCAGAGAGTGCTCCCGCCCAGCCCCAATACACACTATCCTGTCTGGGGAGGTGGTTACACCTCCCTGGGACAGGAAACCTATTGTCCAGGCCTCCCCTGCCGGAGTTTCGGTCAGCAGCAGGAGGCCAGACTCGTGTCTGTGGCAGCGGCATCCATTTTGTGATGCCAGGGCTCTGGAAAGTCAGTACCGGGTATACCGGTGTGTAAATGTCTCTCCCTCTAGAAGGGTGGAATGCTACCCCGCTGCCAGAACTGGCGGGGGGGGTAGTATTCCAAGATGTTTGACACCAAACACGACATGTTTCCGTGCAGCCATCCCAAAGTTAGCATTTAACGCGAGGTTATAATGCGCTTAAGAGTATATGGTCGGGCTGCACTACAAACAGCATCAGAGAAGGGTCTCCGAACGCTGCAGAGGGGCCCAGCTCATGCAGGGGCACCCTCTCACATAGGAACCACGCACTCTGCCTTCAGGATTGATAAGGCCTGCCATAGGAGTGACTTATAGGTTTATATGTGTGTATGTATGTAGTGATATAGGTAGCCTATATCACAGTAAGGGGTGCATGCACCACCTACCCAGGCTGCAGTAGCAGACCTGTGGTGTCAGTTTGGGTGGCCTTCCAGGGGTGGCACAATACATGCTGCAGCCCCTGGTAGGCCTCTGAGGTACCTATGCCCTGGGTACATAGTATACCATATACTAGGGACTTATAAGGGCACTCCAGATTCCAATCAGAGATGTGCCTAAGGCACATGGAAACCATTTTAAAGAGGAAGCAGCTAGGCTGGGGTTCTGATTAGCAGGGCCCCAGCCAGACTAAGGTCGAAAAACAGTGAAGCATGAGCAAAAAGTGGGGGTACCCATGTGAAGCAGATCCTTTCTCCTACACAACCCCCAAACGTAGGGACATTAAACTAACCTTGCCCAGTTAAGTCTTCATGTTCTAAGTGGAAGTACCTAGAGAGTCCATCTGCATTGGCATGGTTACTCCCAGGTCTATGTTCCACTGTGAAGTCCATCCCTTGTAGGGAAATGGACCACCTAAGCAGTTTGGGGTTTTCACCCTTCATTTGTTTTAGCCATAAGAGGGGCTTATGGTCTGTTTGAACAAGGAAGTGAGTACCAAACAAGTATGGCCTCAACTTCTTCAGAGCCCAGACCACAGCAAAGGCCTCCTCTCAATGGCTGACCAACGTTTCTCTCTAGGGGTCAGCCTTCTGCTAATAAAAGCTACTGGCTAATCCTGACCTTCATCATTCAATTGTGACAGTACAGCCCCTACCCCCAATTCAGATGCATCAGTTTGAACAATGAACTTCTTGGAGTAATCAGGACTCTGTAGAATGGGAGCAGTGCACATGGATTGCTTTAGGTCATCAAATGCCTTTTGACAGCTACCTGTCCACTGAACCTTTTTGGGCATTTTCTTGGAAGTTAAGTCATTCAGGGGTGTCACTATTGATCCATACCCCTTGACAAATCTCCTATAGTACCCAGTCAGGCCTAAGAAGGCTCTCACCTGAGTCTGGGTAGTGGGAGCAGTCCAGTCCATGATGGTCTGGATCTTGCTCTGCAGTGGTTGAACCTGGCCTCCACCCACAAGGTGGCCCAGGTACACAACCTGACTCTGCCCTATCTGGCACTTTGTGGCCTTGATAGTCAGGCCTGCTTTCTGCAGGGCCTGCAAAACATTTCTGAGGTGGACCAGGTGATCCTCCCAGGTGGAGCTAAAACAGCAATATCATCTAGATATGCTGCACTATAGGCTACCAGACCTGTAAAGACTGTATTCACCAACCTCTGAAAAGTGGCAGGTGCATTCTTCAGACCAAAGGGCATCACCACAAATTGATAATGCCCACTAGGGGTTGAGAATGCTGTCTTTGGCTTTGCATCATCAGCTAGTCTGATCTGCCAGTAGCCAGCTGTCAGGGCAAATGTGCTTAGATACTTGGCTGAGGCCAAAGTGTCTATTAGCTCATCTGCCCTTGGTATTGGATGGGCATCAGTCCTAGTGACTGCATTGAGACCCCTGTAGTCCACACAAAACCTCATCTCTCTTTTCCCACCATTGGTGTGAGGTTTTGGCACAAGGTCCACTGGGCTAGCCCAAGGGCTATCTGAGGGTTCAATAACTCCCAAATCCAACATCTTCTGGACTTCTGTCCTGATACAGTCCCTGACAAGGTCAGGTTGTCTATAAATCTTATTTTTAATAGGCAGACCGTCCCCAGTGTCCACTTCATGAGTGCACCAGGTAGTCTGACTGGGTGTCAGTGAGAATATGTGTCTGAACTGATTGAGCACCTGTCTGCAATCAGTTTGCTGCTGGGCAGTGAGGCTGCCTGCAAGGCTATACCATCCACTGACCCATCATCAGGGTTCTGTGAGAGCAGGTCAGGGAGTGGGTCACTCTCTTCCTCCTGTCCCTCATCAGTAGCCATGAGCAAGCCCATGTCTGCCCTGTCCACATATGGTTTTAACCTGTTGACATGGAGAACCCTGTGGGGACTCCTGGGTGTTCCTAGGTCCACCAAATAGGTAACCTCACCCTTCTGTTCAACAATGGTATGGGGTCCACTCCATTTGTCTTGGAGAGCTGCTGGGGCCACTGGCTCCAACACCCACACCTTCTGTCCTGGCTGGTAAACAGTCAGTACAGCCTTTGGTCATGCCAGGCTTTTTGAAGTTCCTGGCTAGCCTCAAGGTTTTTAGTTGCCTTTTCATATACTCAGCCATCCGGGAGCGGAGACCAAGTACATAGTCCACTATGTCTTGCTTTGGGGGCTTGAGAGGTAACTCCCATCCTTCCTTCACCAAGCACAATGGACCCCTGACAGGGTGACCAAACAAAAGTTCAAAAGGGCTGTAGCCAACCCCCTTTGAGGCACCTCCCTGTACGCAAATAAAAGGCAGGGCAAGAGTATGTCCCATCTTCGCCTAAGCTTTTCTGGGAGCCCTTTAATCATGCCCTTCAAGGTTTTGTTGAATCTCTCAACTAAACCATTGCATTGTGGGTGATAGGGTGTGGTGAACTTGTAAGTCACTCCACACTCCTTCCACATTGCTTTTAAGTATCCAGACATAAAGTTAGCACCCTGTCTGATACAACCTCCTTAGGGAAGCCCACTCTTGAGAAAATTCCCAGGAGGGCTCTTGCCACCACAGGTGCTGTAGTGGTCCTAAGGGAATAGCCTCTGGGTACCTGGTGGCATGATCCACTACCACCAGGATAAACCTGTGCCCAGATGCTGTTTGGGGATCCATGGGACCAGCAATGTCAATCCCCACCCTTTCAAAGGGAACCCCACCACAGGTAGTGGTACCAGGGGGCCTTTGTAGTGCCACCTGCCTTGCCACTGGCCTGGCAGTTTACACAGGAGCGACAAAACTCCTTGGTGTCTTCAGACATGTGGGGCCAGTGAAAGTGAGGGACAATTCTGTCCCAAGTCTTGTTCTGGCCCAGGTGACCTGCTAAGGGAATGTCATGGGCTAGGGTCAATAGGAAGCCCCTGAACTTCAGAGGTATAACCAACCTCCTGGTAGCACCAGGCTTGGGGTCTCTACACTCTGAGTACAAGAGTCCATCATCCCAATACACAGTATGGGGACCACTAGCTTTCCCAGCAGCCTCAGCAGCAGCTTGCTGTCTGAGGGGTCCAAGAGAGGGGCAGCTCTGCTGCTCCTGGCTCAGATCTGCCCTGGAAGGGCCCCCTGTCCCCAAGAACTCAACCTGGTCAGGTTCAAGCTCCTCTGGGACAGTTCCTTCCTCAGGACTGAGATCATCCCCTCAAGGGACTGATCCTCCTTCTGAGCCAAGGGGGAAGGCACTGCCTTTACCCTACTACTCCTCTTCTTGGAGGGCACTTGGTCCATTATTCCAGAATCCAAGGCCTGTTCAGTGCTAGACATTTTGGCTTGTGACCTGGTCACAGCAAACACATCTGCAGGGATGCCCAGCATTTCTGCATGGGTCCTGAGCTCCACTTCTGCCCAAGCTGAAGTTTCTAAGTCATTGCCAAGCAAGCATTCAACGGGTAGGTCTGCACTTACCACAACCTTCTTAAGGCCAGTTACCCCTCCCCAGGAGAAGTTAACAACTGCTAGAGTATGGTCTGTTCTGACGTTGCTAGCATTGGTCACTTGGTACATTTCACCAAGTATAATCTGCCCAGGATTCACAAGGTCTTGTGTCACCATGGTGACACTTGCCCCTGTGTCCCTAAATGCCAAAGCCTGTTTTCCATTGATTAAGGGCTGTTGCCTGTACTTGCCCAGATTACTGGGACTCACAGAGGAGGTCATATCCATGCCTCCATCACAGACTAGGACAGCCTGAGTGAGTTCTCTGACTAGGTCAGAGCTCATCTCCTTACCCAGGGTCAACCCTACTAAACCCTTGGCTTGTGTAGTCCCACCACCAACTGTAACTGCACTAGGGGGAGCAGGTGCCTTAGGGGCATTGGTGGGGGCTGGAGTAGAGTCTTTGGACTTGGTGCAATCACTGGTCCAGTGGGTCTTTGCTTACAGACCTTGCACCATGGTTTCCTTTGGCCTTTCCCTTTGGTAGACTGTGAATCCCCACCTGAAGAAGATTTTGGGGGCCTTGTGAAGACTTTTGATCTTTACCCTTCTCCCCACCCTTATCAGAGGTTTTCGAATCTTGCTTCTTAGGGTCACCACCTTGGTTCTGTACCTTCTGCCTCACCCTGGTTCTGACCCATTTGTCTGCCTTCTTTCCCAATTCTTGGGGAGAGGTCAGATCAGAGTCCACCAGGTGCTGATGCAACAGCTGATTTTGACAGTTATTAAGAATCTGCTCCCTCATGATCAGATTGTACAATCCTGTGAAGTCACATACCTTACTGCCCAATAACCAACCCTCCAGAGCCTTGCCAGAACAATCAACAAAGACCACCCAGTCTTGAGTCTGTGCTTTTTGGGTATCCCTGAACTTTAACCTGTATTGTTCAGTGGTTAGGCCAAACCCATCAATTAGAGCACTCTTCAAGACTTTGTAATTATCAGCATCCTCCTCTCTAACAGTGAGGAGCTTGTCTCTACCTTTGTCTGCAAAGGAGAGCCACAAGATTGCTGCACACTGCTCCTGAGGGACTCTCTGTACTTTACAGGCCCTCTCTAGAGCAGTTATCCATTTGTGGATGTCATCCCCACTCTGGTAGGGAGGGACAATCTTGCTCAGGACCTTTCCCTATCTTTGGGGAAACTGCTGCCACCATGGGACTCTAGTCCCAACTTTTGTCTCTCTCTATAGAGATCTAGGGACTCCCTGTCTATAGCCAATTGCTGTTTTCTGAGTTCAAGCTGGGCTTGCTCATACTGAATCAGTCTCTTTCTCCTCTCATGAGAGGATTCCCTCCTATGAGAGGAGACAGAGGTCCCTATTGAGGTGTCAGAGTGGTTGGACTCCTGAGAAGGAGACCTAGACCTTCTGAGCACACTCAGAACTCTTCCTGGGGGACAAAGGGGAGGTCAGTCTGATCCTCCCTCCTCCTCCACAGGAGGAATTGGGTTTTCCAGGACAAGGTCATTTTCACCTTCCTGGCCAGTTTCAGAGGGGGGCCTGGGTTTCTTCACCCCTGCCCCTTCCTCATCTTCTGCCCCACCCTCTTTGCCTACCCCTTCAGACCCTAGGGGCCTGCTGAGATCATCAGCTAGTAACACCTCCCTGAGGTGTTGGGTGCTGGCACTTTTGCCTGCCTTCAACTTCCTAGTATTGCATAATGCTCTCAATTCCAAGAATGGGAGTTTATCATACTTGGAGGGAAGAAGCCCACTGGCTTCTGGCAAGGACTCACTGGGTCCTGGCTTTGAAGACATTACTAGTGAGGTGTGGTGTATGCACTACCTACTCTAGTGTGGCCTACTAAACTCTCTTGAGTTGTAGAAAGGGTGTGCTATCCCTTAACACACAACTCTAAGTTCAGTAGAACTTACTGTATTACTAAGCTTGATTTATATGTACCTTAGGTACCCTTAGTGGTTTTCAATTGATCAATTCAATTGAGATTATCTGGTAAAACAATAGCAAGCTGGAATCCCACACGCTGCACACCAATGTGAGAAGTTGGCCTGGCATATGCTGTCCACTAATTATAGTGGGCACCTTGCACCAGTCCAAACAACCCCTTATTGGAGATAGGTTAAAGACAACCTTTATTGAAAGCTATCCTAGTGGTAGCTATGGAGAGCAGCCTTCAGGCTAAGTCTTGAAGGAATGTAAAGCAGCTTGTTTTACCAGTCTATAATCTCTTGAGTGACCAAATGAAAGAGGACCACACCAGGTATATATTCAAAATATATGTATTTATTACTAAACACACCCCTCTAGTCTCTTTATGAGGCTAGAGTTCGAAGTACATAAATTATAAGTTAGTTATCTACAGTAATAGCACAAATACACGTTTAAGCCCTAGGGGCGTACCAAACCATATACCAATAAAGTGGTATAAGAACCACGACTGAGCTAGACACAAGGCCTAGAGCCTGTAGAAGTGCTTGGACCACAAGGAACCACCCAAGGTAGTGACACAGGGGACCCACGGGGGACGCGTGCAGTGTATGAATACAGCCGCGAATCGCCGTTAACTTCTATGGGGAAAGTCGCGATTAGAATTTAAAAGAAAAGGGACACTTAGAGGAGGACTTGGAGCAAACCCTTTGAGAACTAGGCTGTTCTAGTGTCAATACCCACGGGAGCACCGGAGTACTCGAGTTACCTCACCCAGGGGAGCCGGGTGCATATGTGTCTTTCGGGGTCGGGTTTCGTCGTCGCTTTCAATGGCGCTCTGCTGCAAAGTGCTGCTGGCGGCCAAGTCGAAAGTGTTCGGGTGGATCCAAAGGTGGATCGAAGATCTGAAGAACCTGAAAGCAGAGGGGACAGAGTCTGGGTCACTAGCCAGTGACCAGGAAGGCGATGAGCAGATGCCCACCGATGTCGAGTGCTTCAGGTAGGTTGACGGTTGTCTTGACTCTTCAGCCATGAGGTCCAGGAGGCGTCGACGACAACCAGGAGCTGGATTCGAGCTGTCCCATGACGTCTGTCGATTGCAGGCATGTTAACGACCGGATTGGACCCAACAAGCCTTGACAACGGCAAGTCTCGTGGAAATGGAAGAAGGACGATGTTGCAGACCAGCAAGGTCTGTGGGACTCATCCAGCAAGAGTAAGTCAGGGCACACCTGGTGCAACCAGGGAGCCCAAGCAGAAGAAGATTGGCCTTCGGGAGGGCCTACTAGCCAACGGACTAGCGACTGTGAAGGAGCCTCGAGTCGACGCACGTGGAGCTGGCTCACAGGACACTCGTGGAGTGGAGGCCAGTGATCTTCGGTGCAGTTGGTGCTGGAGGCTGGGGCTATTCGGAGTCCAAAGCACAACTTCGTGGGAGACCCAGAAGAGGATGCACTTGCAAATGCGATCGGTGTCCAGGGGTCACGGTTCCACGTTACCCACGACAGCTACGGGCCTCAGCTTTGCTGGGGACTCAGGGCAGCCTCGGGGAAGTCTGGAAATCCACCTCTGGTGATGCAAAGACTTCGGCGTCCGGCGGGAGCTTCAGCGATGCAGACCAGACAATTGCTTCGTTGGTGCCTGCCAAGCAGGGAGTCACTCCTTGACCCCAAGGGAGATTCTTCAGTCCTCTAATCTTAAAGTAGAGCGTCGAAGGTCCAGGATTCTGTGTCAGAGTTTTGTCCAGGTAAATCTAAAGTCCTAAGGACTGGGGTCCCATACTTATACTAAGGTAGGGGGTTGGACATACTCTGTGGCCCCACCTATGGGAGGGTCAGGGCAGAGGGGCAGCTACACCCCTTTCCCTTTGTCCAGTTTCACGCCAGAGCAGGGGCTGGAAGCCCCTGAGCCGGTTTGAACTGGGGTATGCACAGGGACACCAAATGTGCCCCCAGTGCAGGACTTCAAAGCACCAAAGAGTGCTCCCGCCCAGCCCCAATACACACTATCCTGTCTGGGAGGTGGTTACACCTCCCTGGGACAGGAAACCTATTGTCCAGGCCTCCCCTGCCAGAGTTTCGGTCAGCAGCAGGAGGCCAGACTCGTGTCTGTGGCAGCGGCATCCATTTTGTGATGCCAGGGCTCTGGAAAGTCAGTACCGGGTATACCGGTGTGTACATGTTTCTCCCTCTAGAAGGGTGGAATGCTACCCCCGCCGCCATAACTGGCGGGGGGGTAGTATTCCAAGATGTTTGACACCAAACACGACATGTGTCCGTGCAGCCATCCCAAAGTTAGCATTTAACGCGAGATTATAATGCGCTTAAGAGTATATGGTCGGGCTGCACTACAAACAGCATCAGAGAAGGGTCTCCGAACGCTGCAGAGGGGCCCAAGTCATGCAGGGGCACCCTCTCACATAGGAACCACGCACTCTGCCTTCAGGATTGATAAGGCCTGCCATAGGAGTGACTTATAGGTTTATATGTGTGTATGTATGTAGTGATATAGGTAGCCTATATCACAGTAAGGGGTGCATGCACCACCTTACCCAGGCTGCAGTAGCAGACCTGTGGTGTCAGTTTGGGTGGCCTTCCAGGGGTGGCACAATACATGCTGCAGCCCCTGGTAGGCCTCTGAGGTACCTATGCCCTGGGTACATAGTATACCATATACTAGGGACTTATAAGGGCACTCCAGATTCCAATCAGAGATGTGCCTAAGGCACATGTAAACCATTTTAAAGAGGAAGCAGCTAGGCTGGGGTTCTGATTAGCAGGGCCCCAGCCAGACTAAGGTCGAAAAACAGTGAAGCATCAGCAAAAAGTGGGTGTACCCATGTGAAGCAGATCCTACTCTCCTACACCCTCTTCTTAATTAATGTTGATGCTAATATTTGTGCTAAGGACATTGCAAATCGACTGATGCTCCAGGTTACCGGACCTCATTCTCCTGGCCAGCCTGGGATGATCTGCCACTCAGAAGGTCCATACTTTATTTACCCTCATGCATCAGTTAAATCCACACTTAAATGATGTGGTTGTCTTTCTTGATGTAATGAAGGCATTTGACTCCTTGGAATGGTCATTCCTTTTTGCTATCCTTAATAGAATTGGCTTTCCTGATAGATACGTCTATTAGCTAAAGATCTTATCTACAGGTCCAACCTCTAGAGTGAGGCTAAATGGCCTACTCCTTGACCCCATACTACTGAGCAGGGGCACGTGACAGGGTAGCCCCCTCTTCCCACTACTTTATGCCATTACATCTGATCCCCTTGCATGTACAGTGAGACAACTGCAGGTATGACATGGCCTAAATTTCACTCATCGTAACCTTCTTATATCTATGTATGAGGATGATATCACTGTTTATCTGTGTTACCCGGCTCACAATATAAGCCCAGTTATCAGAGAGTTTAAACTGTTTAATATACTCTCAGGCATCAACATACACTGGAACAAGTCGATGATCTTCCTGTGACCCACAAGCACATCTGTGTCCATAAAATACTTGGGCATCTGGGTCAGCCTAGACAAAAATACCACCCTTGTTGAAATCTATGGGACGGCCATGTCCAAAATAGAGGACCAAGTTGACAGATGGCGGCGCTTACCTCCCTCTTTAATGGGGCAACTAGTACTGAAAACGATTATAATGCCTAGGCTATTGTACCACTTCTATAATGCCCCATTTGCCTGAACAAGCACTTCTTTAAAAGGTTACACTCACATATGATATCATTGGCATGGGCAAGTAAGCAACCGTGGATTCGTTGGGAAATACATTGCCATTTGAACAGGGTGGCCTAGAGGTGCCAGATTTTCAACTGTACTACACCTCTGTCCAGGCCCACTGTGCCAATTACTGGATGCACCCCCTACCTCATATGGCACACCACTGATTCAGGACCACCCTCTGGAGGCATGTTTGGCCAGTGTGTGGAAGCACTGAGATTTGGCACGGTTTTGTTCACCCAAACAGCCTGGGTCACTATTTGAAGAAGACTGCAGACTGCCGACGCTCTTTACCCCAGCACAACAGCTGACCAATTATCCACTGATCCAAGTCACCCAGAAACTGCAGACCCTCCGAAAGCTCAGAAAATGGGCACTGTGTACAATGGAAAATGTCTATCCCGACAGACACTTTAGTGACTATGACACCATCACCACCGCAGGGGAGTGCACCTCACTGGACTGGTTTACCTACCTCTGGCTGAGAGCACTCTGCAAAACACACAACCCTGCATTTCCTCAGGTACCCCTGACATGTGGGGCATTGGACGCACCTTTCACCACCCATCCATCAAGGTTCTAGCTACTCTCCTATCTGCCATTGTGCAGGCTGAAACCTCTGACATGGCTCACTGAGCCACACTCATTCGGGAGGCAGATATTGCAGGGAGTATTACTGATAAGGAGTGGAGATATTTCTGATAGCAAACTGGCAAACTATCTCACAATGGCAGATTACGATTAAAGCATTTTAAATTCTTGCATCATCGCTACCGCTCAACTTCGGGCCTTGCGAAACTCTGACTGAGCACAGAATCCCGCTGCCTGAGGTGGGGGCCCTGGATGCATATTTCATGAATCTAGCCTTGGGTTGCCCAACCATGAATACCTACTGATCCAGTATTTGGGACACTCTTTTTAGAATTTTAGAATGTCCCCTGGAACGCTCTTGGGATGGACATCCCAGGCAATACACAACACTTTTTAACTATAGAACTGCTACTAGCTAACAAGAGGGTGGCATGTACTTGGGGCAGGAAAAATAAGCCCACCGTCAGGCAATGATTGCTAGATATAGGTTACTGTCAAGAACAACTGGAATTATGCTATTCAGATCCAGCAACAGAATCAAATACAGCCACACTTTGGAAGTCACCTGGTAGGATCTCTCCATCGCACACTTCACTATCACCAGACTCACCACACCCTCCCCAAAAGGCACAGCGCTCCCTTCTGCAGCTGGTCCCAGGTCACGCAGCAACAATGGCTCAACACCCTCACCACCACACAGCCCAGACACACCACTAACTTGGACCAGGCAGTACAGAACTTCCACGATTGCATCACCAATGCCGCCAACTGAGTCACCCTTATCAAACCTGCCAAAATGCACAGACCCTCCAAACAAGCCAGCTGGTACACCCCGATCTCAGGACGTCAAAGCACAGATGCACACAACTAGAAAGAAGATGGCATACTAGCAGGAACCAAACTGACAGAGCCACCATCAAATCAGCTCTCAGCAACTACCACCGACAGATCAAAGCCGCAAAAAAAGAAGCCTTGACCATCCGGATCAACACTAATGCCAACCAAGCTAAGGAACTCTTCCCCATCCTCAGAGTGTTCACCTGCCCATCAGCCACCAAAAACCCCATCCCATCTTCACAGAAACTCTGCAACGCCCTCACCGACCACTTCTACAACCAGATAGCGACCATATATAAAAACTTCGAGCCTGATTCACAAAGAGATCTGAGACAAAATCCTAACTTTACGACTTTCGGTATTCACAAAAGGCATTTAGGAGTAGTAAAGTTAGGATTTTGTCTTAAGTTTGTCTTAAGTTTTGGTCTTAAGACAAAATCCTAACTTAAGTTTAACTTAAGTTTAACTTAAGTTAGGATTTTGTCTTAAGACGCAAAAATTTTCCTTTTTTTTCTTTTGCGCCTTGCTTGAGTTAAAATGCCCACTCGGCAAGGACACAAATATCTGTACATGCATTTGTATGTTTGTAATCTCCAAAAGAATTTACATATGCATTCATTAACCGATTTATTTAAGTTATAATGCCCACTTGGGATATAATCCAATAATCGGTTTCAAATGTATTACAAGAGATGACAAATTGATCGTATTCTCATGTGGCTGCTAATAGTTTAAAATTCATTTTTAAAATGATGAAATTGTAACAAAGATTGTTGCAACTTTGATTATTGCAATTTCAATGTATCGTTCTACTATCCGGATAAAACTACCAGTCTGTCTTCACTTTCAACACTGCAGTAGTTTTCACGTGACATACTTTGAAAGAATGTTTAAAATGGTTGAAAAACTTTAATAATTTGTTGGTGAGCAAGCCTTCTGTGCAGGCGAAACTCGTCCGACAACAGCCGACAATTAAATCAATTTTTGGTCGAAAACACGGCATCGTCATCCTTATTCTTTGAGGTCAAGTGGCAATATATATATATATATATATATATATATATATATATATATATATATATATATATATATATATATATATATATATATAAAAAATGTTCTCTCTAATGTTATTAGGTAAGGGTGTTTTTAGGGTATATGTGTATATAAATATGGCGGTGCACTCTGGGACCAGTATTTTTCAACCAAGTCACGTGAGTCTTAAGAATTTTAAAACACGCAGCTGAATGCAATGTGTTTTTGAATTATTGTCCTTCTACCTGTGAACAAGGCCGGAAAAGGCAGAAACGTTAGGTGAAAGAAGGAACCTGCAGTGTTTGGACTGTGAATAAACGCTGAATTTTTGCCAGCATTGAGCCTCTCGGTTTTTGTGGTGTTAAAGAGAGATGGGCTGCTCCGTGCCCATTGTGAAGAGGCTACCATGAAGGGTCGGGGGCTCCGGTAACAGGAGGCTTGTTTTTGATTTTGATCGAGGAGCATGACCCACTCACGCGCCCCAGCCTACCAAGGAGAGGCCAATGTGGCGAATGGGCACGCGTGTTGGAATGGATTCGGGGTGAATGACCTTCACCCACGATCGTGCTGGCCGGATTTGTGTTAATTCACGTCATGAAAAGAGTTACAGCAATGTGCTAATGACTGTTTACTCACCTGACTTTCCTAACCATTTTCCATGTAAGAGTGGCACCGCAATGGAGACATTGTTTTTACTAACTTTGAATAATGTGGACTTCCAGCTGTATAACTATCACACTGGCGGTGCACTCTGGGACCAGTATTTTTCAACTAAGTCACGTGAGTCTTAAGAATTTTAAAACACGCAGCTGAATGCAATGTGCTTTTGAATTATTGTCCTTCTACCTGTGAACAAGGCCGGAAAAGGCAGAAACGTTAGGTGAAAGAAGGAACCTGCAGTGTTTGGACTGTGAATAAACGCTGAATTTTTGCCAGTATTGAGCCTCTTGGTTTTTGTGGTGTTAAAGAGAGATGGGCTGCTCCGTGCCCATTGTGAAGAGGCTACCATGAAGGGTCGGGGCTCCGGTAACAGGAGGCTTGTTTTTGATTTTGATCGAGGAGCATGACCCACTCACGCACCCCAGCCTACCAAGGAGAGGCCAATGTGGCGAATGGGCACGCGTGTTGGAATGGATTCAGGGTGAATGACCTTCACCCACGATCGTGCTGGCTGGATTTGTGTTAATTCACGTCATGAAAAGAGTTACAGCAATGTGCTATTGACTGTTTACTCACCTGACTTTCCTAAGCATTTTCCATGCAAGAGTGGCACCGCAATGGAGACATTGTTTTTACTAACTTTGAATAATGTGGACTTCCAGCTGTATAACTATCACACTGGCGGTGCACTCTGGGACCAGTATTTTTCAACTAAGTCACGTGAGTCTTAAGAATTTTAAAACACGCAGCTGAATGCAATGTGCTTTTGAATTATTGTCCTTCTACCTGTGAACAAGGCCGGAAAAGGCAGAAACGTTAGGTGAAAGAAGGAACCTGCAGTGTTTGGACTGTGAATAAACGCTGAATTTTTGCCAGTATTGAGCCTCTTGGTTTTTGTGGTGTTAAAGAGAGAAGGGCTGCTCCGTGCCCATTGTGAAGAGGCTACCATGAAGGGTCGGGGGCTCCGGTAACAGGAGGCTTGTTTTTGATATATATATATATATATATATTCACTGAAAAAAACAGGTTTCAGGGACGTTATAGTTAGTTGGACATTTCACTCGTACAAAACAAGAGAAATTCGGCCGTTATAGTTAGTTGAGGTAACTATAACTCGTGCCCCCGCAATGCACTGCTGATGACGTCACATATTACATCATTCATGACATGGTCAGTGACATCACTGATGAGATCACTGATGACATCATCCAGTAACTCACGTGTTTCTGTAAAGTTTAAATATGTTTTATATATATATATATATGCCAAGGTGTATTGAAGAATGAGTGGGTGTATAAGTGTCTGAATGGATCATTTAGTAGGTGCGTGACTGGCTGTATAAGTGAGTGATTAAACATGTCTTACTGAATGCATGGGTTAGTGACTAAACTGTGTGAATGTCTGTATCAGTCTGTCAGTTGGTGTGTAAGCAGCTGCATGGGTTGGGGAGTAGCTACATGAGTGTCTATATGGGTTATTGATTGGTTGTCCGAGTATCTGTTTGGGTGCCTGAGTGTCTGTGTGGGTGGGTGGGGGGTGTGTGACTCTATGCATAGATGTGTGAGTGGGTGATTCACTGGCTGTATGGGTTCAAGAGTGCATCTGTGAAGGGCTGTATGGGTGGGTGAGTGTGTGTATGGGTGTGTTGGTGAGTGAATGGATGTCTCAGTGGTACATGTGTGAGTAACTACAAATGTGAAAGGCAGTATATGTGAGTGTTGGAGTATATAAATGACTCAATGTGAGAGTGAGTGATTGTGAGAGTGGCTGTATGGATGAGTGTGTGCATGTATCAGTGATTGTATAAGAGAGTAAGTATGTGTTAGTATCTGTATGAATAAGTGAGGTGGTGTGTGTATAACTGTATAGGTGAGTAAATGGGAGTGTGATTGATTCTTTGCATGACTGACTAGGTGTGTGAGTAACTTTAAGGATGAGTGGCGATGTCTGAGTGTCTGTATAGGTGTATGAGTGCAAATGATAGTGCTGTATTGATAAGTGACTGCATGTATGAGTGGCTGTATGGGTGAATGAGTGGACGTGTGTGTAGACCTAGGAATCAGTGAGTGGGTATGTAGTAACTGGTATGGGTGTGTCTATGGTTTCGAAAATGGTAGTCTGTATTTTAGAGTGGGTGTATCAAAGGTTATATTAGGGTGTGAGGAGGTGCATCAGATTATCATGTGGATGATGTCATCAGTGATGTCATCAGTGATGTCATTTGAGATATCATCAGTGATGTCACTGACCATGTCATGAATGATGTAATATATGACATCATCAGCAATGCATTGCGGGGGCGCGAGTTATAGTTAGCTCAACTAACTATAACGGCTGAATTTCTATGGTTTTGTACGAGTGAAATGTCCAACTAACTATAACGTCCCTGAAACCTATGGTTTTTTCAGTGAATTTCAAAGGATTCTCAAATGCTAATTTCCAACTATAACGTCCCTGAAACCTATGGCTTTTTCAGTGAATTTCTATGGTTTTTTAAATGCTAATTTCTAACTATAACGTCCCTGAAACCTATGGTTTTTTTCAGTGAATTTCTATGGTTTTTTAAATGATAATTTCTAACTATAACGTCCCTGAAACCTATGGTTTTTTCAGTGAATTTCAAAGGTTTTTTAAATGCTAATTTCTAACTATGCCTACAGAGGTAGGACATGTGAAGAAAGAGGAAGAAAGGCGCAGAAAGAAGCAAGAGAAATGCAGAAAGAGGCAACAGAAGTCCAGAAAGACGAAGAAAAGTGCAGAAAGAAGCAAGAGATATGCAGAAAGAACCAACAGAGGTGCAGAAAGAGGCCTTGTTGCAAAGTCATCCTGTGCCACCAACTTTTTGCTGATTGGTACTGGTGGTAACAGACTCTGACTAACCAGGCCCGGAGCCAGTGCTATGCTGAAAGACACTTAGAATACAATGAAAACACCTACATACACTAGGCAACACTGGGTTGGGGTACCCCTGTGATTGGCATGACTTACCCTGTAAGGCCCTAGTACATAATAGGGCAGGGGGATTAAAACTACCTCTAACTCAGAGGTGCAGAAAGAGGCAAGAGAGGTGCGTAAACAGGCAGGAAGGGTGCAGAAACATCGAACAGGGGTACAGAAAGAGGCAAGTGAGGTGCAGAAAGAAGCAAGAGCAGTGCAGAAAGAACCAACAGAGGTGCAAAAAGAGGCAAGAGGGGTGCATAAAAAGGTAGGAGGGGTGCACAAAGAGGCAAGAGAGGTACAGAAAGTGGCAGGAGGGGTGCAGAAAGAAGGAAGGGAAGTGCAGAAAGAGGCAAGAGAATTGCTGAAAGAAGCAACAGAGGTGTAGAAAGAAGCAAGAGAAGTGCAGAAAGAGGCAAGTGAGGTGCAGAAATAAGCAAGAGCAGTGCAGAAAGAACCAACAAAGGTGCAGAAAGAGGCAAGAAGGGTGAAGAAAGAGGAGAGAGAAGTGCAGAAAGAAGCAAAAGAGGTGCTCAAAGAGGCAAAAGGGATGCAGAAAGAAGCAAGAGAAGTGTAGAAAGAAGCAACAGAGGTGCTGAAAGTGGCACGAACGGTGCAGAAAGAGGCAAGAGAAGTGCAGAAAAAAGCAACAGAGGTACAGAAAGAGGCAAGAGTGGTGTAGAAAGAGGGAAGAGAGGTGTAGAAAGAGGAAAGAGAGTTGCACAAATAGGGAAGAGGGGTGCAGAAAGAGTCAGGAGGGGTGCAGAAAGAAGCAACAGAGGTGCTGAAAGAGGCAAGAGAGGTGCAGACAGAAGCAAGTGAGTGCAGAAAGAGGCAACAGAGGTGCAGAAAGACGCATGACAGGTGCAGAAACAAGCAAGAGAAGTGCAGAAAGAGGCAAGAGAATTGCTGAAAGAAGCAACACAGGTTTAGAAAGAAGCAAGAAAAGTGCAGAAAGAGGCAAGTGAGGTGCAGAAAGAAGCAAGAGGGGTGCAGAAAGAGGAGAGAGAAGTGCAGAAAGAAGCAAAAGAGGTGCTCAAAGAGGCAAAAGGGATGCAGAAAGAGGCAAGAGCAGTGCAGAAAGAACCAAGAGAAGTGTAGAAAGAAGCAACAGAGGTGCTGAAAGTGGCACGAACGGTGCAGAAAGAGGCAAGAGAAGTGCAGAAAGAAGCAACAGAGGTACAGAAAGAGGCAAGAGTGGTGCAGAAAGAGGGAAGAGAGGTGTAGAAAGAGGAAAGAGAGTTGCACAAATAGGGAAGAGGGGTGCAGAAAGAGTCAGGAGGGGTGCAGAAAGAAGCAACAGGGGTGCTGAAAGAGGCAAGAGAGGTGCAGACAGAAGCAAGTGAGTGCAGAAAGAGGCAACAGAGGTGCAGAAAGACGCATGAGAGGTGCAGAAACAAGCAAGAGAAGTGCAGAAAGAGGCAAGAGAATTGCTGAAAGAAGCAACACAGGTTTAGAAAGAAGCAAGAGAAGTGCAGAAAGAGGCAAGTGAGGTGCAGAAAGAAGCAAGAGCAGCGCAGAAAGAACAGAGGTGCAAAAAGAGGCAAGAGGGGTGCAGAAAGAGGTAGGAGAGGTGCACAAAGAGGCAAGAGAGGTACAGAAAGAGGCAGAAGGTGTGCAGAAAGAAGGAAGAGAAGTGCAGAAAGAGGCAAGAGAATTGCTGAAAGAAGCAACAGAGGTGTAGAAAGAAGCAAGAGAAGTGCAGAAAGAGGCAAGTGAGGTGCAGAAAGAAGCAAGAGCAGCGCAGAAAGAACCAACAGAGGTGCAAAAAGAGGTAAGAGGGGTGCAGAAAAAGGTAGGACGGGTACAGAAAGAGGCAAGAAAGGTACAGAAAGAGGCAGGAGGGGTGCAGAAAGAAGGAAGAAAAGTGCAGAAAGAGGAGAGAGAAGTGCAGAAAGAAGCAAAAGAGGTGCTCAAAGAGGCAAAAGGGATACAGAAAGAGGCAAGAGCAGTGCATAAAGAACCAAGAGAAGTGTAGAAAGAAGCAACAGAGGTGCTGAAAGTGGCACAAACAGTGCAGAAAGAGGCAAGAGAAGTGCAGAAAGAAGCAACAGAGGTACAGAAAGAGGCAAGAGTGGTGCAGAAAGAGGGAAGAGAGGTGTAGAAAGAGGAAAGAGAGTTGCACAAATAGGGAAGAGGGGTGCAGAAAGAGTCAGGAGGGGTGCAGAAAGAAGCAACAGAGGTGCTGAAAGATGCATGAGAGGTGCAGAAACAAGCAAGAGAAGTGAAGAAAGAGGCAAGAGAATTGCTGAAAGAAGCAACACAGGTTTAGAAAGAAGCAAGAGAAGTGCAGAAAGAGGCAAGTGAGGTGCAGAAAGAAGCAAGAGGGGTGCAGAAAGAGGAGAGAGAAGTGCAGAAAGAAGCAAAAGAGGTGCTCAAAGAGGCAAAAGGGATGCAGAAACAGGCAAGAGCAGTGCAGAAAGAACCAAGAGAAGTGTAGAAAGAAGCAACAGAGGTGCTGAAAGTGGCACGAACGGTGCAGAAAGAGGTAGGAGAGGTGCACAAAGAGGCAAGAGAGGTACAGAAAGAGGCAGATGGTGTGCAGAAAGAAGGAAGAGAAGTGCAGAAAGAGGCAAGAGAATTGCTGAAAGAAGCAACAGAGGTGTGGAAAGAAGCAAGAGAACTGCAGAAAGAGGCAAGTGAGGTGCAGAAAGAAGCATGAGCAGCGCAGAAAGAACCAACAGAGGTGCAAAAAGAGGTAAGAGGGGTGCAGAAAAAGGTAGGAGGGGTGCACAAAGAGGCAAGAAAGGTACAGAAAGTGGCAGGAGGGGTGCAGAAAGAAGGAAGAAAAGTGCAGAAAGAGGAGAGAGAAGTGCAGAAAGAAGCAAAAGAGGTGCTCAAAGAGGCAAAAGGGATGCAGAAAGAGGCACGAGAGGTGCAGAAAGAACCAAGAGAAGTGTAGAAAGAAGCAACAGAGGTGCTGAACATGGCACAAACGGTGCAGAAAGAGGCAAGAGAAGTGCAGAAAGAAGCAACAGAGGTACAGAAAGAGGCAAGAGTGGTGCAGAAAGAGGGAAGAGAGGTATAGAAAGAGGAAAGAGAGTTGCACAAATAGGGAAGAGGGGTGCAGAAAGAGTCAGGAGGGGTGCAGAAAGAAGCAACAGAGGTGCAGAAAGATGCATGAGAGGTGCAGAAACAAGCAAGAGAAGTGAAGAAAGAGGCAAGAGAATTGCTGAAAGAAGCAACACAGGTTTAGAAAGAAGCAAGAGAAGTGCAGAAAGAGGCAAGTGAGGTGCAGAAAGAAGCAAGAGCAGCGCAGAAAGAACAACAGAGGTGCAAAAAGAGGCAAGAGGGGTGCAGAAAGAGATAGGAGAGGTGCACAAAGAGGCAAGAGAGGTACAGAAAGAGGCAGAAGGTGTGCAGAAAGAAGGAAGAGAAGTACAGAAAGAGGCAAGAGAATTGCTGAAAGAAGCAACAGAGGTGTGGAAAGAAGCAAGAGAAGTGCAGAAAGAGGCAAGTGAGGTGCAGAAAGAAGCAAGAGCAGTGCAGAAAGAACCAACAGAGGTGCAAAAAGAGGCAAGAGGAGTGCAGAAAAAGGTAGTAGGGGTGCCCAAAGAGGCAAGAAAGGTACAGAAAGAGGCAGGAGGGGTGCAGAAAGAAGGAAGAAAAGTGCAGAAAGAGGCAAGAGAATTGCTGAAAGAAGCAACAAAGGTGTAGAAAGAAGCAAGAGAAGTGCAGAAAGAGGCAAGTGAGGTGCAGAAAGAAGCAAGAACAGTGCAGAAAGAACCAACAGAGGTGCTGAAAGAGGCCCGAGGGTGCAGAAAGAGCAAGAGAAGTGCAGAAAGAGGCAGCAGAGGTACAGAAAGAGGCAAGAGATGTGCAGAAACAGGCAGGAAAGGTGCAGAGACAGGGAAGAGGGGTGCAGAAAGAGGCAAGAGAGGTGCAGAAAGAGAAAAGAGGGGTGCAGAAAGAGGCAAGAGATCTGCAGAAAAAAAGCAACAGAGGTGCTGAAAGAGGCAAGTGAGGTACAGAAAGAGGCAAGAGATCTGCCGAAAAAAGCAACAGAGGTGCTGAAATAGGCAAGTGAGGTGCAGAAAGAAGCAAGAGAGGTGCAGAAAGAGGCAATAGAAGTGCAGAAAGACGCAAGAGAGGTGCAGAAAGAGGCAAAAGGGGTGCAGAAAGAGGCAAGAAAAGTGCAGAAGGAGGCCACAGAGGTAGAGAAAGAGGCAAGAGAGGTGCAGAAACAGGCAGGAAAGGTGAAGAAAGAGGGAACAGGGGTGCAGAAAGAGGCAAGAGAGGTGCAGAAAGAGAAAAGAGGGGTGCAGAAAGAGGCAAGAGATCTGCAGAAAAAAGCAACAGAGGTGCTGAAAGAGGCAAGTGAGGTGCAGAAAGAAGCAAGAGAGGTACAGAAAGAAGGAAGAGAAGTGCAGAAAGAAGTAACAGAGGTGCAGAAAGAGGCAAAAAGGGTGCAGAAAGACATAAGAGGGGTACAGAAAATGGCAAGAGAGGTGCAGAAAGAGGGAAGAAGGGTGCAGAAAGAGGCAAGAGGGGTACAGTGAGAAGCAAATGAGGTGCAGAAAGAGGCAACAGACATGCAGAAAGAGGGAAGAGAGGTGCATAAAGTAGAAGAGATTTACAGAAAGAGGCAAGAGAAGTGCAGAAAAAGAAAGAAATGTGCAGAAAGAAGCAACAGAAATGCAGAAAGAGGCAAGAGAGGCGCAGAAGGAAGCAAGAGTGGCTTGCACACCATTAGTACCAATTTAACACCCACATTGAGCAATAATTAACAGGTGACCATTCTAGGTTTGCAAAGGGCCTTCCACCATGCTGTAACACTTGTCGCTGCATTTTTGGTAACGTTTGAGCCCTTTGAGCTAGAAACAAGGCTTTTTTTCTTCAAATCTTCAGATTAGGGTGCAGATGATGAATTATGTGGCTAATGCAGAAAATGTATAATTGTGCGAAAGTCGGTGCAGCCAAACAGTCGCATAATTCCAGTGGCCCTGCTCATACCTCTGACTAGGTCCACAAGTGCTCCTCAGTGATTCCTTCTTTTTTGTCTCACTGAGTTCATAGTTGAGCTTCTATGGAAATGAGGAAGACTAAGCCTGAGGTTACCACTCCACAATACAGACTACCATACCACATAATTACTCTCCATAACACATAATCCCACTCTACATAATTCCTATACACTAAATACCACATACTTTCTATCCACATAATTTCACTGTACAACATACCACATAATTCCACTACACACAAAGTACATCCACTCCACTCCAAAAAACATTAGTAAAAAACTTTAAGATTTACAACGCCAATAGCTCTAACTCTTGCAAATGCGAGATCTATTACATTACAAATGCTTCTTTAACTGGTAGTCACGTTTGCAGAGTGGTGGATAAAGGCGGCCGGGCCTCCAACCAGTGCTCAGGAATTCCACTGCGTCGGACTTACAGGAGGTACCAGGAAGGCTACTTGGCCGCCAAAGTCCCTCAGGAGAAAAGTGGACTTTATCCCCCAACCAGTACTGTGCCAGAAGGTGCATTTGCAGAGTGGTGGAGAAAGGTAAGCGTGGCCTCCGAAGACCTCTCAGCAATCCCACTGTGTGGGACTTACTGGAGGTAACAGGAGGAGTAGTTGGCCCCCAATGTGAACCTTGGGGGCCAGCTACCCCTTCTATTACCTCCAGTAAGTCCCACACAGCAGGATTGCTAAGTTCTCATAGCAGGCCACGCCCCCTTTCCCCACCACTCTGCAAACACACTTCCTGGCATGCTCTTGGATGAGGATTAAAGTCCCCTTCGCTGCTGGGGGTCCTTAGGGGCCAACTAGCCTACCTGATACCTCCAGTATGCCCCAGATAGTGGGATTGCTGAAAGGTGGGCACAGGCCACACCCTCTTTCTCCACCACTCTGCAAACACGCCTCCTGGTGCATTCTGGGTTGGAGGATTGAGTCCCCTTGAAACCTGAGGGTCCCTAGGGGCCAACTAGCCCACCAGGTACCTCTAGTAAGCCCCACACAGCTGGATTGCTGGGAGTGGTCTGAGGCCATGCCCCCTTTTTACACCACTCTGCATACGCGCCTCCTGGCGCACTGCTGGTGGGCAATGAGGTCCTCTTGTGTCCTGAGGACCTCAGGACTAAAGTGGACTTCATCCCCCGAGCAGCAGTGCGCCAGGAGGCGTGTTTGCAGAGTGGTGTAAAAAGGGGGAGTGGCCTCAGACAACTCACAGCAATCCAGCTGTGTAGGGCTTACTGGCGGTACCTGGTGGGCTAGTTGGCCACCCAGGGACCCTCAGCATTCAAGGGGACTTAATCCCCCAACTTAGAACGCGCCAGGAGGCGCGTTTGCAGAGTGGTACAGGGAGGGGGCAGGGCCTCAGGCGAGATGCCGGCTTTTCTTTAAAAAAAATTAAATATTCGGGAGGGGAGGCCGCATGGCCCCCTTCCCTGTGCCACTTCTGGCCCAGGTGACCACATCCACCGGGGCCTGGCCAGCCTTTATGGGTTTTTTTTATTTTAGAGGGGGGCCACGTGGCCCCCCTCCTGAGGCCAATTATGGCCCCGGGGACCCCATCCCCCGGGGGCTGGCCAGCCTTCTTTCTAAAAAAAAAAATCTTGGGAGGGGGCCATGTGGCCCCCCTCCTCAGGCCAATTATGGCCCCGGGGACCCCATCCCCCAGGACCAGCCTTCCGTTAAAAAAAATAATTATTAATTGAATTAAAAGGGAGGGGGGCCGAGTGGTCCCCCTCCTGGGCCACTTCTGGCCCTGGGGACCCCATCCCCCAGGGCCTGGCCTCTTTGATGGGGACCGCGGGGGGAGCCCCAATGCCCCCGCGGTCCCAGCCGGCTCCCTGCCTCCTGCGGGAGCCGGCATTGCTTTTGGGCAAGGGGAGCTGCTAACATGCACCTCCCCTTGCCCAAAAGCAATTCTGCTTTGCTTCTTGGAAGCGAGAGCAGGAAACCTCCAAGAAGCAAAGCAGTGTTTGCTATGGCAGGGCGGGAGCCATGCTCCCACCCTGCCATAGCAAACGGCAATGTCCCGGGGGTGGGCACCCCGGGACATTGCAGAAGCCAGCCCTGGGGGGTGGCGGTCCCCAGGGCCATCGAGGGCTCCAGGAGGGGGGCCATGTGGCCCCCCTCCCTTTGTGAAAATAGCCTTGGGGAGGTGGTGGTCCCCGGGGCCGGGGGTCCGCAACAGACCCCCATATTTACATATTCAATGCCCCGGGGAAGTGGTGGTCCCCGGGGCAGTGTGGGGGGACTCAAGCCCCCCACACTACTTATTTGTCAAAGCCCCAGGGAGGTGGTGGTCCCCAGGGCTTGGGGGGGCCCAGGAGGCCCCCCACCCTATTTTAATAAAGCCCTGGGGAGGTGGTGGTCCCTGGGGCTTGGGGGGCCCACAAGGCCCCCTGCCCTTATTCGAATAAAGCCCCAGGGTGGTGGCGGTCCCCGGGGCTTGGGGGGCCCATGAGGCCCCCCGCCCTTATTTGAATAAAGCCCCGGGGAGGTGGCCCCCTCTAATTTATTGGACATTGCCCCCGGGACCTGGCCCACCCGGGGGCTTATAGAAAACGAAGTGCAGGAGCCTGCGCTTCATTTTTTAAAATTTTCTCAGCCGGATTCACGCACCCAGCGCGAATTCGGCCATTTTTTTTAATTTTTATTCTTTTTTGGGCCCTGTGGGTCCTTGTAGGACCCCCTGAGCAGGCCTAGGGGGTCAGGGTGTTTCTACCCTATCTTGTGACTCGGTCTTACCGAGTCACAAGATGGCTGCCAACACTTCCTGGTTTGGATTGTTGCCAGCCAAAAGCTCGTGCTCAGGAGGGTTCGCGAATCCTCCTTGGTGCTCAGATATCGATATTTTTTATTTGTAAATTTCTCAGTAACTACTGAACGGATTTACACCATTTAAAAAAAGGGCGCTTTCTGAACCAAGACCTACCTTTTTGCCAAATTTGGTGTAATTCCATTCAGCAGTTCAGGCTGTAGCCTGTTTCAAAATTCCTATGGAAAATAACATGGGGAAAACGCGTTTTGGGACCCCCTTTTTTCTCGGCCCCGCTTGACGAATCACCCCGAACCTTTCAAGACAGGAAAATTTCGCCAAGATTCGTCAAACGGCGCCAAAGATATTGGCAAAAGAAAAGACGCTTTTAGAATAGAAACAAGGTCCTAACTATAACTACCTACTGGCGACCGCCAGTAGGTAATATATATATATATAAATACATATATATATATATATTTTTTTTTTACATGATGTGGCAACTGCACTCCGACTGGTGAGTGAGCTTCGCTTATCCTGTAAATATTTTTCATAAAGAACCTTGTCCTGTAGGGAACTGTTATTTGGTGCAGGCCCCCGCCATACCGAACTGTGCGTTTGATCGTCACTGTGCAAAATGTCAAGCATTAGTGAACGAGAAGAGGCGGCGGCGGACATATTTAAACCACAAGTGATAAAACATCTATGACGAATAAAAAAGGAGATAACATCGTAAATAAATCCACGGGGAATCTCGTAATTTTATTTCAAGCTCTGGAAAAGGCGCAAGAACGAGAGATAAGAAAATGGTGGGAGGCCACATCGTTACAAAGATATATAGAATGTGATCGCATTCCGAGGGGCCTACGCATCTTCACTGTCCCCTCATATGAACATCCGGATCCCGCACTTCTGAAAGAGTGGGCTGAATATACAGCGGGGTCCGCCAAAGGGATGGTGAAAATCTTAATTAAATATGCATGGAGTGACAGGGAGAAATTCTTGGCCGAAGTACAGAAACTTGAAGAAATGATTTTAAAAGATAAAGACGTCAAGCAGAGTTGAGACCCTGAGAGCAGCAATGCTGAAACGTCTAAAAGATTATGAGGCCATAATCAGATGCAGAAAGCAAACCAAATTTCAGCGGGATGAACAGGACTATCGCACTGGCCGTGTCCTAACCTTTGTGCGTAAATTTGATGCCCCAAGGAAAAGGATGACACAGCAAGACAATGGACGGATTTTAAATAAAGATACTTGTAGAGTCAGACATAGAGATATCTGAAGGGGAACAAGTTTCCAACATGGATGAAAACGAAGGAAACCAAGCCTCTCCTTTTTCCAAGAGTACCAACTTATGAGGGAAACAAGACAAAGACCAATGCAAAGGACTCATCCTCCGCAGAAAAGGCAACAACAAAGAAACGAAAAACAAGGAGAGGAAGGAAAAGGAGGGGAAGAAAGACTGTCATCGAGAGTGACTCGCAGCCAGTGGAGGAAGGGGAAACGATAAATAATGAGGACTTAAAAACAATTGTCAACCTTTCAGACAGAGAATTGACAGAAGATGAGATCAAGGTACTCCAATTAGGACTAACCTTTTGTCCAACATCGGATTACAATTTTGTTCAAACAAGAATAGACCTGTTCAAATATATCCAAAAACTGAAATTGCAAAAAATCTTTATTCTGCATCCTAGACGAGATAGATCTGTGGAAGACATAAACTTGGAAGAAAATAATTCCAAAGGATTAAGCGGCCAAGATCTAGAGACATTGATGGTATTGCAAGATTTAGATACAGGAGTCTCACAAGAGTCAAGTACGACAATGGATTCATATGTTAATATTACAGAACAATCAAGGGGTCTTAGCAACTTTAAACCAAAATCAAAAGTGATGCCACAGACACCCTTTGACACAATTGACGTCTTTAATGAAGCAGTTCTAAAAGATCTTAAAGAACTATCTAAAACCAAACGAGACACCAAGGGTGATTACAATATTCCGAGAAAACAATGGGAAGCAATCCAGGCATTGAAAAAGGACTTAACTGTGGAGATTAAACCCTCCGATAAAGGAGGCAATATTGTTGTTTTCAATAAAGAGCATTATACAAAAGAGGCATTAAGACAGCTTCAAGATATCGAATGTTATGTACCTATAAATAGGACAGACTATTCAGATTGCATACAGAGATACCACACGTTCCTGAGAGGGTGGAGGGATGAGGGAATGTTAAACCAAGATGAATTTTTATTTTTATATTGCGAGTCACCAGTTCTCCCAACGTTTTACCATCTACCTAAAATTCATAAGGACCCTGTTAATCCTCCTGGTAGGCCCATTGTGGCCTCAATTAACAGCCTCCTGGAGAACACATCACTTTATATTGATTTCTTCCTTAATCCCTTGGTAAAAGATCTAGCCTCTTATATCAGGGATACACAAGATTTTTTGCGTGTAATGGAAGGTATAATGTGGGAACCAGATATGCTTCTGATACCACTGGATATCACCAGTCTCTATACCTGTATTAGACATCAAGACGGGATAGCAGCTGTTAAGTGGTATTTAGATAAGAGACCATTGAATTATTTTATGCATAGCAAAATGCTTCTTGAAATGATTACATTTTTGTTTAAATAACAACATATTTTTATTTGCAGGAAAATTGTACCATCAAAAACGTGGTACCGCCATGGGAACGTGCTTCACCCCCAGCTATGCGAATCTTTTCGTAGGCTGGTGGGAGAAGCACGTGGCCTGGGGGACACAAATGAACAGTGGTTAGATAACATCATTTTATGGGCGAGATATATCGATGATCTCTTTATTGTTTGGAGAGGTAGTCGCTCCTCGGCTGAGGAGTACATAGCCTCTCTAAACAATAACGAATTGAATTTAGAGTTCATAGGTCAAATCAGTACTAGCACAGTAAATTACCTTGATCTGGAGGTTTTTGTTGAAAACAATACGTTACATTCTCTTCTTTACAGGAAGCCAACAGCGGGGAATGCTGTGCTACATGCAGCAAGTTATCACCCTAAAAGTCTTATAAGAAATATACAGTTTGGAGAATTATTGCGTATTAAACGCAATTGCTCCAACCACAAAGACTTTAAAACGGCCAAGAATGAAGCTATTCAGAGATTTAAAAGGAGAGGATATAGCCATTCTACCTTAAAGCAAGCCGAAAAGAAAACTGGGGATATAGATCGTAAAAATCTGTTAGTAGCAAAACCAAAAACAACCCATATACAAGAAAATAACGTAAGGATGATAACAACGTACAACAAGAAGTCAAGTGCTATAGTACATATTTTTCAGAAAAACTGGCACATTTTACAGACGGATAATGTCTTAAAAATCATCTTCCGTCTCACCCGTTGATCACTTATAAAAGATGTCAATCTATAGGTGATCATTTGATACATAGCCACTTTGATCCAATGATGAAACCAAGAAATAAGATTAACATCATGGGATTTTTTCCATGTTTACGTTGCAAAGCCTGCAAACCCAGTAAGAAAACCACCACCTATAGAGGAAGACCAGGGGATCCTAGGCCATCTAGAACGATTAAAAAACTTTTGAACTGCAACTCGGATTTTGCAGTATATTGTTTAGAGTGCCCCTGTTTTAAGCGTTATATAGGAAGTACTATACACCCAGTCAAAAGCGCGTCCTTGAGCATATGCGTGCTATAACAAATAAAGACACTACTTATGCAGTTGCACGCCACTTTGAACAATATCACCAAAGTAATCGTGATCTCCTCTCGTATTATTGTATTGATCAAATCGAAAGAGGAGAAAGAGGAGGTGATAGGACTAAGAAATTGCGGGTGTTGGAATCCAAATATATAATTGACTTACAGACAAAGGCCCCCATTGGGTTAAACAATGATGAGGAATTGTGGGTTCATCTGGGCCAGTAGGAGAACTAAGGACATTCTTAGAAGTTTATTATCGCTAAGTGGAACCTTTTTGATGAGATACCAAGTCACAAAATAAGCATAGGGATTCCAAATATTTGTTTTTAAGATTTCCAACCTAAATTGAAAACAATGAATGCCCATTGGGGTAAAATAAGTACACAGCTGGTATGATGCAAAATGTAAAATATTAAAAAGAAATATTCACACTGCCGCAATGCCCATTCAGGGCGTAATTTTGTAACAGATGGGTATGATATATTTTTTATCAAAAATAATTCTTTGTAATATGAATTTTATGAATTGAGACACCTTTACATAACTTTTTAAAATTTGGATATAAAATTTATATAAATGCCAATTCAATTTATGAATTGTTAAGACAGGGTCTGTCGAAACTCATCCCATTTGTATACTGTTTTTATACTTTTTTAATCTTTTCTCTGTTTTGCACAATTTTTGCACATATTTATATATAATAAATCCGACAGCAAAGTAAACTCAAAATTGAACACTACAAGATGGCCACCACTGCAAGGTAGAATGTTATAATGTAAGTCCATCGTCTATGTTTAATGTGGATCATGTGACATTGTGGAAGTTGAAATGCTGTTGGTTTGCACAGGGTAACTGACATTGACAAAGCCGTAAGGCGAAACGCGTCTGTCAGGGGAGCGGGGGTCTGCACCTATAAAGTAATTTTCTACCTGAATTGTTCCCGTGAGTGCTTTCCGTTTGGTACGAAGATGAAATGTACCTTGTTGCAGTATATATACATATATATATATATATGTTATCCAAAGTAAGCCTGATGCTTCAAGGACGCACTCCCAGCCACTTAATTGCAGAAGAAAACCGGAGACTGCATTCCAGGTTAATTTACTTTTATTTCCCAACGCGTTTCAAGGCAACGGCCCCTTCATCATGGGTCACTGTAGGATATGGCTTGGAAATCCCGACGTGCATGCTGCTTTTATATTTTCGCCCCCAGTGGGCCACGCACATCACGTTACATTCTGCATAGCATGCTGGACTTTGTAGTCTTCACCGGTCATTGTTGCCCCCAGTGGGCTCCTTGCCACATCCAGTAATTCGTCAGTGTCCTTTACATTGTTAATACACCTATTGTAGGTCCCAGGATGATGTTCCGGTTTTAATTTTTCCTGACTGGGCTGCTTGCAGCTGTGAGAAAGTCCCGGTGCTGCGCAGCCTTTCCCACTTTCCAAGCTGTAATGGAAGGTAAAAAATGGTGCAATCCTTCACGGCGAGGCAGCCGTGTAAAAATGTTTGTTATCCAAAGTAAGCCTGATGCTTCAAGGACGCACTCCCAGCCACTTAATTGCAGAAGAAAACCGGAGACTGCATTCCAGGTTAATTTACTTTTATTTCCCAACGCGTTTCAAGGCAACGGCCCCTTCATCATGGGTCACTGTAGGATATGGCTTGGAAATCCCGACGTGCATGCTGCTTTTATATTTTCGCCCCCAGTGGGCCACGCACATCACATTACATTTTGCATAGCATGCTGGACTTTGTAGTCTTCACCGGTCATTGTTGCCCCCAGTGGGCTCCTTGCCACATCCAGTAATTCGTCAGTGTCCTTTACATTGTTAATACACCTATTGTAGGTCCCAGGATGATGTTCCGGTTTTAATTTTTCCTGACTGGGCTGCTTGCAGCTGTGAGAAAGTCCCGGTGCTGCGCAGCCTTTCCCACTTTCCAAGCTGTAATGGAAGGTAAAAAATGGTGCAATCCTTCACGGCGAGGCAGCCGTGTAAAAATGTTTGTTATCCAAAGTAAGCCTGATGCTTCAAGGACGCACTCCCAGCCACTTAATTGCAGAAGAAAACCGGAGACTGCATTCCAGGTTAATTTACTTTTATTTCCCAACGCGTTTCAAGGCAACGGCCCCTTCATCATGGGTCACTGTAGGATATGGCTTGGAAATCCCGACGTGCATGCTGCTTTTATATTTTCGCCCCCAGTGGGCCACGCACATCACGTTACATTCTGCATAGCATGCTGGACTTTGTAGTCTTCACCGGTCATTGTTGCCCCCAGTGGGCTCCTTGCCACATCCAGTAATTCATCAGTGTCCTTTACATTGTTAATACACCTATTGTAGGTCCCAGGATGATGTTCCGGTTTTAATTTTTCCTGACTGGGCTGCTTGCATATATATATATATATATCGTAAAACTCCTTTTTCTTTCACGGTTCAATTCCAAGGAACCAAAAACAGGAACAGACTCCTCTTATTTAGTGCAAATTCTTTTATTATTGTTGCTCTGTGCACTGTGCCGCCATGACGCGTTTCGGCCTATACAGGCCTTGATCACATGACGCGCCTACAAGGCTATCCCAAATTTAAAGTGCAAGTGCGTATAATAGACATAAAAGACATACTCCCAACATTAAAATAGCGTTGTATGGCATAAAACATTCAAAGATACAATGTTAAAAGCTATTGCCATTGTAGTACTATCAATCATGTGCAATTTTGTTGTTCCTGTATAAATACATAGGGTAATATGTAGTACTATCAATCATGAGCAATATGGATATAAATAAAATATTAAATATTAAATATTAAAAGATAATACATATCCATTGCCCCTGCCATAATCTCGATCCTCAATTCATTTATGATCAAAACATTTCCCCCCCAATTTTTTTTTTTTTTGTCAATACTCCAAATTTACTGTATAATACAATATTATTAGTTTTGAACGTAGAGGAGAGTTTGCTTCCTATATTTGTTACAATAAATAACACTGTATTGAGAATACATTGCCCCAGTGGACATTATATACTGTTTATTATGCCATATATGAATTCCTATATTATTTTAAAACCGTGCATTTTATGTGAAATGTATCCCTAGTGATTCAGCTTATACTTAAACAATTTATAGTAGAAGCTTGTAAAGTGCAAGTGACTGTAAATATATACAATTAAAAAGTAAGAACCCATAGCATAAGGTACTTATAACTTTTTCTTTTGCCGGGAAAGCAAAATGCCAGGTTCAAGTTAGCAGCGTATTCTACCCTCTATTTGTGCCTAAATGCAATTAATTAATGTTTGTCCACAGATCAAAGTTAAATAGGGATAAGTAATTTGATGTTATAGCCAAGTGTACAGGTCCTCTGTAGTGTTAAGCCCGTGAGGGCTCTTGCTATCTAGTTCTAATATATATCTAGTTTCAAGTTTCCTCAGTAACGCCTCCCTATCTCCACCCCGCCGGAGTGGTGGAATTGAATCGATTGCAAAAAATTTAAGATGTTGTAAATTGTTCCCATGCATTTCCCTGAAATGGCGAGCTACTGGGTAACTGGGATCGGAGTTAGTTATGGCCCTCAAGTGCTGGAGGATTCTCTTGTGGACCTGCAGCTTCGTGCTTCCCACGTACTGCAGTCCACAAGAGCACTCCAGCACGTAGATATATATATACTATTTCTGTCCTGTACCTAAGGACCATAATACGGCCAACATGATGAGAGACCTAAAAACCTTCTAGAGAAGATGTAGACTTGCAGAATAATTTTACAATAATTCTATTGTTGGTCTGCCAAGCTACCCTCCAGATCCATTTAAAAAGTTCCGCCATCCCAAATCATGGACTCCTCAATGTGGCAGAAATCCTGTTCTTGATACATACATTTTATCCATCAACAAACTCATCAAGGAATTAAAACCTAAAAGGATTTTTGATAACATTACCCGAGAAGAAAGAAAAGCTCTCCACCTCCTTCAACTGAGAATGGATGTCATTATAAAACCGGCAGACAAAGGTGGTGCAGTGGTTGCCATGAAAGTAAGTGATTATATTGAGGAGGGAATGAGACAACTAATGGATACCAACACTTACAAACCTTTAGAAACTGATCCTACAGAAGACTTGAACAAAGAAATTAAGAACATGGTTGTAAGGTACAGGAGCTTAAACCTCATTGATGAAACAACAGCAGATATGCTTGTTCATCCCAAACCAAGACCTGGGAGATTTTATATGCTTCCCAAAATTCACAAAATGAACAATCCTGGACGTCCCATCATCTCTGGCAACGACACAGCCACTGAAAGACTATGTTTATTTGCCAACCTGCACCTCCAGCCCATTGTACAGGACCTTCCATCATTTGTTAAAGATACCAGTCACTTCCTTCAGATTATTGAAAAATTAAACCAAGCCTACACATTTGATGATGATACTCTTCTGGCTACATTTGATGTTACTTCATTATACACCAATATACCACATGAGGAGGGGCCTATGGCATTATCTGAAGCTCTTAATAAAATAACTGTGAAAAAGCCATCAACAAATGTGCTTACCAACTTTGCAAGAGTTATCCTTATATCCAACAATTTTACCTTCAATGTTAAACACTATCTGCCGATACAAGGGACTTCTATGGGCACTCGGATGGCTCCATCCTATGCAAATATCTTCATGGGCAAACTAGAGAACTGTATACTTGCTACTTCTAGCATCAAACCACTGGTATGGCTACGATACATTGATGACATATTTATAATATGGAATGCAGGAAGTAGAACATTGGAACAATTTACAGCTTATATCAACAATATGCATCCCACCATCAAAGTTACCAGCAGCAACACTAAACAGAAGCATCATCTCCCTTTTCTGGATGTGCTACTCACCATTCATGAACAAAAAATTACAACTGATCTGTACCACTAGCCTACAGATGCTCATTTGTATCTAAACTGGACTTCAGGTCACCCACACCACACTAAACTGAGCATCATCTACAGCCAAGCACTCAGAATAAGACGCATCTGCAGCAATGAGAACACCTGAAAAGACCATCTACAGGAGCTTGCTACATTATTTAAAAGGCGAGGCTATCCTCTGCATATCATACAGCAACAATTTGACAAGTCTTTGCAGTTACCCAGGGAAGCACTTATTTGGAATACCAACAGCAGAAACAAAAGTGACAGAACTCTGTTTGAATCACTTCTTTCTTGGATATTTTATTTCTTTGTAACTCATTGTATCCTGGGAATCCAGATTTTTGCCCTGGCTGGCTGTTGTTTTCTTGTGATTCTTCATCTTCAAGTATATATATATATATATATATATATATATATATATATATATATATATATATATATATATATATACACACACACGCACACACACACACACACATATTGCAATTAGGAGAGGGGTTGCAGCATTCAAGCTGCTTGAACGGAACCCAAGCATTCACAGCCTTTAAAGGGACAAAGGTTTGGAAGAATGCAGAATTGGGAGGACTATGCAGTGGAGAATTGTATGAAGAGTTAACGTGCAGCACCTTTCAGTTCGTGCTGTGGTGTATGCACAGAACAAATTAAGTGTCTAGCACATGAGAGGAGAAACTTTACATCGGAAACACGAACTCTTGTTGTGCATTGGGAAACAGATGCTCACTGAGGAATTTGAAAGCACGGAAAGAGTCAGGTGATTAACTGCAACATGAGAAATGAGCTCTGTGAACTATGTGGAATGCAGGACAAAAACTCTCCATAAAAGCAACATTTTTCTCCTCCCTCTGCCAGGGTTTTTAAAGAGGATCGGAGAGCCATTAAATATGTTATCTACGAGGGACTGCCATTTCAGTGCCATTGAAAGAAACTATGCCCGGTTTTTAAAAGGATGTTGTTGTGCCTTTAAAATTCAGCATTGTATGTGGGCTTTTATCCAGTAATTTTGCCTGTGTAGGGGTTACGACCTGAGGATCCGACATTTGTCTTTGGTATTTTACCAGAGGTCTTCATTTCTTGGAGTTTTCACGAGTGAGACACTGGTTTTAGATGCACTTGCACAATGTTTCAATTTAAATTTTATGCAACATTCACAAATGATGCTTGTTATTTATATGTATTTATACCGGTATATGAAGGCAGCTTCACGGGTACCAGTATTCTATGTCTATTTGTCACGTGCACTGCCGCAGAGTATATTTAAGTGGAATTGTAATGGCGCCCGGTGTGTGAACAAGGCCTGTTTTGCGGCCGAAACGCGTTACTTGCAACTTTTATTGCCTGAATAAAGAGCTGCGATGGGAATCCGTGCTGTGTCGGTCCTGTTTCCTTGGGAGGGGCAGGTTTTGAAGTTAAATATATATATATATATATATATATATATATATATATATATATATATATATATATATATATATATATATATATATATATATATCTTCCTCCTTGTTGCCCTTCGATTGAGGACGCCACTCCACATAAGCTCATTTCAACAAGAACCTTTATTTAGGAAACCAGCATTTTCCCTTTCCGCATACAATTATCCCCGACGCGTTTCGGAGTTCCTTCTCCTTCTTCTTGGGGGTTACTGACAAGTGGCAGGCTTTCCAAACACTTCCTTTTTGTATCATTACCAGCTCCTCCCCGGTGAGTATTGAGTCTCTAATAGCATGCTGGGAGTTGTAGTGTTTCGGAAAATCATATTACCCTCCGTGGGTCCTGTCACAAATCAGTACAATTGATAATGTTCAACAGCCCTCCAGTGGGCTACAGATAGTGGAAATTGCACAGCAATTTTCAAAGGAGCAATTGTGCCATTCACGGGTATGCAGCTTCACACTCTTCTTGGTTTTTCAGGCGGTGCATACCTCCGCAGCAGGATTGGCCGCATATAAATCTAAATAAAGATTCTTGTTGAAATGAGCTTTTGTGGAGTGGCGTCCTCAATCGAAGGGCAACAAGGAGGAAGATTTATATGCGTCAAGTCCTGCCGTGGAGGTATGCACCGCCTGAAAAACCAAGAAGGTCCACACGAGTGTGAAGCTGCATATCCGTGAATGGCACAATTGTTACAAAGGGGCCACGCAGACACAGAACTGTTTCAAGTCTGCATGTGGGGGAATGGATTGGCATACTATGCTGACATCGTCCTTCTGAAGCCCACTGGAGGGCGAGGAGAAATTAATATTACTGAACCGTGACTGCGTAGAACCCACTTGGGTAACAATCAAGGAGGCACTTTGTACTATACACCCCATAATGCACCTCACTTTGGGATTTACTTACCGGCCCACTGGAGGGCAACAAGAATAAAATGCAGCTTAAAACTTTAAAGGGGAGTGTTCTTGCTTGTAATGCTGCGCAGTCTCAGAGTTGCCTGTGATCAAGAAGTTGTTACTTCGAAACGCGTAAGGCTGTTTGAATTTTAATGAAGGAGGAATGCCGGTTGCCCTTTAATTATCCACTCTGGAGTGCGCTTTCGAATGTAGGATGCATTGTTTGAAAAATTAGTTGCGGCCGTCCAGCCGTCAAAGCGCACCACCCGGGACTTCAAAGGGGCCACGCAGACACAGAACTGTTTCAAGTCTGCATGTGGGGGAATGGATTGGCATACTATGCTGACATCCTCCTTCTGAAGCCCGCTGGAGGGCGAGGAGAAATTAATATTACTGAACTGTGACTGCGTAGAACCCACTTGGGTAACAACCATGGAGGCACTTTGTACTATACACCCCATAATGAACCACACTTTGTGATTTACTTACCGGTCCACTGGAGGGCAACAAGAATAAAATGCAGCTTAAAAGGGGAGTGTTCTTGCTTGTAATGCTGCGCAGTCTCAGAGTTGCCTGTGATCAAGAAGTTGTTACTTCGAAACGCGTAAGGCTGTTTGAATTTTAATGAACGAGGAATGCTGGTTGCCCTTTAATTATCCACTCTGGAATGCGCTTTCGAATGTAGGATGCATTGTTTGAAAAATTAGTTGCGGCCGTCCAGCCGTGAAAGCGCACCACCTGGGACTTCAAAGGGGCCACGCAGACACAGAACTGTTTCAAGTCTGCATGTGGGGGAATGGATTGGCATACTATGCTGACATCCTCCTTCTGAAGCCCACTGGAGGGCAAGGAGAAATTAATATTACTGAACTGTGACTGCGTAGAACCCACTTGGGTAACAACCATGGAGGCACTTTGTACTATACACCCCATAATGCACCACACTTTGTGATTTACTTACCGGTCCACTGGAGGGCAACAAGAATAAAATGCAGCTTAAAAGGGGAGTGTTTTTGGTTGTAATGCTGCGCAGTCTCAGAGTTGCCTGTGATCAAGAAGTTGTTACTTCGAAATGCGTAAGGTTGTTTGAATTTTAATGAAGGAGGAATGCCGGTTGCCCTTTAATTATCCACTCTGGAGTGCGCTTTCGAATGTAGGATGCATTGTTTGAAAAAAATAAAATATATATATATATATATATTCACTGAAAAAACCACATGTTTCAGGGACGTTATAGTTAGGGATTAGCATTTAAAAAACCTTACAAATGTACTGAAAAAACCACAGGTTTCAGGGACATTATAGTTAGGGATTAGCATTTAGAAAACCTTGGAAATTCATTGAAAAAAACACAGGTTTCAGGGACGTTATAGTTAGGCTGACATTTTACTCGTACAAAAACAGAGAAATTTGGCCGTCATAGTTAGCTGAGCTAACTATAACTCGCGCCTCCACAATGCACTGCTGATGACGTCACATATTACATCACTCATGACATGGTCAGTGACATCACTGATGACATCTCAAATTACATCACTGATGACATCACTGATGTCATCATCCACTTAATATCTGATTCACCTCCTAATATAACCTTTGATTCACCCACTCTAAAATACAGACTACCATTCTCAAAACCACAGACACACCAATACCAGTTAGTACATACCCACTCACTGTCATAGATCTCGACATACATCCATTCACTAACCCATACAGTCACTCATATACGCAGTCACTCATCAATACAGCCACTGATATATACACTCATACACCCATACAGAGAATCGCATACCACCACTCACCCATAGAGTTACTCACACACCTAGTCAGTCACCCAAAGAATCAATCACACTGCCATTTACTCACCTATAGAGTTATACACATACCACCTCACTTATTCATACGGATTCTAACACATACTTATTCTCTTATGCAATCACTGACACACGCACACACTCATCCATACAGCCACTGTCACAATCGCTCACTCTCACATATAGTCACTTATACACGCCAACACTCACATATACTGCCTTTCACATATGTATTTACTCACACATATACCACTGAGATATCCATTCACTCACTATCACAGCCATACGCACACTCACTCACCCATACAACCTCTCGCAGATGCACTCATGAACCCATACACCTAGTGAATCATCCACTCACGTATCTATTCAGGGAGTCACACACACCCCCACCCACCCACACAGACACTCAGGTACCCATACAGGTACTCCGACAATCAATCATTAACCCATATAGACACTCATGTAGCTACTCACCAACCCATGCAGCCACTTACACACCAACTGACAGACTGCTACAGACATTCACACAGATTAGTCATTCACCCATGCATTCACTAGGACATGTTTAATCACTCACGTATACAGTCAGTCACGCACCCACTAAATCATCCATTCACACACATACACCCACTCATTCTTCAATACACTTTGGCGTATATATATATATATATTGTGTGCTATTGAAACCTAATAAAATCTAGGTGAAGAGTCTCCGCGAGTACTGTACTTTGTACCTGGAGCAGGAGATATATATATATATATATATATATATAACATTCTTAAACTTTTAGAAACACTCAGTCACTGGATGATGTCATCAGTGATATCATTTGAGATGTCATCAGTGATGCCATCAGTGATATCACTGGCCATGCCATGAGTGATGTAATATGTGACATCATCAGCAGTGCATTGCGGAGGCGTGAGTTATAGTTAGCTCAGCTTATTATAATGGCCGAATTTCTCTGTTTTTGTACGAGTGAAATATCAGCCTAACTATAATGCCCCTGAAACCTGTGTTTTTTTCAATTAATTTCTAAGATTTTTTAAATGCTAATTCCTAACTATAACGTCCCTGAAACCTGTGGTTTTCTCAGTGAATTTCTAAGTTTTGTACATGATTTTATTTATGAAAAGATGTTGTAACTATTTTTTTATTTTCTGTCTATGTCTTTTGAAGTATTTTTATTATGTTTTAAAATAATTATAATCTGTTTTAAAAAAATATATAACATAGCTGATGAAAGATTTATAGTGTTATCTACTTAAATTAACACTGTTTTATTGTTTGTAATTTTGATCAGTTTGATATAATATAATAGATTTTTCAATTGAAAAAGATTTTTTTTTTTTAAATGTATACTTTTTTTTCAATAATTTTTTGCTAAATTAAATTTTGTAAGATTGCTTTTAATACTATAAAAGTTGTTTTGTTCTATTCTTATGATAACTATCTTTTTTACCTATTTTTTTTGTTGTAAATTTACGAAAAAGGGTCGCGCATCCTACGCGATCCCACACGATGAGTGCGTGGATCGGGTATACGAATGTCAATCTCAAAAACACATTTAGAACGAATTAATATATGTTTTAGACATAGAGGTTTTTTACTGACTACATAAAAATAGTAATAAAGGTGTTTTAAATTTGTTTTCAAATGTTTTTGACAGATTTTTGTGGACACAATGGTATCACGTACGAGACGTGGTACCACGCGGTGGGTGCGCAAACCCTGCCTTCACGTATTTCCGGGATCGCATAGGAGACGCGAATCTGGCGAAATTTCTAAAGTCTGAAATATGACTGTTTCCAATTTAAATATCGGTTTTGCATAAAGAGTTTTCATTGAAATACTTTGGAACACAATGTCCTGATAGCAAATTACCGTTATATATAACATTTAGTACATTTTACGGGTGCGCAACGGATATGCGTAGGGTGCGCGACCCCTATGCAACCCCATGTGACATAGAAAGAAAGCTTCTCATTGGTTGAACAGCTTTTCATTCTCTTTATGGGTGGGACCAACACCTGTTACAGTCCTTTCTTTTTGGGTGCGTCTGGCTTGAAGGCAACCTGTTATGTAGGCTCTGTCAGTTTTCTTTTTTTGTTGTGTTTTTCATTTTCCTTCAAGAAAAATGGCATCAGCATTCCCAGAGGAGCATGAGGAGGAGATGGAGAAGGTGGAAGAGCCAGTGAAGAAGAGGAAGGAAAGCAATGTGTGGGCCTTCTTCACTGTGCCTGAAGGCAAAAAAAAAGTAAATGCCCGTAAGGTGACATGTACCATCTGTCACAAAATCTTATCGAGAGGCTCTGAGAAGAAGTACTCTTGTGGTACTACTTCAATGAAAAAACACCTGGAAACAATGCATCCTATTCCCCTGGCACGTGAGGTGGAGCGTCGTAGACAAGAGGAAGCAGCCAACAATGACGGACAAAAACCATCAACATCTGCAGGGGTTGTTTTGACCACCCCACAACCCCTGATAGTTCCGGAATTGTCGGATGCTGCCATCGTCTGCCGCCACTGCCTTACGACACTGTGTGTGGGAGAGTTATGCCTTGACGCTGTGAAGACACTCCTCAAGTGTCACAAATGTTAATTTTTTTTTGTTGCTTATGATTCTAGTTATACAGACACAGCAGAGTTGGACTGCTCAACTTTTCTTTTTTCTTTTTAAAAAAATGAAAAACACCCCAAGAAAAAAACAAAATTTCAGAAAATACAAAAAAATATAAAATTGTTCTAATTAAAAAAAGGTTCTAATGGAACCACCTAAACTGGTAAAAAATAGAAAAATTGTACGTAATGAAAGTGAATGATTGTATGAATGTGTGTATGATTAATGTTAGAATTGTGTATAAGTAGTGTCTCAGTAAGTGAATGAATGCATGGATAGTATTTGAGGGAATGAATGAGTGCAACAGTTGTGCCTGAGTGGTTGCACAACTGCATGGATAGTACATGAGTGATTGCATGAGTACAGGGGTAGTGCCTGGGTGATTGGATGAGTGCATAGTTAGTGCATCTGTGGAAGCATGGATGCAAGGCTAATGCCTGTGTCATTGAATGAGTACATAGGTACTGCCTGAGTCAATGGATGAGTGCATGGGTACTGCCTACCTGAATGGCTGAGTGCAAGAATAGTGCCTGAGTGATTGCATGAGTGCATGAGTAGTGCCTGGGTGATTGCATGACTGCAAGGGTAGTGCCTGAGTGATGGGATGAGTGTATGAGTAGTGTTTGAGTGGATTGATGGGTGCAAAGGTAATGCCTGGGTGATTTCACGAATGCATGTGTAGTGCATGAGTGAATGGATGAGGGCATGGGTAGGGCCTGGGTGATTGCATGAGTGCAGTGATAGTGCCTGGGTGATTGGATGAGTGTATGGTTAGTGCCTGAGTGATTGCATGAGTGAATGGATAGTGCCTGGGTGATTGCATGAGTGCAGGGATACTGCCTGGATGATTGGAGGAGTGCATGGGTAGTGTCTGAGTGACTGGATGAGTGCATGGGTAGTGTTTGAGGGAATGGATGAGTGCAACAGTTGTGCCTGAGTGATTGCATGAGTGCATGGATAGTGCCTGGGTGATTCCATGAGTGAAGGGGTACTGGCTGGGTGATTGCAGGAGTGCATGGGTAGTGCCTGAGTGAATGGATGAATGCATGGGTAGTGTTTGATGGAATGGATGAGTGCAACAGTAGTGCCTGAGTGATTGCATTAGTGCATGGATACTGCCTGGGTGATTCCATGAGTGAAGGAGTACTGCCTGGGTGATTGGAGGAGTGCATGGGTAGTGCCTGAGTGAATGGATGAGTGCATGGGTAGTGTTTGAGGGAATGGATGAGTGCAACAGTTGTGCCTGAGTGATTGCATGAGTGCATGGATAGTGCCTGGGTGATACCATGAGTGAAGGGGTACTGCCTGGGTGATTGCAGGAGTGCATGGGTAGTGCCTGAGTGAATGGATGAATGCATGGGTAGTGCTTGATGGAATGGATTAGTGCAACAGTTGTGCCTGAGTGATTGCATGAGTGCATGGATACTGCCTTTGTGATTGGATGAGTGCATAGGTAATGCCTCTGTGGAAGGATGGATGCAAGGATAATGCCTGCATCATTGGATGAGTGCATAGGTAGTGCCTGAGTCAATGGATGAGTGCATAGGTACTGCCTAAGTGAATGGCTGAGTACAAGAATAGTACCTGAGTGATTGCATGAGTGCATAGGTAGTGCCTGGGAGATTGCATGAGTGCAGGGGTAGTGCCTGAGTGATGGGAGGAGTGTATAAGTAGTGTTTGAGTGGAAATATGGGTGCAAAAGTAATGCCTGGGTGATTTCATGAGTACATGGGTAGTGCTTGAGTAAATGAATGAGTGCATGGGTAGTGCCTGAGTGCATGGATGACTGCATGGGTAGTGCCTGATTGAATGGCTGAGGGCAAGAGTAGTTCTTAGTGATTGCATGAGTGCATAGGTAGTCCCTGGGTGATTGCATAAGTGCAGAGGTACTGTTTTGGTGATTGGAAGAGTGCATGGGTAGTGTCTGAGTGAATGGATGACTGCATGGGTAGTGTTTGATAGAATGGATGAGTGTAACAGTAGTGTCTGAGTGATTGCATGAGTGCATGGATAGTGCCTGTGTGATTCCATGAGTGATGGGGTACTGCCTGGGTGATTGGAGGAGTGCATGGGTAGTGCCTGAGTGAATGGATGAGTGCATAGGTACTGCCTGGGTAATTAAATGAGTGCATGGGGAGTGCCTGTGAAAAAGAAACAATGCAAGAATAATGACTGTATTTTTGTTATTACTGCAAAACTTGTGCTTCAGAGAATGCATAAGTCTATTGGTAGTATCTACATGTAAGAATAACTGCCTCTTTGATTACATAAAAAACAGAATGAAAATGTTGTAGTAGTCTAAAGGTTCAACATTATTTATATTACAAATAAATAACATAAAATTAAACTTTAAACATTTTTTCACTTTATCATGCATATTATATTTTGTGTTATTACCTTTTAAATAATTTAGATACATTACTCAGTAGAAATATTTTAGAGTACTGTTGTCATAAACAGCATTAAAACTTTTCTCAAACTTGAACAGTACCTACTATAAAGAATAAGAAGAAAAACTGTTATTTAAAGATAATATATCACTGAAATTGTAAGATTATATTTTCAGCAACTCAACATAAATTTACAAATAAATAACATTTTTAGATTCCCTTTTTTGCTGTTCTCAGATTCCACTTAACTTCACCAGACACAGTGATTTCAATGTGGTATCATCATTGAACAGCGGAGTAAAAACTATCTAATTGATTGTAGAAAAACCCCAAAATCATCATAAAGCATCATATTCAATATGTGTAGCTATGTACTTTTCTATCTACACTTTGTTAATTACTTCCTTCATCTACATTAACTCAAATATTTATCTCAAATACATTTGCCAAAATATAGACTTTCATTTACATCTGGTACAAAATAGACAACAAATATGTAAACTATTTCCTTTTCAACAGAACTTTCGAAATGCAATATCAATTACCATAAATAATAATCCAAACACTAATTATAAATACTAATAGTTTGCATTCTCATTTAGTTTCTGTTCACATCTTCCCAGTTGGCCGAATGATGTACTCTAAACTTTGGCTTCAAAAATATCAAATATGAATTTGGTAATTCATAAGGCAATCTGGGTTTGAATTCCAAGTGGGCATCATTGCAATGCGTCCATCCTTTATTACACTTTAAATACACAGTATAGTGTCCAGATGTTGTAGTAGGTCCATCATGGAAAATAATAGCCACTGTTATAAGAGGTCTTCCTGAAATAGATATTTGACTTGCATTAAAATCTTTAATTTTCGTTTCTAATTTTCTTCCATTTGCTCTACAACGTTGTAGCATTAAAATGAGATATTTTCCAAATCTTTCTATATGTAATGTAGACGACATCTCTGATCTACAATGCGAACAGTTCATGTCCTGATTGGCTGTTTTTATCAATTTGTTAAAAGGTACTGCTTTACAGTCTAGTATCGTCAAGTATATGAATCGTTCTGTTTGTATCTCAGTGGTGGAAGTAAACGAACACTCTTCACATTTATGATCCCATCTGTAACTTAGCCCAAATACGTTTTCAATCTGTATTCCTTCATCTTCTAATACTCCAAGCATAAGCATTAGAAATTCTTGTGCATCTTGTTGTACATTGAGAGTAAATGTTAATGAACCAGTACATATATCCAAAAGATGCCGAATCCCAGAAGCAGTATGAATTTTACTTTTGTCAGTTACCAACTGTTGAAATACATAATGTAACAAAGAACAGAATCTTTTTCATGATTTCCCATGATTTCACAATGAAGCTCTTCTAAATAAAACACAACATTCAAAATCACATTAGCATAGCAGTTGATACCTGAACTATTTTCTAACTGGTATCCTACAATCTCATCAACAGTTTCCATTTTTTTTTCTTTACGCCTTCAAGTTGCTCTTCATTTGTTTTCTTTTTTTGAACCTCAATTCCATCTTTGACATATTTCCTTTTTGGACAGAGTATACGTTTCTCCTATATGGGATTATCACCAAAATTAGGAGCATAAAGTCTTCTTAAACGATTATACTCTCTTGCACTATTTGAATCAGCACTAACCTTTTTGTCATCAATATCTATCAAATACAAACCAGATAATGTTCTAACTCGAGATAATGCAACATATGCCATTCCCTCTTTGAACACTGTACTTCCGATATTTACAAAAGCACTGTCTATACTTAAACCTTGAGATTTATGAATAGTTACTGCATATGCTAAGGACAGAGGAAGCTGTTTTCTATAAACATACAAATCTTTTACAAGTAAAAAACATACAATGCAACGCTTAATTTGTCTTACTTCTTTCATCTGATAAAATGTTATTATCAAAAATTCTATTCCATCTCTGTTTTGAAATGTCACAAAATCAATCACTTTTCCCATTGCTCCATTTACTAAACCTTCTTCTACATTCAAATTACGCCGTAAAATTATCCGACAGTTTATACACACATGTAAAGTCTTTTCTAAGCCTGCAGTTTTAGATACAGACTTTTCCAAAGAATCCAATTTAGCCTGTAGTTTCTCTGTAAGAAGAATAGTCACTCCCTGGTGTTCAATTTTATCAATAGATTCAATTTCCACTATTTCCAGATTTTCCAGTTTCAAAAGTTCCTGATTAAATGTAGAACACTCTTGCAGTGTAGGCATTAGGCACACTATAGACTTGTTTTCTCCAAGCTTGTTATACATTACTTCAGCCGCTGTGTTTCCAGTTGTACACAAGTTCCTTAGTAGTCGACTTTCTAAAGCTTGTTTACCATGTTTCGTCAAGACACCAATTCTTATATCTTGAAGAATATTTCCATAATCTTCATCACTAGCTTGTCACATATTCTTTACAAGTTCTTTATATTAAAAATGTAACCAAATGTTTACATTTCCAATACTTCCTAAAGATTTCCTAGTGTCTTCATGAACAAGTGTTTTAAAAACAGGTTGTCCTTTTACAGGAGTAAGTTGTAGTAGATCTCCGAATACAATTAAACGTTTTCCTCCAAACAGAACATCGTAATCTGTTTTTAAAATCTGTTGCATTCTTCAATGTACAAAGGCAAACATTAAGTTTGAGACCATGCTCACTTCATCAATGATTAAAACTTTCATTTTCTTCAGTACCCTTGAGACTTCATAACAAGCTTCTCCAGTTAGTTTCTGATATTCCAATTTATTATCATGTTCAACAGGTAGCATAAGTAATCGATGTAAAGTAATCCCTTTAATGTTGTGTGCTGCTAATCCAGTTGGAGCTGTTACAATACAAGATAAATGTGATTCTGTAGTTTTCGGTAGATAACTGGTCAAAACATTAATTAAGAAACCTTTTCCTGTTCCAGCTTGATCACTGATGTACATTACAATAGGTTTAAATGATGAACATTGGCACTCTTTTTTTCCATGTAACAAACAATGTTGTATCTGTTCTTTCACTTGTAGATATATTTCTTTCTGTTCAATATTTAGTTGTTCTTCTAAGTTTTCCAACAGAGTAATATCTTGTTGTGCTTGATGCATTGCAGTTTCTAACTCATTCATGGCTATTGCTGCTTCATTTTCAATAATTGGTTGTCCCAGTGGATCTTGACTTAGTGGAACAGAACTTTGACTGTCTTGAGAACTGTCTCTAGCTATTTCAGCTGCAATTGTACTTTCTTGTTCAATCTCTTCATTTAACATTTGTAGATATGTAGGGAAAATAGTGCATTGAATAGTATCTTTACATGCATTAAAAGAATCTTCATAGCAGTCAAAATGTCCAAGTAATTCTGTTTCACTACGCCAAGGCTTAAACATTTGTAGAAGAGCTAAATAGAAAAATTACCTCTTATCTGTACTTTCGAAGCTGAGTTTTCTGTGGTTAATAAGGTTTCCTTTGGCATGTTTTACCAAATATCCATCACATCCAATTACTGCATATTTTTCTTCTTTTATATTTTCTATTACTTTTCTTTTAAAGCTGTAATGTTGAAGTATTTCATACAGACATAGATTTTCGAGTTGTGGACTCCTTTTGGGATAGTATGTATCCAACATATTAGTTTAACAATATCAGTACTTTCTGGTTCATTCACTTCTAAGGGGTCAATTCCGATCTCGGCCGGAAGCGCACCTAACACTATTCGTCCGGGAAAAAACCAAGCCGAACGCGTGTTTCCCGACCGATTCGAACATTCGTACGAACGAGCAAGTACGATGCGCATAACTGCCCAGATCCCGACCCAGCCATACTTACCCAATCCAGCTCCTGTTCCCCGCCCGAGCCGGATCCGTAAACGCAGAATCGAGTCGCACGGAAGCCAAAATACAGCACCTTCCGGCCGGACTAGTACGATGCGCCTTCCGTACGCGCCGAACCCGTCGCTACGTCCGGCACGTCAGAGCATCCGGGAGAGCTGCACATAAGCTCCGATTCGCGCCACAAGACGATCCACGGCTACGAGACGAACACGCCAGCCATGAGTACGAGTCGAAGCAACGAGAAAGACGAACGAGACGAACCAACCATGAATCCCATCGCACAGGTCCTACCAATACTCTACATCTATTACCGGAACAGGTACGGACGCGTACGGCGCAGAAGGTAAGTCAAACACCCACCACACAAACAAACGACACTTACCCGACATATAACACACACACATAGGGATGCAGAAATGACTTACACTAGCAACAGCAGAACCATAGGGGCGGGATGGCTATCACCAATGCCATATACACCCATAGGGGCCTGGATGCCTACCACTAACACCACCCCTACTCAGGGGGCCTGGATGCCTGTCACCACTACCATCCCCACTCATAGGGGATGGATGCCTACCACCAACACCACCCCTACTCAGGGGGCCTGGATGCCTACCACTAACACCACCCCTACTCAGGGGGCCTGGATGCCTGCCACTACTACCATCCCCACTCATAGGGGGATGGATTCCTACCACCAACACCATCCCCACTCATGGGGTGCTGGATGCCTACCACCAACACCACCCCTACTCAGGGGGGCTGGATGCCTGTCACCACTACCATCCCCACTCATAGGGGGATGGATGCCTACCACCAACACCACCCCTACTCAGGGGGGCCTGGATGCCTACCACTAACACCACCCCTACTCAGGGGGGCCTGGATGCCTGCCACTACTACCATCCCCACTCATAGGGGGATGGATGCCTACCACCAACACCATCCCCACTCATGGGGTGCTGGATGCCTACCACTACCAACACCCCTACTCAGGGGGTGCCAGATGCCTGTCACTACTACCATCCCCAATCATAGGGGGATGGATGCCTACCACTAACACCATCCCTACTCAGGGGGGCCTGGATGCCTGTCACTACTACCATCCCCACTCATAGGGGGATGGATGCCTACCACCAACACCACCCCTACTCAGAGGGGGCCTGGATGCCTACCACCAACACCACCCCTACTCTGGGGGGCTGGATGCCTGTCACCACTACCATCCCCACTCATAGGGGGATGGATGCCTACCACCAACACCACCCCTACTCAGGGGGGCCTGGATGCCTACCACTAACACCACCCCTACTCAGGGGGGCCTGGATGCCTGCCACTACTACCATCCCCACTCAAAGGGGGATGGATGCCTACCACCAACACCACCCCTACTCAGTGGGGCCTGGATGCCTACCACCAACACCACCCCTACTCAGGGGGGGGCTGGATGCCTGTCACCACTACCATCCCCACTCATAGGGGGATGGATGCCTACCACTACCACCACCCCTACTCAGGGGGTGATAGATGCCTGTCACTGCTACCATCCCCACTCATAGGGGGATGGATGCCTACCACCAACACCACCCCTACTCAGGGGGTGCCAGATGCCTGTCACTACTACCATCCCCGCTCATAGGGGGATGGATGCCTACCACTAACACCACCCCTACTCAGGGGGGCCTGGATGCCTGTCACCACTACCATCCCCACTCATAGGGGGATGGATGCCTATCACCAACTCCACCCCTACTCAGGGGGGCCTGGATGCCTACCACCAACACCACCCCTACTCAGGGGGGGCTGGATGCTTGTCACCACTACCATTCCCACTCATAGGGGGATGGATGCCTACCACCAACACCACCCCTACTCATAGGATAGGTAATGCATGACACAACCAGCATACTCCAACATAAGGAATGTCAGAAAAATACATCCCCCCAACACCATGACAAGCGTGTGTAGACTGTGTCAAATGCCTACAACACTGAACATGAAATTGAACATACAATGTGACCCCCTATCACATGTGTCACACATAAATGTGTGTGGCCTCCACAATGCAAGCAGACCATGACCACTGTGGCAATGGGGTCTAACACCCCATCATCACAGTGACCAAAAGGTAAGTGTGGGGTCCATAGCTGAAGCACTTTTTGAACATTGTGGCAATGGGGTGTAATCCCCCATCATCACAGTGACCAAAAGGTAAGTGTGGGGTCCATAGCTGAAGCACATTTTGAACATTGTGGCAATGGGGTGTAACCCCCCATCATCACAGTGACCAAAAGGTAAGTGTGGGGTCCATAGCTGAAGCACTTTTTGAACATTGTGGCAATGGGGTGTAATCCCCCATCATCACAGTGACCAAAAGGTAAGTGTGGGGTCCATAGCTGGGGCACAATTTGAACATTGTGGAAATGGGGGCTAAACCCTCATCATCACAGTGACCAAATTGTAAGTGTTGTCATGGAAAAAGCTGCAAATGCCAAACAGCATGGATTCTCCCTGGTCACAGAACAACAAACACATCAGTGGCATAGTAGTGCATGTGTCCCATAGCAACATAGATTGGGTGAGGCAAACAGTGCAGTGCAAATAAGACATACCTTTGGCCATGTGCAGACAAACATCACCCATGGGGGCTAACACTGTCAACATTCATCAATAACACAATGACAGAAGTGACCATCATAATGCAGACCCACATATCTACACCAATGGACACACACATGTAGATATCCTGTGGAGACTGTAGATGTGAGGTGAACAAATACCATACCATGGCAGCAATGGGACATACAAACCATGATCACTGTGCTGACTAATGACCTAGGAGTCCCAGGGACAGCAGGGGAAACCCACCAAACAACATACAGCCAATGGCACACTAAAGATATGCCAATGCAGTGGTGCAGATGCACAAACACAAACATGCAGCCCCACACTGCATATCAAACACAACAGGTGAGGGGGGTGCCAGTGTCCCCAGGCAACCACACAACACATGAGGAGGCCTGAATCCCAATTACACAGATGTGCATACAGTGCCACACAAAAGTAACTCATGGATCCGAATCCCCTATGTGGGCAATCAGGCATTGTTAGATGAGAGGGAGCCCAAATTACACATGTCACACAAGCTTGTAGGAACAGTAACTAACACAGCAAGACACAGACCCACCACAGCACTACCCCCAGGGTCCCCACATTGTGGTGACACTGGCCTGCATGATAATCCCACTGTGATGACAAAGCTAGATGTCGTTCACACTGTGAACCACAGTCATGTGTCCTGAGCAACAAACTACCATCACACCTACACAAGCACAAATCAATCAGCACGGCCTGTCAGCCAAGGCCAATATGGAGGCAGGGGTCTAGCCGTGAAACAACTCTCATCTGCACGCACTAAACACCACACACCTTGATCTCCACCAATGTGCAGCAGTGAAGCTCACATGCACTGGTGACATTGCACATGCACCCATGACAATCCCAGGGGTGGTGGTGGGAACTAAGGTGCAGAAACCCATCACACATGGCCAGTCAACAAGACTCGTGAATGTCTGACACACTGCACAGTACGCCGTACATGGGCATGACGTCAATACCACACCAACCAATGGGATCCCGGACACAGTCACACACCAATGAAGAAGCCAAGGTCACCCACAAAGAACACACATAGACAACTTCCAACATTGCAGCTCTGACCCTGAGGAGTGGCAGCAGTCACACACACAACGTGTCACAATAACTGAAAGCTAACACAAACTGTAAATTACATGACTGGTGTAACCAACAAGTGCCAAGGGGAATCCTGACTGTGTCTCATCTGCGTTTGCCCACAAACTCAGCCCTGACAGCAAACACACCTATGGGTGACACCCTGATGACCAGTAATGTGCCATGCACCCACATCCCAGAGAAGCCAGGGAGAAGACTTTGGGGGAACATAGGTCAACTCAGCAAGCATCACAAACAGGAACATCACTAGGGATCCCAGCCTGCGTAGCAAAATGGAAGTGAACACACACAGACATGCTCACACAACACACACCTTGTGCTCAGGCAATGTCACAGAATTACACACTGCCATGAGGGGACTCCACTCCTGTTTAAGGAAAGCTGTGCCATACGTTGTCTCAGTAGGGCTCTATCATGTCAGCAGAACACTTGGTCACTCAGTCAACAATTAGTACAAAATGAAGACTCCCGTCATATCAGCCTGGTCATGGGAGTGTCACCGAAATCATCAGCACAGATCCAACACACATGTATAGCAAGTTGCACTGATAACACAGATGAGTCCTTCCCCATTGATGCCCAAACTTGCATGTCCAGTGGAGATGGTCACCCGGTCAGGGAAATAGACAAATTGAACAATGGCAAGCACAACAGATGTGCAGGGGTGTAAGCCACAGATGTTATATTGCAAATAAAACTAGGAAATCCCATTGCCAAATATTGAAAACATGACACCCTCATATTGCTGCAAAGGATGACATGGATACACCTCAGGATAGGACACATTCCCCCTGGACCACATGGGGTCCTGCACAGTAACACTTCATTTTCCTGAGATCAAAAAACACCATCACTGCAGCAAGGGCATGGTTAGCATCATCAACATCATGTACATCAGAAGCAAAACCACTAGAGAACAGAAAGTAGCTTTATTCAGCATATGTGTGTGAAAAAGTGAACGTCCAGAAAAATAACAAAGGCCAATGGCCAGTCCATTATCAAAGTCCAAAGAGGGTGACAGTGGCAGATGTCACCCTTTGCATGCCTGCACTGCTACACACCAGGGACATTCCCCTCGGAGGGGCATACAGGGGGGGCAGGCCAGGCACCGCAGGGACAGGATCAGGGCTCACCAGAAGGAGGCAGGGAAGAGGTGGTGGGTGCTGGAGAGTCACTGACAACTGCAGTGGAGGTGTCTGACATGGTGTGTGCCGGCACAACTGGGGGGCATGAGTCAGATGGTGTGGGTGCCGGCACGACTGCTGTGGGCTGTGCAGATGGAGTGGACAGGTTCCCCACAGCAGTGCCCAAGTCAGACGGGGTGGTAGTGTACTCCACTGCAGTGCCTATCTCCAGGGGAGTGGAATGGGGTTCAGGTAAGGTGGGCAGGACAGAGGGGGAGGACACGGTCTCCACACCAGTGGCACAAACATGCGCAGTGGGGGTGTGGTGCTGGAAGAGCAAGTGGTAGGGGGAGAAGGCCGGATCCTTTTGGGGATGGTGTATCTGTGGGTGGGGGAACCAGGGGCAGGGTGTGGTGGGGGAACCTGTGGAGTGGGGGCCTGAGGGATGGAGGAAGGAGACTTGGTGGTTGAGCTGCAGGCCGGCGGCGGGGTCTTGCTCTTCCGGGTCCGGGGGGACTTGCGAATGGGGGCCTCAGTCTGTCTGTGCCTGGGGGAGGGTGTCCGGGGGTGAGAGGCACTCCCCTCTGTGCGGGTGGACTTCCTCTTCCCCCTGTATGCTGGATCAGCTGGATCGGAGGGGAAGAGGCCGAGGTCACAGAGGAAGAGCTGCTTTGTAGGTGGGGTTGCAGGTGAGGCAAGGGAAGGGGCCTTGGAGAGAGAGGTATCGGAGGACTGTGGAGTGACTGTGGATGCCTGGGTGTGTGTCTGTTCCCCATCCCCTGTGGGTGTGGTATCAGTCCCCTGAGGATGCCTGCGTGCACGTTTTGTTTTTGTAGTGGGTGTGTCTGTGCTGCTCGTGTCTGTGTGTTTGGGTGATTGTGCAGGTGTGCATGTTCTTGGGACAGGTAGGGTGCCAGGAAGTGTGGATGGGGCAGAGGTAGGAGGGGTGAGGGACTGTTGGAGGAGGGACACTGCTGCCGTCAGGGAGGAGTCCATGGACCTATTGCTCCTCTGTAGGGCAGACATGCCCGATGAGATGCCCTCCATAAACGACACCAGCTGTGTCAACAGAGTGGTGTGGGCATAGAGGACACTCAGCATTGCTGTCTGCCCTACATGGAGCTGGCGAAGTAGGTACACAGACTCCTCACTCAGGGCAGCAGGGGACACAGGGGCTGCGGTGCCTGGCACGAAGGAGACACGCTCCCGAACACGGGAGCCTCCACGGACCTCTGGAATGGGAGCCGATGGGAGGGCGGTGGTGGTGGTGGTGGTGGTGGCGGGGACAGGAATACTAGCTGGGGTGTGGTGGCTGCTGACACCCGCCTCCACAAGGGAGTCATCCTCTGAGCTGCTGTGGTCCTCAGCTGAGGTGGATGCTGCTGAGGACTCCTCGGTGTGGCTCCCCTCGACCCTCCGTGCCACTGGGTCCCTCCGACCACTCATCGGCTGCTGACCCAGTGTGGCTCTGCGGCTCCTCCTGGTACGTGGAGCTGTCCCCTCCTGTGGCCGTGGATGTATCTGCAAACAATTAGGGAAACAGACAAACATCAGTCACCTGCACTGACCGCACACACCACAGTAAGTACAGCACATTACAGAGCAAGCCCTGGCATCCTTAGTTGAACATTGCCAAAAGTGCTCAAACAGAGTAGGAGAAGCCAATTGTCAGTCTGATGGTCAACCATGGCACTCACATCCCTCCTGGCCTTGCACCCATCTGTCTGGTACCTGTCGGATGGCAATACCCCAGTGTGGACACATGCACCACCTACACAGTAGTTGGACAGTGCAGAGAACACGGTGAAGTATGTGAACATGCACACATCACAACTCTTGCCACTGAGTCAGTACAGGTGTCCGGATAAAGGGATGGCCAGAGTCTATTTTGAAATGCATGTGATGCATACCAGCACCAGACACCATGATGCACCCATGTCCTGATAGTCAATGCCACAATGGGGTGCATGTAGCACATGTCACTCACCTGCAGGATCACTCTTAGGGAGTTTAATGTCATGGCACAGGCATGCCTGCAAAGTCATACATCACTGTCTCCAGTCACATGGGCAGGGCAGCCAGCCAACAACAGTCTGCACTGTGTCACAATCCTAGGTCATGGGGAATGCAAGTTCTGTAGCTGACAAGTGCACATGTCCATCCCCCACAAACCACATCATCTGAACTCTTATTTGTCCACGTCATACCAATTGGACATATGGGAGACATGAAACACAACCCTCGGAACCTGAGCACCTCACAATCTGCTGTGAATGGGAAACAGCTGCCTGAACTTCACATTCGCATACCCCAGTCTGCACAGTCAAGTGATCAAACACCTATATGTCACACAAGTATCGTCTCCTATGGTCACATCTCCGGTGGCATGCTGAGCCCTAACCGATAAACACCCCAGTAGTCCTGACAACGAAGCCACAGCACAATGACACAGAGGCAGACACCTGAGGGAACATTCCACTGAGCACAACGTGTCAGCTGATACACGGGAGTGGGAGTACAGAGTGTATTGTATGGCCTGGAGTAGGCATGACTGTCCTGCTCCACGTGGAAAAGGGATGAGCCCTGGACAGTAGGCAGGTGGCGAAGTATGTGTGACACACTTGATATACATACTCCTGAGGCCCAAACATTGTTCCCACCCGCAGCATGGGTGTGTGCCAAATACCCCAGGCACATGTGGTGAATCAGATCAGCAATTGGACCACATATCAAAGTAACACGCAGATTACATGTCAGAACTCAGGCATTGTGTAAGCAATGGACCCACCCATGAAGCCCACAACAAAGTTACGGGAACAAATGCTGCCCCCACCTTGAGCTAAGCAAAATGTAAGGACACAGTACCCAAGTGACACAATTTCCTGACTGTAAAGGCCACACCTGGGTATCAGATGAGGAGTGGGCATGTCACAATTGAGGGGCATGGGTCCTGGACCACAAGACTGATGTACTGTGGAAGTTTAACCAGGCCAGAGGAGTGCACATAGCATGTCAGACAAAGTTAACAGTGCAGTCATGGACTCACCCCCTCCTTGCTGCTGTCTGCCCTTCAGCTGCCCATCCAGGTCAGGGAAGACCACCGCCAGGATCCTGAGCATGTGGGGAGTCAGGGTCCGGTGTCCACCCCTCCTGTGAGGAGGCGACAGCTTCAGCTGGACCCTTGCGATCCTCCGGGTCCAGCCCCGAAGGTCCTGCCACCTCTTCTGGCAGTTGCGGATCCGGCGCTTGTAGACCCCCACAGATCTTACTGCCCGGGCGATGTTCAGCCAGATTTCCTGCTTCTGGTGGGCATCAACCTGTGAGGATGACAAAGTGTAAAGGCCATTACTACACATGCAACATATCCGTGCATCACACATTTGGACATACATGTCTCAATCACAGGGGCACATGATGTACACAGGCAGTGCAACGATGGCTATGAACAGTTTGCCAGCAGTTACTACATGGTATCATTGCCTGGGAAGTAAAACCTTGTTGGAATGCACTGTTACTGCACTATACCTGTTCAGTGCATGTAACTACACACTATGGGGGGTGACAACTACTCAGTGAGCATGCTAGCCAGGGCTCACATGACGGTGTTGTACTTGCTGTAGCAGTTAGCATGCACAGTGTCATTTAGCAGATCATCTTCTCCATGACAGAAACCACGTTGGAATCACAACAGAGGCAAGTATGGTGTATTAGTGAGTTTATTGACATACATGTGTGAGTATAGTGCTCAGGATGGTGGGTGCTGTACATTGGGATTGTAATCCAAAGTTCCCAGATGAGTTGGAAGTCTTGGTAGCAGAAATGTCCTGAGTAAAGTCAAAAGTCATCTGATACATTGGGCCAACTTAAACTCCCCATGTCATGTGGGAGAGTTGGGTTGCATTCGACAGGGTGAACAGTTTGCACACAAAGGTGAATTTCCAGAACAGGGGTTGGGTTCCTGGGGGATGTACATGGCCATCGGCCTCTCAGTTGTCCTTCCTCGGATGACCCCTCTTCTTTGGGGGGGGGACCCTCACGTGCAGGCTGCTGCGGTGCAGGGGACTCTCCGCCAGAGTCCTCCTCCCTCCCTGTGGCAGTTGCAGTTGTTGCAGCACCAGATGTTGTGGGCACACAGGGAGGTGTGGCCATGTTGGTGCTAATCTGGCGGAGGCATGTCAATATGTCCCTATGCACCGCTGTCAGTTCTTGCAATGTGTCCCACTTGGACTCCATGCCAGACATGTGTGTCTCCACACGGGACATGTGTGTCTCCACACGGGACATGTGTGAGTCCAAGCGGGCATGATGGGCAGCCTGCTGCTGTTGAATGTCCTTGAGGATCCCCACTACCTGGCTGACCTCTCCGGTGCTATTCTGGTACTCATCAGAAATGCGTACCAGTTATGGGTCATAATGCAGTCCAGACCCCTCTGCAAACAGCGACCTATGTCTACCACCCCTCCCACCACCCATGGCGCCACGTGCGGGACCTGCTGTTGCACGCACAGGTGACCCTAGGCCCCCTTAGGGGTTGTTACTGGGGTTGTTGTCCATTGCTCCACGTTGGGCCGGGGTCCGTGTGCTGTTGTCATTGGTGGTCCTTGGTCTGTCCGTGTCGGCGGGGGTGGTCTGTGTGTTGGCAGTTGTTGGAGGGGTGGGTGCAGGGGGTTCAGATGGTGGTCCTGCTGGTGTTGCATGATGACTCACACCGGAGGTGCCAGGTAGGTCTTCGCCATCCGAGGAGGGCAGAGGCTGTTCCACACCAGTGAGCTCAGTGTCCCATGGAGCCTGGGACAGGGACTCCTCATCGTCTGCTGCTGGGTCCCCATCATCACCTGTTTTTGGGAGACACACACAATGTATGTTATGTTTCTGCAGGCATCAATGGTTCACACACCTGACAGTTGTGACTGTACCTCTGGATGCGGGCCTGTACATTGCATTGTCCTAAGTTGTCACAGTCAGAGGTTGATATTGGTGTAGCACATTGTCCTGCAAACTTGAAGCATTTCAATGTGAATGTTGAGGTGTGTACATGGACAGCATTGGTTGTATTTGGTGGACATCCGGCCCTCCTTCCCCCCCAGCCCAGTTATCCCACCATGAAGCATGCCACCTTGCAGTGGGTTCAGGTTGACTCTCAGGATGTCAGTCAGTGGTGTCCTGTTGTTTGTTGGTGCCCAGTTCCCAGCAGGGCCTTGTGCTCCCCACAGCAGTGCCCAGTGTCAGCCATCTTGTCAGTTGTTTTCCACTCCCTGTGATGTGAGCATGGTTCAGAGTGGTGTTGATGGGCCAATTGTGAGGGTGAGCAATATCTGTGACTACCACTCCCATAATGCTATTGCCTGCACCCCCTTCCCAGCATGCCCATACTTCCTTCCTTTTGAGTGGACTTCACTGTATGTGAGTGTGACAGCAATGGCAAGATGGCTGACAGTGTGGTCCTGTTGTTTGTTGGTGCACAGTTCCCAGCAGGGCCTTGTGCTCCCCACAGCAGTGCCCAGTGTCAGCCATCTTGTCAGTTGTTTTCCACTCCCTGTGATGTGAGCATGGTTCAGAGTGGTGTTGATGGGCCAATTGTGAGGGTGAGCAATATCTGTGACTACCACTCCCATCATGCTATTGCCTGCACCCCCTTCCCAGCATGCCCATACTTTCTTCCTTTTGAGTGGACTTCACTGTATGTGAGTGTGACAGCAATGGCAAGATGGCTGACAGTGTGGTCCTGTTGTTTGTTGGTGCACAGTTCCCAGCAGGGCCTTGTGCTCCCCACAGCAGTGCCCAGTGTCAGCCATCTTGTCAGTTGTTTTCCACTCCCTGTGATGTGAGCATGGTTCAGAGTGGTGTTGATGGGCCAATTGTGAGGGTGAGCAATATCTGTGACTACCACTCCCATAATGCTATTGCCTGCACCCCCTTCCCAGCATGCCCATACTTCCTTCCTTTTGAGTGGACTTCACTGTATGTGAGTGTGACAGCAATGGCAAGATGGCTGACAGTGTGGTCCTGTTGTTTGTTGGTGCACAGTTCCCAGCAGGGCCTTGTGCTCCCCACAGCAGTGCCCAGTGTCAGCCATCTTGTCAGTTGTTTTCCACTCCCTGTGATGTGAGCATGGTTCAGAGTGGTGTTGATGGGCCAATTGTGAGGGTGAGCAATATCTGTGACTACCACTCCCATCATGCTATTGCCTGCACCCCCTTCCCAGCATGCCCATACTTTCTTCCTTTTGAGTGGACTTCACTGTATGTGAGTGTGACAGCAATGGCAAGATGGCTGACAGTGTGGTCCTGTTGTTTGTTGGTGCACAGTTCCCAGCAGGGCCTTGTGCTCCCCACAGCAGTGCCCAGTGTCAGCCATCTTGTCAGTTGTTTTCCACTCCCTGTGATGTGAGCATGGTTCAGAGTGGTGTTGATGGGCCAATTGTGAGGGTGAGCAATATCTGTGACTACCACTCCCATCATGCTATTGCCTGCACCCCCTTCCCAGCATGCCCATACTTCCTTCCTTTTGAGTGGACTTCACTGTATGTGAGTGTGACAGCAATGGCAAGATGGCTGACAGTGTGGTCCTGTTGTTTGTTGGTGCACAGTTCCCAGCAGGGCCTTGTGCTCCCCACAGCAGTGCCCAGTGTCAGCCATCTTGTCAGTTGTTTTCCACTCCCTGTGATGTGAGCATGGTTCAGAGTGGTGTTGATGGGCCAATTGTGAGGGTGAGCAATATCTGTGACTACCACTCCCATCATGCTATTGCCTGCACCCCCTTCCCAGCATGCCCATACTTCCTTCCTTTTGAGTGGACTTCACTGTATGTGAGTGTGACAGCAATGGCAAGATGGCTGACAGTGTGGTCCTGTTGTTTGTTGGTGCACAGTTCCCAGCAGGGCCTTGTGCTCCCCACAGCAGTGCCCAGTGTCAGCCATCTTGTCAGTTGTTTTCCACTCCCTGTGATGTGAGCATGTTTCAGAGTGGTGTTGATGGGCCAATTGTGAGGGTGAGCAATATCTGTGACTACCACTCCCATCATGCTATTGCCTGCACCCCCCTTCCCAGCATGCCCATACTTCCTTCCTTTTGAGTGGACTTCACTGTATGTGAGTGTGACAGCAATGGCAAGATGGCTGACAGTGTGGTCCTGTTGTTTGTTGGTGCACAGTTCCCAGCAGGGCCTTGTGCTCCCCACAGCAGTGCCCAGTGTCAGCCATCTTGTCAGTTGTTTTCCACTCCCTGTGATGTGAGCATGGTTCAGAGTGGTGTTGATGGGCCAATTGTGAGGGTGAGCAATATCTGTGACTACCACTCCCATCATGCTATTGCCTGCACCCCCCTTCCCAGCATGCCCATACTTCCTTCCTTTTGAGTGGACTTCACTGTATGTGAGTGTGACAGCAATGGCAAGATGGCTGACAGTGTGGTCCTGTTGTTTGTTGGTGCACAGTTCCAGCAGGGCCTTGTGCTCCCCACAGCAGTACCCAGTGTCAGCCATCTTGTCAGTTCTTTTCCACTCCCTGTGAGGTGTGCATGCTTCAGTGTGAGCTTGCTGGGCCATGTGGGTGGGGGATGTTGAGCTGTGACTACCACTCCCATCATGCTATTGCCTACACCCCCCTTCCCAGCATGCCCATACTTCCTTCCTTTTGTCTCTGCTTCCCTGTGGGGTAGTGTGCCTGTGCTGAAAGGATGGCTGACAGTGTTGTCCTGGCGTTTGTTTGACTACAAGTCCCATGAGTGTCCCTGTGCTTCACACAGCATAACCCAGGGTCGTGGTTCTTTGTGGGATATTTAATTAGAGTGTGAGGCATTGCATTCTCCCAGGTGAGTTGTGTGGAGTTTGTGTTAAGGGTGTGTGTGTGAAAAGCTGCTTGTAAATTTGGTCAGAGCTGTCAGTCCTCCTTCCCACCCAGCCAGATATCCCACCATGGAACGTGCTTCTATTGCAGGGAGTGCAAGTTGGCTTTCAGGATGTCAGTCAGTGGTGTCCTGCTGTTGGTTGTTGCACAGTTCCCAGCAGGGCCTTGTGCTCCCCACAGCAGTACCCAGTGTCAGCCATCTTGTCAGTTGTTTTCCACTCCCTGTGATGTGAGCATGGTTCAGAGTGGTGTTAATGGGCCAATTGTGAGGGTGAGCAATATCTGTGACTACCACTCCCATCATGCTATTACCTGCACCCCCCTTCCCAGCATGCCCATACTTCCTTCCTTTTGAGTGGACTTCACTGTATGTGAGTGTGACAGCAATGGCAAGATGGCTGACAGTGGTGTCCTGTTGTTTGTTGGTGCCCAGTTCCCAGCAGGGCCTTGTGCTCCCCACAGCAGTGCCCAGTGTCAGCCATCTTGTCAGTTGTTTTCCACTCCCTGTGATGTGAGCATGGTTCAGAGTGGTGTTGATGGGCGAATTGTGAGGGTGAGCAATATCTGTGACTACAACTCCCATCATGCTATTGGCTACACTGACTTCACCAGCATACACAGAATTCCTTCCTTTCAGTGAGCTTCCCTGTGAGGTGGTGTTCTAGTGGTGGCTACATATCTGACTGTGTTTGTTGGTTAGATTTGTGCCACTGCCTAGCTCTATTTGTTGGTGGGTTTGTACATGTCATGACACAGTTACATATCACTATGAAATGGCATGTATTGTGTTGATCTGACTGACATACACATCTTGGGATGATAATCTTTTGGTTGCTGTGGATTTGCTAAGGGTGCATGGTTTGACTATCCCCTTGACAGTGATGTGTGTGTATTGTCACACAATATTGTGTATATTTGTTGTGTACTCACCAGGCTCTGGGATGTTTGATAGTCCATATACGCTCACTGGTGGTAGCATGGCCCGCACCTTCTCCTCCCAGGGCCTGAGGTATACTGGTTTGGCAGGAGGGCCACTGCCGGTGTTTTGGCTCAAGGCGTAATCCTTCTTTAGTAGGTCCTTGACCCTCCTGCGCATATCATACCACCTGTTCTGGATGTCTTCCTTTGTGCGCAAACATGGTGATTGTGCGTTCACCCTGATGACGATCCTCTCCCACATCTTGGTTTTCAGCGACATGGGGGTCTGATGGACCAATGTACCAAACAACTGTGGCTCTACCCTGAGGATCTCATCTACCAGGACTTCCAATTCACTGTCTAGGAACTTTGGATTCTTCTTTGGGGGCATGGTGGTGGTGATTGATGTATGTGTGGGTGTGCAAGTGGGGGTGTGTGAGTGTAGGTTTTGCTGGGTGTATGTGAGGGTGCTATTTGTTGAGGTGCTGATGGTGTGTGGCTTGTGTGATGGATGAGCTGTGAGTGTGTCTGTGGTTGCTGTCTGATAGTGTTCTGTGCTTGCAGGTCAGTTGAATTTGCAAAGGATCATGGTAGGGATTTGTGGCCTTTACATGGGTGGAGTCGTGGGTGTGTCTTTGTTCCATGTTCCCCCCCCCAGTATTTATTGGCTTTGTAATTGTTTGTTTGGCCCTTTTTTGTATTTTTTCCTTTGTACTTTTTGTGCATGTAGGAGACGTTCTTCTGACCGAGTAGGACGCTGCAGTTGTCTCGTGCGAGCTTCTCCGAGTCGTTCACACAGTGTTTCTGCTGTGTTTCATGTGCGGTGTACGCGTTGGTCGCGGAGTATTGGGTTTCCTCGGCTGCGTTTTGTATGCGTGGCTGTCGTACGGCTTGTTCTCCGTGCGACTCGGTCTGATTTTCCACGCATTTCATCGTACTGCGCGGTTCGGAGTTCGCGGGTACGTTTCGTTCGGGTTCATTCCTGGTGCGTGTCGGTCGGTTCGATTCGCGTTGTTTCCCGGCCGGATAGCTGTTTTCCGTGCGGTTCGGTCGTTCGGCTTGTGTTCCGTACGAGTCGGTTGTGATTCACATGCATTTCATCGTACTACGCAGGTCGGGCAGCGCCGGTACGTGTCGGTCGGACTAAATTCCCGTACCGAGTCGGTCGGTACGTTTTCCGGTCCGAATCGGAATCGGCCCCTAAGTATTCAATTTCTTGCAATGTTTTCAATACTCTATTTAGTGTGGCGGCAAGACCTAGACTTACCCAAATGATTCCTCTTGACTTTGAATATAAACTCGCAGAGCTCAAGCGATCCGAACATTCATAGGATCCAATCACTCGATGGGAAAGCATTTTCAAGCTGAAGCTGCACAATTTCTTACTAAGACTCTTTTCTTGTGAAATCTCTTCCCACATTTCTTTCATCTCCGTCTTTTCAGATTTGGTTATATATGATGTAACATAGCGAGCAACAGCAATTGAATTATCTGCAACATACTGGATATCCATGTTTGCATTCCACATTTTCAAAATCAGTGGATTTTAGTCATTAATATACTTTGAATCTTCTGTTCTTTTTAAGTTGTATGTGTTCTTCGGAGATTTCCGAGTTATTGTATGCCTTACTGCTGACATAAAACTATTTACTCTTCCTTTAGAAATTATTGGGCGTGGGAATACAAAACGACATTTTGTATAAAATTTCCCTTTAGACTCGTATTTTCGTCTACAGTATTTTCCACATCGATGACTTTGAAAGCGTGTTGTCTCAAGCTTTTTTCTCCTCCTTCTCTTGGAATCTCACAGGTAACATACTGTTCGATGAAAGACAAAACACTTTCATCAGTATCAGTTCCAAATTTTGGAGCATCGTTGATCCATAATAGCATGTGAATATGAGGAGCACCTCTGGATTGGTACTCCTTTCTCCAAAATAAATCTGTTACCTCTCCAAGAGGTGCAATTTTGTTATTATAGATAAATTATATCATAGCTTGAAGCCTATGGTTAAAATACCTGCAGACATTTACAGAATCCAAGGAACAGGCTTTTCCAGTTGTCTTCAATTCAATATTTTTAATATTTGAATTTGCTTGTCGTAGAAATTCAAGTAAATCATCCCATGCATATTCAGCACAGCTAAGTGTCACAAACCATGTAGGAGTACCTAAGTTAATTAACATACATTTAAGTTCTCAGTAATGATGATACCAATACTCATTGGTACCACGTTGACATGCCATCAAATTAATTAACTGCGATTCTAACTGTTCATCTCTTGTTGAACTTTGTCCATGAATTCCTTTGCAGAAACATGTGGAAGATGAAATCCTGTTTTTAATATATGGTTCACTTCATATGAAAGTGCAGACAAATCACTTTCAAACAGAAGATGAAATATATATGGAATACATTGTCGAAATCTTGGATCTTCAGAGTATAATCTTGTTGAGCAATATTCTGAAGCTGGAATCTGTACAGGTTGCTCATCAAATCGTCCACCTTCTCCAGTGGGGAACAGTTGTGGAAAACAACGAGCTTCTAAACCTTTTTCCCATACACTCATGGGAATTTCCCTGCGCTTTCTTCATTTGAAATAATTCTATACTGTTTCCTACCACTTCTTTTGAATGTAGAGGATGTAAAGTGTAATGTTCATAGATCTCTTCACTCCTGGACTTGTCCACTTTTTCTATTTGGCTTGAAATTTCTGTTTCATCTTCTAAACATATTTCCTGTTCATCCACATTTACATTCTTATAATAAATATTATTCCGTATCAGATATAATGTAGCCTTTTTAAGTTTGTTAACATCTACAAACTCTTGCCATATTTTCTGACTCTTTGTTGGTACACCATTAACTAGAATAACTACAGGCTCACTTTCCTCCCTGCCTATTTGTATACTCGAATATATGCCAAAGACAGAAATGGAAGTGGTCAAATCAATTCTGTTCACAGTTTGAGAAAGCTAGGAAGAATGTCAATAAAGCTGTTTCTGCTTACCTCAGAGACCATAAGATGGGCTCCATCTATAACAACAATTTACGTTTTGATATGGACGACATCTACAGAAGTGATGGAGTTCACTTCAAGATGAAGGAAACAGAGTGTTTCTCAACAACCTTAAGCTGTGCGTTCGCACTTACATGTAGCTTCAACAAAGTCAGAATGAAAACAAGGGCTCTTTTTAGAGCCACCCTATAACCCAAAAGTAAATTTCTTGTTTTTTTAAAAAACATACATATTTATTTTTTTTTAATTTGCGGATTCGCGAACCCATCGCGAATCCGCAAAACAAAAGCACAAATTCAATGTACTACAACACAATACACTCTTTATATATTACTACCAACTCAATGAAATTTAATGTGATTATAAACTTCAATCACACTAACTCTATAAAAAAGTTCACAAATGCAACAGTACCTTCTAAATTAAATACTATTAAATTATTTATTGAAGGTGCGTCCACGAATCCACCGCGACGTTACACGGGGGGCCGCGCTGAGAGCCGCGATGGGGCCACGACTCCAAAATCGAGAGAAAAAAAACGGCCCACATTCATTACTCGTGTCCGCCCCGGGGACCCCATCCCCCGGGGCAAGCCGTCACGTTGGAGACCGTGGGGGGAGCCCCAATGCCCCTGCTTTCCCTGCCGGCTCCCCGCCTCCTAGGGGAGCCGGCATTGCTTTTGGACAAGGGGAGCTGTTAACATGCAGCTCCCCTTGAGACTGCGCTTCATGTTTTAAAAAAGTTTCTGCCGGATTCTCGCACCCTACGCGAATCTTGCCGTAAATAAAAAAAAAGCTTTATTTGGCCCTGTGGGACCTCCTGAGCAGGCCTAGGGGGTCAGGGTGTTTCTACCCTGCCCCCTTATCTTGTTTTGTGACCTTTTTTCGTGTGACTCGGTTCAACGGATGGCTGCCAACACTTTCTGGTTTGAAGTGTTGGCAGCCAATCAGAATAAAGCTCGTGCTCGGGAGGGTTCGCGGATCCACCGCGGTCACCAGATATTGATATTTTTTTATTTTTGAATTTCTCAGAAACTACTGAACGGATTTACACCATTTAAAAAAAGAATGCTTTCTGAACAAAGAGCTATCTTTTTCCCAAATTTTGTGTAATTCTGTTCAGCAGTTTGGGCTGTAGCTTTGTCTAAAGTTTCCTATGGAAATTAACATTAGGAAAACGTGTTTTGGGACCCCCTTTTTTTCGGCCCCCGCATGATGAATCACCCCAAAACCTTCAAGACAGGAGCTGACCAGCACAGGCCATTAGTTTTGAAAATTTCGTGAAGATTCATCAAACGGCGCCAAAGATATTGGCAAAAGAAAAAACGCTTTTCCTATGGAAACTAGGTCCTAACTATAACTACCTACTGGCGACCGCCAGTAGGTTATATATATATATATATATATATATATATATATATATTTATATATATATATATATGAACACCAACTCCATTCTCCACTCCAGAACCTGGATACCGACACAGGGACTCCGACTATGATTTTCAAAAACTCTCGTTTATTCGTACACACACACCACCATATTACTGTAGATACCTCACAACTACTCTAAAAAACCTTAGACATTATTGAAAAAGTTACAGGGACATTATAGTGAGGAATTAGAATTTAAAAAACTGAAAAGTTAGGAAATAAGTTTTAAAAAATCTTAGAAAATCTCAGAAAAAAACAAATGTTGGGATGTTATATTTAGGAAATAGAAAAAAAACCTTATGAAGTCACTGAATTCTAAAGGTTACAGGGACGTTATAGTTAGGGAATAGAATTTTAAAAACCCTTATAAATTCATTGAAAAAGCCAAAGGTTACTGGGAAATATAGTTAGGCTCAGATTTCACTCATACAAAACCATAGAAATTTGGCACTTATAGTTACCTGAGCTAACTATAACTTATCCCCCTGCAATGCACTGCTTTTGACCTCATGTATTACATCACTCATGACATTGTCAGTGACATCTCTGACGGTATCACTGATAAAATCTCAAATTACATCACTCCTGACATAACCCACAGAACCACTCATACACCGTCTCACACACCCACACAACCTCTCATACACCCACTCACATACCCATACAGCCCCTCAAACACCCACTCACCCACCCATACAGCCTCTCACAGATGCACTCACTTATCCATACAGCCAGTCACACAGTCACTCTTTGCCCATATAGCCACTCACATACCCACTCACATACCCATACAGCCACTTACACAGCCACTCACACACAGATTCAGGCAGTCACACAGCCTCTCAGGTGACATATGTTAGACATAGTATCACTCATTATTAGTACAGAAATAATAATAATTTAACCTGTGCACTAGCTTAGTAAATATCTTTAAGTCCCAGAAATGTTCAAGAAACACACTCACTGGATTATGTCATCAGTGATGCCATGAGTGATTTCATTTGAGATGTCATCAGTGATGTCACTGGACATGTCATGACTGATGTAATATGTGAGGTCATAAGCAGTGCATTGTGGTTGCATAAGTTACAGTTAGCTCAGGTAACTATAACTGCTGAATTTCTATGGTTTTGTAATATATGTATTAGGAATTAGGGTAAGGGTATTTTTGGGGTTTAGCGGTAGGTAAGGGTATAAGATGGTAAAGCTAATTTTAGGCTTTAGGGGTGGGTAAGGGTATTGGGTTGTAAGGGCATTTTTTGACTTTAGGGGTTGGTAAGGGTATTGGGAAGTAAAGATGTTTTTAGGGTTTAGGGGTGGGTAAGGGGATTGGTTGATAAGGGTGTTTTTAGGGTGTATAAGTGGGTAATGTTATTGGGTGGTAAGGGTATTTTTAGTGTTTAGGGGTGGGTAAGGGTATTGGGTGGTAAGGGTAAATTTAGGGCTTAGGGGTGGTTGAGTTTAGGGATTGATAAGGGAATATATGTATATATTCATTGATATACACACATATACATATATATATATATATATATAAATATATATGTATCCATGTATATGTGTGTATATATTTATATATATGTATATATATACATTTGTTTAAACAAAAAGGGGTTTCATATACCTTACATTTTCGTTATAAAGGCATGCGTGTTACTGGCATATGCGTGGTAACGACTAGCGTGGAAAAGACAATGCATGGCAAAGGCATTGCATGGCAAAGGACACGTGGTAAAGGCATGCTTTTTAATGACATACAACCGATTCTGTATATTGTACAGTTTCAGGTCGCTTGACTCTGTGCAGTTATTTGTGGAACACAAGGAACATGTTTCATCACTGTTAATACTTCCTCTCTATCCAATAGACAGACTTTTTCACACTTTAATCTAAAGATTAGTGACAGTTATGTACATTTCAAAAATAGAACCACTGTTCACTGCAAGTATTGCACGTCACGAAAGTTCTTCCAGTGGATGCTGCCAAAGAGCTCAATTAGGAAATAATGACCTCAGTTTCTATGACTCTCTTGTTTATAATGTAATGGATGGACAAAGTCTTGGCCCATGGATAACTAAAAGATTAAAATTACTTCTGCTGGGAAAAATTCCTGCCATGAGGCTTTAAGAAGAGTTTGAGCCCTCTGGAGTGATCAATATAATGTGAACTAAGTGCTAATGAAAGGTCCTCTGATGTTGGAGTTATTTTCCAATAAAGGGGTTAGATTGATATGTCACTTTCCATGTGAAACTATTTTATCAGGTAAATGCCAAAGTCCATTCCCATGTTTGAGGTTTATCCAGGACATCAACCAATGACACTACATCATTCACAGCTGCCATTGACCAATGATACTGCATCTTTCACAGCTGCCAATAGAATGCAGTGGCATGTTTGCTGGAAAATATAGCCATCTTGAATTTATCTGAGTCACCATTTCCTTTTTTGGGAAGTTAGGATTTTAGAAACTGAGGACAATGACTTTATTAAAAATAAAATTAAGATCAACCTTAAGCTAAGTTAGTGGGAGCAGGTCATCAAGGTGTGTGGAGTAAGACAAAGGGAATTAGAAATTTAAGATAATGTTTGAGGTAGACAAATGTGTACAACATGGTTTGTGCTCTTTCAATGTTGTAGTACCTGACTCACAGGCTCATTTAGAGCCTGGTGTGCAATGTGGCAGCCCGCAGGTAAGTGGATGTTGTGACATCAGCACCTCTGGCACAGGCTTGGGTGCCATATTTAGATGGAGCCGCAGCTGCTGTGACTCTTCTGAAGGTATTAATCTTCTATCTCTTTGCTCAGCAAATATTTTTGTTTTCTAAAATCTGCTTTTAGGAAAAACTTGGCTTTCTCTGAGCAGTTGTATACAGAATGAACACAGTATGCAATGATGGTTTCTCATATATCTGTGGTTCATTGTTAATGTGAACTATGCTACCCGTACAATGTATGGTACAGGCTCACTGTGGCACATAACCGCTCCTTTCCACATCTAAGGGAGTTGTTTCTGTGATGGAATTAATCATGCCTCATATTCTTCTGAACTATTTTGCACTTACTTTCAGAGCTCTAATTCCATACCCATTCATAGAGCAATGTGTACAAAAGAAGCTTGGAAGATGCCATCAGCGATGTCACTAATGATGTAATTTGAGCTGTCATCAGTAATGTCATAAATGATGTCATAGAACATGTCATGGTGAAGCATTATGTGAGGTCGTATGCAGTGCAGGGCCGACGAGCAAGTTACGTTTAGCTCTGCTTCACCAAAGGGGCCTCCCCAAGATATTATAAGCCCCAGGAACTTCATCCCCAGGGGCCCTGAACACTTAGAAGTGGGTGCTCTGGTGCCCCCCCAGGGCAGCCACCATACAGTCATTGGGGGCTGCCGGGGGAGCCAGCTCCCAGCATGGAGAGGGATCCAGCATTGCTTTTGTCAGGAGAGAGCAACTCCTAATGCTGCTCCCTCCGGGTGGGAGAAATCTTTTGATCTGTTTCCCTGTCCGCTTCAGTGAGGGCAGGGAAACATGGGGTGGGTGGGACCATTTTTAAAGCTCCAAACTGCTGGGAGCAGAATTGGTGTTTGCGGGAAGTTCAAAAATCCTCCTGCCAAACAAGAGCAAACAAAGGTTTTCCTGCCCATGCCGGTGGGCTCCCTGGGGATTCTAGAGGCTTGGAGGGGGTTACACAAACCCCCTTTCTTTATGAATACAGCCCGGGGACATAAAAATAGTGAATATGACCCAGCTGCCATTTTTTTCTGATCCCGCGGCAGTCCCACTGGGTCGTGGCATTTGCTGCAGCTTTATTTACTTTTTGGCCCAAGGGGATCCCTCCAGGTTCCCCCATGGGGCCTAGGGAGCCAGGGTATCCCAACCCTAACCCCTTATATTATTCTTTTTTTAACTTCAGGACAGGGGTCCCCAAGTCCTGGAATGGCTGTCAGCAACATTTTTCTCATGTTGTTCACAGTCAGTTAGAGCATTCACTCCCACTGGAGTCTGACTCCCAGCGAGGAGTGAGATGGCCCAAGGGAAATAAAGCTCCATGAACCAATCAGAATGCTCTATATTTAAATTGCTGCTCCCGCAAGTGTCTCTGAAGACTCTTGTGAACCCAGCCGTCAAGATATATAATCATATTTCAACCTTAATTTCTCAAAAACTACTGAACAGATTGACACTAAATCACAAAAGCACAATCTGCTTACCAAGATCTAGCTTCCTGTCTAATTTGGTGTAATTCCATTCAGCAGTTTTTGCTGTAGCCCATCTTAAAGAACTCTATGGAAAATTCATGAGGAATTTGTGTTTTGGGACCTCTGTTTTTTCTCGCCCCGCCTGACAGATCACCCTGAAAACAGGTTTTAGGGACGTTATAGTTAGTTGGACATTTCAGTCGTACAAAACCAGAGAAATTCGGCCATTATAGTTAGTTGAGGTAACTATAACTCGCACCCCCGCAATGCACTGCTGATGACATCACATTTTACATCACTCATGGCATGGTCAGTGACATCACTGATGACATGCCTGATGACATCTCAAATGACATTGCATTGCATTGCGGGGCGCGAGTTATAGTTACCTCAACTAACTATAACGGCTGAATTTCTCTGGTTTTGTATGACTGAAATGTCAACTAACTATAACGTCCTGAAACCTGTGGTTTTCTCAGTGAATTTCTAAGGTTTTTAAATGCTAATTTCTAACTATAACGTCCCTGAAACCTATGGTTTTTTCAGTAATTTTCAAAGGATTTTTAAATGCTAATTTCTAACTATAACATCCCTGAAACCTGTGGATTTTTCAGTGAATTTCTAAGGTTTTTTAAATGCTAATTTCTAACTATAACGTCCCTGAAACCTATGGTTTTTCAGTGAATTTCAAAGGTTTTTAAATGATAATTTCTGACTATAACGTCCCTAAAACCTATGGTTTTTTCAGTGAATTTCTAAGGTTTTTAAATGCTAATTTCTAACTATGCCTATATAGGTAGGACATGTGCAGAAAGAGGAAGAAAGGCACAGAAAGAAGCAAGAGAAATGCAGAAAGAGGCAAAAGAAGTCCCGAAAGATGAAGAAAGGTGCAGAAAAAAGCAAGAGATATGCAGAAAGAACCAACAGAGGATCAGAAAGAGGCCTTGTTGCAAAGTCATCCTGTGCCCCCAACTTTTTGCTGACTGGTACTGGTGGTAACTGACTTTGATTAACCAGGCCCTCAGCCAGTGCTATGCTGAAAGACACTTAGAACACAGTGAAAACACCTACATATACTAGGGTACACTATGGGTTGGGGTACCCCTGTGATTGGCATGACCTCCCCTGTAAGGCCCTAGTATATAATAGGGCAGGGGGATTAAAACTACCTCTAAGTCAGAGGTGCAGAGAGAAGCAAAAGCAGTGCAGAAAGAACCAACAGAGGTGCAGAAAGAAGCAAGAGGGGTACCGAAAGAGGCAAGAAAAGTGCAGAAAGAAGCAAAAGAGGCACAGAACGAGGCAAGATAACTGCAGAAAACGGCAAGAGAGGTGCAGAAAGAGGCAGGAGTGGTGCACAAAGACGCAAAAGGGGTACAGAAAGAGGCAAGAGGGGTGCAGAAAGAAGCAAGAGAAGTGCAGAAAGAAGCAAGAGAGGTGGAGAAATAGGGAAGAGGGGTGCAGAAAGAGGCATGAGGGATGCACAAATTTGCAAAAGAGGTGCAGAAAGAAGCACGAGGAGTGCAGAAAGAACCAACAGAGGTGCAAAAAGAGGCAAGAGGGGTGCAGAAAGAGGTAGGAGAGGTACACAAAGAGGCAAGCGGGGTACAGAAAGAGGCAGGAGGTGTGCAGAAAGAAGGAAGGGAAGTGTAGAAAGAAGCAACAGAGGTGCTGAAAGAGGCGTGAAGGGTGCAGAAAGAGGCAAGAAAAGTGCAGAAAGAAGCAACAGAGATATAGAAAGGCAAGAGAGGTACAGAAACAGGCAGGAAAGGTGCAGAAAGAGGGAACAGGGGTGCAGAAAGAGGCAAGAGAGGTGCAGAAAGAGAGGAGATGGATGCAGAAAGAGGCAAGAGGGGTGCAGAAAGAAGCAAGTGAGGTGCAGAAAGAGGCAACAGAGGTGCAGAAAGACGCAAGAGAGGTGCAGAAAGAAACAAGGGAAGAGCAGAAAGAAGCAAGAGAATTGCTGAAAGAAGCAACAGAGGTGTAGAAAGAAGCAAGAGAAGTGCAGAAAGAGGCAAGTGAGGTGCATAAAGATGCAAGAGCAGTGCAGAAAGAACCAACAGAGGTACAAAAAGAAGCAAGAGGGGTGCAGAAAGAGGTAGGACAGGTGCACAAAGAGGCAAGAGAGGTACAGAAAGAGGCAGGAGGGGTGCAGAAAGAAGGACGAGAAGTGCAGAAAGAGGCACAAGAATTGCTGAAAGAAGCAACAGAGGTGTAGAAAGAAACAAGAGAAGTGCAGAAAGAGGCTCCCGCCCTGCCATAGCAAACACCAGGGGTGGGTACCCCGGGACATTGCAGGAGCCGGCCCTGGGGGTGGCGGTCCCCAGGGCCATTGAGGGCTCCAGGAGGGGGCTGCGTGGCCCCCCTCCCTACATTTGCACAGTCCTGGGGAGGTGGTGGTCCCCGGGGCTGGGGTCCACAACCGACCCCTGTATTTCAATAAACAGAGGTGGCGGTCCCCGGGCCAGTGTGGGGGGCTCAAGCCCCCCACACTTTGTTTTTACATGTAGCCCCGGGGAGGTGGCGGTCCCCAGGGCTGCGGGGGGGCTGTGTGCCCCCCTGCATTTCAATTATGTAGCCCCGGGGAGGTGGTGGTCCCCGGGCCTTGGGGGGTCTCGCAAGGCCCCCAACCCAAAATTAATGATAGCCCTGGGGAAATTGCAGTCCCTGGGGCTTGGGGGTCCCGCGAGGCCCCCCGGCTTAAAATAACAATGCCCCGGGGAGGTGGCGGTCCCCGGGGCAGCGTGGGGGGGAAGGAGCCCCCTGAGCATTTTAAATAAAAAGCCTTGGGGAGGTGGCGGTCACTGGGGCTGCGGGGGGCTGCGTGCCCCGGCATATAATTAACTAAGCCCTGGGAAGGTGGCGGTCCCCCGGGCTGCGGGGGCCCCAGCAGGCCCCTGCTAATTAATTGTGCATTGCCCCCGGGACCTTGTCCACCTGGGGGCTTATAGAAAACGAAGCGCGGGAGCCCGCACTTCATTTAAAAAAAAAAAAGGCCGGATACGTGCACCCAGCGCGAATTCGGCCGATGTTTTTAGAAAAAATGCTTTTTTTGGCCCTGGGGGTCCTTGTGGGAGCCCCTGAGCAGGCCTAGGGGGTCAGGGTGTTTCTACCCTGCCACTTTTTCTTGTTTTTTGATTTTTTTTAACTGTTTTCTTGTGACTCGGTTACCGAGTCACAAGATGGCTGCCAACACATTCTGGTTTGAAGTGTTGGCAGCCAATCAGAATTAAGCTCGTGCTCGGGAGGATTTGCGGCTCCTCCTCGGTGCTCAGATATCGATATTGTTATTTTTTGAATTTCTCAAGAACTACTGAACGGATTTACACCATTTAAAAAAAAAGTCGCTTTCTGAACCAAGAGCTACCTTTTTTGCCAAATTTGGTGTAATTCCGTTCAGCAGTTCGGGCTGTAGCCTGTTCCAAAAATTCCTATGGAAATTAACATGGGGAAAATGCGTTTTGGGACCCCCCTTTTTTCTCGGGCTCCGCTTGATGAATCATCCCAAAACGTTAAACCTGAGTGAACCATTAGTTTTGAAAATTTTGCGAAGATTCGTCAAACGGCGCCAAAGATATTGGCAAAAGAAAAATCGCTTTTTGAATAGAAACAAGGTCCTAACTATAACTACCTACTGGCGACCGCCAGTAGGTAATATATATATATATATATATAGGGCACGTCGGAACTGTAGTTCTGACCTAGCGTTTCAAAATGAAATGGACAACATGAGACAAAGGTTTGCTGAAAGGGGTTATTCGCAGAAAGTAATCAATAGAGCGTGTGAAAAATTGAAAAAAGTAGAGAGGGAAGAGTTGTTAAAAGTCAAAATTGATGAAAAGGAGGAGGGAGACTCCCTTAGATTTATCACATCATTCAGTAATCAGGCAGGAGATGTGCGCAAATGCCTGAAAAAATTCTGGAATGTACTTAGTACAGATGAAACTTTGGCAAAATGCGTGGGTGATAACCCTAGCATTACGTTTCGGAGATGTCCAGCATTAAAAGATATACTATGTAGGACTTTGTTACCTGTAGAGACGAAGTCTCAATTTAAAGTGCAAGGTTTTTACACTTGCAAAGCATGCAAAGCATGCCGAAATAGTATTAACTGTAAGCAGGTAAAACTTTCGACAGCACAGAAACCATTTGTAATTTCTAAATATCTGAGTTGTAAATCAGATTTTTGTGTATATGCTCTTATCTGTCCATGCCAGTTAGTATATATTGGCAGTACTATTCATCAGGTGAAAAGGCGTATATTGGAACATATGCGGGCAATCACTAATGAGGATAGGCAATATCCCATAGCCCGGCATTTTACAGAATGCCATAACAAAAATGCTGGTTTACTCAGATATTGTGCCCTAGATAGGATACCACTATCAGAGAGGGGAGCGAACAGGATCCGTGAGTTAAGGAGGTTGGAATCTAGAATGATTATCAAATATGGTACGATGCATCCGGAGGGTATGAAGAAGGATGAGGAATTAGCGGTACACCTAGGCTAAATTAAGAACAATCTTTCTATTATAATGTGGCTGTTTTTAGATTGCTATCTGTCTTGATTGTCTCTCATTCATGATATTTGTTTTTAAAGAAAAGAATAGGATCATTATTGATCAGTGCATATTAATTTTATCTTTTAGGAGACGACAATAACTTCTTGTAAGGAAGAAGGGCATTACGTGCTATCTATGGAGGATGATACATGTGTCATGAATTTTGGTTTTTGTATATTTATGTAAATGGGAGATTGAATTGATTTTTGAGATATATTTGTTTGTAGGCCAAATGAAGTTATGTTTGCCCACTTGGGCTGAATTGTACAGGATAGGAATATCGTTTATAAATCATGTTATGATACACAAATGAGAATTATGGCCCACTGGGGCAGAATTATAATTGTAATATATGTTCCTTAAGTCCATGGAGGTGTTATTGGCTGACCAAATACATGATGATCTCAATTTGCAACTTCTCACATATGATTACAGTGTTTATAATACAAGTGAACTAAAAGTATTATCATTGTTCTGCTTTTTGTATCTGTTATACTCAATAGATACATTTGTTTCATTGATTAATGTGCATGTATATTCATGTATAATACCATTCCAAAATGGATGCCGTTTTCACCATGAACTTGAAAGTTATCAAGTAGTCCTATGTTTATGTTTATATTTTTGGTGCACTATATGTAATGGGTGAAATCAAATGTCTAGTTGACCCGTGAGAAAGGAACGGCTGTTCCGAAACGCGTCGGGCGTTTGTTTGTCATTTTTTGAAGAAATAAACCACGTGTAAATTGGATACTGGGCTCGGCGCAATCTATTGCATGTACGTGTAAGATTGGTGTTTTGATATATATATATATATGAAACAAAAGGTTGCCCTAACTGATGAGGTGCACTCTCTGGCGGCAAACAGCTGACAGTCACAAGAGGCTATCGGCACAGCAACACCCCTCCGTGTAAAATTGCCGACGCGTTTCGGGCTTGGAACGCCCTTCATCATAGGCAGACATCACTGAGAATGCCAAACAGTTAGCTCCAAGAACATCCCCTTTATTATGCATGCGATAAACATCAGGTGAGTATTCATCGCTAGGAATTGTGGGTCTTGAAGTCCAAATATACTCCCCAAGTGGGTCGCCGTGATTCCCTATGAATAAAAACAAGTTCTTAAGGTGAGGCAAAGTGACGTACTCCATAGGCTCTCGTCTTTAAGCAGCTTCCGCTAGCTCCGCATTGCAGTCACTGTGATCAACTGTGGACCCCCTCAGATCTCGGGGTGGTGCTCCTCGTGACCTGGGCCGGCCACAAATATTTGAAACAAAAGGTTGCCCTAACCGGTGAGGTGCACTCGCTGGCGGCAAACAGCTGACAGTCACAAGAGGCTATCGGCACATCAACACCCCTCCGTGTAAAATTGCTGACGCGTTTCGGGCTTGGAATGCCCTTCATCATAGGCAGACATCACTGAGAATGGCAAACAGTTAGCTCCAAGAACATCCCCATTATTATGCATGCGATAAACATCAGGTGAGTATTCATCGCTAGGAATTGTGGGTCTTGATGTCCAAATATACTCCCCACGTGGGTCGCCGCCATTCCCTATGAATAAAAACAAGTTCTTAAGGTGAGGCAAAGTGACATACTCCATAGGCTCTTGTCTTTAAGCAGCTTCCGCTAGCTCCGCATTGCAGTCACTGTGATCAACTGCGGACCCCCTCAGATCTCGGGGTGGTGCTCCTCGTGACCTGGGCCGGCCACAAATATTTGAAACAAAGGTTGCCCTAACCGGTGAGGTGCACTCGCTGGCGGCAAACAGCTGACAGTCACAAGAGGCTATCGGCACATCAACACCTCTCCGTGTAAAATTGCCTACGCGTTTCGGGCTTGGAACGCCCTTCATCATAGGCAGACATCACTGAGAATGGCAAACAGTTTGCTCCAAGAACATCCCCTTTATTATGCATGCGATAAACATCAGGTGAGTATTCATCGCTAGGAATTGTTGGTCTTGAAGTCCAAATATACTCCCCAAGTGGGTCGCCGCCATTCCCTATGAATAAAAACAAGTTCTTAAGGTGAGGCAAAGTGACGTACTCCATAGGCTCTCGTCTTTAAGCAGCTTCCGCTAGCTCTGCATTGCAGTCACTGTGATCAACTGCGGACCCCCCTCAGATCTCGGGGTGGTGCTCCTCGTGACCTGGGCCGGCCACAAATATTTGAAACAAAAGGTTGCCCTAACCGGTGAGGTGCACTCGCTGGCAGCAAACAGCTGACAGTCACAAGAGGCTATCGGCACATCAACACCCCTCCGTGTAAAATTGCCAACGCGTTTCGGGCTTGGAACGCCCTTCATCATAGGCAGACATCACTGAGAATGGCAAACAGTTAGCTCCAAGAACATCCCCTTTATTATGCATGCGATAAACATCAGGTGAGTATTCATCGCTAGGAATTGTGGGTCTTGAAGTCCAAATATACTCCCCAAGTGGGTCGCCGCCATTCCCCATGAATAAAAACAAGTTCTTAAGGTGAGGCAAAGTGACGTACTCCATAGGCTCTCGTCTTTAAGCAGCTTCCGCTAGCTCCGCATTGCAGTCACTGTGATCAACTGCGGACCCCCTCAGATCTCGGGGTGTTGCTCCTCGTGACCTGGGCCGGCCACAAATATTTGAAACAAAAGGTTGCCCTAACCGGTGAGGTGCACTCGCTGGCGGCAAACAGCTGACAGTCACAAGAGGCTATCGGCACATCAACACCCCTCCGTGTAAAATTGCCGACGCGTTTCGGGCTTGGAACACCCTTCATCATAGGCAGACATCACTGAGTATGGCAAACAGTTAGCTCCAAGAACATCCCCTTTATTATGCATGCGATAAACATCAGGTGAGTATTCATCGCTAGGAATTGTGGGTCTTGAAGTCCAAATATACTCCCCAAGTGGGTCGCCGCCATTCCCTATGAATAAAAACAAGTTCTTAAGGTGAGGCAAAGTGACGTACTCCATAGGCTCTCGTCTTTAAGCAGCTTCCGCTAGCTCCGCATTACAGTCACTGTGATCAACTGCGGACCCCCTCAGATCTCGGGGTGGTGCTCCTCGTGACCTGGGCCGGCCACAAATATTTGAAACAAAAGGTTGCCCTAACCGGTGAGGTGCACTCGCTGGCGGCAAACAGCTGACAGTCACAAGAGGCTATCGGCACATCAACACCCCTCCGTGTAAAATTGCCGACGCGTTTCGGGCTTGGAATGCCCTTCATCATAGGCAGACATCACTGAGAATGGCAAACAGTTAGCTCCAAGAACATCCCCATTATTATGCATGCGATAAACATCAGGTGAGTATTCATCGCTAGGAATTGTGGGTCTTGATGTCCAAATATACTCCCCAAGTGGGTCGCCGCCATTCCCTATGAATAAAAACAAGTTCTTAAGGTGAGGCAAAGTGACATACTCCATAGGCTCTTGTCTTTAAGCAGCTTCCGCTAGCTCCGCATTGCAGTCACTGTGATCAACTGCGGACCCCCTCAGATCTCGGGGTGGTGCTCCTCGTGACCTGGGCCGGCCACAAATATTTGAAACAAAAGGTTGCCCTAACCGGTGAGGTGCACTCGCTGGCGGCAAACAGCTGACAGTCACAAGAGGCTATCGGCACATCAACACCTCTCCGTGTAAAATTGCCTACGCGTTTCGGGCTTGGAACGCCCTTCATCATAGGCAGACATCACTGAGAATGGCAAACAGTTAGCTCCAAGAACATCCCCTTTATTATGCATGCGATAAACATCAGGTGAGTATTCATCGCTAGGAATTGTGGGTCTTGAAGTCCAAATATACTCCCCAAGTGGGTCGCCGCCATTCCCTATGAATAAAAACAAGTTCTTAAGGTGAGGCAAAGTGACGTACTCCATAGGCTCTCGTCTTTAAGCAGCTTCCGCTAGCTCTGCATTGCAGTCACTGTGATCAACTGCGGACCCCCTCAGATCTCGGGGTGGTGCTCCTCGTGACCTGGGCCGGCCACAAATATTTGAAACAAAAGGTTGCCCTAACCGGTGAGGTGCACTCGCTGGCAGCAAACAGCTGACAGTCACAAGAGGCTATCGGCACATCAACACCCCTCCGTGTAAAATTGCAGACGCTTTTCGGGCTTGGAACGCCCTTCATCATAGGCAGACATCACTGAGAATGGCAAACAGTTAGCTCCAAGAACATCCCCTTTATTATGCATGCGATAAACATCAGGTGAGTATTCATCGCTAGGAATTGTGGGTCTTGAAGTCCAAATATACTCCCCAAGTGGGTCGCCGCCATTCCCCATGAATAAAAACAAGTTCTTAAGGTGAGGCAAAGTGACGTACTCCATAGGCTCTCGTCTTTAAGCAGCTTCCGCTAGCTCCGCATTGCAGTCACTGTGATCAACTGCGGACCCCCTCAGATCTCGGGGTGTTGCTCCTCGTGACCTGGGCCGGCCACAAATATTTGAAACAAAATGTTGCCCTAACCGGTGAGGTGCACTCGCTGGCGGCAAACAGCTGACAGTCACAAGAGGCTATCGGCACATCAACACCCCTCCGTGTAAAATTGCCGACGCGTTTCGGGCTTGGAACGCCCTTCATCATAGGCAGACATCACTGAGTATGGCAAACAGTTAGCTCCAAGAACATCCCCTTTATTATGCATGCGATAAACATCAGGTGAGTATTCATCGCTAGGAATTGTGGGTCTTGAAGTCCAAATATACTCCCCAAGTGGGTCGCCGCCATTCCCTATGAATAAAAACAAGTTCTTAAGGTGAGGCAAAGTGACGTACTCCATAGGCTCTCGTCTTTAAGCAGCTTCCTCTAGCTCCGCATTACAGTCACTGTGATCAACTGCGGACCCCCTCAGATCTCGGGGTGGTGCTCCTCGTGACCTGGGCCTGCCACAAATATTTGAAACAAAAGGTTGCCCTAACCGGTGAGGTGCACTCGCTGGTGGCAAACAGCTGACAGTCACAAGAGGCTATCGGCACATCAACACCCCTCCGTGTAAAATTGCCGACGCGTTTCGGGCTTGGAACGCCCTTCATCAAGCCCGAAACCATTCTCAGTGATGTCTGCCTATGATGAAGGGCGTTCCAAGCCCGAAACGCGTCGGCAATTTTACATGGAGGGGTGTTGATGTGCCGATAGCCTCTTGTGACTGTCAGCTGTTTGCCGCCAGCGAGTGCACCTCACCGGTTAGGGCAACCTTTTGTTTCAAATATATATATATAAATTGAAAGTGAGTATTTTAAGAAAAAAATGATGGCACTCAGACATCGTGAGCAAGGCAGCTGAGACTGCTGAAACGCGTTGATGTTGTTTGTCGTTCGAATAAAGAACTGAGTGATTGAACCCGCCTGGGAGTGCTGGACGATTATTTCTGAAGGAATATCTTATTTTGAATATATATATATATATATATATATATATATATATATATATATATATATATATATATATATATATATACATAAATGCATGTATGACATGTATGTATACCCGTTAGAAATTCACTGAAAAAAACTAATGTTACAGGGACATTATAGTTAGGAAATAGAATTTAAAAACCTTAGAAATTCATTGAAAAACCAAAGGACACAGGGCGTTATAGTTAGCCTGACATTTCACTCGTACAAAACCAGAGAAATTCAGCAGTCATAGTTAGCTGAGCTAACTATAACTCGTGCCCCCATGATGCACTGCTTATGACCTCACATACTATATCACTCATGACATGGTCAGTGACATCACTCATGACATCTCAAATGATATCACTGATGACATCACTGATGACATCATCCCCTGACTGTGAATGTTTTTAAAACATTTATGAGTGTTACATATACATACCAAGGTGTATCGGTGAATCAGTGGGTGTATGAGTGCCTGTATGGATTATTCAGTGGGTGTGTGACTGGCTGTATAAGTGAGTGATTAGGTGTCTCAGTGAATGTATGGGTGAGTGACTAGGGTGTGTGAATGTCTGCATCAGTCTGTCAGTTGGTGTCTAAGTGGCTGTATGGGTTGGTGAGTGGGTATGTAGGTGGATGTACGGGTGATTGATTGGTTGTCTGAGTTCCCTTATGGATGTATGTGGGGGTGGGTGAGGGGATTTGTGACTGCCTGTATGGATGATTGATTAGGCGAGTCAGCAGCTCTAAGGGTTAGTGAGTGTGTTCGTGAGCTTTTTCTCTCGAGCAGCTCGCCAACGGTAAGTTGACGAGCACTTGTGAGAAAAAATAACGCGCTAGACCTCCTCCTGGTGAGATTTCTCATTGCGGGCGGTGGCGGCAGGTCACGACTGCTTACGTTGAGAAGTATGCCAATCGCGTTGAGGAAGCTGCTGCTTGAGTAGAATGTCTACTCGAGCGGCAGAAAGCATCAGCGCCCTTTGGCAATTTTATGCCAAATGGCTGCTATATCGAACCCCAGTGTATTTGCATAAAATATACCCCAAAATACCCGATACATGTTTTTGATGCTCAATGGGAAATGTAGGGAATTGGTTCCATATTACCTGGGAGTGCTCAAAAATAAAACAAGTCAGGGTAGATCTAGAGAATTACTGCACTTACAATTTAGGGCATGGGGCAGTAATAGATATCCACACCACCACTATATGATATTTCCCTAATACAATAACCAGTCTTTTCAGGAGAAACAGTTATTCATTATCGCCTTAGTACCCCTCTTTAAAGTATTTAGCCCCAGGGAGGTGGTGGTCCCCGGGGGCGAAGGGCCGCAACGGACCCCTTCATTATATTATTTATTTATATATATATATATATATATATATATATATATATATATATATATATATATATCCACCACCAAGCTTACATGATCAAGTAAGCACGAGCCACACCGATCCAAGGTTTAAAGATGAAATTTATTCCGGGCACAAACGACGCGTTTCGAGCTCAACAGCTCTTGGTCACATGACCTTCACTTTGAGTTCACTTTTTTTATAACCACAAATCGCGTCACACATGACGCATGACATGAAGAAAAGACTGTGCTTTAACCCAACTTTCCATGTCCCATCAGTGCTCATAATTAACATAATAATTTATACGGAAATTGTGAAAAACGTAAAATAATACATTTTAGCCTGTGTGCTTGACAAAACATGATTAATCCATCTCATAAAATATCACTGTAAATCTCATAATTTTGATACTGGTTAAGACTGATTAGAACGAGCACAGATTAACAATATATACATATTTAGCATAATAGACAATATATAGTCAGTCTAGTTTATCATGGGTTTAGTACCCCTAATTCATCATAACTTTCGCATTCTTCAATCACATAACAGTAGTTAATTTTAATTTGTATTGCATATATAGTTAGTACGGTCACACATTACTTTACATCCTGGATTTTGTTTCCCCAATATTAACCCTAGGCGTAAAACTCTGCACCGCTCACGGAGTTTGCGGTGTTTTGGCAACTCCACGTTCTGCGTAGAACGCGGAGCGGCCGAAAAACTCCTCACTCCACAACGGAGCAGAGCTTTCTTTGTGTTTGCGTGCCTGAAATGTGTTTTCGTGTGCACGGGAGCAACTTACCGGGTGCCTGCGATTGCCGACGAGATTTTCCGAGCTGTTCTCGAGTGCCACGAGGTTTGCTAGGCGGCCGCATGGTCCTGCAAGAGTTTGCGATCGCGAACACGTCATTCTAGTGCACCAGCAGAGTTCCGGTGTTTTTTTTTTGAAGATCGCGATCCCAAACAAGCAGGATTGACCGCGACTACAAACTGGAGAAGGTTCTCCCCCTGAGCAGCATTAAAACCTTCCTAAAAGACAGTTTGGAGTTAAAAACTTTGGCTATACTTTTTTGTGCACAGAGTCCTTTTTCTTTTTTTTTCAAGAGGAAGGAAGTTCCCCAGAGTCTCCAACTTCCTGTTCCTGTCCAGTAGGCTCCTCCCAATGATTTGTCCATCTCCTGGTCACTTTTCATTTTGATTTGGAGCTGGAAGGATCACTCTTTGTGTCTGCTGCATGATATATATCATTGGATTTGAGGACTTTGAATTTGAGATTTCACAAGTAAGTTGGAAAATTGGTGTTGTTTGTTTGATTGGGGCCATGCACCTAGATTTATTTGTACTTTTAATTGTTTTTAAAAAATGTATTGTGGTGGGTGGCCTGTAGTTTCTATAGGGGCCTAGTTGTTTCTTTGTAAGTAATTTTTCTTTTATAAAGGAAACACATTGCACAGTTAATTATTTTTTTTTCCATGCTTTGAAATCAATTTGCAATATTTATTTAGTTCACTATGTAGCCCAGTAGTCTGCCAAACAAAATAGGCATTTCTCAGCCAGTAGACCCAGCGCTACTCATCATGAGTGTATGAAACAACTGTTTCTGTGGTGTCTGTTGAATTTAAACATTATTTTGGCCATGGATGGCATTGGATTAAAAATACAAAATTTGTTTTTTGTGGTATTTCATCTTTTTTTCATATGTGTTAAATTAAATGCCTTTGTTGGATGTGTGTGTGGTTGCAACTTGCAAACCTTTTTAGCCCTGTGGATTTTAGTTTTTGGCATTGTTGCCTGAAAGATGTGTTGTTTAGCATGCCTCCTTTGATTGGCCAGTGTGTGAGTGTGTTTGTAATAGTGGTAGCAAGCCTATGCACACGCTTGTGTTAATTGTCAATTACTAGTAGGACGTATGTTACACTCCAGTATCAATATAATGACACATTTATCACAAAAATAAGATTAATCTGTGTAGTTGTAATTTTTTTGTTTCTTTAATTTGAAAATTGCCCAGCCAACACGTGTTTCGTCATAGGGATATACCCTTTGACTTCTTCAGGGCTCTCAGGCAGATGTAAGCAGTATACAAACTCCTCTCCGCCGGTTGCAATTCCGTCCCGCCTGGCGTATAGATAAAATATGTGATCGACTGTCAAGAAATCCCTATGTTAGTTCAAAAGCAGTCCCTTTTTGTGTAGTGAAGGATCGCTGTGTTCCGTGAGGTGTATCCAAAGGTTTACACTAATATCATGTTCTCAAACAGCACTCCGAATATGAGTACCTTGTAGCGAGTGCGCTGTCCGTGGTAATCCCACTCTGAGGTTCCAATATGACCCGGAAGCCTGTTTGTAATAGTGGGCTGGCATTTTCCTTGGCTGAGCCTCCCCAGGTGGCCAGGGGCCATTTTGTAAAGTCTGTGTCCATATAGGCCTGCTTGAGTTCATTTTTTTCCAGGCCTCCTGCTTGTTGTTGTTGTGACCATGTGGCTGGCGGCCATTTTGTGGAGGGAGTTAGTGTGCTTTTGCCATAGGCCTGCATGTCTTCCCTTTGTTCCACTTGGCTTATTGCTTCTTGTTGTGGTGGCCTGGTCATGTGGCTCTCGGCCATTTTGTGAAAGCAGCCAGTGTACTTTTGCCATAGGCCTGCATTGTCTTCCCTTTGTAGGCTTATTGCTTGGTGTTGTGGCCTGGCCATGTGGCCGGTGGCCATTTTGTAAAGGCAGCCAGTGTGCCTTTGCCATAGGCCTGCATTGTCTTCCCTTTGTAGGCTTATTATTGCTTGTTGTTGTGGCCTGGCCATGTGGCTGGCGGCCATTTTGTGAAGGCAGTCAGTGTGCTTTTGCCATAGGCCTGCGTTGTCTTCCCTTTGTAGGCTTATTGCTTGTTGTTGTGGCTTGGCCATGAGGCTGGCAGCCATTTTGTGAAGGCAGCAAGTGTGCTTTTGCCATAGGCCTGCATGCCTTCTTTGTGGTGGCCATGTCTTCTTGCTGGTTGTTGTTTTGCATGCAGTTTTTTCTTCTTTTATTCAGCAAAAATGTAGCACAGTTCACTACATTTTGTCCATGTTTTTAGTAAATTTGCAATATTGATTTGAATTGATTCACTATGTGGCTTAGTCTGCCAATGGATTTTCCAGCCAATAGTCCCAGAGCTACTCATGTGTGCATTAAACAACTGTTTCTGTGGTGTCTGTTGAATTTACCTCATTTTGGCCATGGATGGCATTGGATTAAAAATACCAAATTTTTTTTTTTTTGGTATTATACCTTTTTTTTTAATGTGTGTTAAATTAAATGCCTTTGTTGAATGTGTGTGTGGTTGTAACTTGCAAACCGTTTTAGCCCTGTGGATTTTCGTTTTTGGCATTGTTGCCTTAAAGATGTGTTGTTTAGCATGCCTCCTTTGTCTGGCCACTGTGTGAGTGTGTTTGTAATAGTGGGCCGGCATTTTCCTTGGCTGAAACTCCTCATGTGGCCAGGGGCCATTTTGTAAAGTCTGTGTCCAAATAGGCCTGCTTGAAATCATTGTTTTCCAGGCCTCCTGCTTGTTGTTGTTGTGACCATGTGGCTGGCGGCCATTTTGTGGAGGCAGTTAGTGTGCTTTTGCCATAGGCCTGCATGCCTTCCCTTTGTTCCTCTTGGCTTATTGCTTCTTGTCGTGGTGGCCTGGTCATGTGGCTCGCAGCCATTTTGTGAAAGCAGCCAGTGTGCTTTTGCCATAGGCCTGCATTGTCTTCCCTTTGTAGGCTTATTGCTTGGTTTTGTGGCCTGGCCATGTGGCCGGTGGCCATTTTGTGAAGGCACCCAGTGTGCTTTTGCCATAGGCCTGCATTGTCTTCCCTTTGAAGGCTTATTATTGCTTGTTGTTGTGGCCTGGCCATGTTGCTGGCGGCCATTTTGTGAAGGCAGCCTGTGCGCTTTTGCCATTGGCCTGCAATATCTTCCCTTTCTAGGCTTATTGCTTGTTGTTGTGGCCTGGCCATGTGGCTGGCGGCCATTTTGTAAAGGCAGCCAGGGTGCTTTTGCCATAGGCCTGCATTGTCTTCCCTTTGTAGGTTTATTGCTTGTTGTTGTGGCCTGGCCATGTGGCTGGCGGCCATTTTGTGAAGGCAGCCAGTGTGCTTTTGCCGTAGGCCTGCATGCCTTCTTTGTGGTGGCCATGTCTTCTTGCTGGTTGTTGTTTTGCATGCAATTTATTTTTTCTTTTATTCAGCAAAAATGTAGCACAGTTCACTACATTTTTTCCATGTTTTTAATAAATTTGCAATATTGATTTGAATTGATTCACTATGTGGCCTAGCCTGTCAATGGATTTTCTAACCAATAGGCCCAGAGCTACTCATGGGTGCATGAAACAACTGTTCCTGTGGTGTCTGTTGAATTTACATCATTTTGGCCATGGATTGCATTGGATTAAAAATACAAAATGTGTTTTTTGTGGTATTTCACTTTTTTTTTCATGTGTGTTAAAATAAATACCTTTGTTGGATGTGTGCGTGGTTGTAACTTGCAAACCTTTTTAGCCCTGTGGATTTTTGTTTTTGGCATTATTGCCTTAAAGATGTGTTGTTTAGCATGCATCCTTTGTCTGGCCAGTATGTGAGTGTGTTTGTAATAGTGTGCCGGCATTTTACTTGGCTGACCCTCCCCATGTGGCCAGGAGCCATTTTGTAAAGTCTGTGTCCATATAGGCCTGCTTGAGTTCATTGTTTTCCAGGCCTCCTGCTTGTTGTTGTTGTGACCATGTGGCTGGCGGCCATTTTGTGGAGGCAGTTATTGTGCTTTTGCCATAGGCCTGCATGTCTGTCTTCCGTTTGTTCCCCTTGGCTTATTGCTTCCATCCATTGTCATTTGTCAGCTGCAGCTGCCTGAATGCTCCATCCTACGTGATGCACAATGCGAAACCGTTACATTTGTATTTTTGTTGTTCTTCTTCTTCTTTCCTATCTTTCCTGAGTGTAATGTACAGTACACCTTGAAAGCCCTTGTTGTTGTCAAAGTCTCTCAAATGGCTACACTGTATTGTTAATTGTTTTCATTAACTGAGGTAATAATAATATTAATAACACTAACAAGTGTGACCACACACTAAATTATATTATATTTGTTTGTACTAGTAATTGAACCACAACAATGCCACGTTTCACTGATGTTCTTCTTGCTTCTTTGCTTTTAGGTGATGAAAAGAGGAGGAGACAACATCACCCATTGTACTGCCAGACAGAAGGCCTGTGCACAACGTCACATGATGTGTGACCACAGACATCTCTTCAACTTGTGCCTTTGCGTGCTAACTGACATCTTCAAGATGTCTCCAAAGAAGTTGCCAGTGAGAAGAAGAAGGCACTGCCACTTACCAACACCGGTATGTCGCCCAAGACCTTTTTTGGGAAACCAAAAATTGCGCCTGCAGCAACGGTGTCCGGTGTCCGGGGAAAAAAGAAGACAAAGTCAGCAACTTACTGACCACCTGCAGAAGAATCTGCACACATTTCAGCCATTCTTTTAAAGCCTGGAAGTAGCTGAGGATCACTCAACGTGATAATAGAATACCAGTTAAAGCACTCATCCAGGAGGTGCCAACAAGTTGGAACTCCACTTATTATATGGTTGAACGTCTGTTTGAGCAGTACAGACCAATCAATGAATATGTCATGCAAAGAGGGGATGCTACTGTGAAAGGCATGATCATTGAGATGGACCAACTGGGCCTAGTTAATGCCTGACAGAGATGCTGCTTCCTTTCGAGGTCTTCACACGTAAAGTTAGCAAGGAAGACAGTACCATGGGCCAAGCTATCCCATTGTTGCACATGCTACAGGAACAGATAAAGGAGGTGTCTCGATGTAAGCAGGTGTGGAGAAAAAAAAAGAAGCATATGAGTTGGTGGAGAGCTTAACCCTTCGATTATCTGCAAATACAAGGGTGCAAAGAGGCTGCTAATAAAAATAGTACTAGGCCTAGACGAGAAAAAGTAAAATACACAACTTTGGGGTGTCCAACGTGACCATCATTTACTAATTGAGCATGAGAAAGTAAAAGAAAAGAAAGCCTTCTCATCTCAACAAACATGTATAGAATACCTTACTTGAGCATGCAATCTGCACAGTAGAATAGTAGTACTAATACTAGTAGTAGTAAGGACCAATGGATTCTCTGAGTCTTACAGTACCACCACTAGGCAGTCCTCAAAATATATAAGGGGAGAGGGAAAGTTGACTGAAAAACCAGAAGAAAGCAAGCTACAGACAGACTAATACAGAGTCGGAGGCAGTTTGATTTGATGTAAAAAAAAAACAGACACTAGAGAAATAAATAACTAAGTAGGTAGGTAATGCAGGGATCTAATCTGATCGGGCCAACGAATCCTGTTCACTTCATGAGTGGGAATGGAAGTTTATTTTCTTCCTCAACAGCAACCCTTCATATTTTATAGGTATTGTCCCAACTCATACTCGCCCTATATTCAATTATAAAAGAACCGACCCATGAGTCAACAGTCACTGTGTTCACATAACATACCCTGTACTTTAACAGGTATATATAACACATAAATGTGAAAAAAATTGTGAAAACACGAGGTAGCACCTCACGTGCGCACCACCAAAGGAGCTTACTGGTTAATTATCACCAGTCATGCCCACGTTTCTCATCATTGGTCGCTACCTGCAAACAAGGATAAACAAAATCGGTGTCCAGAAACCCAGTGAAAACCAGTGAATATGTGTATACAATAACACAAATCAACCCCGTGTGAGTAAAATCAGAAATAAGCCAACTCAGTCACCAGGGAGCCACTTTTATTCTCAACTCGAGGGCTTATTCAAAATAAAAACATACTGCATGTTTGCAGACCATATAATGTTGGGCCGACATGTTTCATTGCCTGTAAATTGTAATGGCAATTTCTTCAGGGCACGAGGGCCTTGTCCACCTTTTCTGGACCCTTATTGTGAACACGCAGTGACTGTTTAAACAAAAAGAAGGTTCATTAAAAGCACTTCCAGCCAATGCAGACTTCATCTGCCTACATTTATCCTGTATATAATTATACCCACAAATGTATATTTACCCGGTAGCAGCCAAAGCACAGGATCCTCCGTCATTATTCTGTACCAACCTGCATCGGCCTTCACACTTTTGCCCACCTTCTTCTACATTAGGCCCTGAGGTCTGTGTCTTTGAACATAAAGTATTAGAAGAGATTAATTCCTTAGAGAGTACCGCACAGCATCAAATTTATAAGAACATGAGCAGTGATGACTGGCGGGCAATCAGAAGTCTACAAGAGAATCCTTTGATCACCATAAAATCAGCGGATAAAGGTGGTGCGGTGGTGATTATGAACACCACTGATTATGAGAATGAAGTCATGAGACTGCTATGTATGCGTGAAAACTATCGTCCACTACCCCGTGATCCTGTGAATGAATTACAGGAAATTATCAAACAGCTTGTTGGAGAAGCAAAAGAGAAAAAATGGATTACTGTTAAAGAAGCAGATTTTTTAATCAATACCAAACCAAGAACCTCGGCGTTTTATATATTACCTAAAATACACAAGGCCCAGCGGCCCCCGCCGGGCCGCCCGATAGTTTCGGGTATTCAATCGATTCTTGAGCCCCTGTCACAATTCGCTGATTTCTTTTTAAGGGAGTCAGTGATAAAACAACCTGCATATGTCCAGGATACCAGGGATGTTCTTAACATTTTGGAGGACATACAGTTTGATTCTATGTCTGAGTTTTTGGTGACGATTGATATTGAGTCACTGTATACTTGCATACCCCAGGATGCCACGTTGGTGGCAGCAGCGCGTGCTCTTGGGGAGCAAGAGTGGTTTTATGACACTCCACAATCTTTTGTTTTGCAATGTATTGAGATTGCCTTAACCAGAAACTATTTTAGCTACAAGAATGATTTATTCTTGCAAGTCTCGGGGACTTCTATGGGCGCGACTTTCGCGCCCAGTCTGGCCTGCATTTATGTGGGCCAGTTTGAGGAACATTGCATATTCCATCCGTCTAATCCCTTCCAGAGGAATCTCCGCCTCTGGAAGCGGTATATAGACGATGTTTTATGTATTTGGTCTGGCACTGAGATAGTGCTGTTGGAATTTTTGAATTGGCTGAATACACTAGATAGTAGTCTCAGGTTTACTTGGGCATTCAGCAATAAAAAGTCAGTATACTTGGACTTGGACATAGCAGTGAGCAATGATAAACTTTGTACCATGGTACATCAAAAGGCAACCGACAGAAATTCACTTCTGCATTATCAATCATTTCATCCTCGGGCACTTAGAGATAACCTGCCGGTAGGGCAGTTTTTGCGGTATCGTAGAAACTGCTCTTCTACGAATGACTTTGTGCAGCAGTCAGAGGTGCTGTGCGATAAATTGGTGAAGAGACAGTACCCAAGGCAAATGGTGAAGCATGCTAGAAAAAGAGCCTTAAATACTCCACGGAGTGTGTTGTTGGAGACTAATGTAAGACCTAAAACCGATTGTCTTACGGTGGTCATGACTTTTGATCCGTTGGCAAGTAAGATCCGCCAGGCCATTCGAAAACATTGGGCCTTACTGTCAACTACAGATTTTAAGATGCCTCAACCTAGATTCGCTTTTAGAAGGGCATGTAACTTGAAAGACAAATTGGTGCATTCTCGTCCAAAACCATGCCCCAAAGAATCCACACTCCCCGCCGGACATTACCCATGTGGGTCCTGTTCTGTGTGTGATCTAACGGTGAGGACAAACAATGTGGAGTTGCTTGATGGCAGGGTTTGGCATTTGACAAAATTTACTAATTGTAATACAGTGAATGTGATTTACCGGCTAACGTGTGTGTGCGGTCTACATTACATAGGACTTACATCTAGAAAGATTAAGATTCGCATTCAGGAGCATCTCAGTACGATTAGAACAGGGAAACTCACGACGAGGCTTGTACAACACTTTAAAACTGAAAATCACGACGCCAGGTCATTGACTTGGGTTGTATTGGAGAAAGTGGTGGGGGACACATACAATATGGAGAAAATACTATCCAAAAGAGAGGCCCGTTGGATTTTTTTTGAGAGAGCAGACCAAGTGGGGCTGAATGATTATATAGAGTGGAACAGGGTGAGTCTGTGATCAAGGATATTAGGGCACTGATTTTGATTAAGAACAACTGCTCCTTGCCTGTCAGTGATGGGTGTGTTTCTGAGATACTTCTCTAACAATTCTCAAAAAGGGTGTAGTCTGGGGATTTTTTCTGGTTGAGGTTGCTGGCTGCTTCCTTGTCCTGTCTATAAAAAAATAATTAAACAAATAGCTAGCAAGAGAGGGCACTGCTGTGAAGTTAAGTTTATCCCTCTAGAAGCCGGTGACATGAAGTGTTGTCATCCCAAGCTGATGGTGAATATGGTGTCTTTTATTCTGGTCAGTCGGGCTGGTGTGAATAGTATTGATTCCGGTACTGATATATGAATGGGCTGTAGCTGTTGACCCGTTTCATGTGTGTATTTATTTTACACGTGATTTTCAATATACTATGTATGGCATATTATTTAGTTTTTATGTAAACATTGGTGCAATGAGTATTTGTGCCATTCAAAGATTGCGCTCTTTTTGTAGTGCCTGAGCATGTGACCTGATAAGCAAGCAGGTGTCCGTTGTTGATTTGCCGCTTTTAAATATGGCTGCTGTTTCCGGGCGATGAATCTGAACGAGACGAGGCTCGTCGGGTGGCAGACGCGGTAAGAGCACCGGGCAATACACAAAGGGAACTGGGATTCTCCGGTTCCTTTATTTGTAATGCAGTACGTGAGGTAATGTGTGCATGTTGTGAAGAAGACGGAGGTCAATCTGCTTGCCTGGCAGACGTTGGTTGCACTTAGCGAGTCACATAGTGTAGATCGGGCTGAGAGCCTCTGTTATCGTCCTCAGAGGATTACTTACAAGATTTGTGACTGCAATGGCAAAAGTTGTTAATGAATTGGGGGGCTTGAATCCGCATCTAGTAACATAATGGGATGTGGTATTTAGGCTATTGTGGCTGGTGTTTCTTGACATTTTTTCGGCAGATGACAGGAACATTTTTCTAGCATGAGTAAATTAGTATGCTGGTGAGTCATCATTGAAACACCGTCAAAGTTTTATGTTCGCATGATTGATTACAAAGGGTGAAAATGAGTGCCATAAAAATTGTGGTTACAGGCAAACTGTTGTATATGAAAATGCTAACGTGTGTTTGTCTTTGCAGAATACGGACAACATATGTGTCCTCTTACACGAAACAGGGCTATTAATAGTATTTAGTCCCTCTGTGACACGGTGGTTAGCTGGTACGAGAGGCCTTGGCTGCTACCGGGTAAATATACATTCGTGGGTATAATTATATACAGGATAAATGTAGACAGATGAAGTCTGCATTGGCTGGAAGTGCTTTTAATGAACCTTCTTTTTGTTTAAACAGTCACTGCGTGTTCACAATAAGGGTCCAGAAAAGGTGGACAAGGCCCTCGTGCCCTGAAGAAATTGCCATTACAATTTACAGGCAATGAAACATGTCGGCCCAACATTATATGGTCTGCAAACATGCAGTATGTTTTTATTTTGAATAAGCCCTCGAGTTGAGAATAAAAGTGGCTCCCTGGTGACTGAGTTGGCTTATTTCGATTTTATTCACACGGGGTTGATTTGTGTTATTGTATACACATATTCACTGGTTTTCACTGGGTTTCTGGACACCGATTTTGTTTATCTTTGTTTGCGAGGTAGCGACCAATGATGAGAAACGTGGGCATGACTGGTGATAATTAACCAGTAAGCTCCTTTGGTGGTGCGCACGTGAGGTGCTACCTCGTGTTTTCACAATTTTTTTCACATTTATGTGTTATATATACCTGTTAAAGTACAGGGTATGTTATGTGAACACAGTGACTGTTGACTCATGGGTCGGTTCTTTTATAATTGAATATAGGGCGAGTATGAGTTGGGACAATACCTATAAAATATGAAGGGTTGCTGTTGAGGAAGAAAATAAACTTCCATTCCCACTCATGAAGTGAACAGGATTCGTTGGCCCGATCAGATTAGGTCTTTGTTGTTATTTATGATTCTGAGTGGAGGGCGACCTGATCTGAGTTTCCCCTCTGTAGCTCCTTTTTGTGTAGAAGGTAATGCAGGGATAACAAGAATTTAGAAACAGATAGATCGAAGAGGATTTGGGAAAAAATAAAATTAGTAAACGGAAATAATAGTTCAAAGTAAGGAGCGGTAAAAGTTAGGGAAATATATATTAATATTAACAACAGGAGGACTTACTGGTGCCAGCAGAGCCATCTGCAGAGGAGCGTTGTTCCTGCTGGGAGGCACCTCCATCTCCCGCACCCGCCTCGGAAGACCCCGTCTTCTTCCTGCCCCTGGATGCTGATCATGTAAGACATAATTAAAGAGACAAAAAATGATTAGTGTTAAATGAATATTAAATAATGGCTCCAAAAAGATGTTTTGACAGGAAACAGCAATTGCAATTACATTGACCTTTCCTAAATCAGATCGACTAGTAGTAGACTAGTATCGCGGTCGTGGACCGTCCTATCTTTATTATTCCACAGTTCCATTCCGATTCCTGAATCCTAAACCTACCTAGCCCACCTATTCCAAAGAGTTTGGAAGGAATTGCTAAAAAATTATATTTGCTTCTAACTTCCGAATTCCAATTTCATTCGCAATCATCTCAACCCACTTTGAAGGGCCAATTCACTAAGTCTGCATTTAGTCTTCTTAAATGCATAGATGGACGCATGCATATTGCATACACCAAATTGGTTGGTTGCTATTCACTCACTATACGAACTACAAAAGGTTCTACTAAGGACTAAGGAGTCAAGGACTGAAGTCATGTGAGAGGACGCGTCACGCGGGCCGCTAAATTGCCAACTAATATTAAGTAACTAACTAACTACCACTATCTAGGTGACAGAACAAAGGAAAGGAGTCTCTCTAGTCTGCATTACCTAACTTAAGTTCTCTAACCTCTCTTACATAATCAGCCCAAGCGAGCGCAAAGTTGCAAACAAGTACAATTAGTAGCGCCGAGCACCTGTCTAGAAGAATAACAATCACATAATATAAGATTTTTAAACGTAACTTACCTGCATGTAAGCAGCAGCATTCTTGCTATTTGGGAAAAAAATGATATTCGCAATAACATAGAATAGAACACACACTAGTAATAATTAGCTACTCACGACGCAACACCTAGCAGGTGCATCAGGTCCTGCTCTCAGTCCAGGATATCGGACCACCGGTGCGTCAGTTGGTTATGGGTGCACCGGATCTTAGAGCAGCGAAACACTGCCCGGCTCACCCTCGCCAGCCACTGGTGACGCTCCCGGATCCCGTACCCGGATCCAGGCCTGCCGCCTGCTGCCAGGGTGAAGGGGAGGTGGCGCTGCACAAAAAAAACAAGCACAGCCACCTCCACCTCCGAAAACATGGGCGATGCATTCCGCAAGGAAGGGGGCTCCTCTTTCCCCGGGTCGCACTCGCACTCTGAGTCTTCTTAGCCATGATTCTGGGGGAGGCAGGGGTGGAAAAGAAAATGTAGAAAGTAAAAAATTGAGTAAGGAGAAGAAGAAAGGAAGTAAAAAAAATGAAAAGCAAGTAATAGAAAAAACTGTACAAAAATGCACTAAAATAAACACAAAAAGTAGAATAAAAATGCAAAATATACCCTTAAGAAGAGAGAGGGATAGCTAATAAATAAAAAAGATCAGAAAAAAAGTTTTAGGAACAAATGGTTGCAAAGATTTAGGGAGGATTAAATAAAAAGGCCCAGAACCATAACAGACAAGAAAAACAAGATGGCTGCGCCCATGTGCGACTGCGTGGTGAAGTTTGTGCGATATTTTCCCCCGAACCGCAATCTGCATTGCCGAACATCAGAAACGTCTCGCGAACGGGCAGAACAAGCAACACTCCGCCCGCTTGCGGAACTCCGCGTAGCGCTGCAAAGATTTTTTACCACTTCGCAGAGTTCCGCGTACCACCGCTACGCGAACTCTGCCCAGGCTTACCCAATATCCAGAGTGTGACTACAAGACCTCCTTCTCATGCCCCTGTGGGAACACATGTCCCATTTCACTTAGGTGAGTGGCCCCCTCACAACTTGTAAATATACTGTATAGCAGACCTTTTTAATTTTATATTTACGCTTGATAGACTGATTGGTACGTTAATGAGACTTGACCCCTCTGTTGGTTATAAAATGGGAAGATAATGTAGTGACTAGATGTGTATTGATGTGTGACCGTACTAACTATATATAAAGGCATACAACAGTACCAAAACAGCAGTAACTGGAAGCACACAATCACAAATATATGCACGTATATATGTATAATTGGGATCACCGAATAGGGCGGAATCCACTACATATATGACTTTATGAGTTAAAATATTGAAGGAACTTTTTGGGGCTATACTGAGATGAAACACCATTACTGGTTTCTACACCTGGTATGGCAGCATCTGTACTTGCACTTAACAGTATATTCATTATACCTTTTTCTCATTACAGGTAATTCCTAAGGGCGGCATGTAAACCCCTTTTTGACAATTTGCATGTTAACTGCATGCTAACCACAATAAGCACACGTTAGTCACGTCTTCCTGCGAGTGACCTCTTCGCTACCCACCCTGACAAAAGCCCAGGACCTCATATAGGCCGATAGATCAGGGCTGAAACATGTTGGTGTTCTAGGGTCATAGGACCATCACATCCTGATATCCCTACATAGAAATATTTTTATCTTCCCTCCCACTCTTCTAATAAAGGATACTTTTAGAGTGGGGAGGATTTCATCTATAAAGTTACACCCCCTTACACCCTATCTTCATAAGTGCTCCCTGGAATACGGTCGAGCCCAACTTGACCTATTGGAGTTAGTGTGAACCCGATGATGAAGCATGCCACTATTAGAGTGGGTGAGGGTTATATAAAGAAAAGGGTCAATTTCCCTTCCCACCCATACAGTGGTTGTGCTGTCATTTGGCATACCAGTGGTCCCCCACCTCTTACCTTCCAAAGGAGCCGTGCTGGCTCCGGATGGGATACTTGCTTGTTCAATAGTATACCACAGGGAGGACGTATCCCTCCACCTTCGCTTTAGAGGACCTCTCTACCCTCCAGGGGATGTTGGACACATCACCCCTGACACATGTAAAAAGCAATATATATTACCTATATTATAGTTAGGATGAAGTTTACATAGAAAGAGCATTTTTAGGTCGAGCATTCGAGACCTCTTGTATATACTTTAGTATATACTTCTTATATACTTTAGTATATACTGGGCTTACAGCCCACCCTAGGCTTCCCATTTGCTGGCTCCATTGTCACTCTCATATTCTTTCTCCCCATTTTGTCCAATTCATGCATTTTTCATGCCTCTTCCTGTGATTAGCCGTCCCCCGAGAGCAGGGACTAAGTACAATATAAATACACTGGTCACCATTTTAACATCTGTTCAGGAACTCCTTTCTTCTTTCTTGAAAAGCAATTCACAGGATTGGTGCTGTTTTCACCCAGTCTCTCCGTTTTTGTAAACAGGCCTCTAAATCTTGTTATCTAGTCACATTTGCTGTGCATTCAAAGGCTGAGGTCAGATGGCAGATGCTGTTTTTCGAGCTCATGTTTATTTTCTACTCTGACTTCAAGGAGAGGATTTCTCGGTTTTGCTTGCATGTCCCCAAACTCCCTCCCCCTTCACTGATTGAGCTGTGCCGGTGTTGCTTGTTTGTTTGTCCTTTGTCTCTGTCTGTTTAGTCACGCACCAGAACAGCTCCTCTCTCGCTGCTCTCTCCTTTGACTAGAGTATCTACGGCTTTCGAGGTTTCACTTCCTGGAAAAAGCATGTGTCAGTCACTCTTTGCCCCCAATAAGCCAGACACACGTTCTCGTTTACTTATGCTCCACTGTCACTTATCATTCCATCTCCTATGCATGCAGCCAGCTAGTGGTTGTTTAGCTGCTTTTCACTGCAGAAAGGCTGCACAGACAGAAAAGCAAGCCCACGCAGACTCCTGCTGAGGGAAGCCGGCATTTTCTCCAATTGTGCCGTCAGAGGTGGCTCGAAATGAAATGGTCGGATGAGCCCATCTCCTCCTCACGGAATAAATTCAAAGTAACGAGCGTGTGGAGGCAAGGGTTGCTATTTAGGTAACCGCACTTTGTACACGAAGGCTGACAGGGACACAGCTTATGAGTCACTTTTTCTAGCTCCTGAAATTCGTGGTGCTTTATCCTTTAAGCATGATTCCTAGGTTTGGAAAATAGTACTCAGTCATAGCAACACCATTGGCAACGCTCCCCCCCCCTCCAACCAATACTGCATGCTGATAATAAACACACAACACGTTACTTGTTTGGGTAAAATTGCTGCAGGTTTATTACATACACCGTTATGTAATAAGGTGGGTTATCTTACGGGCGATCCAAGGGCAGGCAACCATCTGGGCCGCCTGCCCGCCTGATGAGCCAAGCAGCACTGGGCGAACCCCATCTGTGCTGCCACTTCTGGTGATCCTTCTCCCTGATCACCTGACACATGGTCCCTTCCTACTCACGCCCCCTTTCAGGGCGGAGCGTAGCATAGCAAACCCCCAGTTGTTCAGGCCCACAACCGCCCGAAGGACTAACGGGGTGCCGACACGGTTTTCCAGTCACCTCCCATGAGGCTCTTAGGATTTGGCTCTAGCACCCCCTATGGTGCTGCGCAGAGAGGGGTACCCTTCTGTCCCCCTTTGCTTCCAGATCGCCCTGTAACTCCGCCTGCAACGAAAAAGACAACATTACAACATTCTCTGCCTCCCATCAGCCCGGAACCACGCCGGGTAAGCGGTAGGGTGGGAGACGGTGTGTCCGGCGCGAAAAGAGGAAGAAAAGTGGTGGGGGGAGGCTATATACCCTCCCCCTATCCTCGCGCCCCCCGGAAGTGACGCTGCCTCGCGCGTCACCACCGGGCTGGGGGGACTCCTCCCCCGAGTCCCTGCCCACCTGAAAAGGGGGGGGGGTGCCCAGATGTTACTAGAGGGCTGCCCTCCTTAGTGGCCCCCTGCGGGGGCCTCGGACAGCCGCATAGCAACACCATTGGCAACGCTCCCCCCCCCTCCAACCAATACTGCATGCTGATAATAAACACACAACACGTTACTTGTTTGGGTAAAATTGCTGCAGGTTTATTACATACACCGTTATGTAATAAGGTGGGTTATCTTACGGGCGATCCAAGGGCAGGCAACCATCTGGGTCGCCTGATGAGCCAAGCAGCACTGGGCGAACCCCATCTGTGCTGCCACTTCTGGTGATCCTTCTCCCTGATCACCTGACACATGGTCCCTTCCTACTCACGCCCCCTTTCAGGGCGGAGCGTAGCATAGCAAACCCCCAGTTGTTCAGGCCCACAACCGCCCGAAGGACTAACGGGGCGCCGACACGGTTTTCCAGTCACCTCCCATGAGGCTCTTAGGATTTGGCTCTAGCACCCCCTATGGTGCTGCGCAGAGAGGGGTACCCTTCTGTCCCCCTTTGCTTCCAGATCGCCCTGTAACTCCGCCACAGCTCTGGAGGTGGCCCCCGTCACCGCCAGGGCCCCCACCCAGCAACTATGGTCCTACCTGCAACCTCTCATTTCCAAGGCCTCCCGCAAGTCTAACAGGAAAAGGTCCATCCCCACTGGTGATAGGTGAACACCATCCGCCTCAAAGTATCCTTTCACCTTTTCTTGAATCATCTCATGTCTGATGAATCCCAGGCCCCTTTGGTCGGTGAACTTGCGCATTGCCCCGTTCACTCGCTTCCGGGAGTGCTCCACTGCCTCCCCAGACTTTGCCCCTTGCCATACTCTGCGTGGAATCATCTCTGACCAACAGACCTCACATTGCCCCATGCGTTTGACGATTTCACCCAAGTCATTTTTCATGGCCTGCAAGAGTAGCCTTCTCCCCATGGCAATGAGGTCATTTCCCCCCAGGTGTATCACCAATATTTTTGGCAGAGCCCCCTGGGCGGCTAGTCTCTGTTCCAGTCTGTTCCTGAGGGTGCTCCATCTCATTCCGGGGAAACCCATCCACTCAAACTGTGTCTTTGAAAATCCCCGCGTCCAATTCCGGCGCGCCGCCCACTGGGCCACCCTGGTGATGAATGAATGCCCGATCACCCATACCTGGAACCCTAGTAGAGTAAAGGACACACTTTGTACTTTTAATGTTCAATTTCACACAAGTATTATGACATGTAGTACACTCAAATTCACTGCACACTATGAATACAAACAAATTCCTTCAAGGACGGACGTACCGTTTGTAGCATTCGGACTCCCAACGCCCCACCTTTTTTACCCCTTCTGGCTCCATTCCTGCTTTGAACGCAGACGTGGCCGCCCCTATTCTGAAGGAATGGCTGGTGTATTTTTGCCTGGCTGGGCAAGGCCCGCCCGAGTTAAGCTCGCCCTCATCAAGCGTTCCATCTGGTACTTTGTCAGGGGACCCTGATCTGCATGGATCAGCAGATAACCGGGGGCGTTGGGACGGAGCGCCAAGTACTCCCTGACCTTGGCGACCGGGCAGTACCTGTGGTCCCCCAGCGGCCTTAACTCCACATCGACCCCCCGCCCTGCCTGGTCCGTTTTGGACCTCCTGAGGTGGATGGACAGGGTGCCCACCAGGGCGACATCCTTGATGCTTAAGGCATTGCCCGACCGGTCCGACTTGGACCTGGCCACCAATTCACTTATCCTAAATGCGCCAAAAAACGCTAGGCAGAAGGCGGCCGCAAAGAGCGACGCCTCGTACTGCGAGTAGGTGACCCCTTCTAATACGTCCAGCATGCCCTTGAGTGTGTCAAAATCTATGGGGGCCCTGTTGTCTGGAACTCTGGGCTCCTCTCTGGCCCAACCCTTGAGGGCCGCCCTGATGATGAAGGACTTGGTTGGGTCGCTCCCCCCCGTGAGTTTGGCGTCGTGGCTCACTGCCGCCAAGTGGCCGCACACCCAGGAATGGCTCTTCCCCTGTTCCTTGGCCCACACTACGAATGCCTGCACTGTGCCCTCCCTCGGCAGCGGGGAAAGTCCCAGTGACTGTGACACTTTCTTGAAGGTGGCCAAGTGTGCCCTGTATCGTATCCTGGTACCTGGGGCCAATGAGCATTCGCCCAGTGCTCTCAATCGTTGCTCCACTGCAAGATTCTCCAGAGGTGTGCCGGGAAGGGGGTCATCTCCGCTCTCGCTCGCGGCCAGGCCTCCCGGAAACGGAGCCACTGAAAACGAGAAAGAGCGTCAGCTGCCACATTCTTGACCCCCTCGATATGCCTCGCCCTGAATTCAACATTGCAGCGCAGGCATGCCCTGACTAACTCTCTGAGAAGACAGAGGACCAACGGGCACTTAGCTGTTTGCCCATTGATGGCCTGCACCACCGCCATGTTGTCGGACCAGAATAGGACCTTTCTGTCAGAAAGCGACCCCGGCCACAGGTGTAGTGCAATGACGATTGGGAATAGCTCAAGGACCGAGATGTTGGCTGTGATGTTGCGCCTGCGCCAGGCGTTGGGCCACTCCTGGGCGCACCATTCAGCCCCCAAGATTGCCCCAAAGCCCTCCCTACCTGATGCGTCCGTGAAGAGGCAGAGCTCAGGACTGTCTGCCCAAGGTGCCCTCCAAATCACCGTCCCATTGAACTGCGTGAGGAACTCGCACCACATAGCAAGGTCTTTCTTCAAGCCCTTTGCCAGCCTAACCAGGTGGTATTTCTTTTGACGTTAGCTGTTGCCCTAGCTAACCTCCTGGCGAAAACTCTCCCAGCAGGGATCACTTTAACTGCGAAATTGAGCTTTCCCAGGAGGCATTGTATGGCACCCAGGGGGCTTTGTCTTTCCCCAGCAAAGCTTGAATGTCCTGACGCAGCGCCTGTACCTTGTCCGCAGGGAGCCTGGACTCGCCCTTAATCGTGTCCAGTTCGATGCCTAAAAAAGTCAGGACTTGCGCCGGACCCTCAGTCTTGCCAGGTGCTAACGGGACCCCTAGGTGCCTGGCCAAATCCTGAAAGCATTGCAAGCCTCTGCTGCACTCCCGCGTGCCTGCCCCCCCGATGAACAGGAAGTCATCCAGGTAGTGCGTCACCCCCTCAACCTTGAACATGTACGCGAGCACCCACTGCAGGAAAGAGCTAAAAGCCTCAAAGTAAGCACAGGACACGGAGCATCCCATGGGCATGCATTTATCAAAGAAGAATTCTCCTTGCCACTTAAACCCCAGGAGATGCTGGCTATCCGGGTGGACCGGCAGCAGGCAGAAAGCAGACTCTATGTCTGACTTTGCCAACCAAGCTCCCTTGCCCGCCCTCCTGACCATGTCCACCGCCATGTCCAGGGAGCAGTAAGACACCGAGCACGTCCCCTCTTCTAGCCAGGAGTTCACTGAGTCACCTTCTGGGTAAGACAGGTGCTGGATCAACCTAAAGGCCCCTGGCTCTTTCTTGGGTACTACCCCCAGGGGGGAGACAACAAAGTTCGTGAGTGGTGGCTGATTGAAGGGGCCCGCCACCCTACCCAGGGCCGCTTCCTTATTAATCTTCCCCAGCACAACTTCAGGTTGCTCCCTGGCCGATTTGAGGTTACCCGCGTCCCTGCTCGCTAGTGGGCCCCGGTAAGGTATTCTGAATCCGTCCATGAACCCCTCAGCTAGGAGCAGTCTGTCCTTGGTGTTCGGATACTCACGGATGAGGGGGAGGAGGTTTGAAATGATGATAGGGGACGGACCCTTGGCCATGTGTGGGTTGGAAGACCTGCCCCTAGAAGGCAAGCCGGGGACGTCACTGCTGGGAGGGGGTGGGAGGGGCGGAAGGGGAGGCTGGACAGTGAGGATTGTCTATTTATCTTGCCTTCCCGGCAGAGGTGAGGGGCCCTCCCGCTTGTTACAGGAAGAGGCAGGATGGGTGGCCCCGCATTTGCTACAGGTATGGGAGAACCTGCATGCTTTGCCCCAGGAGCAGGACCCTGCGTTGTATAACCTGCAGGTTCCATTGTGCACTGTTTTACCTCCATTCTTTCGGCCACCTCCTCGACCACCCCGAAAGGACTTGTTGAACTGACCCTTCGACTCCTGCTTCTGACCCCTGGGCTTGTCACCCCCACTGTTGTTTGTGGTGATCTTGTCTTTCCCTTCCACTGTGCGCTTTCCCATGTGCTTAACCCAGAGCCTCACCTCCATTTGGTCCCACTCCAGTTCGGGACACATAGCCATCTTTTTCTGAATTCACAGTCATAGTGGTACCATCCCATCCCCCGCTTGTCCCAGCCTCGTTGGTGATAATGCTGGCATACTGAAACAACCCCGGCCCCTGTTCTGGGTATTTTTCCATTATCACTGCAGCCAGGATGGCAAAAGCTTGTCCCCATGTTACAATGTTCTTCTCCGGCCAAGCTTGGAATCGTACCTTTTTGTCCTCCTCCTTACCCCCATCTTTCTTGTGTCAACCCCCTCTGCACCGTGCATGAGCAGGGTGAATATATCAATGAACTCTCGCCTCCAAATCCCCTCTTTGGCCGCTGTGGGAACCTCCCACCCCAGAGAGCACCGCCCCAAGACCATTGGCGCCATTGTGACTAGTGGCTTGGACACCCCGGCTGTGTTGGGCAGTTCTGAGGGGCGTGTGGGAGCGCTGGCTACCTTAGGCGCGGTGGGCGGGGTCCCCACCGGGAGTGGTACCGAGCTGGCAGGGGCACTTGCTGGAGACGAAGTGGCCCCCACCACCGGATGCTGCCCAACTTGTTCTGCTGGGCTGCTGGTTGACGCCTTGTCGCCCTGGGAGAGGGCTGCGCTTGCCGTGCTGGCGCCCCCTCCCCAAACCTGCGTGATGGACGGGACCCCAAGCGCACCCCCCGGAGGAGCCGGCACCGCCCCTCCCCCCCCACTGTTCGAGCTGGCCCCCGCAAGGCCTGCTCTGACCTCGGCCATGAAGCTCCTCAAAGAGTCTGTGAGCTTACCCAAGTCCTCAGTTGTTGCGTAGCTCGCAGGGAGCGGGTTGCTGGCCGGGGGAATGACTGGCCCGGGTGCCGGGGGCGGAGGAACGGGCAGCGGGATGGCAGGAATACGAGGGGTGGTCATGGCCCGACTCCTGCTTGGCAGCGGGTCTGCCGGGAAGTCCTTTACTGTGGGCCTGCGAGTCCTCTTGGACCTAGTGGGGCCTGCCTCTTCAATGTGCTCCTGCTCTGTGGTCGGGGACGCGTTGGCGAATCCCGAGTCCTCCGGATTATTGGCCTTCAGAAGTTCTGTGGCCCAAGCCAATCCCTTGGTCTTGGCCATGGCGAGGAAGGCTGCGATCTGCGCTTCTTGTGAGGTGCCTGGCTGGGTTTCATCGACTTGGGACATCAGCGAGAATAGAGGGGGGGAACCCTGACTATCCATCCTGCCCTCCTGCGACTGGCAGCTCAATCTGGAAGAAAATTAACATTTAAGCCACTCTGCCCAACACTGGTTGCCAGGCCTGTCCTGCCTCTGTGCAGGTGCGCAGCCGCTGCGTCCCCCCCCCCTAGTATCTGTGAGTGGAGATGAAGATAGAGGTGAGTAAATCTCCACTAAACCCCCCCGTGCCCCTGCCCTCAGGGCCCCGGCACCCTCCCCAGCTCCGTGGAGCGGGGAAGCACCCAATTCTCGCCGCCACTAGCCATGATCAATGGTCCGCCGTCCTGCGGGAGAGAAAAAAAAAGGGGGGGGGACAGAACTGCTCCCTCTCCCTGCAGGTTGGGCCTAACTTACGCTCTGCGGCTTGCTCCTCCTAGGTCCCCCCATGCACCCATACCTGCTACGTGATCGTTTCCCCCTGGGCAATCGGTTCCTGGCTGTGCCGAACGTCCAATTCTGTCCTGCTTGTGGAGACAAAACATGGGTGAGGAGTGTTCTGTCGCACTGCTGACATTCCCTGTTGTCAGTTGACCAGTGCCAACTCCCTGACCTGGGGCTCTTGAGGCGCCCAACCCCTCAGACCCTCCTGTTGTGGACTCCCTCCCAAGACGCCACCTCGTGCCCCTGGTGGTCCAAATCTTTTGTTACCTTTCGCCCACGTCGTCCGACTGCGCGGGCCGCGCTTGTCCCTTAGTGTTTGGGCAGTGCCTCAGGGGGGTGAGGGGGGCGAGCGTACCGCTGAAAAACAAAGAGGCGCGGAGTGAGGCATGGCAAAACAAAACACTCCACAATACTATGCGGGGGGGCCCATCGGTGTTACAGCCGCAGGCCCCTGCACAGTTTGGTGCCCGAGGGAAGCTCCACCTGGGGCCACTTCTCCTGCCTTGCTGGCTCTCATCTCTCCCCTGGTTGCGCTTACATGCACACCCTTTTGTCGGACGACCCCCTACCTTGTCGGCTAGCAGCGGGCTTTGCGAGGCGATGTTGAGCCTCGCCTAGACTCGAACTGGGTTCTCCAGCTCCGGAATCGGCAGCTCTACCCAATATGCCAAGTCCTCTACGAGTTAACGGGCACGCCACCCCCGGGCAACTCGCATGTGCTAGGTCCCACGGAGTGTCCCTAAGTGCGGCGCGTGGCGTGGCCAAACGCGGCGCCGCTGGGTCACGAGCGGTGCGGGAAGGATGCCTGGTGGTACCAAGACGCGGCAGCGCGGCGGGGTTATCGGGTCCCGATCGCTGCGCGTCCCCGCTGGGCCACTATATGCAGGTGCAGGGAACGCAAACCGCGCTGTGGCCCTGGCATCGACTGGGAGTCCCCGCGGGGGGGCCCAGGCCCGCAGTACGCGCCAGCCGGGGACACCGGGAGGAGCGGCGGAGCCACACGGGGAATCGCTGTGCCCCGCAACCTCCCCGCATGTCGGCTGAGGGCCTGCCTGCCTCCCCGTAGGGCAGCAGCAGAAACGCACAGGGAATCCAGGCAAAGCCCACTGCCCAGGGGAGCAGCGGGAGGACTGGGGCAGTACCCACTACCCTGGGGAGACTGAGGCAGCGCTCACTGCCCTAGGGATCAGAGGGGGGACCAGGCATCACTCACTGCCCTAGAGATCAGGGGGGGACTGAGGCAGCACTCAGTGCCTTGGGGAGCAGAGGGGAGGCTGGGGCAGCACTGGTAGGGTTAGGACCCTTGTACTGCAGGAAACTATGCCGTCGGAGGCACAGGACTTACCCCTGAGCTGGAGCTCCCGAGTGGTGGCGGTGGAGGGCGGCGGGTGGTGGGAGGCAGGCGAGGCCATGTGCAGGGCCGCAAGCGCCGGGAAAGTGAGGCACTGCTGGCAGGACAGAGGGTCTCCGGCTGTCCATGCTGGCGCTTAGGCAGCAGCGCCTGCCCTACCCCACAGATACTCGCGGGGCAAGCACCGCCCAAGCCGCCAGCTGTACTGACGCTCACCTGGGTGAAGCGCCGTGCCCGGGAGCCCTCTTGCCCCCGAGTTGACTCAAACCAACCGCCGATAGCACTGCTGACCCAGCCGCCTCCCCTCAGCGGCCCGCCGGAGCAGGCCGGGGCTAACCCCCCGATTGAGAGAGCGGCGAGGCGTGGGGCTCCCAGCTCACTGTGAGGGATCTCCCTGGGAACGCTGGGGCAGCAGGGCGCCTCAGGGCGAGCGCGTCCCCGTGCTGCAGCCGGAGACCCCCCCCCTGCCCTGGGGACGGCCCCCAGCAGGCCGCGTGCCAGCTGACTCGCCAACTGTCCCTCGGCGACCTGATGAGCTGGGGGGGGGCGGTGCATCTCGGCATGGCCCCGTGAGACCAACGCCCAGTGGACCAAGGCCGGTGGTCAGCTGCCAGCAGGCCCGGTGAAAACCGGACCCCGTGCTCCGCGCTGGGCCCTGCGTGGCCAGCAAGAGACCAACGCCCAGGAGACAAAAGCCGGTGGTCGGCTGCCAGCAGGCCCGGTGGAACCCGGACCCCGTGCTCCGCGCTGGGCCCATGCGTGGCCTGCATGTCCGAAGCCCCCTCCCGCCCCCCTTCCCCTGCGGGGAGCCCGGAGGGGGAGGGAGGGAGGCGACGATGAGGTGGGTCCTCGACGCTTGCTGGACGCGGCCTGTCGCCCGGCCCGGGATCAGAAGCCACACACCCGGGCACGGGCTTGCACCCTCACAATAAAGAAAGATGCTCTGACTGAGCAGGCCGGGCTTCAGGGGGAGATCTCCCGGCAAGTGGGCGGGTGGGGAAGGCCGGAACGACCCCGCCGATAATGGCTGGGCGAGGACCCCGGACCGAGCACGCTGCGTCGTGCCCAGGGACAGCAAGACCTTGCAGCCCCAAGCGCCCCGTCATAGCCTGAGCCCTCGAGGAGCTGTCCTCCCCCCCCTAGAGCGGGTGCCAGAGCCTGGATATGGCCTGGCGCCCCTGCGTAGGGGGACTGGGGGGGAGGAGTAAACTCACCAGGGAGCGCTCGGCAGGGCTGGACAGCGAGGCGGGCAGCGGTCAGGAGAGACGGTGTGTCCGGCGCGAAAAGAGGAAGAAAAGTGGTGGGGGGGAGGCTATATACCCTCCCCCTATCCTCGCGCCCCCCCGGAAGTGACGCTGCCTCGCGCGTCACCACCGGGCTGGGGGGGGACTCCTCCCCCGAGTCCCTGCCCACCTGAGGGGGGGGGGTGCCCAGATGTTACTAGAGGGCTGCCCTCCTTAGTGGCCCCCTGCGGGGGACTCGGACAGCCGCACAGTCACAGGAGATCGATTAGAAAAAAAAACTTGGAGAAGTGAAACCTTTTGTCTTGTGAGTATTGCTTTACAACTCTGGTTGAAAACATAGCTTTTTTTAAAAAAAAAATTCAATTTTCAATATTTCCAGGCACAAAACGACAATCGTGACCATTATAGACAGAAGTCTACGTAACAGGTGAAATTAAATGCAGAGAGCCTCTTCAAGCCTTTCATCACAGCACATGTGTTCGTGCCTCAGCAGTGCTCTAGTAGCTGTTTGTGTTCAGCCTGATATTCAGATCCAGGCCAAGGCTGACCTTGCTGACCCTTTAACAGGTAAGTGGTGCTTCAGCCCTGCACACAAGTGTTTGAGGCTGCCCTCTGAGCCAAAGGCCAATATATCTACGTGGGTTCAGTGGTGGTGGCAACAGACGGGGGAAAACAGCAGGGCAAGGCCGATGTAAGTGTGCCATAATCTATCTGGTTGTGACTGTTTATTTTATGTTGCATTTAGTTTTACGTGGCCTTGCTGCGAGCATAGACCACTGTTTCAGCTACATTCTCAAAGCTCATTAACCCCCAACACCTGAATAATAAATTGCTTTCCAACACATTTTATTTCTTCTTACCCCAAGGAAGTGAGGCTGGGTGGCATGCTCCTTCCCTTAAGAACACAGATTGGACTTTTCAGCGATTAATTAAAATATAAATATGCCAAATGACAAAGCAGGAAGCGCAAGCCGAGGCCAGACAGAGCGACAGCACCATTAGGAGGTGTTTATCCCTGGCTTGTTTTTCACATGAGCTTTGAAGCTCTTTAGTGTCAAAGTGTTTTGCACTAGCCAGAAAGATCATTCTGTTCCTCTGTCCGTGCTGTAATGATGTGTTTTCAACGAATTCTTTTTCTTTGTCATTTGAAGGTGAGGCGCTCAGTGTATTTGTAGAAGCTGAGATTTGTTTTGTTTAAGTTACGTTTGTGGTTTGTTATATTTGTGTTTCTGTGTGAGCACCTACAAGTCTACTTTTTTGTTTTGAAAATGGGGATGCCATGTTTTGTACTTTGGTGTTCTTGCTTGTGCACCTCTACATATTGTGTTTGCTGAAATGTTTGGTGCAACAGAGTAGGGAGGGATGGTTCCAACAGGAGCCATCACTCTCCCACAGAATGCTCAGAAGGTGATGGGTGTGGCCGGTCGAACATCAGGTCGTGATAGAGTGTGAAAACAACTGCCTTTCAAGCAGCTAGACCTGTATGCGGTGCAAAAGAAATCAATTTCAGATTTTTATGAGCCATTCTGTAACAAAGGCAATTTACTCTGGTTTCTGAATTTAAAATGGTTCTAGTACTGTAATTCTGCAATTGAGGGCCCTTTGTCAGAACTGAGCTCCTCGCAGTAATACATGAATGTGAACCCAATGGGTTTGCAAAAGGACATTTTTGTTTCACCTCTGCCAGTTACAGGGCACATTTGCCATTTTTACTAACATTTGTAGGATCATGACATCACTCATTTATTTCACTAAAAGATGCTTATGAGTGTAGCGAATCTGCAACATCAATATTACATGCAAAATTAATATTCTAGTGTAAGCCGTGTTACAACACCTATTGGACCCTGACTACCTAATCATGTCAGGACAGATTGAGTGCAGAATCTACATTGCAACATGTGTGGCAGCATGTTCCTCTTTCAAGCGGTAAATATGTGGCATAGAGGCATTGTACAGAGCAATCCCTCTCTGTCAGGGTAGGTAGGAAAAAGGTTATATAGATTGTTTTGCCATCCATCCAGGCATTTCCACCCATCCCTTCATAGAAACGCAAGTGGGAAATCAGTTACTCCACCTTGAGAGAGGCCACCTGAAGGATAGGAGCTTCTGGCTCCACTTTCTGAAGGTGGATGACATCGCCTAGAATGTTGCCGAAATTTGACCATGATTTTGTAGATGACAATGCCTTTTAATATTATAAAAGGCATTGCCATTTACAATACCAATAGCTCAAAATCTCGCAATTGCGAGACCTATTGCATTGTAAATGCTTGCTTCATTTGCCATTAACTTTGGCATTGTTTGATGATCACTTCAGCTGCTGTCTTGAAAATTTCGGGGTGATCCATCAAGTGGTGGCCGAGAAAAAGGGGGGGTCCAAAAACACTTTTTCTCCATGTTAATTTCCATGGAAACTTCAGATATGTCTACAGCTCGAACTGCTGGACGGAATTACACCAAAATTTGGCACAAAGGTACCTCTTGGTCCACTAAGTGACCTTTTTGTTAAATGGTGTGAATATGTTCAGTAGTTACGGAGTAATTTAAAGAAATTCTCAGTTGTAAATATAGGGAAGCGAAGGATCCACAAACCCTCCCGATCTCATGCCTGAGATCTAATTGGCTGCCAGCACTTCAAACCAGGAGGTGTTGGCAGCCATCCAGTGATTCGGTTGAATCGAGTCACAAGAAAAATGGTTAAAAAAAAGGGGGCAGAGTAGAAACACCCTAACAGCCCAGGCCTCTTGGTGTTGTCCCACAGGGACCACCCAGGGCCAAAAAAAGAGTTTTTTAGAAGCAGTTTTTCAAGATTTTTGGCTGGAGTCGCGCTGGATTAGCTACTCTGACCGAAATATTTTTTAGAAACATAGCGCGATCTGCCGCGCTTCATTAAATAAAGGCCCCTGGGTGGGCCTGGTCCCGGGGGCAGTTTATATAGTAATGCCGGGGATGCCCATGCAACACCCCTGCGCCCCGGGGTTGTGTGGCCCTCTCCCGAGCCATTGTTGGCCCCGGGGACTGCCATCTCCCTAGGGCAGGCACCTAGTCAAGGAAGCAGGGGGGCCACGTGGACCCCCTCCTGGAGCCAAACATGGCCCTGGGGACTGCCACCCCCCCAGGGCCAGCTCTGGCAATTTTCAGGGGTGCCCATTGCAGTTTTCTATGGCATGCCGGGAGCACCACTGCCACCATGCCTAAGGAAACAATGCTCTGCTTTGAGCAGGCGAGAGCATTTTGCTCTCCCTTGCCTACACCAGAGCACACTTTGCATTTTACACACAGGGAGCTGCATGTCAGCAGCTCCCTGTGTATGAAAAACGATGCCAGCTCCCACAGGAGTCAGGGAGCTGGCTTGGACCGCGGGGGCCTTCAGGCTCCCCCCATGGTTTCCAATGTATAAAATGTGGGTGCCCTGGGTGGGACCAGGGCACCCACACTACAGGCCAGGCCCCGGGGGATGGGGTTCCCGGGGCCAACATCGGCCCGGGAGGGGGAGCCACATGGCCCCCCTTCCATTTCTTTGTTTAAAAAATATATAGAAAAATGGACAGGCCCTAGGGGATGGGGTCCCAGGGGGCAAAAATGGCCCAGGAGGAATCTGTGTCATAGCCATGTCTGTATTGCATTTCTTTTTTAAAACAACAGCCAATAAGGCATCCAACACACTACCTAATTTTATTCACTTTTATGCTGACAGCAACCAATGAAACATGTCTTTTTAAAAATTTTTAAAAAACACCTCCATTTTAACTGCTTTTCATTCGGAAAACTACCCCATTCAGCTCCAGCCTTCTCTTGACTGCTATTGCTTCTTCACTTCAAAATCTTTAGAGAGTGGATTGTGGGCTAAAGAGGCTGCAAAAAAGAGAGGTATTGATAGGGACTTGGGTTTGCCAAATGTGCAGATTACTTGGTTTGGCCAGAGAGGGTTAAAGTTTCATCAGTTGCTTGCTTTGGTTAATTCCATTGTGAATTCCCAAGCTCCTCACCTCATGATTTTGCACTGTGGTGGGTATAACCTAGGCACATTGACTGGGTTAGGGCTGGAAATCCTAATGAAAGAAATGTTTGCAGAACTGATGTCGCTTTTCCCTCACACTGCCTTGGTGTACTTTAATATATGCCAAAGACAGAAATGGAAGTGGTCAAATCAATTCTGTCCATAGATTGACAAAGCCAGGACACATGATAATAAAACTGTTTCTGCATTCCTCAGAGACCTTCGCCTGGCTGTATCTATAACAACAATCTGCGTTTTGACATGCATGGAATTTATAACAATTATGGAGTACACTCTGCATCAGGTCTTATGTGTAGCATCCATATACATATAACCAATGCAACGGATCATGTCAAAGCCACACTAAGCCTGGGCGTAGTTCGCGAAGTAGCTCTACGCGAAGCTACGCAAAGTGCAGTTCGCACTACGCGAGCTACGCGTAGCACTACGCGAACTGCGTAGTGCACTGTTCGCAATGATTGCACAGTGCCGGATGCTTGTCCGCACTGTGCAATCATTGAGCAACGCATCTTGCACAGTGCGAGCTGTCTTTTACTGCCGCTCGAGTAGATTTTTACTCGGCGGCAGCTTTCTCAACGCGGACTGGTAGTTTCTCATCGCGAGCGGTCGCGAGCATACGCGACCACTCGCAATGAGAAACCTGACCTCCCCGCGTTGAGAATCTCGCCGGGAGGTTTATTTTCCACGCTCGCGATCGGCAACTTGATGTTGCTGATCGCAAGCGAGGAAAAGTCTCGCCGGGATGTCATTTTGATTGCTCGCGGTCGCCAACTTGACGTTGAGGACCGCGAGCAAGCAAAAAATGACCGCTGCACTACGCTACGCGTGTTTGCACTGTGCTACGTGCAATTCGCGTTGTGCGAAGTAGCGCAAACTTCGCAAACTATGCGAGCGTAGCGTAGTGCTTTGCCCAGGTTTACCTAGTACTCA